>CAWUFW010009980.1:0-715000 GCA_963921515.1 Calotriton arnoldi | reverse complement strand
CTAATGAACACTTGCTTTCAGCCACTGACGCTGCGCTGCAGATTCCGGTTGCCGGCTGTCTTCCGAAAGTTGGAGCTCTGGTCCGAGAGAAGGTGGAGAACAAAAAAGAATTTGGCCCCTCTTATCGTGCACCGGTTCCTGTCCTTGGCTTGAAGGGTACTCGTACAGTCATCTTACCACCGCTTCCTGGTCGCAAAGACAACAGATACATCTCGGTGGACAATGTCAAGCTACAACATCTGGCCGATCCTGAATAGCGTGACACCTGCGATATCATGTCCAGCCATTTCAAGGACTCCTGTTTGTGGCCCTCCACCTTACACAGACACTGATGTTGCTATTGAGATGGTCGATTTGCCTGAACGCCTGCTCAACTTCCCGGCTTCCTCCTGCAACGAGGAGACCGAGCATGCATACCCCGCCAACGAGTCGGTGGCTCACTTACCTACAACACCCCTGAGCCCAACCCGTTTTTCCTTTGATTCGGCTTCCACCTCATCACTTATCCCGTCCAGCTTCAGTATTTTTATATCCTGGTGCAGAGACAATTTTTTGGTCCCACCATGGACATACATCTGGTTGGTACTGTTCCTGATTTTCCTGTTCATGTCCATTGGCTTTGTGACAGTTTTTTTCTTGCTCATCAATGGTCACTATTTGCCAGAACGCTCTGCGGTAAACTGTGTCGCTGGGACTTTGGCTCCGCATTCTTCCTCTCACATCATGAAGCGTGACCACACATTTGTGAACATTTCAGCTTTCCCAGTCGCTGATGGCATCGTATGGGATGCAGTAAATTTCCAATTCATGGACCAACCGAGATTATTAATGTACCGAATGTCCTCCGTGTTTCCATGGGTGATGTGGTGAAAAGTAATATTCATTCTGACGATTGGGATGTGCATGCCTTTGAATCATTATTCTCTGATTTGAAATATTATGCTGCTTTTAATGCTGAAGATTTGTACTTAAATTCTGCAAGTTATGCTGATTTATATTGTTACCAGCATTGGGGCAACCATTTTCTCCATAAACCAAGTACACTTCGGGGTACTTTTAATTACACACAATGGGAACATTGTCCAACCCCTATACCAGGTAGCTCCCAAACACTTAAAAGTAAATTTACTTACTTTACAGACTTTGGTAGATCGAACCCTGGGTCCTATTATTTTAAATTAAACATTTCGTCAAATCAAAAGGTCATGTTGACACACACCAAATTGCTATATTCCGGTTCCTTTCTGAACGCATTAGCCGTGGGTGGTTATGAGCACTGGCAGGACACCATTGACTTAAAATCTATTTGGGGCACCAAATCATGGCAGGTACGCGGTACGGAAGCCTTACACCGTGCTTGCCTAATCCCGGCCCAAATTTTATTTTTAAATAGTACGATCTATCAAACAACTTGTTGGGGTTTGGCTACTGCCAAACAATTGAATGCACCCTCCATTCCCATATTGTCTTCCACTCCCAACGACAGCTTGCATTCCAATATTTCCCTTGCAAGTTTGCAAGCTTTGTTTCAGAATAATTCATTTGTTATTTCTACGATTGTTCAGTCACCCTGGTTGCCTTGGCCCATAGCATCAAATGCCTGCCAACTACGTTTTCATGACTCTGCTCCTGGTTACAAACAGGATAGGCCAGATCCAAGGTTTTCTGACTCTCGTACTGTTACAACATATTCTGTTGGTAAGTTGTGTAAACAGTGGTTGCAGCACTCTTCATTAGATTCTGTAAAACAACATTTATCCCTCCTATCAGGCAACATTGATCTGTCCGATTTTGTTCTAGGGCCTCGAGGTCCTAGACCTAAAAGATTTATTTATGAGACTTACAATGAACTCTGGAAGCTTTCGCAAATTGAAGCTGCTTCCCGTTTACGGGAAATCGATCAGGCAAATCTAGAGAAAGTGCTTGCTGTTGTTGACAATAGTATTAATACCCTGTCTTCCCGCATTTACACATTAGAAAATATTGTTTCCTCTGTTGTTGATATTGTACAGGATGATGTGTCTGTGTTATATCACGGTCAGAATCAGTTGCGTTCGGTAATGCAGTTTGCATGGACGTTGCAAACATTGCAGATGGGCAAAGTTCCATGGCATTTTTTAAACACGTCTGCCTTGTTCTTGCCATTTAATTTAACTGAAAAACAGCAATTCCTGTCCATGAAAGATGCAACATACCCTCTCTTACATATCGAAAAGATAGAGCCGTTACCATTCTCTGTGGCGGAGACTGACTCTGCGGTTTGGCTAGTTCACGGGGTTATCGCCTTGCCTTTTTCTTTATTTGAGTTCAGTTCATGCATGAAACATTATCCTGTTGGTCGTTTTCAGCCTTTAGGCAGTGCCTTCTTGCATGAACTTTGGTCCCTGCCTTTTATGTACAGATGCCTTATGGACGGAAAGGAGGTCTTTCTCACAGGAGAGTCTTGCGATTCTACAGTGGGTCATTCCCTAATTTGTAAAAACATTAAATTGCACGGGGCTTGTAATGTTTCTGCTCCGAATCTTGCTTGTGTTTTAAAGGGCATTCCGGCTCCTGTTATATTACCTACTTTCACTGTGCTTGCAAATGGTAGCTATCTGCTTCTGAATAATCAAGACTGCTGTGGGATGCAGGCAGGCATCCCCTATATTGTAACGGTTTCCCACCGTGTTATGTGCTGCAAAAATGTGCTTTTTCCACCCCCGCAAGACATGATAGATAGTTCCATTTGGCCTTCCATTCCCACTTTAAAGGCGGATTTCAATAAATTGAGCAGAATAAAGGCGCTATTATTAAACCAGGAGGTTATGCTCACTTCCGCATGGGAGACCTTCGTCCTCCAGGTGGCTAGCACCCACAGTGAGATACAGGCTCTTTTGAACACAAACCTCCCACAACATTTCGGTGAACTGATTCACCGCATTTTCAATGCTTCTAATACCGAAGGTCTTGTGCACTTTTTTAAAGTTGTGGGCTCTGGCCTTGTTACCTCCTTTCAAACTATATTTGGTGTAATTCCGGCTTTTATTCATTGTATTTTTTCCAGCGTCTTTGGCGGCTTCCCATTGCTCCTAGCCTTAGCTGCCGGAATATTACTTTTAATTTGTTTGCTGTGCAATGGTTGCACTTCCTGGGGGCCTACTCGACCAAGGTCGACTTCGGATGCTCCGTGAACGCATGCTCATCAGCTTCGGCATCCTACCATTGGCGACACTTGGTGTGTCCTATAGACTTTCTTTTCGCTTTGCGTACGATGTCCTTTCTCTTGGTCCTTGGATGTTTGCCTCTCCAATACGTCTCTGTCGGACCCGGATTTTGGCCAGTTGATTGGCCCCTTAGTGGCCCATGAACGGGACTTTTCTGGCCCTGGATTGATGGAGCGTGCGGCTGCACTAGGAGTTTTGGCACAATGGGATATCTGGGCGGCTGCTCAGAATCTCCTACAACAAAGTTATATTGAGTATCACGCAAGTTGTCCCGCAATGCTGATCACTGCTCCCTCTTATGAGGAACATGAATGCAGTTTTGATTTGTTGAACTGGATGGCATCTCTTTTTTCAGACGATACCAATGATGTCCTCTTGGAAGGCGTGGCAGTTTTCTGCACGTACACTCTATTGGATTAGGAGCCTTCGCTTTCAGCGAACTGCATTTCTGGATTTTTTATTGTCTTTTAGTGCCCTAATTTTTTGACCTATCTGGAATTGTTTTTTTATCCTGAACTTTTTTTCCATTCACTGTCCTTCATGGGGACTTTTCATAAATAGACGTTTACATTCTGCTCCATCTATTTGAACTCTGTTTTCGTCCTATGTCTTGGCCTATGGACTGAGCAGGGGAGGGTGTAGTGTGGATTGTGGCCTCATTGTCTACATTGCTAAGTTAGCTTAGGCCTGGCTGCCATGATTCCTTTTTTGCACACGTTATTCTGTGACTTTGTTTTTCCAGACTCTACTTGTGCCTGGTTATATTAGAACTGTCTGTCTTTTTGCCTTTCACCTTTTCTCATGTTCCCTGTGGGTTTCGTCTGCACACCATGTACAAGGTCGAAAAACAACGTCCCTTGTTATTGCTGATCTGGTCAGCCCCTCGCACTTAGACATAACACGAAATACAGCTGCACTGGAGAAATTTGTGTGCTTTTAATATTGTGATCTCCCTGTTGGTGACACTTGGAGAAAAACCTTTTCAGGGAGAAGAGCTGTGATATTGAGGTATGGGGGTCCGCCTGACAAAGCCCAGAGGTCTTCTATTTTTATAATAAACTAGTTACTAGCACGGGGAGGGTGGTAAGGCAATTTAGCCCTATATCCACTGTCTTTATAAAATGCTGTCCCCGTTTGTATTCTATGGAATTGTAACCATGCTTATTATTTTATCGTTATGCATTATGCTGATAGTACTGGCACGTGTACTTTATCTTAGAGCACGATAGTTGAAATAAACATTTTAAACTATACTGTGTCTCTTATTACGCACGTTGTGGACAAGTATGAGTGAGTTATGAAAGAGTGTTCTTGCTCCCGCGATTCCTGAGAGAGACCGTGTTCTGGGATGTCTAATCATTGGTAGCTTCACTGTAGTACGGAGAACGAATGAGACACTAAAGCTAGTCGGATTGGGATTGTGGGTACTAAGGTGCATGGTTGGTACACCACTATACACCGAGGTCCTATTTTCCTGTGCATAGCTCTGTATATGTACAGAATCCCCGCAACAAGTACTTTTGTTCATTGTGCTGAATCTATAAAAGTAACAATGTGGGCACGTACACCAGAGTTGTCAAGAGCGTAATGCACAAGGGCCGTGCCCATCTGCAAACTCTGCTGAGGTGCCTGTGAAACTCCTGCCGCCACCTGTAGCATAACTGCCAGCATTTCACAGGTAAGTAACTATACCAGCTGATGAAGACCAACTGAATGGAGACCCCTGCCTTTGTTTCCAGGAGCTGACATTGCATCCTTGTTTTGTGTCTTCTCTACTTGCCAATTCCCATACACTGTGCTAAGATAACATTACGAAACTAGTCATCGCTGCTGTTGTAGTCCTACACATTCCTTGCAAAGCCCATTAACGTTTTACTAGTAATGATGGAAACTCGTTTCATAAGTGTGCCCGATTTATCCATTGAGTTGTGTCCAATAGAACCTCTTTGTTTCCCTACACTCAGTGGTTGTGAAAGTGTAGAATAACTAATTTGAATGACATCGCTAATATTTCCTGAAAGTTCCAATTCAGTCTTTTCCAATCACATATTACTAGCATTATTGTAAATCAAACCACTTGATGAATCATATCCTGAACTTAGTTGATAGGACAAGTGGTACAGCTATTTGCCATTAATTTCCAACAAGCAAACCCTGTAATCTATTTTGTTCACCTTCCTGGTTTGAGAACTCTAAGGGGAATATTCTCACCCCACACCCATCCAGCAAAGGTGTCACTGGTCATGTGAGCCTGGTAATAAACAGTGGCCGGGCGCACGTGCCCGTAGCCAGTTCAACTGACTATCACAGTGTGTCCGTGTGCTCATTACGTATGCATGGTGGCCCCGGGCCCTACCACATCACATTGTGCGGTGTACAGCGGACGCAACCTAGTCACCCCAGGCAGTGGGTAAGACCTTGGACATGTAGCTCGGTCGTCCCCCCATCAATTCGTTAGAGGAGTGGACTGGTGTGAATGATTATCCCGGGGCTCTGGGCGTGGTTCAGTACTGGAAATGTGCAAATGCGTGTCTATGTCGCAGTGTGTGTGTCCGTTGTTGTTGTAAGTGGTCCCTGATGGGAATTAGACACCCGCGTATGTGATCTAGTTTGGCTGCCATGAGTTCGAACCCCACCCGCACCTGTTCAGCCACCTCCCTCTTGCAGTCGAACACCTGGCCTTGGAATGCGATGTGTGCTTGGGTGAGGTGCTGGGGGCCAGCCGTGGTGGTGTGTGCTTCCTGCTGTGTGGTCTGTGCAGTGGGTGGTGTCTCCGGGATGCAGCTGGGCTGCCCTGCTCCTGGAGGTGGGTTGCCGTAGATGTCCATGAGCTGTTGTAGGGCGACGGTGTGGAGGTCCTCTTCATCATCACTGAGGAGTTGTCTGGTCTGCACTGCAGGAGGTGTTGATTGTCCCTCTGCCATGTGAAGGGGAGATGCATGTGAACATTGTGTTGACATGTATGTTGACGCATTGTACAAGTTTACATACAGACTGCATGACACTGTACATTGTGACTGTTTGTGAGGAGCTGACTATTTGATTCGGGCCAGTGGACATTTCAACGTCATCACGGATGTGTGTTTGTACTTGGCCATTTTCAACTCACATTTCCCTGCCATGCCAGGAAGGATTGGCCCGTTTCTACGGACAAGCGGCCCCAGTTGTGTCCCCTGTTCTGTTCTGGACTTGTTGCGGTTTGTACCACATTGTTGTCAATGCTGATGTGCTCTGCATGTTATGTGTGTGTGCTGCATTTTGGGAGAGTCCCCCCTGCAGCTCTGATTTTGTTGCCCCTTATCCCTTTCATGTGGTGTGCCTTTGACTTCTATGTCTCTATAGTGCTGAGATGTTGCATACTTGGGTACATTGGTCTCTTGGTGGGATTTGGGGGTCTGGGGCATGTTTTGTCCGCAGATGTGTTTTTGACATCAGGGGTTGTTTGTGCACGTGGATGTGTCAGACTGCGACCTGCTCCTTTACGGATGTGGTCCACACTCAGCCACCTCAGTGTCGTTGCGTGCAACGTTTCATGGTATATTGACTGCGGCAATGCTATTCGTCGTGCAGTGTCACTTGCATTGTCAGTGTTGCTCACTGACACACCGCATTGCTGGGTTTGACACATGTGCATGGGTTGGTTGTGAGATTGGTGGTGTGTGGGACTTGCCCCCTCTGGGCACATAGTGGACGAGGGCCTACTTGATGTTCCTAAATGTGCTGCAGTGTGGCAAGGGGATCAGGGACGTGCTCCAGAGTCATTGTGGGTGTGCAGTGTGCTCTACTTAATTATGCATGTGTGCCATTGTGCCCATCTCCCCCCGTCCCCCCAGTCCCTGGTCATTACTCACCCTGTTGCTGTTGTGTCAGGTCTTCTTGGGCAGTGGGGGTCCCCCAAATCCTGCCACCTTCTCCACACTGATGACTGTGGAGACCATTTCCTCCATCTCATCCAGCTCCTCCTGTGGCGCTGGACTCCCACCTCCTGTCTGCATTGCTGGCTTCTGGTTGTTGGCGAGTTTCTGCTTGGTTTTGCGCTTCACATCATTCCAGCGCCTCTTGACCTCTTCCATTGTCCTCCTCAGCACTCCGACTGCATTCACCTTGTCCATGATGGACTGCCATATCCCATTTTTTGTTGCCAATGACACAGTGGAGGTGACGAACAGTGGTTGATGGTGTTCTGTCACCTCCGTTATCAGGATTTTGTTTTCTTGTGGTCTGAACCGCGTCTTCCTCTTCTTCTTGTCCTTGCCTTTCCCTGACCCGAGGTCCCGGCCTGGTCTTCTGTGGGGCTTGTGGGGTTCGCGTTGTCCTCTGCACTCGGTCTGGGTACATCCATGGTGCTACGCAGTTTATTTATGTTTTTTTTTTATTTTTGACTGCTTTTATGGTGCATTTTCCGGCATGAGGCGTGGGAATTGCAGGGCTGTCGCTGATTTTTGTATCGCGATTTGGGACATCGCTGCTTTTTTCGCATTGGTGTTTCACTTTTTTTCGGCATCGCATTAACTTTAATGCGGGCATTTGTCGCGTTATCGTGAGACTAGCGCATGGTGCCGCCGGGTTGGGAATACTACGTTAACACAGTGTTATTTTCCCGCGATGGACTGCGATGTGGGAAGTTGCGTTAAGCTAATTTTGCGATAATTAACACACGTTCTTGAGAATATCCCCCTAATTTGCTAAATATGGGAATTGCGTGACTGCGGGAAAAAACCTCTTGTGAAAGTAAAAGGAGACGTGTGTTGAGTCGAGCCCAGCAGTCTCCATTTCAATAATAGTTACTGCCTGCCCCTTAAACAATTGTACCATTTTTCATGTCCATATGGCAAAAGGAGGAGTGCGTTTGCTGTAATTGCATTGTCCTTATGCAGGAGAACTATGCTGGCCTTTGGTGAGTGCAAAAGTTTGCAGAGCTTAGTTAGTGTCGAACTATGTTGTACCCTCTGATTTGACACCAATCTGCAGTTCTTGTGGCAGTATTTGACATTTACCATTGGTTCATTCCGCACGTTCTGAAAGTCTGTTACCCATTTTCAGCGCTTTTGCTACATGTCGTTGTACAGCCCTTTCCCTTTTGCATAAGCTGTAAGCATTAGAATGTGTATGAAAACATCTATTTATTATCAATGAGACCTCTGTGACTTTCTAGTCGGATCTTACTTAAACTTGAGATAACACCCCAGTAGCTGTATCACGTCTACCCATTTGTTACTTCTCTCTGTCGGAAAAAAGTTGAGTTTTTTCCATGGCAACAAAGACCAGAAATGCATATACCCTTGGCCTATGTCTCTTCATTCTTGACTATATCCAAATGGCATCCATTTCATCTCGAAATAATGTTCACTTGGCTGGGAACGTTTGCCCTGATTCCCCTCGCTGATGTAGTGGCTCCACTCAACTGCAACTTGTTTAAAGCTGCTTATGCATTTTACCCTAACTGTTGTGGAGAAAAAGCAAACATCTACAGCAGGTAGGCACAGCGTAACTCTACAGAGTGCATCTTTTCGCCCCCCCACCTCAGAAATCTACAAGCACTTCTCCTTTCATTCCTTTTTATTTTTTGCATTATATAGCGCGAATGAAGGTATCAAAGCACTCAACATATGTACTAGTTCCATTACAGAAATCTGCCCGGTGGGTGATAATGTGATGCATGGCTAAACACTTATAAGGTCCCAAAGGCGAGACCTATTGGCTATGCCAATGCTTGTTTTTTATTAGGTCTCGCCTAGCGTTGCAGCGCACATGCGTTGCTCGCTCTGTGAGACATATTGTGGTAGAGGAGATTTCAGAAGGGGACTTGAAGCCCCGCCCATTATTTTCATTGGCTGGCGACATCGTTTATGCTAAACGGTGGCCTCCCATTGAAATTGAGGCTTCTTTGTTTCCGCCCTGTCTCCTTTTGGGACGGGCCATCCGGACTGGATCGTTTGCTTGACGACTGTCGTGAGGGTATTTCTTATCTTTAGGAGGCGTGTAGTGACGGATCATGTTTCCGAAGTCTTGTTTCTTCATTCACGCAATGGCGACAGCTTGGTCCGTGGCAGTACGGTGGAGGTACGTGTCTTTTATTCATGTCCTCACACTCGTTTTATATGTTAATTTAAGCGCGGCGTCCACATATCTTTTATTCATGTACGTGTCTTTTATACATGTCCTCACACTCGTTTTATATGTTAATTTGAGCGCGGCGTCCACTTCAAAGACACTGCGCTCGGTTTCTTTATATTTTTTAACTTTACCACTGAACGCAGCGCCCACTTCAAGGACACCGCGCTCAGTGTTAAAGTTAAAAAAAAACAAAAAACAAGCGCAGTGTCCATGAAGCGGCGCCACGCTCACCCTGACTGACTAAATATCCAGCAGTAACACACTGCAAAGGTGGCGGCTGTAGCGTGCGCTCCTCTGCCTATAGGGCGCCAAACTTAACAAACAGTCCCAGGACAATGGAGACCGTGTCTCATGTAAGCAGTAACATGGCTAATTCACTTTCTTCCCTGCGTTGCGATCCAATCTACCCAAAGAGATTCCTCGGTGTTTCAAGTTTAGGTTTATTTGCATGATGAACAAAAACATTGAAATTGGGTATTGGAAAAAAAAAACATGACCAAATTACACCAAAAAGTGGAGAGAAACTGGCAATAAAAAAAAAAAATCATCACGGTGAGCTAAATTACACTAACTACTAATATGCCATACACTGGCATAAGTTACGGAAACAGTAAAACAAAAGTACAGTTAATCAGTGATTAGTATGGTCCAAATCTAACCGAAGGCAATGTGCTGAAGTGCACTCCCTCTGCTTATGGCAGTGATTAACAGGGGGATGTGCGCCACCTGGCGGCTGCAAGTCCTGGTACCATACGTTCTGAAATCCTCCCTGCTGGGTGGCGCAAAAACTAAAGTGCATGTCTTTGTCGTTCATTAATTGCACGGTGAGTTGCTATAGTGCGGTGCGTTTGCCATTCGTGACTGATCTCCTGACAATAACTTGTGCAAAATTTGTCGGAGGTGGCTTATGTGCGAGCTCTGTACTTCCTAAAGATTTAATTGTGGGCTGTTTGAGTGTCTTCACTTTTAAAAGGAATTTTACAAAACGCCATGGTTTGCGGTGTCGGACCTTTTATGCAGAACAAAATTGTTTGGCAAGCGGATCTGATTCCATTTGCGTTAAAGATGTTTCGGGCTAGCTTTTAGGCAAAGGCCATAAAACTTGGCAGGAAATCTTCCTGAGGATATTGACACAGGTGCCATTTTGTGAGCTTGTGTGATTGTAGAAACCCCGAATCTGGCTTGGAGCACTTCTGTTTTTATATACTTTCTTATGACCCAATTCATGTAGGTTTGCGCAATTAGGGTCTTATAAGAGTTGATGGTCATCCACATGTTGCAGGGTCCTTGACCCCGGAGCTGGACAATAGAACCCAGCCTCTCGGGCAACTGCCAGTGCAAGGCAGCATAGGATATGGAAGCACATTTTAGTGCCCCATTAGCCTCTGCTGGTCTAACTCCTTTGACCTTAGGTTTTTCTTTGAATAGTACACATAATCATGACCTGTCTCCAGTCCATGGCTAAAGGTGTACAATACAGGGAATGTTGCTCAAGAACGTTACTTTTTGACAGCGCCTGGTTGACACGTCATGCCAGAAAATCGCTTACTCCTGTATAACATATAAGACCTATCATGACGGGCTTTGCTGGCTCAGCGCAGAGCCCAGCGCCTGGTTTTATACATGCAGTGCTGCTCTTCTCCTCACTCTACGTCCTTGCGTCTCACACTACTGTTCTCCTCACTCTCTGTCCTTGTGACTCACTCTGCTCTTCTCCTCACTCTCCG
Organism: Calotriton arnoldi; assembly: GCA_963921515.1. Classification (NCBI taxonomy): domain Eukaryota; kingdom Metazoa; phylum Chordata; class Amphibia; order Caudata; family Salamandridae; genus Calotriton; species Calotriton arnoldi. The sequence goes on along the minus strand of CAWUFW010009980.1, from coordinate 703,950 downwards.
TCCTTGTGACTCACGCTGCTCTTCTCCTCACTAACCATCCTGGTGCCTCATGCTGCTCTTCTCCTCACTCTCCTTCCTTCTGCCTCACGTTGATCTTCTACTCACTCTCCGTCCTTATGCCTCATGCTGCTCTTCTCACTCCTTTCCTTTTGCCTCATGCTGCTCTTCTCCTGACTTTCCTTCTTTGTGACTCGCGCTGCTCTTCTCCTCCTCATTCTCCTTCCTTCTGCCTCACATTGCTTTTCTCCTCACTCTCCGTCCTTGTGCCTCATGCTGCTCTTCTCCTCACTCTCCGTCCTTGTGTCCCACATTGTTCTTCACCTCACTCTCCATCCTTATACCTCACTCTGCTCTCCTCCTCACTCTCCTTCCTTCTGCCTCACGCTGCTCTTCTCCTCTTCACTCTCCTTCCTTCTGCCTCATGCTGCTCTTCTCCTCACTCTCCGTTCTTGTGCCTCATGCTGCTCTTCTCCTCATTCTCCGTCCTTCTGCCCCACGCTGCTCTTCTCACTCCTTTCCTTGTGCCTCATGCTGCTTTTCACACTCTCCGTCCTTGTGCCTCATGCTGCTCTTCTCACTCTCCGTCCTTGTGCCTCACGGTGCTCTTCTCATTCCTTGTGCCTCATGCTGCTCTCCTCCTCACTCTCCTTCCTTGTGCTTCACGCTTCTCTTCTCCTAAACTCTCCGTCCTTGTGCCTCATGCTGCTCTTCACCTCCTCAATATCCTTCCTGATGCTTCATGGTGCTCCACATATAACAATTATAATCCAACTCAAAATATTCCACTACACACCACATACATACACTCCATAACACATGGGTACAAAACATTGCCATTTACAACGCCAAAAGCTCAAAATCAAACAAATGCGAGACCTATTACATTTCCAATGCTTGTTGGTTTTGACGTTTTATTTCCTACCGGTTTCTCGTGGGTTCTCTTTCTTTTGTGCTTATTTTTTCTGTGGAGCCTGAACCAAGTACTCCTTCCTTTTGAAATTTTCATCCGCCCTAATGGAGCTACTTTTTTCTTTGTAATCCAGCTTGATTGTCGACTGCATGCAATTTTGGGAGCTGTGTCTTTTTTTCAGAACACATCTATTAGTTTTAACGACTACAGACTTATTTTTTTGTTTTGAAGAATCTACCAATTAAGCTTGAAGTTTGCAAGACGTCCATTCTCTACCATTGCATATGGACCTCATTATGTTTTCAAAACATATCTATTGTTTTTGAATGTGTATAGACTTAGGGCATATTATCAAGAACGGCGATAAAATTATCGCCGCTTTAACGACAGAAAACTGCTGCTAAAGCGGCGATAATGGGCTTGATAATATGCCCTGGAGAATTCCAATAGAAGCCCATGTTCACACCAGAACATGGACTTCTATTGGAGTTCTCAAGGGCATATTATCAAGCCCATTATCGCCGCTTTAGCGGCAGTTTTCTGCCGCTAAAGTGGCGATAATTTTTAACGCTTGTTCTTGATAATATGCCCCTTATTATTTTCTTGAGGAAAAGCTCACAGAATTAAATATTTGCATTTTTTTAAACATTAAGCTTCTTTGCCAAAGCATTTTCATTTGTGCAAATGAGCTGTTTATGAATGCATCCATTATTTTACACTGCATAGGACTTCATTCATTTTCAACTCGCAAGCTCCAAGATTTCAGTAATTGCCTTTTTTAAACATCAATTATGCGATTTGCTTAGAATCACAGTATGTTGAGCCACTGACAAGACTCAAACAGGGTTCCCCAGCTCCAAAGTCAGCAGGTCTGGCCATTACGCCACATTCTCTACATTGAAGGACTGGCCTCTGTAGCTGGATGCATAGTCTCTTCTTTATTACTTACATCCCACCAACGAGAGGCAAAAGGCAGTCAGCCATGGACCCTTGCTGTGCGCCCCAGAGAGCTGGCTGGGGGTGGAAGGAAGGGACAGCTTCAGGGTCCTTTGCCTCTAGGAGGGAGAAGGAGTGGGGGTTTGCGATCTAGCTTAACAGAGATTGAGGGGTTGTAGTGCCACAGACCTGCCCTCCTTCTCTAACCCCAGTCCTTTCTCCTCTCCTCTCTCAGGCTTCCCATTAATTTCCCTCCCACCTCCCCAGTTACATGGGCACTGCAGTGAGGGTTGCTTCTTCCATTCCAGCCCCCTCCTGCGCGGCCTTTCCAGGCATCACTATAAACACATAGCTCCGGCAAGTATTTTTTATTTATTTAGAGATCCTCCGGGTCCTCCCCCACCCACAGTGAGTTGCTCAAGCCCTAGTCTGGAGTGTGCTCCTGAGCCCCCGCTAGAATCCTTATTTCCGCGTTTGTACATCAGCCCTAAAGGCTGCTGTCCGAGGTTACTGTGAACCATCATTATATGATTATTTTTTCTCTTTCACGTTGGAGAGTGTTCAAGCCCTTTTCTTGTCCCTTTGCTCTCTCAGTCGAATTAACCATTTAAACTGCTTTATTCTGTCACCTCTGAAGAACAATTGATAGTGGAAAGGGTGTTTTTTTTATATATACCCCACCGTTTATTCTGAAGGGCAGCGATATCCTTTTAGTATAGCCTAGATTATTAAATGTAAACAATAATAACAAGTCTTTACCTGAGTAGCTCGCCCAAACTAATTTTGTTTATTGTCTTTGCATTTCTGTATTTGTAGCTCTGATTAGCTTATTATATAATCATTCTTCAATCATCATTATTCAATCAATTATTGTAATTACACCAATTACAATATTTTTATATCAACTTCTTCTGATCCTAAGCTCTGTAAATAATGGTTTAATGAGACTCGATTTACTGACCACAGAAGAGGGAGTTTGCCCTGCCAGGGTTCTAGCTCTAACCTTCAGACCACTGCAGATGTGTGAGGTGAGTGTTAGATCACTGAGCCATCTTCCTCGCTCAACATTACTAAAATGCAAAGAAAAAGAAGCCGATCTTGAAGAATACCCATGCATGGGATCCGGTAAACATGCGAGCTCTGTAATAAGATGTATTTACTTGGTTAACTGTAGTATCGTATGCTTTATCTTGCATCTGAGGCACTATTACAGAGATTTAAAGTTCTGATAAACTTGCATGTCTAATGGACAAGGTAAAACTACAAATCCCAAAATGCAAAGAAAACAATAGGTTCCATTCTCAGTGGCCTAGAAAATGGCCTGGCATTCTCTCTCTGCCCACCCCCTGCACCCCAGGAGTTACCAATATTGTAGGCATTGGCCATTCTGGATGGTAATAATACTCCGGAATAAATGTTCTTTGAGGATACACTGGGAATTGCACTGATTTATGCATGTTTTTCTGCATTTTTAGCAGTGTGTCACATGGACACCACACCTGCTTTCAGCAGAAGAAATGTGTGCAGAAAAACAATGGACCCAAAGTGTTCCTGTTAATCTTATAATCAGAGGCAATTGTAATGAGGGCCTAAGTGAACCATTATATCCTGGAACAGGACACTTTATGAACTTCCATGTAATCCCTCGCATAGTTGCTACTTATTGTATTGAGTGCTGGAAAGGCTAAATGGATGACTCCAGGTCACTCACACCTCAGTGCCTCAGTCCCGGCCTTTTCTTTTACCCACCAGTTGTTAGAAATGGGGGTCTTTAGTTGGCAGTGGCTTGCACCCTGTCCAAGTAGGGACCCTTATTCTAGTCAGGGAAAGGGGATTACACAGCTAAAATAATCCCTGCTCACCCCCTTGATAGCTTGGAACGAGTAGTCAGACTTATTTCAGAGGCAATGTATAAAGCATTTGTACCAACACATACAGTAACACAGTGAAAGCACTACAAATAGACACCACACCAGTTTAGAAAAATAACCTATCTTTATCTGAATAAAACAAGACGAAAATGACAAAAATCCAATGTACACAAGTAAAGATTTACATTTTCCAAGAATAAACCCAAAATATAGTTCCTTGAAGTCAATAGCACCAACCGGGCCTATAACGGCATTGCGAACAACACAAACCCAACAGTACAGTGGTGCGGCATCAGGTAGACCCGTAAAACAGTACCTTTGGAAATGAAGAGGCGTCGGGTGCCTTGCGATGAAATCCGAAGATGAGGCGTCACTGGGTGTTGGCTCCGGAAGTTGGTGCAGAAGTTGGTGAGACCTTGAAGTCACACGCTTTGCGGATCAGTCTCCATGATGTTGAAGTCAGGAGCGCTGGCATCAGGGCTGCGATGTCTTCTCGGTCGATGCGTTGTGCTCCTCATGAGCGGTGACCACGGCTTCGGTGCAGGCAGCGTCGCGGCGTCGATGCAGAAGCGCTGTTGTCATTAGACCCGGAACACCGGAGTGAGATGGGGCAATGCGTCACGCTCTTCATGAGCGGTGCCCTCAGCCACAGTGCAGGCAGCAGCGTCGTTAGACGAAGTCAGAGTCGATGGAGCTGAAGTCTGCAAACCAGGGGCTTTAATGTGAGATGGGATGATGCATCAGGCTCTTAACAAGCTGTGCCCTTAGCCACTGTGCAGGCAGCGACATCAATGACAGCATGAAGAGTCGTCATTGGTGAGGTCGGGGCTGCAATGTCGTTGCCGTTGATGCATCGTGTTTCTCACGAGCGGTGTCCACAGTTACAGTGCAGGCAGCGGCGTTGATGACGCTGTTGGGGTTGCTTTTCTTGGAGTTACAGCACAAGCACTCAGTTCCAAGGGCCCAGGGCTAGTTTTGGCACCACTTGGCAATGCAGGACTCACAGCAGAAGAGCCCCTGTGCTGGCAACAAGATGTGGATGAAGTCTTTGATCTTTCTGAGACTTTCAACAGGAGACAAGCACACACAAGCCATTGGAGAGCCTTGGCAAGCAGGATGAAGAAAGCAAAGCCCATTCCATTCACTATCCAAGACAGAAGCAGCAAGCAGCAGGCCAGCACAACTTAGCAATAAGCAGAGTGACAGTTCGCCTCCTACAGCTTTTCCAGCTCTTCTTCTTGGAAGAATCTCCTCTTAGCCCAGAAGTATTTTAAAAATGTGGGGTCAGAGGTCCAATGCTTTTACCAGTTTCTGCCTTTGAAGTAGGCATACTTCAAAGGATAGTCTTTGTAGTGCACAAGATCCTGTCTTGCCCTAACCTGGCTCCAGACACACTACAGGGGGTGGAGACAGCTTTGTTTGAGGACAGGCACAGCCCTATTCAGGTGTCAGTGACAACTTCTCCCACCACTCTAGCTCATGAAGACCCATCAGCCTGGTGATGGGTCATCAGGATATACAGGGCACACCTCAGCTCCCTTTGTGTGACTGTATCAGTGGTCGAAGTGGGCGGGATCGGCAGGGCACGGCGTGCCCCATCTTCTTTAATTTCATTGAGTCCGTTCCCCTACTTTCTTATTTTAAACATTCCTCCTGTCTTTTCCTTCGTGCCCAGAGAAGACAAGGACAGTGTCCAGTTCTCCTGCCGTTGGCAGCTGCCCCCCCCTCTCTTTGTTCCCCCTCTTCCCTCTCTTTCTGTCTCGCTCCTCCTCATTTAGTGAAAACCTAGACTTCAAGAAACAGGTATTACCTTCTCTTTCCTCCTTTCGTTTATTTGCTCCCTTGTGAAATGGATCCAAAAAAGAAAAACAGTTTTGCTGGAAACGTCGTCTTTATCTGATATTTTTCAATTTCTAAGTGCAGCCTCGGGGTGAAGAGAAATAAAAAATTCAAAATATGAAAAATAACTAACTATAGTAAGACAGAGTGGTTGCAAGGTGGCCAGATTGATTTATTCACACCTAAACACATTAGCGCCACTTTACAGTGTTTGCCAGAGAAGCTCTGCTTTTGTTTTCTCGTCTCTCTTTGAACAACATTGTTTTCCCTGGGTGGGAAAGTGCACTATTCCTGGATGTACTGAAATACCTGCTTGATGGGTGAATTGGAAAACAAACTGTGTACAGTGGCTGTGTGTTCACGAATGTGGTCTTTTGAAACCATACTGCTTACGTTTTATAAGGATATAAGCAATGGGCATTGAAACGGGCCCCTTTCGGGCCCTGTAGTCCTGGCCTTAACTTTTCAGGCAAAAGCACTCACTAAATTCTGAATAATGAGTGTAAAAAGAAAAAGGTAACCATGTTGTTCCTGCTTACATTTCACATGCTTTACTTAATCTTGCATTCCCTATGAGTGTTTGCTTTTTCTAGGATGTTGTTAATTTTTTTAGGCAGCATATTGCTCTTGTCTAGTGCGTAATTTGAATTGAGTCACATCCAGGTGTTTATAGCGGGTCAGTGCAGTGCAAATTTCTCTCAGTGGGGCAGTATGGTGTTCAGTGGGGGAGAGGATGTGGCACTATGGTCAGAGCTGCTGAATTTGGAACTGGGGAACCAGGTTCAGCCTTCATGACCAGTCCACCAGACCACTCCCCCTGAGGGAGCACATTCCCATGCTAGACCTTAGAAGGCCCGCAAGATCTTAAAAGCCCTGGTGTCTTAGCACCAGCAGGTGGACCCTAGCAGTGGCAAGTGTGGTTAACCTTGAAGGCCTGTCTGCCACAATTCATTCTAAAGTTCACCTCCAGTCTTGCAGGCAGGCCTATGAAGCAGCACACCATAGAGTGACAGTGACAACATCTACATGGCCCCGCTCGCACGCATCGCCAGACAGCACGACCTCAACATAATCTCCTACGCCGACGACACTCAACTGATCCTCTCCCTCACCAAGGACCCCCTCGCCGCCAAATCCAACCTCCATGAAGGAATGAAGGCCGTCGCCGATTGGATGAAGATCAGCCGACTAAAACTGAACACGGACAAGACAGAGGTCCTCATCCTCGGCTCCAACCCCTCAGCCTGGGACGACTCCTGGTGGCCAATGTCACTAGGAGCAGCCCCGACACCCACCGACCACGCACGCAACCTGGGAGTCATCCTCGACTCAACGCTCTCCATGGCCAAGCAAGTCAACGCAGTCTCCTCCTCCTGCTTCAACACCCTCTGCATGCTTCGCAAGCTCTACAGGTGGATCCCGACAGATACAAGAAGAACAGTCACCCAGGCCCTCGTCAGTAGCAGACTTGACTATGGGAACGCCCTCTACGCGGGAGCCCCGGCCAAGCTCATCAAGCGACTGCAACGCATACAAAACGCCTCCGCACGCCTGATCCTCGATGTACCACGCCACAGCCACATCACCCCCCACCGGAGGAACCTGCACTGGCTCCCCGTCGACAGGAGAATCTCCTTCAAACTCCTCATCCACGCACACAAGGCACTCCACAAGACTGGCCCAGCCTACCTCAACAGACGACTCCTCTTCTACGTCCCCAACCGCCAGCTCCGCTCCGCCGACCTCTCCCTCGCCACCGTCCCTCGCATTCGAAGAACTACCACCGGCGGCAGATCCTTCTCCCACCTCGCCGCCAAGACCTGGAACACCCTTCCACTAAGCCTACGACAGACCCAAGACCTGCTGACCTTCAGGAGGCTACTCAAGACCTGGTTGTTCGACCAGTAGCAGCACCCCCCCTTATTTCTCCCCAGCGCCTTGAGACCCTCGCGGGTAAGTAGTGCGCTCTACAAATTCTGTGATTGATTGATTGATTGAGTGACTCTGTCACTGAAGTCACAGGACCCTTTGCATCATCCCTTGAAATCCCGCCTTACCCGGCCCCACCGCCCCACCGCTGTTACCTGCACGGACTGCGGCTGGAGCTGACTTCAGGTGAGGGCGTCGTGTTTGCAAGTATAATATGGTTTTAAAAGCACTTGCTGCCTCCTTCCTGGCCTCCAACAATTTTCGGCAACAATAAAAATGTCATGATAACTCCAGTGATTAATGTTCTTAGTAGAGAGATATGGTGTTTTGTCTAGTGGACGTTTTGACTCATGGAAAGGAAGCACAGAGGGTTAATGTGCCTGCTGCTAAGAACATGTACCATGCAGATCACAAAGTGCACATAATGCACATAATGTAAATAGGTCAGTGGGTTACTGCTTTTGTCAGTGAGATCCTTTTGTAACTTGCAGTTTATAAGTCAAAATTCTAACATAGAACAGTGAGCTATTAACTGTCATCTAAGAGCTGCATGCAAACTGAAAGGTATAAATTACAGCATTATGGTTTGTTCCCCAGCCTTTGATTATCCTAATGTTGCAAAATATGGTTCATTTGGGTAGAAATCAATTCTGATTATTAAAGAGAACCCCCAACTATGGTATTAAGTTTTAAATTCTGAGTTTGTGTTTCTCCAGACCAATCACTATTAAACTATGCTGCCTCCTAGTATGGTTGTCATGTGACTCCTACACCTTGTAGTCCTTTGTCTTATGTAACATTTCCTATACAGTGATTTACACACGTATGATTGATTGTCGCTGTGTAATATGTGTGATGTAAAGTGTTCTGACACTCTACACTGGTATTAGTGGTGCTGTACATTTTCTGATACTTTATTATTTTGACATTTTTATACATGCTAACAGTCTCAGCAAAGATTTTTCCTTATTAGTACCAGTGGAACATACAACTGCAGCAGTGAGAAAGGTGACCAGTCAACCTTTGCAAAGGGCCCTCCACTTCACAGCAGCACAAGTCACATGGTTTAGTAACTTTTGATCTGTTTGAGCTATAAACAATTCATTGGTTAAAATCGTCAGATTATGCAGCAGATGATGTATTATGTGGCAAATATGGCAGAGCCATAATTATGTGGAAAACATTTGCAAACTAGGATATTTTGCCATTCATGTTTGAACTGCTCTTGTGGAAAAAGGGAGGAGAAGTGCTGATGACAGAAACTCCATGGCTGGGAGACAAATGGCTTGCGATTCCACTTTGAAGGCTATTTGGGACATTCTGTGATTGGAAACGTATCCCACTTTGTGAATGTATTTTAATGTCAATAACTCATATTAAACCTTAAATAAACATGTGTATCCATTGGTTAAATTAAATAACGTAATAAGCTGTAACCGGTTAGTGAAATAGGAAACAAATACAAAAAATTGGGATATTTTGCTCTTTCTGCCACACCTCTGACTCCGCCCACTGACCCAATCCACGGGTTATTCCGGCCCTCTGATTCTCCGCTCATAGTTCCCCTACTTTTTTTCCCCCACTTCAACCACTGGACTGTATATAGTGAATGTACAAGCAGCCCAACTGTCAGTCTAAACCAGATGTGGTTTCCACAGGCAGGCAGAGGCACAGAATTGTAAAGCAAGAAAATTTCCACTTTCTAAAAGTACTAACAACAGAGTTGGGCAACCCAATAAACCCTTGGAGGGTTGGGTAAATCTAAATCAAAATCAGGTGAGTGTGCCTACAAGGGAATTTATTTACAAAATATCTTGTTGGTTCAAAGAGCTGTGTCTGAAAGCCTAACTAGTGACTTCAAAAACAAAATTAACAGAATCAATCATATTCATTCAAAACGAATGTATCAACAAAGAAAAACAGGACGAGTGTATACTTTTTTTGAAAAAATACAAATTTATATAGAAAAATTCATTTATAAGTTAGGGTACAAAATGCAAATCACATGAATACAAAAGTGAATGAGATAGATTGTTTATACAGTAACTAATTTCTCATAAACACTCTTGTGTAACCCATTTCAAACATTTTGAGATAAGGAGAACATCATTGAGGCTAAAATGAACATTTCCAAAAGAGTTTCTTTATACATGAAAATGGGTAGAATTGTCGACGTTTCAGTCTTGTTGTGTGTTCTCATCAGGCGCGGCCCATAGTAGGAGTGCCGGTCGGGCGGTGACGTGGGGCAGGGGAGGGGCAGGGTGGGGGGTAGTAAACTACGGATTAAGGCCGAATACAGGTAAGTGAACATTTAAATAAATAAAACTAATTTCGTTGTGAGCGCTGCATCGCCAAATGCGATGCAGTGCGCGCAACGAAATTCGTTTTATTTATTTAAATGTTCACTTACCTGTATTCGGCCTTAATCCGTAGTTACTACCCCCCACCCTGCCCCTCCCCCGCCCCATGTCACCGCCCGACCGGCACTCCTACCACGGGCCGTGCCTGGTTCTCATCTATAAGACCATCTTCAGGGCGCAATGTTCTATGTGAACTGAAGACCCTGGATCATTAAATGAACGCATTCTGATAGAAATTTCACTGAATTGGAGCAAATAACCTCATTGTGTCTGCACAAATGATAAACAGGCGACACTCGCCGCAATTATTTCACACAACGAGATGTAGGACACTCCCTATTGGAAAGTCCTGAGGGTGGTGTCAAGGCGGATCATAAAAAAGATTTAGGGGCATATTAGCAAGACCGGCGATAAAATTATCGCCGTTTTAGCGGCAGGAAACTGCCGCTAAAGCGGCGATAATGGGCTTGCTAATATGCGTTATAGAATTCCAATAGAAGCCCAGGTTAGATGTCCTGCACATCTAACATGGGCTTCTATTGAATTCTATCGCATATTAGCAAGCCCATTATCGCCGTTTTAGCGGCAGTTTCCTGCCGCTAAAGCGGCGATAATTTTATCGCCGGTCTTGCTAATATGCCCCACAGTCTCTCTTGTCATTTTGCCGAATTGGGATGGCGTCACGGATCGGGTCTCGATTCGTGACGGCATCCTGATACAGCAAAATGACAAGAGAGACTAAATCTTTTTTATGATCTGCCTTGACACCACCCTCAGGACTTTCCAATAGGGGGTGTCCTACACCTCGTTGTGTGAAATAATTGCGGCGAGTGTCGCCTGTTTATCATTTATGCAGACTCAATGAGGTTATTTGCTCCAATTCAGTGAAATAACTATCAGATTGCGTTCATTTAATGATCCAGTTTCTTCAGTTCACATATGAACATTCCGTCCTGAAGATGGTCTTATAGATGAAAACACACAACAAGACCGAAACGTCGGCAATTCTACCCATTTTCATGTATAAAGAAACTATTTTGGAAATGTTCATTGTAGTCTCAATGATGTTCTCCTTATCTGAAAATGTTTGAAATGGGTTACAACAAGAGTGTTTATGAGAAATTAGTTACTGTATAAACAATCTATCTCATTCACTTTTGTATTCATGTGATTTGCATTTTATAATCTAACTTATAAATGAATTTTTCTATATAAATTTGTATTTTTTCAAAAAAAGTATACACCCGTCCTGTTTTTCTTTGTTGATACATTCATTTTGAATGAATATGATTGATTCTGTCAATTTTGTATTTTGAAGTCACTAGTTGGGGCTTCTCAGATACAGCTCTTTGAACCAACAAAATATTTTGTAAATAAATTCCTTGTAGGCACACTCACCTGATTTTCACTTTCTAAAAGTGGCATTTTCAAACACGTAATTTAAAAACCAACTTCACTAAAATAAGTATTTTAAATTGTGAGTTCAGGGACCCCAAACTCCAAATCTCTATCCCTTTCCAATTGTAAGTTACACTTGTAAATGGTTATAAGGCAGCTCCACTGATAACCTATGGGAGAGATAGTCCTTGCAATAGTGAAAAACGAAATTGGCAGTATTTCACTATTAGGACATGTAAAACACATCAGTACAGTCCTACCTTTCACATACACTGTACCCTGGCCATGAGTCTACATTGGGCCTAGCTTAGGGGTGCCTTACATGTAGAAAAAGGGAAGGTTTGGGCCTAGCAAGTGGGTGCACTTGCCAGGTTGACATGGCAGTTTAAAACTGCACTCACAGACACTGTAGTGGTAGGTCTGAGACATGGTTGCAGGGCTACTCATGTGGGCGGCACAATCAGTGCTGCAGGCCCACTAGTAGCATTCAAATTACAGGCCCTGGGCACACACAGTGCACTTTACTAGGGTCTTACCAGTAAATTGAATATGCCAATCATGGATAACCAATTACTGATACAATTTACACAGAGAGCATATGCACTTTAGCACTGATTAGCAGTGGAAAAGTGCAGAGTCCTAGAACCAACAAAAACAGGTGAGAAAAAATAGGAGGAAGGAGGCAAAAAGTTTGGGGATAATCCTGCAAAAGGGCCAGGTCCAACACAACCTCCTTCCAGCCTAAAGCCGGGTTAGACTAATCAATACCTTGATGGACGTCCCTGATTAGGGTGATAGAACATGGACCCTGGCCCGCAACAGCAGGGGCATGTTCCAGTTCTATGCCTCTCTGAACCCAGTTGGATCCTTCTGTCCATACTCTCAGGGCCCACTAAGGTTACCCATGGGGAATCCTTCTCCTCACATGCGGATCCAATCTGTGCAGCACCTAACCTTGGTTTGTTTACAGGGTTCTCCCAGTAGGCAGACATTACCACCATTGCCAACACAGTGGTGTGTCCCATTCCACCCCTGGGGTGTGACTCCTGTCCCCAACCCAAGGGCAACTCTGTCCACCAGGACAGCAGTCCACAGTGGCCACTGACAGCTGTCAGTGACAAGAGCCAGGCCCGAGACCTTTCAGGGCTCTCTAACCTTTGTGGTTTCTCAGAGTAGGGGGGGGGGCGGTAGCCCCAGGGGACTGGCACCCTTTGTTCACTCTCCCTCCCCCCAGTTCAGGGGTGGTATCCTGAGACTGGTCCTCCACCCCATGGTCTGTCCCCTTAGGCTGGACAGGAGATACAGGTGGGCTCCCTCACACCCTGCCCTCCCCTCTGGGGTCCTGTACCTTCCACTGTGGAGAGGTACCCCCAGCCTCTAGAACTATCAGGGTGCTTGTGTCAGCCGCCCTGAACAATTATACCACCAGTTCAGGAGTGCTATCCTGCAACTGGTCCCTCAACCCAGGGTCTGTACCCTTAGACTCAGGGCCGGCTCTAGGCGGTGCAACCGGTGCCACTGCATCGGGTGCTGACCGCATGGGGGCGCCTGTTTGCTAGTTTATATTGTGCTTAAAAGCACCTGCTGCCGCGTTCCTGGCCCCCAGCAATTTTCAGGCAACAATTAATATGTCAAGAAAACTCCGGTGATTAATGTTCTCCAGGCGAGATTGGAGTTTTGTCTAGTAGAAGTTTTGACTCATGGAAGTTTTGATTCATGGTAAGGTAGCGCAGAGGGTTAATATGTCTGCTGCAAAGAACATGTACCATGCAGATCACAAAGTGAATGTAATGTAAACAGGTCAGTGGGTTATTGCTTTTGTCAGAGACTTCCTTTTGTTAGTTGCAGTTTACAGTGAGCTATTAACTGTCATCAAAGAACTGCGTGCAGACTTCAAGGTATAGATTAGAGTTTATGTGTTTTTCCCAAGACTTTCATTATTCTAATGTTGCAAAAAGGGTTCTTTTGGGTACAAATCAGTTCTTATAATTAAAGAGAGCCCCAGTCCATTGTGTTACATTTTAAATTTAGAGTTTGTGCTTCTCCAGCCCAAGTACTCTTCAACTATACTGCCTACCTGTATGGATAATATGTGAATCCACCCCTTGTTGTCATCTGTCTTATGTCACATTTCCTATACACTGATTTGCACACCTATGATTGATAGTCTCTGTGTAATGTGTGTTATGTAAAGTGCTCTGACACTCTTCACTTTTATGAGTGACGCTATAAAATTAATTAAATGCATCTGAGAGAGAGTGGTTATGGAGACTGTTAAAGGGTGGTAGGGAGGGAATCCATGGCGGAGGTGGCCATTGGGGGGCGCCAAAAAACATTTTCGCACTGGGCGCCACCAGTGCTAAAGCCGGCCCTGCTTAGACTGGGCTGGTGCCTGTCAAGCCAGGACTTATGGGGGAGTACCCCCACCATCCCAAGGGAAACACATTCCTTATGTGTTGCGTGAGAGTGCCTGGCACAGGTCTCCTGCCCCTGTCCATCTGACAGAGCATGGAGCCCTCCCAACCCAGAAGTCACCAGGGTGTCTTGGGATGCTCTGACCTCAGAGCTGGCAACCCCTGACCCACTGGTCCTCCCACTGGGGGTAGTCTCCCCTTCTTACCCCTCCATCTGGACCTTTACACCCTTCTCTTTGGAGTGGGATGGCCAGACACCAGAACTGGTGGGATGTTTGTGACAGCTGTTCTCTCCAAGTTCTCCTGACACTAGGGGATCCCCCTCAGTAGATGGCCTCCCGGTACAGACTAGACCCCCCTCCTTGTGCTCCCTCTGGGAACCATCCAGGCCCTGGGACTGGGTTTCGTGCAACCTGGGCCTCTGCCCACCCCCACCTCTCCTCCTACCCTGAGAAGGGACATGGGACCCTCTACCCACCCCACTACACTGGGACCTATCTGGGCTACTGCAAACCTCCCCCACCTCCCTAGGTTGGGGTAAACTTGAGCCACTCCCTTCAGGATTACTCCCAAAAGCCTCTTCAGACCCTCTGGCATCCACCACAAGGTCTGCCTCCGGTGCAAGCTCCCTTGGGTCAGAGAGCTCACACTCTACTGGGTGTTGGCATAGTTCTGGAAAACTGTGACTGAACATATGCTCTTCAGCACTCAAATTGTACAGCCTCTCACATGTTTTAATCATACTATCCTACACTCCACCATCCAGTGCCTTGAAAAAATACCCCACATCACCCTCCTGAGACTGGTGAGACAGTATCTGACTACCCCTGAAACTCAACCCACACTCTTCTGGGATGTCTTAATACTTCTGTACCAGGGCTTCCTCCATGGGGGCACACCTCTCCCTGCCACTCAGTTCTAGAGCCAGTAGAGTGTCCCTCCCACTATTAGGAATATGACTCCCTGTGCCAACTCCCCAATTCACCTCAGGGACCCTGCGCACCTCTGGAGCTACCTCATAAACACGAAGCCGATGGTGTATGTCATCCCTCTCCTTGAAGTCAAACACGAAGTCTCTGGGTATGTGAACCTTTTCTGCAGTACTGGACATTACATTTTTGCTGTCACCATCTGAGCTGGACTTAGCCCTCCTGGCTTTCAACTCCAGCTCTCCCAAATTCAGTTCATGAGCAAAAAGCAATTTTCTTCTCTCTATCTCTAATTTCTTTCTTTCCATCTCCAAAATGTAGGCTCTTTTCTGCTTCAATCTGAGTTTTACAAGCCCCAACTCGAGCTTCCTAGCTCTCTGCCCAAGCCCCAGCCTCTCTGGAGTTAGGCCTGGAGAGGGAATACTGCTGCCAGCTCTGAAGGGAGCTCTTCCGCCATTCAGGCTGGCCCCCGCCCCACAGGTGATGCTGGCTCCTGCAGCCATTCCAGGTGCAGACTTTGTTCCTCCTCCTCCACAACTTCACTCCCATCCTCTGTGTGCCCACCAGCCTCCCTGGCTGCCAGCCAGCCCCTCAGAGCCTTTTGCAGATCCTCCATTCTAGTGAGGTCTTTAAAAGAACACTTGGTATCCCTGAAGAATTTTATGAGCTGAGGCACCAACTTCTCCTGCTCAAACACTAACATTGCAGGTACTGCTAATGGCTCACCAGACTGAGACATGATTGTGGATCAAACTCAAGTGTTGCAAAAACATAAAGAGAAAAAAACTATGCTGGTACGTTATGGTCTGCGATATGGTAGCAGTGTACACCAATCACTGTATGCAAAGTGCAAACACAAGTTCTATCCTCAACGCTGACCAACAGTGTTAGAAATGGGGGTCTCTAGTTGGCAGTGGCGTGCACCCTTTCCAAGTAGGAACCCTTATTCTAGTCAGGGTAAGGCGAATACACAGCAAAGATAACCCCTGCTCACCCCCTTGGTAGCTTGGCACGAGTAGTCAGGCTTATATCAGAGGCAATGTGTAAAGCATTTCTAGCAACATATACAGTAACACATTGAAAACACTACAAATGGACACCACACCGTTTAGAAAAATAATCAATCTTTATCTGAACAAAACAAGACCAAAATGAAATGACAAAAGTTCAACATACACAAGTAAAGATATGAATTTTGCAAGAATAAACTAAAAATACAGTTCTTTGTAGTCGATAGCACCAACTAGGGCTAACACAGCATCGTGAACAACACAAATCCAACAGCTCAGTGCTATGGCATCGAGCAGACCAGTAAAACAGTACCTTTGGAAATGAAGAGGCATCAGGGACCTTACAATAAAATTTGAAAATGAGGCGTCACTGGCGGGCGTCGGTTCTGGAAGTTGGTGCAGAAGTCGGCGAGACCTTGAAATCGCATGTGTTGTGGACCGATCTCCGTGATGTCGAAGACAGTAGCACTGGCGTCGGTTGGCGTCAGGGCTGCGATGCCATCACGGTCAATGCATTTTGCTCCTCACGAGCTGTGACCACAGCTCCGGTGCAGGCAGTGGCGCAGTGTTGATGCAGAAGCAATGTCGTTAGTAGACTCGGGCTGGTAGTGTGAGACAGGGCAATGCATTGTGCTCTTCATGAGCAGTGCCCTCAGCCACGGTGCAGGCAGCTGCGTCGTTGAACGAAGTCGTAGTCAATGATGCTGTCGTCTGCAAACCAGGGGCTGCGATGGAGATGGGGTGATGCGTCGTGCTCTTCATGAGCGGTGCCCTCAGCCACGGTGCAGGCAGCGGCATTGATGACAGTGTGAAGCAGTGCGCTGTCGTCATGGTCGATGCATCTTGCTTCTCACGAGCGGTGTCCATGGCTCCGGTGCAGGCAGCAGCGCCGATGATGGCATCGATGTCGGGGTTGCTTTTCTTGGAGTTACAGCACAACCACTCGGTTCCAAGGGCCCAGGATTGGTTTTGACACCATTTGGCAACGCAGGACTCACAGTAGAAGAGTCCCAGTGCTGGCAACAAGATATGGATGAAGTTTTTGATCTCCCTGAGACTTCCAACAGGAGGCAAGCACACACAAGCCCTTGGAGAACCTTGGCGAACCTTGGCAAGCAGGCTGAAGAAAGCAAAGTCCGATCCTTGCATTGTCCAAGACAGGAGCAGCAGGCCAGCACAACACAGCAGCAAGCAGAGTGGCAGTTCACCTCCTATAGCTTCTCTAGCTCTTCTCCTTGACAGAATCTACTCTTAGTCCAGAAGTGTTCTAAAAATGTGGGGTCAGAGGTCTAATACTTATACCCCTATCTGCCTTCGAAGTAGGCAAACTTCAGAGGATAGTCTTTGTAGCGCACAAGATCCTGCCTTGCCTTGACCTGGCTCCAGACACACTACGGGGAGGCAGCTTTGTGTGAGGACAGGCACAGCACTATTCAGGTGTCAGTGACAACTCCTCCCACCACTCTAGCTCAGGAAGACCCATCAGCCTGGTGATGGGCCATCAAGATATGCAGGGAACACCACAGCTCCCTTTGTGTGACTGTCTAAAGTGAATGCATACACAGCCCAACTATCAGTCTAAACCAGATGTAGATTCCACAGGCAGGCAGAGGCACAGAATGGTAAAGCAAGAAAATGGCCACTTTCTAAACGTGGCATTTTCAGTCACACAATTTAAAAACCAACTTCACTAAAAGATGCATTTTCAAATTGTGAGTTCAGGGACCCCAAACTTTAAATGACTATCCCTTCCCAATTGGAAGTTACACTTGTAAAAGGTTACAAGGCTGCTCCAATGATAACCTATTGGAGAGATACTCCTTGCAATAGTGAAAAAACGAAACTGGCAGTATTCCACTATCAGGACATTTAAAACACACCAGTATAGTCCTACCTTTCACATACACTGCACGATGCCCATGTAAGGCACCTACCTTAGGGGTGCCTTACATGTAGAAAAACTGAAGGTTTGGGCCTGGCAAGTGGGTGCACTTGCGAGGCCTACATGGCAGTTTAAAACTGCACTCACAGACACAGCAGTGGCAGGTCTGAGGCATGGTTGCAGGGATACTCATTTAGGTGGCACAAGCATTGTTGCAGGCCCGCTAGTAGCATTCGAATTACAGGTCGTGGGCACACACAGTGCACTTTACTAGGGTCTTACCAGTAAATCAAATATGCCAATTATGGATAAACAACTACAGATACAATTTACACAGAAAGCATATGCACTTTAGCACTGATTAGCAGTGGGAAAGTGCCAATAGTCCTAGAGCCAACAAAGACTGGTCACAAGAATTAGGAGGAAGAAGGCAAAAAGTTTGGGGTTACCCTGAAAAAAGGGCCAGGCCAGCACCAGTGTACTCTGGTACTGTAATGCATTTGATGTGAGCCAAGACGATAGCTTCCAGAATGCATGAGGCTAAATCACAGCTCATGACTGTGGAGAAAGCGTGGTTTATTGACTGAGCTGCAGACTTTGGTACCTGGTTCTAATCAGGCTTTAGCCACACTTGACAAGCAGGGCAAATCATGCTACATCTCTACATGCCACTCCCTCCCCGTCTGAAATTATATGTGAAATCAAAAGTAGTGTAATATGGTGTCTTTGTATAATTTCAGGAGTCCTCAAATGACTTCTGTCAACAAAAAGAGAACTCCAATGAATTTCATCCAGTTTCATACAATGTAATACCTCTTTCTCAAATCGATTAATTTAATCAATTTGATATTCTGTTAAATGTCTAATGTAAAGTTAGTAAATTTATCATTTATTGCCACTCCTATTACTGACTGCCACTTTCAGTCACACACACATGCTCACCTATATGCACGCTTGCACATAAACACTCTCTCTCTCACACAAACACTCTCACCCTTAAGCAGGGGCACAACATACAGTTAAAAAATTGTTTTTACTTACCCGAAGCTCCAGTTTTTATTACACCAATAGTGAATAATATACAATTATTCACTGTTGAAGTAATTAAAAAATGAGCTGAAAACAAGGAGGGCAAAGCCGCCCCTGTCTTCTTGGCACTGATTTTGCTACCTCTGAGGCTATGGGTCGCAAAGGCAGTGCAAGGGGTAGCAGTGAGCAAGCCACGGGTTGCAACTGCGACTCCTAAATGGCATCCATGGCTCCCTCCTCCCCCACACCTTCCTCATGTTGCTTGTACCCCACCCTTAAAGTAAAGAAAAACAAGTATTTGCAATGCAATGGGTATCGTATTAGTGACAGTTAGAGCTATTGACGCTGTAAATGCAATGTTTTTTGGTTATGTTTTTTGTTTGCAGTGGAGTGATTATTTGACCTATCTAAAGAGATAGGAAGGAAAGAGGATGGAGAGGAAACAGTGGGAAGCAGGGGTGAACAGAACAGAGAAAAATGAGAGAAAGAGAGAGGAAGTGCAGGTTGGTAGAAGAAAGAGGGATAAGGTGGAATCGAAACTAGGGGGCTTATTTACAAGCCCCTTGAGCCACTTTTGCGTCATTTTTAACATGGGAAAAATGACGCAAAAGTGGCGCAAGAGGCTTGTAAATAAGCCCCTAGGTAATTTGCATTTTATTCACATGTTTGAAGAGAACAATATCAGCTATGTTAGGTCACAGGTGCGACATAGCACAACAAAGGAGGCACAATTACAACAGCCCCTCTTTGTTTACTAGTGCATCCCTGTTACTGGCCAGACACAGATGGAAAAAAGGTATGAAAGGAGTGCCATAAGATGACTGGCTGACATCAGATTATTCCAGGGGTAAGAAGAAGCGGTGGGTTAATGGAAACAGGCAGCTACAGGCAGGAAGAAGTAGGGCAACAGGTGCAGGGAGAGTGAGAGAAGGAACAGATGGAGAGCTAGGGAAAGAGCAGGAGTGCTCACAAATGGTAGAACTGGCAGAGCAGGGATGAGAAAGCAGGGGCAGTGGAGAGCAAGAAAGAGGGGATAGAAATGGACAGGAGGCATCTTTATGTTACAAGGAGATCAATGTAGTAGATGTGAACTTGTGTAAAACAGCGCAGTGTACTAACAACATTGGGGCAGATTTACAAGCCCCCTGCGCCACCAGTACGTCACTTTTTGTGACGTACTGGTGGCGTATCTTACTGCTCCATATTTACAAGGACAGGAAAAGCCACCCTGCATGGCTTTTCCTGTCCTTGTAAATATGGCCCCTTTACACGCAGCACTTTGCGTGAAAGGGGCGTTCCATGGGTGTTGCAGTGGGTGTTCCCACGCAACACCCATGGAACGATACACATTTCCAGATTTACAAGGAATCGTAAATCTGGGAATGCGTGTGAAGGCGCAACGAGGAGGAATGTTTTCATTTCTCCTCGTTTTTTCCTCTTTCAATGCGTGCTGCATTCTGCAGCACGCATTGAAAGAGGAAAATGCCTGTAGTGATTGTTTTTGTGCAGGAAGGAGCCCCTTCCTGCACAAAAACAATCTCCCCACGACGCAGGCATCCTTGCACCATGGTGCAAGGGTGCTTGCGCCGGCGCATGGCTGCAGTTTGTGCGCCAGGGGGAAGCACAGAGATGCGACATATTGTTGTAAAGATGTCGCATCCCTGTGCTTTGAAAGTGACACAGTGCGGCGCAGCCAAATGGCTTGCGGAATGCACTGAGTCACTTTCATTGTAAATCTGCCCAGTTGTTATTTACAGCGCTGTAACGCGGTAGTGTGAAAGAAGTGCTCTAAATAAACCTATAGCATTGCAAACATCCATCATAAGAGTTAGAGAGGAACGCTGTGAAAAAAACTACAGAACAAAAAGTAGGGGAAGAAACAAATGGCATCATAGTGCTCCAATGCCTTCAATCGAGTTTGCGTTATATTAAAATGCAAAAAAACAAACAAAAAAAACATGAGAGAGGTGGGGGGGGTGGGGGAACAGCAACAGTGGGACCAAGACAAGGGAGGAGGAAGGGAGCAGCGTGGGATGGACTGTCGACATGCGCTCTTGGAGAGGGAATTACCACATCTGCTAATAACTTAGAAGAGGCAGGTCAATACATGTAGACACGCTGTTTGGTCTTTCCTCAAAACACACACACAACACACTAGCTTTCTGTTGTAACTGCTTTCCTGTCCAGAATAGCACTGCGCTATTATAAAGAAGCAGGGAAGTGAACAGTTTATGATTTACGGCAGTGCATAAAATGATCATCCTAGGTTAGGCTCTTGGTGCTAGCTGAAAACATACTTTTGATACAGGAGAGCCCTGTTTTAAAACTTCAGAGGCATGATTTGAAAGATGCTCGACTTAAATTTTTTTTAAATGTGACTCTGGAAGTGACAAACACCAGAAGAAATCAGAACACAAACAACCAGCTCAGAAAATGGACTCTAAAAAGGAGGTTTTTGCAACAAGTGAGCATTGAGGAAGAGGCCGGTTTCGTTGCCTGGAAAGTTGCATGCTGAAGATTGTGGATTCTTGGAAATATTTAAGTGAATGTGTTTTCTACCCTTGCACACAGACCGTACTAAGCTAACACCTTTGTATTCATTTTTTTCTTAGGATAAAAGAGAGCAGCCGCTTTGTGTCTCAAAAACCTGTGAAGCTTAATCTAACTCCAAGGTGGTGTATAAAGAACTTGACCTCGGGACCCCAACTGCATTTCCTAAAATAACAATAACATTCCAGCACTCTAAATTACTGGACCTCTGACCTTTGCACGCTCTGAAACACTGGGCACTAGAATATCATTTCCTACACAAGTATTTTCGGATTCCAAGGTGGAGACATGGAGACTTTGCTTCCTCAAAGTGTTGTCAGATTCCGAACAAATACTGGCTCAAAAAATAATGCGGTAGCCTTGCTCGAGCAAGCAGCAGAAAAAGAAAACTAGGGAAAAATTAAAGTTTGAGCTGCCAGGCTCGACCTAAAAATGGCATTAAAAATCCAATTAGCAGGTCAAGAGATGTACACCTGTACATATATCAAAGCAGTAGGTTTGTGACAGGATATGAGCTTTCACTGGTACCAAAGCAGTGCGCAAGAAAATCAGTAGGGCTTGTTTTAGAGCCTTTATGGTAATCTTGCTAAAAGTATCCCAGGCACCTCTTCTTGTGTCGGGAACATTGTTTTGCATTCTTGGTGAGGTCAGAATGTCAATAAAATGGGTATCCCCCCTCTGCTAGCCATGTAGGCGCAAGGACCGGCAGTCAAGATCGCTCGTCCCGGTAATACCTGTGTTTATGAAGTGTGGCTGATGTGGGCAACGTTGGTGTGCCTCAGGCACAGGGCCCGCCCTGTGCAAAATGAGGCGAGGTGCTGTAAAGTAGCGCTGTGCGGCACTCGGCCGACAGCACTCTGAAGCAGTAGAAGGGCTGTATTGGTGGGCCTCGGTAATGAGGCCGCTTTTAGCAAAGTGAGAGTCACCCTGCGAGCCCCACCATGCAGTACATAAGAAAGGCGCGTCCACCATACTTAAATATAAAGAGCAGCATCGCGGTGTGCCTCTCTCTGTGTCAATGTAAAAACAAGTTCCAAAGACAGGAATACAATACCAGAAGTGGTAGAGGACAAGTCTTGGGGGTGATCCATGAGAGTCAATAATTGAGAAAAAAGGTGGGACAAGCAGGAACCATTATCCAATCAGAAGCAAAGTTTTTTAAAGGATACTTTACTTTATTCTTTATTTCGGTTTTAGTTTAAACCATAAAAGATACACAAAGTAATCACATTGCAATTTTTAAAAAGTACGGTCAGATACATTTACCCAAAGAAGCTCCACTTTTAGCAATTTTCAAAAGCAGGTAAACTCATTATCAAATAAAAATGATGACCGATCATCCATTGTACTAATTTAAAATATATAAATATAGATAAATACATTAAAACTGGGCTTGATTAGTATCTAAAAACATTTGAGGAATAACATAAATCAATCAATTGACCCTATTGTAACCAAGCACTATAAGTAACTATCTATACTTCCTATCGGTAAAGTTTCCCAAAAGGGATCTATTCTGACAGAGTGCTAATGCCTTTAGGATGCAATAGGGTACAAATATCTATAAATGCATTCCTTTAATATAACTTCCAGGTTGATGTTCCATAACAAAAAGTGCAAATATTTTTAGTGCAAAAAAACAACCAGCAATTTAACCTTTATAGTCTGTCAGTTTTTTAAAGTGCAAGTGCATTACTATACAAAGGCATATTTTCAGATACACATATACGCAATCATTTAAAATCATTTAAAATTTCAAGCCTACTTTTGCTCCTATTATGCCAACATTAAACAAATACCTACTAACACTGAAAACAATTTTTTGGGAACCATCAGTTTTCAATATCCTTTCTGCCTCCCGACAAGCCCTAATACCCATGTTTCTACATATAGGTTTGATCCATTTCTTCCTAGGTTTGTCGTAAACGGGGCAGAAGAATAATATATGTAAATCGTCTTCCAAAGTGTCAGGTTGGCATAATGTGCAGCACTCACTGTTCTCCTCCCCAGAGTTACTGACCCATTTTGATGTATTAAAGTTTGATTGTAGAATACCATATCGGAATTTCAAATATAATGATTTTGCTAACTGTGACTGCACTTCATCCAAGAATAACTCGAAGCTCGCTATTGGTTTCATTAATAAAAATTGGGTGGTTAGTGTGCCAATTTTAGAATTGTAAGACACACTATTTTGAATATAAGTCCAAAAAGTGGACTTTAATATTTTCTTAGAAGCCAGTATCAAGTTTGATGGTTCAACCCAAAAGTGTTGCAACCCCAGTTTGCCGAGCCAATGGAAAACATGGTTAAACCACTGGAGATTCATACTATGATCAAACTTTAATATTTCCTTTAAGCCATCTTTGTAATGTGCAAGTTCTGGTGTGGACCACAATCGCACCCAAAGCAATAGTGGTCTCAGTATGGCTTGGTGATCTATACGTTTAATGTTTAGGTCCATAACAATGGGGATAAAGGTGTACGCACTGGAAGGCACAGTAATTTTCTAAAAAAACTTATTTTCCCCTGCCGCAAAGGTATTCTTACTTGACGGTCCCCATAATTCTGCCCCGTACAGGGTTGCTGATTGTACCTTATATTTAAAAACCTCCAGAGCTGGGGACACTGCTCTAGAAGTACTACTCCCATGTTTTTTAACTATCGGTAGGGAGTTTTGAAGCAAGACAGCCTTACTTTTCTCCAGTTGCGGGTTCCAGGTCATTTAGTATCTAAAGTTATACCTAAATAATTAAAATTATGCACATATTCCAACTTTTGGCTTTTAACCAAAAGATTCTTTTTAAAAGATCTATGTGGGTTTATTGCCATATATTTGGTTTTGCTAGGATTAATTTCTAGGCCCTTGGTTTCGCAGTATGCACAAAAGGTATTTAATAAACATTGTAGACCCTTTGGAGTTTGAGATATTAGTATAGTATCGTCTGCGAATAAAAGAGCTGGTACTGGCCCCCCACCCAGCCTTGGTGAATCGTGTGCGCAACCCATTAAATATTCTGGGATATCATTCACATATAACGAAAATAGGGTGGGAGCCAGCACACATCCTTGCCTCACACCTCTTTTTACTGGTATTGCCTCTGTCAGTTCACCCCTCGGACCCCATCTGACTTTTGCATAGTTATCCTCGTGCAACCTTATTATTTGCACGAGGAGCTCACCTGGTACCCCTTGATCTTGTAATGATTTCCATAGTAACTTTCGGGGAATAAGGTCAAATGAGGCCTTCAGGTCGACAAAGGCAATATACAAGTGACCTTTTTTTTAAATCGTATACTTCCAGCTTATACAAAGGAATCTAAAAACCTGGTCGATTGTGCTGGTTCTGGTTCTAAATCCAGCCTGAAATTTTGAAAGAATGCAATTATCCTCAATCCAGTTATTTAGTTTTATTAAAATTTGCCTTGCAAATTTTTTTTGTAAAATATCAATTAGGCTGATCGGTCGATAATTTGAGGGATCATAACGATTACCCTTTTTAAAAATAGTAGTAATTTCCGTCCCCTTCCATGATTCGGGGATCGGTGCACCTGCTGCTATTGAATTGCAAAGAAGATTAATGTAACGGCCCCAGACAGTTTTATCGTGTCTCAGTAAATCTCCTGGTATCTAGTCGAGGCCTGGCGCTTTTCCTGGTTTCACTGCATTAATTGCTGCCAATGTATCCTCCAAACTAAAGTGCAAACAAGCTGTACTAGAGTCAGATACACAATGTTGCTGATCATATGTTATTTCAATTGTGGATACAGAATAAAGACGGGAAGAATTATTGACCCATGTATTTGCATCCAAAAAGAGGTCTTTACTGCATCTTCCTGTTTTGTTATCTTTTGCCACCAACTGCCAGAATCCAACATGATCTCTACTTTTTGCTTCACTAATTAATTCCAACCAAATATTTTCATCCCAACTTTTCTTAGTTTGTACCAGTAGTCTCTTGTAGTTAGTCCTTTTTTCCCTTAAGGCCATAACATTATTATTTTTTGCGGCCAGTATAAGCTCTTTTTTTGCCTCACGGCACTCCTTGTTATACCAGGGATTAACCAAACTACTTGTTTCAGTTTTCCCTCCACTTACTTTAGGGATTTTACTCAAAATAGGTTTTAGCACTTCTACCAAAGCTTGATGTACAATCGTTACAGGGAACTCTGTAGCAGGCAAATCAATATATGGGGCAATGACGTCAGTAAACATAACATAAATTTGCGTCATAGCCTCAATATTCCCCACTATAACTGGCCATTTTAGCGCTCTACGGTTGTTACTTACTAACTGCTCATTAAAAAGAGTATTATTTATATCCTCATTGTTCCGTGGAGTTATTTTGAATATATCCGCTGCTAGTGTCGGGTGCAAGGGGTAATGATCGCTATCAGTTCTAGCATTGACTACTAAATCTTTTACATTTGGCCAGAATCCGATAGATGTTATAATATAGTTGGTGCTACTCTTGCAATTACCCCTATTAAATGTTGGAACATTTGGACTGTCTGAGGGTAATCGACCATTACAAGCTCTAAGTCCATGACCTGCCACCAATCTCAAAATTAGGGCAGCTGCAACTGAACAAGATACTACCGGGCTACTTTCTAAGGGGGGAATATTGTTTGCCATGTCTTCATCTTCAAAGATTGTTTCAAGACCCACCACTGGCTCAAATTTGCAATTTAAATCTCCTCCCACTATTATCATTGCCCTTGAATCAATTGACGTTAAAAAACGGTCGAGCTGGTCTATCACCGTAGATTCCTTGTTGGACGGGCTTGGTCTATTATATATATTTATGAAATATATTTCAGTTTTATCCCGTACACAAATCTTCACACCAATTATATCTTGTGATGGGAAGTCCAACTGGGTTATATCAATACCAACGGTGATTTTTACCCATATAACAAGGCAACCTGAGGGCCTACCTCTAACTGAAGGAATAGCATTAACGCTATAGGTTCTATACCCAACCTTATGGGGGGTTTCTAGAGCCCATGTCTCTTGGAAGAAGCATATGTCACTCTGATCTATGTACTCCTGCCATTCTGCATCCTGCAAATTCCTTTTTAGCCCCGCAATATTCCATGACGTGAGCCGTATTTCCATTAGCTCCTTTTCCCCCATTCCTAAATTCACGACAGTATCCAACTCTATTCCAGTCTCATGAACTACATGGGATTCAATGACCAAATCAGGGAGGACGATCAGATTCAATTCAGGTGTCACCACCTTTTCACTAAGTCCGGGCACCAATGGCATATTTCGTGTCTCTTTAAGCTTTACTATGCCTTGTAGATCTTCTAAACTCTCACTCAGGGTACTTGCATCTGAGCTTATCTTATTGTTGGATGGGGTAATATAATCATCTAAAATATTATTAGCAGGGAGTGATATAGTAACTTGAAGATTATTAGGGAGATGTAATTCTCTCTCTACTGTGACTGGTTGTCAGTCTTGAGTATCTAAATCTGAAAGGACCTGAAACCTATTTGATTGAAAAGCAGGAGCACCATCATACCCACCAACCCTAGATGGTGGTTTATAAAAATAACCTAACGGCAGGGCACAGATTCTGGTGGTTTGACTAAAAGTTTGTTCGTTTAAACTTAGTAAACGATGAACTGTCTGTGGCCTGCGGAAATTAACCACTACGCAGTCACCCTCAATATTCTTGGGGGATTGGCCTACCCACCCAACTCTACGAACCATAATAACCTCTTCCATATCAGATGGGCAGAATCTTTTATATTTTACTAACCAATCCTTCGTCTTGTTACGTAAGTTTACCCAGGATTCCTTCTGGTTGCTTTTAAGAGGAGGAACACCAGACAGAATCAATACGTAAGGACACGAAGCTGGAGGTAGACTCAAAGTATCAGTATTAGATTTTAAGTTAATTGTCGTTGAACCATCTATGGTATTACTACTCGGGTTGCCCAGTGTAGTTCCCAGGGGTAAACGTTCAGGTACATCTCTATGCTTTGTATTTTGATCTTGAACCTCTCCCTGTATGTTTCCCTGTAAGTTTCCTTCTCCCATCCTTGATTTCGTTCTAGATTTAGGTATATGGGGTTCTTTCGTTTTGCAGCTTGTACTACACAGATAATCAAAAGAGTTCACATTTGCTGGTACTGATACTGTTCCTGAATAGTTCTCCCCCTCAGCAACATTTACATTGGGATTCATAATCTTACCACTTATATTAGCTATAACAGCATTCACCTGTTCCAACTTTTCCCTTAAAGGATTACAATTCTTATCAAATAGTTCATTAATATGAGCTAACACAGTTCCCAGAACTGACTCCATAGTAGAAATAGTAATGGAATCCCCAATACATTCTCGTCTTAGTGGTGGTAATGAAAATGAGAACATGTCTAAGTCCGTCTGCGTGCCAACGGAATTAATCAAGGGAGCTGCCGAATCAACTGTATGGACTGTGTGGGCTATTGTTCGATCAACGGGGCTAATTCCTTTTGTACTTCTTTTCTTCTTTTGGGGACCACCCCCCTTTTGAAGATCACCCCCCCCCCGCCTTCGTTTAATTGGTAGTTGTCTCCCCTTGGTCTCCTCAGATAACTTAGATGCCCGTGTTCTTGCCCCATTCAACGGTGTTGATTGTCGTGTTGGGGATATGTCCGAGGAAGGTACGGGAGGAATCATAGGTATGTCTTGCGATGTAGTAGGAAGTGGCAGTTGTAAGGAATCCCACGGGTCTAATAATCCTAGTGATGAACGTCTCTGTAATACTGCTGGATCTAATGAAAGTCGCCGCCCTGTCATTTCTATTTCGTGGCTCAGAAGCGATTCTGCCCTAAATATAAAAGCGTCTAGGGTACCTGCCACTCCCCTGCGCTTGGTCATTGTCTTACTCATATTCAATCAGACTCGCAAACTGCTCGACAACTCACTAACCACCACACAATGCTAGTAGTAAGCAGTTACCCAAAACGTTTTTACCGTACAATTGCACCTGCAGCTCGTGTAATGTAATCCGAAGGTGTTACCCTCTTATCAAGGGGGTGGCCCGCCCGGCCTCCTCCGGTCGCTGACGGGCGCAGACGGGCGCAGACGGGCCCACCCTTGACCCGGGCTTTGCCCGGGCACGGCCTGGGCACACCCACGCACGTCCCGTGCTGCGGGAGCCCTGTTGACCTTTTGAACGCCTCCTGGCGCTCTCCAATGGCGTGGGCGGCGTGCACGCCGCAAGAGTTGCTGGGGCGAGTAGTTCCCTGTGGTCTCCCCGGACCGGGAATCGGTAGTGGCCGCAAATGACTCTGGCGGCGGTGGCGGCACCAACAAAACAGGTAAGATTTACGAGCAGGATACAGACAAAAGCCAATCGGAAGCTGGATGTGGGCTATAAGCCCATAGAATGAATACAGCATGTCGAGAGACAGTGCATGCGCTGCCTAGGATCGACCTAAAAGCATTTTTCTTTACAATAAGCCATGGTGCCCATCACCTCATGCTGCTGTGTAACATGTCTAAAAAAATTGCCAAACCGAATGGATCTCGCATAGGCGAAAACCTATTCTCTTTGCCAGTGCTTGTTTTGGTTTCCTGTGGTATTACTTCCCATTTTGTGTTTCAGAAGGGTCTTGTTCAAAGCTGCAAAACTAAATAATTTTCGTTTTTTCCCAGGCATATTTCAGTAGATATTACTTTGATGAAATACGAGAGGAGAAATACAGTAGAAACAGCTTGAAATTTTCCCACAACTTGTAGTGCTGAGTCACTTGCAAAACACTGTTTGTGCCTCAATCAATATTGCCCCACAAAACAGAATAAGACACTATTTCTTGAAAGCCTATTTTCTGCAGAACCGCTTTGAAAAGATGAATAATATCAGTTGTCTCAATGTAAGAAAACAGCCTTTTTGCAGGTGTCCTCCCCCTTTTTGCCCCCATTTAGACTACTAGATGCTTGTTTTCGACTCTGAAAGTGCATTGATGCCTTCTAACCAGGCCCCAGTGTCCTCTCCCAAAATCTGATACAAGTGAATTGGTAACCCCAACTGGCAAGGAATTTAACCCCATATAATTCCCTAGTAAATGGTACAGGGGTACCAAGGGCATTGGAGTTAAAGGGGTCACCAGGGTCTGCAGCACTTTCTGTTCCACCCTGAGTGGCCTAGGTAAACAGATGACAGCAGTTCTGCTATTACAGACTTCATGAACAGGGCAAACTGCTCGAACTCGATTTTGCCCTCACCATGTGTGGCAAGGTCAATGCAGTCTTTTTAATGTATGCCAGTCACCCCTAAGGTAGTCCTTCTAACCCCAAGAGGCAGGGTGCATTATATTAAATGTTTAGACATGTAACTGCAAGCTAATATGTCCCAGTAGTAGCCTCTTTAAATTAAGGGCTACTATAAGTGATCAGCGAGCCATAGGATAACATGGGCTGGCACCCAGGCACCCCGAGATTGCCAGCTCCATTTACGTGCCACTGAAATATGTCATGTTTGGTATCAAACAACTTGACATATCACCCCCGACATGATTCCCATGTCAGAGCAGATGTGGCATGCACCCAGGTGGCTACCTTAGAGGTTGCCACAGCCTTTCTTGTGCCATGACTGATAGCCTGCAGCTACTGCCACCAAGACAGGAATCGGACCCCATGCCAGGAGGTGTGAAATCTCCCAGGAGTCAGAAACAAAGGCCTGGTCAGAAAGCAAGTGACACCTTCCTCCTTGACAGGATGGCTAGTGGAGTGGCACATCAAGGCAGTGAGCTTCAAAGCTTACATCTCCTCTAATATACAATCAGGCTGCCTCCCAAAGAAGGAAACAGTCATCCCCCCGCCCCCAGATAGATTTGCACCTGGGCAAGTGGGAAAATTATGTAGTCAGGAGGTGAACCTCCTCAGAAGGCTAGCCACATCCCTAGGGTGGGCTACCTGGTCTGTATGGCCAAACACGGTTTCTGCCATTTTTAAAAATGGCAGAATAGAGGGTTCTGGGTAGCAAAGGTGACACACACATCCCTGGATATGCTCACCTCAGAGGCAGATTAGTCATTGGGACTAGTAGCCCATTGGATACTTGCACCCACACCCTCAACACACCATAATCTAGGTTTTAAGAGGTACCCCTGGCACCAGAACCTCAGTTTTGATTCAAATTGCAACAAAGAAGAGACCCCAGTCTGCAACTACAGGACCATCACAAAACAAAGGCACAATACTCTGCACCTGTGGTAACCACTCTGTACCAGCAAGACTGCAACTCGTCCCTGACCAAAGGCTTGTTCCCTCAGACAGAGGGATCCCTTTGAGAGCCAAAGGCAACTCCAGACTCTCATGGACTAGTGGCACTAGTCCCCTTCAGTCCACAGGTAAAAACAACATCCCAAAACCAAAGAATCGCTGGCCATCAGACCCCTCTGAAGGATCGGCCAAAAGTAGATGGTCCAGTGCATTGTGGGAAACATAGACCTGACCTCCAGAAAGTTTCAGGGGGCTACCGTTTTCCCCAGACCTCGAAACATCTTCTCATTGACTTTACTGCTGCCAAGGCTTGTTGGTGGCCAGTCCATCACCCACTACCTTCACTCAACGCTGCTACACAAGGGAGCTCCGATTCACCTTCAACCAACCACCTCAGTGACCCCATTGTTGACTTTTTGCATCCTTTCACTGGCCAGCACCATCTAAGCAGTAAAACAAGCTCCCCCGCAGCTCCTGCTTCAGCACCAGGGACAGCCAGAGCAACTCTGCACTGGGGCCCTATGACCCAGGGAAAATTCAAATGCCTGTCGTGGCCTGGTCCTGGAACCCACATCACCTTATCCCCAGTAAGCTCCAAGCAACTCAACCTGCAAAAGACTGATTGTCACTAGTGCTTTTTGCGATTGACCGAATGTTAAAGTTCTGCAGAATTGAATTGCACTGATTTATTTTTCCTTCCAAAATCCATACCTCTGGTTATACCTATCCAATTGTCTTTGTTTTGGTGTCTAAATTTAGATACTAATTTCTTTATTTTTATAAATTGGCATCAGACTTCTAGTGAGTCGTGTCAATTACTTATTGTCAATGTTGGAACTCTGAAATGCTTAACACATGTTCCTCTAGTAAAGCCTGACTGCTCTGTGCCACACTACCCCACTGAGCTAATGATTATTAGGGGAATCCAAAGGACCTATTTTGGGGCATTGTGAGAGTATTGCATTGTGTACATAGTGAAGCTTAAACAGCATCACTGCATAATACAACACTTTCCTATACTAAAAAAGTATAGAGATGCAGCAAAATGAAAACATTTTGTAAGTGAGATGCCGTTGTGAGGTATTTTTGAGTGAGGTTCCTGTGCTCACAGTGCCATAGTACTGAAGCTTCAAGCTGACAATTTGATGGAGCCCATTTCAAAAAGGGAAATGGTGGCTTGCTTCTGTAAATTTCAGGATGAAGCATTACCCACAGATGTGCTTCCACTCAGTACTTAATTTGTAAGAGAATGAGTGTGGTGCCCAAAGCTCTATGCAGACGCCTCACTCCTGTGCGATTAAAGGTCAAGGTGCCAAATACCTTTAGACTTAAATCCAGCTCATGTCTCTTTAATTTCCTGCCAGACACTCGCTGCCCCATTATGTCACTGTTGCAGGCTTCAGCTTTCTCCCTTTGTGATGGTCTTTCTCTTCCCCTGACTTTCCGATTTGTGTTTTTTCTCTCTTGCTCTTGGTAATTATTTGATGCGTAAAAATAAGTTTTGGTCCCCAAAAATGAGTGCCGTTGCCCCTCACCGAAAACCACCGGCTAAAATTAAGCGCTGCTTCCACTACTAAATTGCTCATTAGGTTAAAAGTAAAATAATGTCTTCCGAAGAAAGCTGGAAGACTGAGGTTTTAATTTGCAAATGGCCATGATGTTGTTTGTCCTGCCTCTTCCACATTTAGGAGAAAATCTTGGATTGCCTAATTAAGTGTCTGGACTGCAATCCCTTCCTCCAGTTGGGTTGTCCAACATAGGTCCAGAATGGCCAGATCTATGTGATGTTTTTTACATAGCAAAACCAAAGGGGATGATGGACGGAGTGTTGAACATTGCAAGCACTCACCCCCAGTCAACTGATCTGGGTTTAATCCATCATCATTCCTTAGCTCACTCCGCCACCCCAGTTCAGACATGGCCATATGCAAATCAGTCTGACCCTGTGCCTCATGGGTACAGTCCAGCCCGAACTGCCAAGCCATGTCTTCCCTGGACCGGAAACAAGCATCCTGGGACCGGTTTCTGGCTTACAGCCGTCATCAGCCATCTGTCCATCAACTGTTGTTTTTGCATTTGTCACCCCGAGTGGGTCGGGTATGCCCAGACGTGGGTCCCGTGCTCTCCATGCCACTGGAATCAAGCTATCCTGGCTGAAGAGGGGTGAAACCCTGAAACCGGTCCTAGGATGCTTGTTTCCAGTCCAGGGAGGACCTGGCTTGGCAGTTCGGGCTGGACAGTTCCCATGAGGCACAGGGTCAAGACTGATTTGCATATGGCTGGTTTAAAACTGGAATGGCATGGTGAGAAAAAAAACGATGGATTTAGGCCCAGATCTCTGTACTGGGGTGAATGTATGACATTGTTCTGCATTCTGTCCATCAACTGTTGTTTTTGCATTTGTTATCCCGAGTGGGACGGGTATGCCCAGACGTGGGTCCCGTGCTCTCCATGCCACTGGAATCAAGCTATCCTGGCTGAAGAGGGGTGAAACCCCGAAACCGGTCCTAGGATGCTTGTTTCCAGTTCAGGGAGGACCTGGCTTGGCAGTTCGGGCTGGACTGTTCCCATGAGGCACAGGGTCAAGACTGATTTGCATATGGCTGGGTTCAAACTGGAATGGCATGGTGAGCAAAAAAACGATGGATTTAGGCCCAGATCTCTGTACTGGGGTGAATGTATGACATTGTTCTGCATTCTGTCCATCAACTGTTGTTTTTGCATTTGTCACCCCGAGTGGGACGGGTATGCCCAGACGTGGGTCCCGTGCTCTCCATGCCACTGGAATCAAGCTATCCTGGCTGAAGAGGGTGAAACCCGAAACCGGTCCTAGGATGCTTGTTTCCAGTCCAGGGAGGACCTGGCTGGACTGTTCCCATGAGGCACAGAGTCAAGACTGATTTGCATATGGCTGGGTTCAAACTGGAATGGCATGGTGGGCAAAAAAACGATGGATTTAGGCCAAGATCTCTCTACTGGGGTGAATGTATGACATTGTTCTGCATTCTGTCCATCAACTGTTGTTTTTGCATTTGTCACCCCGAGTGGGACGGGTATGCCCAGACGTGGGTCCCGTGCTCTCCGTGCCACTGGAATCAAGCTATCCTGGCTGAAGAGGGGTGAAACCCCAAAACCGGTCCTAGGATGCTTGTTTCCAGTCCAGGGAGGACCTGGCTTGACAGTTCGGGCTGGACTGTTCCCATGAGGCACAGGGTCAAGACTGATTTGCATATGGCTGGTTTAAAACTGGAATGGCATGGTGAGCAAAAAAACGATGGATTTAGGCCCAGATCTCTGTACTGGGGTGAATGTATGACATTGTTCTGCATTCTGTCCATCAACTGTTGTTTTTGCATTTGTCACCCCGAGTGGGACGGGTATGCCCAGACGTGGGTCCCGTGCTCTCCGTGCCACTGGAATCAAGCTATCCTGGCTGAAGAGGGGTGAAACCCCAAAACCGGTCCTAGGATGCTTGTTTCCAGTCCAGGGAGGACCTGGCTTGGCAGTTCGGGCTGGACTGTTCCCATGAGGCACAGGGTCAAGACTGATTTGCATATGGCTGGGTTCAAACTGGAATGGCATGGTGAGCAAAAAAACGATGGATTTAGGCCCAGATCTCTGTACTGGGGTGAATGTATGACATTGTTCTGCATTCTGTCCATCAACTGCTGTTTTTGGATTTGTCACCCCGAGTGGGACGGGTATGCCCAGACGTGGGTCCCGTGCTCTCCATGCCACTGGAATCAAGCTATCCTGGCTGAAGAGGGGTGAAACCCCGAAACCGGTCCTAGGATGCTTGTTTTCAGTCCAGGGAGGACCTGGCTGGACTGTTCCCATGAGGCACAGGGTCAAGACTGATTTGCATATGGCTGGGTTCAAACTGGAATGGCATGGTGAGCAAAAAACGATGGATTTAGGCCCAGATCTCTCTACTGGGGTGAATGTATGACATTGTTCTGCATTCTGTCCATCAACTGTTGTTTTTGCATTTGTCACCCCGAGTGGGACGGGTATGCCCAGACGTGGGTCCCGTGCTCTCCATGCCACTGGAATCAAGCTATCCTGGCTGAAGAGGGTGAAACCCCGAAACCGGTCCTAGGATGCTTGTTTCCAGTCCAGGGAGGATCTGGCTTGGCAGTTCGGGCTGGACTGTTCCCATGAGGCACAGGGTCAAGACTGATTTGCATATGGCTGGGTTCAAACTGGAATGGCATGGTGAGCAAAAAAACGATGGATTTAGGCCCAGATCTCTGTACTGGGGTGAATGTATGACATTGTTCTGCATTCTGTCCATCAACTGCTGTTTTTGCATTTGTCACCCCGAGTGGGACGGGTATGCCCAGACGTGGGTCCCGTGCTCTCCGTGCCACTGGAATCAAGCTATCCTGGCTGAAGAGGGGTGAAACCCCGAAACCGGTCCTAGGATGCTTGTTTCCAGTCCAGGGAGGATCTGGCTTGGCAGTTCGGGCTGGACTGTTCCCATGAGGCACAGGGTCAAGACTGATTTGCATATGGCTGGGTTCAAACTGGAATGGCATGGTGAGCAAAAAAACGATGGATTTAGGCCCAGGTCTCTGTACTGGGGTGAATGTATGACATTGTTCTGCATTCTGTCCATCAACTGTTGTTTTTGCATGTTTTTTACATAATCACTGCCTAGGTAAAGGAGAGAATTTAGCTAATTGAACATCTGGCACTGCTCCATGCCTCCTGGGCCTAAATTAAACTCCCTCATGCAACAGGTGTTCCTACTTGCATATGCTACATGTAGCACTAAAGACAGCCTCCCTGATGGTTCTAAATATGGCACTTAGGTTTTTTCTATCTTCCTACACATATCAATACCTTATCCCTGTGCAAAAGCTTCTGTCAACATATACTCTGTCTCAGAGGTGTCCAATGTATGCCCAGAATGACCAGATCCGTACCAGATTTTCAGGATAACCACATAACATAAATATACATTCAATGGACCTAAATGGAGCTCATTTACATTGCAGGTATTTGTCCTAAAAATATGACAAGCATGCTGGCCTCCTGGGCCTATGCTTAACATCCTATCCCTAAATGTACTCTGCAGCAGTATCCTCAGTACAGTTCTGTTCTAGTGAATATAGGCCGAAACATTGTTTGGGAAATAGCGATTTGTTTACCGTCTACCATGCTGTATGCCAAAGGTGGGGGGTGAGGATGTGGTAAACTGATGACATAGGAATGCCACTAAGCAGCACTACTGTTCTATCCCATGTTGGCAACTTGGGACTGACTTTGATGGACATCTTGAAGAAGCATTAATATTGACATTTTTTTTAGCACTTGAATCTAGATGCTTTTTTGTCTTGCAGCAAATAAGGGTGACTTGGTAGATATTCAGTACGTTAATGCATAGATTTTTAACTGTGAATTGTGTATGTAGTGCAAAATTGCCTGATAGTATCAAAGGCAAATTAAACCCCCTTCAGGACTGGATTTCTTGCTATCTTCACAGAAATCAAAGAACAGTTCAGACACTTTTTACCATTCCATCGGGGGAAACATGATCATTTTCTTCTTAGTTCTCTTCCCCTGTTGGGTCCTCCTCTCCTCTTTCAATGTGCACACTTTTCTGGCTAGACAATGACCTCCAATTTTGAAGAGTAAGAGAAGAGGTGAAGGGCGAGAGACAGGAAACAACAGAGAATGGTATAAGAGGAAAAGTGAACTAGAGGGGGAAGGGATTTAGAAATAGGTGAGGTAGGGAGAAGGTAGCCCAAAAGAAATGTACGGAGATATGGGAATGAATAGCGATTGGTAGACAAGAAGAGTTTGAGAGATAGCTCAGGTTTTATAGAGAGGTAGAGAGAGAGTGATAGAAAGAAATGAAGAGAGAGAGGTGTGTGAAAACACTTGCGGTGAGTGGGAGGGAGAGGTTTGGTACAAAGAAATGGGCAACACGAGAAGAGGTACAGAGACAGGTACAGAGAGGTTAAGAGAGTAGAAAAACAGCGATGAGGTAAGGAATGAAGTGTAAGGTTGATACAGATTTAGAAATATAGAGAATGAGGTAAAGAGATAGTCATGTTAATGTATACTCTTCAGAATAAATAAGTCTGATCTACTGCCTTTTTTGCAACTTTTCATAATGAACTGATCAGACCTATGGCATCTGACATACCATTTCCTCATTGACCAAAACAAAACTTTTGCTTTGATCATTCTTGCCACCATATTGTGCTGGGCATAAGCTTTCCAACATGGCAAAAAGTGCAACATAAAACACTTTTTTGAAGACTTGTTTTCTGCACCTTGTGCCCAACAAAAGCTTATAGAGAAGATCAACACGTGGGCAGATCCTAAGCCACTTTCTCAGTACTGTTTCTTAAACCAAAAGAGGTAGAGAAAGAAAAATGTACTGAGAAAGAAAAAGGGTAGTGAGAGAAGTAAGGTAGAGGTAATAAGGGGGGAAGCAAGGGAGGGGTGGAGAGGTGATGTATGAATGAATTTATTTATTGTTTCAATTAATTAAAATTGTTACAAAAGACTGGGCGTGGTGTCTCCATCCGCGCACCTTCTTCAATCGTTAATAAAACATAATTATATCATTTCATTTAACAAGTCAAGCAATCTTTGATCATTAATAAAACATAATTATATCATTTCATTTAACAAGTCAAGCAATCACAAGGCATGACATTAAGAGACAATAAAAATTAGATATATATTCACTAGTTTGAAGCTGTGTTCAGCCTGTAGTCCTTGGCTGGGTCTTTTCTTATAAGTTCTTTCAGCTGGTGTGCAAATTTCGCTAGTCTGGCCAATTCCATTGGAATCTCCAAATTAAAAAGAAATGTCATTGCATCTGAGCAGGTACAAGTACCATATATTTAAAAAACAAAGGTTTCAGTAAAGTGCGACGTGCGTGATTCAATCGGTGGCAGATGCAAACCAGGTGAGCCATAGATTCCTCGTACTGATGACACAGTCTGCAGGTGGTGACCGCCTCTAGTGTTTTCCAGCGAATATTCATATCTTTTATTGGCAGTACCATGAGTCTGACTAACAGAATTTGATTTAAAATTGTTTTATTCAAGGCTGAGTCAAGATATGGCTGTCTCAGTTTATCCTTGTAGGAACTAGCTAAGAGCCCGATATTGCTGCTGGAGGACTCTATTAGCCTCATGTTGTCTTGCTTAGATAGTAGTCTAACTTGTTTCTTTAAAATGGATTTTAAAATTCCGGGTTGGTGAATGAAATCCCGCCAGTTGGATAGATCAAGGTGCAGTTCACTGCAGGCAGTAAGAAGGCTGTCGGCCCAGGGATTTTTACCATTCATGAAGATTTCCTTTAAAATTGCTTTCATTGTATTTGGTGGTGCTGTGCAGGCCCCTCGGTAATATCGAATAATCGATGGCCAATGTTCGTAGGATTGTTTGCCTAACCCGAATTCCAGCCTTACCAAGGCATTCCGGGCATGGGCGGGTATCTGAAAAATCAGTTTAAATGCTCGGCAATTGGCAAACCCCATGGTATTTATTGATGCCGCAGGAAATACTAATTGGCCATATGTGATTGAAGGAAGTAACTTGGCTCTTATAACCTTTCGGATAGGGTCAGTTGTTGGGCTACGCAGTTTGGGGTTGAGTTTGCAAAGGGCATACGTCACCGCCTTAGCTTTTGATTCTATGGATGCGATATGTGCTGTGGGCTTGCGGTTGCTCATGATCCAAACCCCCAGATAATTATATTTGGTTGTTGTTGCTATTTTGAAATTACCCAGTCTCCATTGATGTTTGAGTTTGTTGGTGTGCTTTCCAAAGATTACTACCTTCGTTTTGCTTGAGTTTGCTGTTAGATCATTTTTGTTGTTATAGATGCTTAGTGCATCCAATGCTCTTTGCATACCCGTCTTAGTGTGGTCCATTAGCACCATATCGTCTGCATACTGCATTAAGAACAGTCTGGTCGACCCAATTTTAGGAGCTAACAGGTTGACTTTGATATTGTTTTGCCAAGGTCTGCAGTGTATAAATTAAAAAGCAGGGGCGCCAGTACACAGCCTTGTTTACGCCCTCGGTCCGGGTACACTTTTTTTGTTACTGTGTTCATGGTTAGTTTCACCCGTACCCAGGTTTTGGTGTATAGGGCAATGATGGCTTTCAGCAGCATGGTCGGGATCCCCCAGTTTTGTAATTTTTGCCAAAGCAGATTCCTGTTGACACAGTCGAACGCCGCAGAATAATCTACGAAGCATGCAAAGAGCGGATGCTGTTTTTTCTGGGTGGACTGTTCTACCAGGTATGCTAGGGCTAGGATGTTGTCCAATGTTGATGCTCCTGCCTTGAAGCGAGATTGATAAGTTGGTAGGATTTCATCATCATTGACCCAGTTTTGCAGATCTTGTAAGAGGAGGCTTTTTTGATTGGCGTTAAACGTGCTAATGCTTGTGAAGGGTCGTTGCTGGTGTGGCTGGTGTGGCAGGATGATATAAGAAGACTTGCAATACAGTGAATTAACATGGTTGATCCATGTGTGACTGGCGACTCCATTACGCCGGTCGTGGCCGTGCCCGGACAACCTATTGATATATAGCCAAAATTCAGCCTGCCTGCTTGAAGTTAACAGACTGAAAATGTGCAACCATTGGGAGTCTTCCTGTTGCCTTTTGAGGTCCCATACGTTTCTTCTGTGTATTTTCCTCGCTGTCAGCTGTTTTTGGAGTGCTCTGTTGTCTCTCTCACGCTTGTAGTTGCGATTAGCTTGTCTCAGACCCCTCTTGCTTAGTTGAATTTTGTTGCACCTAGGTTGAAATTGGCAGCACACCCTTTCTCTATGGTCGGGCCGATGGTTTGGTTTTTTGCCTAACAGAAGGCGATACAGCTCCGGCGCCAATTTTGTCTCAGTGTAGTCATGAGCGAGTATTGACCAGTTGCTTTTCCAGGCTGCCAGGCCGGATATGTCTATTTTGTTCCACTTTAGTCTTCTCAAGAGCACATGTATTTACTCCCCATTAGACGAACCCAGCGGGGTGATGTGCGGAAGACTGACCGTTTGCAGAGAGATAGCTGTAGCCAGTGGGAGATGATCACTGGTCTGCTGCACTGGTTTTAGAAATTCTACCACTTGCTCATGCAAGCGGTTGCACATAAAAATATGATCAATTGTTGATTTATATTTTCCCTGTGAGTATTTAGTCGTATCGTGGTTGGCGAATTGTGTCTCTTGTATTGACCTTAATCTGTAGGTGTTTAAAAATGTGTTCAGTAGAGTTCCAACAAGGTCTCTGGGTGGTGGAACATCTGTTACTGTCCCCTGGTTATGAGTATTAAAGTCCCCGGCCATTATGATCCCGCAATTCGGGTGGTTGCTGAACAACTCTTCGAGTGTTTCAACCGGAACCCTCATCTTGTCATGTCTCGGTGTATCTTCGCAGTTGAAATAGACATTCAAGAGTAAAATCGTTATTGGGGAGCCGTTCAGTTTCAATCCTTGCAGGTATAAGGCTTGGACCGTGTCCGTGCTTATTGAAGATTTTGCTGATGTTATGTTGATGCCTATTTTTACGTATATAGATAGGCCCCCTGATGCCCTTCCAAATACATTGAGCTATTTTGCTGGCTGTTGAAATTCCCTGAATCCTGGTATGACCAATGGAGCGAGCAGCCAAGTTTCTTGGAGACACAGCAAGTCCCCGGTCTGTAAAAATTCAAAGGCAACTCTGTTCTGTAGCGTGGTTTTTAGTCCATACACGTTCCATGAAATAACTTTTATGATCTTGTTCATTCTGCTCGCAGGCCAGTTGTTTCTCTTTGTGCTAGGAGCAGTTTGATTGTCGACCTGACCGAATCGTTGCGGCTCCATCCTGGACATATCTGTATGGCTCGATTTTTCCTCTTTCAATAATTTTGCGCCCTGTTGCATTAGAGTTAGGCGAAAGGTGTATTCTTAAATTGAGGTATGATATAGGACAAGAAGCTTGGTTTGTCTCTCTTAAAATGGACTTTCTCAGCGTCTGTGTATTTCTGTTGCTGGGTCCACCCCTTAGCATGTATGGATATTTTTCCTCTTCTGTTTTATGTACACTGATCCCCCATTTCGCAAATTGGTCCTTTTCTTTCATGATCATTTGGACTATCATGTTGTTTTTCCATGTTACTATTGTCGACTCTCTTGTTGTGTTGCTGCTCAGAACCTTGAATTGGACTTGAATTAAATCTTCTGTTGTAGTGGATGATAACTCTGGGATGTATTGGAGAATTTGTAGAATGCTAGCCCTATTTAATATATCAGAACTTCACGGGATGTATATTCAGAGGTGATGTAGTAAACAAATGTGATACAGTGAGAAGTTAGGTAATGACAGTGGCGTTGCCCCACTGCCAAGAAGCATCAAAAGAAAGGAAGAAATAAAATAATAATACCATAATGGCATTATAATTTTATTTTGTCCTCCTGCTGCGGCAGCATATGTAAGGTGGCGGGGCTGCTGAGCAGGGGAGGAGTGGTAGAACACTCCTCTGAGCATTGACTGTTTGATCGGCCCTCTCGGGCTGCCCAAAACAGTCACGCGCACTTCCCTGTTCTCCATGCAGGCTGCATTACAGCCTGCATGGAGAACATGCCCATCCCTCCAGCCCCTGGCTAAGCGCGTGTCACGGCGCTTCGACCAAACACAAGGCTGCTGCGGGGAACGTGGGAGCCCTGGTGCTTCCTGCTTCCTGTTCCTCACAGGAAGCAAGGAAGAGGATGGGACGGAACACAGGAGAGGCGGCGGCGGCCGGCCAGCCGGCCGGGAGGTACGTGATTTTTTTTGTCAACCTGATTAACCCCCCTTCGCCCCCACCCGCCCCACTGCTGCTTCTAGGCGGCAGCCACAACTAGGTAATTAGAAAGAGTTGTGAGATAGAGAGAGATGAGGTAGTGCGATAAATGTGAGGTAGAGAGGTGTGGCTGGGAAAGGGAAACTCGCTTTGAAAGCTGTTAAATCAGGCTCCCCTCTGGATCTTATTCCAGCCAAGAGAGCAGCCATGCTATCCTATCAACTGGCCTCGCCTATTAGCTCCTTACTGAACATTTAATTGAGCACGGGCGAAATTCCAGCTGAGTGGAAAGCTGCTCAGGTCATTCCGATTCTGAAAAAACCCAACTTTTCTGCTAAAGATGTATCTAACTATCGCCCTATATCGCGTCTCACCTGGGCAAGTAAAATAATAGAAAGCAATATCAATAAACAACTGGTGGAGTACCTTGTGTCTAACAGGATCCTGGATCCATCCCAGTCAGGTTTTAGACCAGTGCATAGCACCGAAACTGCACTGTTAGCTGTTACAGACCATATTAGATGCAGCCTAGACAAAAATCAACTGTCTATGCTTGTGCTGTTAGATTTGTCAACGCGATACAAAAGGGGATGATGGACGGAACGTTTGAGCCAATCAAACACTCACCCCCAGTCAACTGATCTGGGTTTAATCCATCATCATTCTTTAGCTCACTCCACCACCCCAGTTCAGACATGGCCATATGCAAATCAGTCTGACCCTGTGCCTCATGGGAACAGTCCAGCACGAACTGCCAAGCCATGTCTTCCCTGGACCGGAAACAAGCATCCTAGGACCGGTTTCTGGCATTCCAGCCGTCATCAGCCAGGCTTGCTTGAATCCAGTGGCAAAGTGAGCAAGGGACCCACGTCTGGGCATACCCCCGCCAACTTAGGGCGAACAAAGCGATACAAAAGGGGATGATGGACGGAACGTTTGAGCCAATCAAACACTCACCCCCAGTCAACTGATCTGGGTTTAATCCATCATCATTCTTTAGCTCACTCCACCACCCCAGTTCAGACATGGCCATATGCAAATCAGTCTGACCCTGTGCCTCATGGGAACAGTCCAGCACGAACTGCCAAGCCATGTCTTCCCTGGACCGGAAACAAGCATCCTAGGACCGGTTTCTGGCATTCCAGCCATCATCAGCCAGGCTTGCTTGAATCCAGGGGCAAAGTGAGCAAGGGACCCACGTCTGGGCATACCCCCGCCAACTTAGGGCGAACAAAGCGATACAAAAGGGGATGATGGACGGAACGTTTGAGCCAATCAAACACTCACCCCCAGTCAACTGATCTGGGTTTAATCCATCATCATTCTTTAGCTCACTCCACCACCCCAGTTCAGACATGGCCATATGCAAATCAGTCTGACCCTGTGCCTCATGGGAACAGTCCAGCACGAACTGCCAAGCCATGTCTTCCCTGGACCGGAAACAAGCATCCTAGGACCGGTTTCTGGCATTCCAGCCGTCATCAGCCAGGCTTGCTTGAATCCAGTGGCAAAGTGAGCAAGGGACCCACGTCTGGGCATACCCCCGCCAACTTAGGGCGAACAAAGCGATACAAAGGGGATGATAGACGGAACGTTTGAGCCAATCAAACACTCACCCCCAGTCAACTGATCTGGGTTTAATCCATCATCATTCTTTAGCTCACTCCACCACCCCAGTTCAGACATGGCCATATGCAAATCAGTCTGACCCTGTGCCTCATGGGAACAGTCCAGCACGAACTGCCAAGCCATGTCTTCCCTGGACCGGAAACAAGCATCCTAGGACCGGTTTCTGGCATTCCAGCCGTCATCAGCCAGGCTTGCTTGAATCCAGTGGCAAAGTGAGCAAGGGACCCACGTCTGGGCATACCCCCGCCAACTTAGGGCGAACAAAGCGATACAAAAGGGGATGATGGACGGAATGTTTGAGCCAATCAAACACTCACCCCCAGTCAACTGATCTGGGTTTAATCCATCATCATTCTTTAGCTCACTCCACCACCCCAGTTCAGACATGGCCATATGCAAATCAGTCTGACCCTGTGCCTCATGGGAACAGTCCAGCACGAACTGCCAAGCCATGTCTTCCCTGGACCGGAAACAAGCATCCTAGGACCGGTTTCTGGCATTCCAGCCGTCATCAGCCAGGCTTGCTTGAATCCAGTGGCAAAGTGAGCAAGGGACCCACGTCTGGGCATACCCCCGCCAACTTAGGGCGAACAAAGCGATACAAAAGGGGATGATAGACGGAACGTTTGAGCCAATCAAACACTCACCCCCAGTCAACTGATCTGGGTTTAATCCATCATCATTCTTTAGCTCACTCCACCACCCCAGTTCAGACATGGCCATATGCAAATCAGTCTGACCCTGTGCCTCATGGGAACAGTCCAGCACGAACTGCCAAGCCATGTCTTCCCTGGACCGGAAACAAGCATCCTAGGACCGGTTTCTGGCATTCCAGCCGTCATCAGCCAGGCTTGCTTGAATCCAGTGGCAAAGTGAGCAAGGGACCCACGTCTGGGCATACCCCCGCCAACTTAGGGCGAACAAAGCGATACAAAAGGGGATGATGGACGGAACGTTTGAGCCAATCAAACACTCACCCCCAGTCAACTGATCTGGGTTTAATCCATCATCATTCTTTAGCTCACTCCACCACCCCAGTTCAGACATGGCCATATGCAAATCAGTCTGACCCTGTGCCTCATGGGAACAGTCCAGCACGAACTGCCAAGCCATGTCTTCCCTGGACCGGAAACAAGCATCCTAGGACCGGTTTCTGGCATTCCAGCCGTCATCAGCCAGGCTTGCTTGAATCCAGTGGCAAAGTGAGCAAGGGACCCACGTCTGGGCATACCCCCGCCAACTTAGGGCGAACAAAGCGATACAAAAGGGGATGATGGACGGAACGTTTGAGCCAATCAAACACTCACCCCCAGTCAACTGATCTGGGTTTAATCCATCATCATTCTTTAGCTCACTCCACCACCCCAGTTCAGACATGGCCATATGCAAATCAGTCTGAC
The DNA here is from genome assembly GCA_963921515.1 of Calotriton arnoldi. Lineage (NCBI taxonomy): Eukaryota > Metazoa > Chordata > Amphibia > Caudata > Salamandridae > Calotriton > Calotriton arnoldi. Next base: position 659,843 of record CAWUFW010009980.1, on the reverse strand, counting down.
CCTGTGCCTCATGGGAACAGTCCAGCACGAACTGCCAAGCCATGTCTTCCCTGGACCGGAAACAAGCATCCTAGGACCGGTTTCTGGCATTCCAGCCGTCATCAGCCAGGCTTGCTTGAATCCAGTGGCAAAGTGAGCAAGGGACCCACGTCTGGGCATACCCCCGCCAACTTAGGGCGAACAAAGCGATACAAAAGGGGATGATGGACGGAACGTTTGAGCCAATCAAACACTCACCCCCAGTCAACTGATCTGGGTTTAATCCATCATCATTCTTTAGCTCACTCCACCACCCCAGTTCAGACATGGCCATATGCAAATCAGTCTGACCCTGTGCCTCATGGGAACAGTCCAGCACGAACTGCCAAGCCATGTCTTCCCTGGACCGGAAACAAGCATCCTAGGACCGGTTTCTGGCATTCCAGCCGTCATCAGCCAGGCTTGCTTGAATCCAGTGGCAAAGTGAGCAAGGGACCCACGTCTGGGCATACCCCCGCCAACTTAGGGCGAACAAAGCGATACAAAAGGGGATGATGGACGGAACGTTTGAGCCAATCAAACACTCACCCCCAGTCAACTGATCTGGGTTTAATCCATCATCATTCTTTAGCTCACTCCACCACCCCAGTTCAGACATGGCCATATGCAAATCAGTCTGACCCTGTGCCTCATGGGAACAGTCCAGCACGAACTGCCAAGCCATGTCTTCCCTGGACCGGAAACAAGCATCCTAGGACCGGTTTCTGGCATTCCAGCCGTCATCAGCCAGGCTTGCTTGAATCCAGTGGCAAAGTGAGCAAGGGACCCACGTCTGGGCATACCCCCGCCAACTTAGGGCGAACAAAGCGATACAAAAGGGGATGATGGACGGAACGTTTGAGCCAATCAAACACTCACCCCCAGTCAACTGATCTGGGTTTAATCCATCATCATTCTTTAGCTCACTCCACCACCCCAGTTCAGACATGGCCATATGCAAATCAGTCTGACCCTGTGCCTCATGGGAACAGTCCAGCACGAACTGCCAAGCCATGTCTTCCCTGGACCAGAAACAAGCATCCTAGGACCGGTTTCTGGCATTCCAGCCGTCATCAGCCAGGCTTGCTTGAATCCAGTGGCAAAGTGAGCAAGGGACCCACGTCTGGGCATACCCCGCCAACTTAGGGCGAACAAAGCGATACAAAAGGGGATGATGGACGGAACGTTTGAGCCAATCAAACACTCACCCCCAGTCAACTGATCTGGGTTTAATCCATCATCATTCTTTAGCTCACTCCACCACCCCAGTTCAGACATGGCCATATGCAAATCAGTCTGACCCTGTGCCTCATGGGAACAGTCCAGCAAGAACTGCCAAGCCATGTCTTCCCTGGACCGGAAACAAGCATCCTAGGACCGGTTTCTGGCATTCCAGCCGTCATCAGCCAGGCTTGCTTGAATCCAGTGGCAAAGTGAGCAAGGGACCCACGTCTGGGCATACCCCGCCAACTTAGGGCGAACAAAGCGATACAAAAGGGGATGATGGACGGAACGTTTGAGCCAATCAAACACTCACCCCCAGTCAACTGATCTGGGTTTAATCCATCATCATTCTTTAGCTCACTCCACCACCCCAGTTCAGACATGGCCATATGCAAATCAGTCTGACCCTGTGCCTCATGGGAACAGTCCAGCACGAACTGCCAAGCCATGTCTTCCCTGGACCGGAAACAAGCATCCTAGGACCGGTTTCTGGCATTCCAGCCGTCATCAGCCCGGCTTGCTTGAATCCAGTGGCAAAGTGAGCAAGGTACCCACGTCTGGGCATACCCCCGCCAACTTAGGGCGAACAAAGCGATACAAAAGGGGATGATGGACGGAACGTTTGAGCCAATCAAACACTCACCCCCAGTCAACTGATCTGGGCTTAATCCATCATCATTCTTTAGCTCACTCCACCACCCCAGTTCAGACATGGCCATATGCAAATCAGTCTGACCCTGTGCCTCATGGGAACAGTCCAGCACGAACTGCCAAGCCATGTCTTCCCTGGACCGGAAACAAGCATCCTAGGACCGATTTCTGGCATTCCAGCCGTCATCAGCCAGGCTTGCTTGAATCCAGTGGCAAAGTGAGCAAGGGACCCACGTCTGGGCATACCCCCGCCAACTTAGGGCGAACAAAGCGATACAAAAGGGGATGATGGACGGAACGTTTGAGCCAATCAAACACTCACCCCCAGTCAACTGATCTGGGTTTAATCCATCATCATTCTTTAGCTCACTCCACCACCCCAGTTCAGACATGGCCATATGCAAATCAGTCTGACCCTGTGCCTCATGGGAACAGTCCAGCACGAACTGCCAAGCCATGTCTTCCCTGGACCGGAAACAAGCATCCTAGGACCGGTTTCTGGCATTCCAGCCGTCATCAGCCAGGCTTGCTTGAATCCAGTGGCAAAGTGAGCAAGGGACCCACGTCTGGGCATACCCCCGCCAACTTAGGGCGAACAAAGCGATACAAAAGGGGATGATGGACGGAACGTTTGAGCCAATCAAACACTCACCCCCAGTCAACTGATCTGGGTTTAATCCATCATCATTCTTTAGCTCACTCCACCACCCCAGTTCAGACATGGCCATATGCAAATCAGTCTGACCCTGTGCCTCATGGGAACAGTCCAGCACGAACTGCCAAGCCATGTCTTCCCTGGACCGGAAACAAGCATCCTAGGACCGGTTTCTGGCATTCCAGCCGTCATCAGCCAGGCTTGCTTGAATCCAGTGGCAAAGTGAGCAAGGGACCCACGTCTGGGCATACCCCCGCCAACTTAGGGCGAACAAAGCGATACAAAAGGGGATGATGGACGGAACGCTTGAGCCAATCAAACACTCACCCCCAGTCAACTGATCTGGGTTTAATCCATCATCATTCTTTAGCTCACTCCACCACCCCAGTTCAGACATGGCCATATGCAAATCAGTCTGACCCTGTGCCTCATGGGAACAGTCCAGCACGAACTGCCAAGCCATGTCTTCCCTGGACCGGAAACAAGCATCCTAGGACCGGTTTCTGGCATTCCAGCCGTCATCAGCCAGGCTTGCTTGAATCCAGTGGCAAAGTGAGCAAGGGACCCACGTCTGGGCATACCCCCGCCAACTTAGGGCGAACAAAGCGATACAAAAGGGGATGATGGACGGAACGTTTGAGCCAATCAAACACTCACCCCCAGTCAACTGATCTGGGTTTAATCCATCATCATTCTTTAGCTCACTCCACCACCCCAGTTCAGACATGGCCATATGCAAATCAGTCTGACCCTGTGCCTCATGGGAACAGTCCAGCACGAACTGCCAAGCCATGTCTTCCTGGACCGGAAACAAGCATCCTAGGACCGGTTTCTGGCATTCCAGCCGTCATCAGCCAGGCTTGCTTGAATCCAGTGGCAAAGTGAGCAAGGGACCCACGTCTGGGCATACCCCCGCCAACTTAGGGCGAACAAAGCGATACAAAGGGGATGATGGACGGAACGTTTGAGCCAATCAAACACTCACCCCCAGTCAACTGATCTGGGTTTAATCCATCATTATTCTTTAGCTCACTCCACCACCCCAGTTCAGACATGGCCATATGCAAATCAGTCTGACCCTGTGCCTCATGGGAACAGTCCAGCACGAACTGCCAAGCCATGTCTTCCTGGACCGGAAACAAGCATCCTAGGACCGGTTTCTGGCATTCCAGCCGTCATCAGCCAGGCTTGCTTGAATCCAGTGGCAAAGTGAGCAAGGGACCCACGTCTGGGCATACCCCCGCCAACTTAGGGCGAACAAAGCGATACAAAGGGGATGATGGACGGAACGTTTGAGCCAATCAAACACTCACCCCCAGTCAACTGATCTGGGTTTAATCCATCATCATTCTTTAGCTCACTCCACCACCCCAGTTCAGACATGGCCATATGCAAATCAGTCTGACCCTGTGCCTCATGGGAACAGTCCAGCACGAACTGCAAAGCCATGTCTTCCCTGGACCGGAAACAAGCATCCTAGGACCGGTTTCTGGCATTCCAGCCGTCATCAGCCACGCTTGCTTGAATCCAGTGGCAAAGTGAGCAAGGGACCCACGTCTGGGCATACCCCCGCCAACTTAGGGCGAACAAAGCGATACAAAAGGGGATGATGGATCTCTGTACTGGGGTGAATGTATGACATTGTTCTGCATTCTGTCCATCAATTGTTGTTTTTGCATTTGTCACCCCGAGTGGGACGGGTATGCTCAGACGTGAGTCCCGTGCTCTCCATGCCACTGGAATCAAGCTATCCTGGCTGATGAGGGCTGAAAGCCCGAAACCGGTCCTAGGATGCTTGTTTCCAGTCCAGGGAGGACCTGGCTTGGCAGTTCGGGCTGGACTGTTCCCAATGGGCACAGGGTCAAGACTGATTTGCATATGGCTGGGTTCAAACTGGAATGGCATGGTGAGCAAAAAATGATGGATTTAGGCCCAGATCTCTGTACTGGGGTGAATGTATGACATTGTTCTGCATTCTGTCCATCAATTGTTGTTTTTGCATTTGTCACCCCGAGTGGGACGGGTATGCTCAGACGTGAGTCCCGTGCTCTCCATGCCACTGGAATCAAGCTATCCTGGCTGATGAGGGCTGAAAGCCCGAAACCGGTCCTAGGATGCTTGTGTCCAGGGAGGACCTGGCTTGGCAGTTCGGGCTGGACTGTGCCCAATGGGCACAGGGTCAAGACTGATTTGCATATGGCTGGGTTCAAACTGGAATGGCATGGTGAGCAAAAAAATGATGGATTTAGGCCCAGATCTCTGTACTGGGGTGAATGTATGACATTGTTCTGCATTCTGTCCATCAATTGTTGTTTTTGCATTTGTCACCCCGAGTGGGACGGGTATGCTCAGACGTGAGTCCCGTGCTCTCCATGCCACTGGAATCAAGCTATCCTGGCTGATGAGGGCTGAAAGCCCGAAACCGGTCCTAGGATGCTTGTTTCCAGTCCAGGGAGGACCTGGCTTGGCAGTTCGGGCTGGACTGTTCCCAATGGGCACAGGGTCAAGACTGATTTGCATATGGCTGGGTTCAAACTGGAATGGCATGGTGAGCAAAAAAATGATGGATTTAGGCCCAGATCTCTGTACTGGGGTGAATGTATGACATTGTTCTGCATTCTGTCCATCAATTGTTGTTTTTGCGTTAGATTTGTCAACGGCCTTCGATACAATATCTCATCCTAGATTGATACAGAGATTGGTAGAGATGGGCATCCAGGGCCAGGTGCTACAGTGGTTCAGAAACTTTCTGTTCGACCAAACGCAGACAATCCACCTGGGACCATTTAGGTCACGCACCATGATAATAAATAAAGAAGTGCCCCAGGGCTCTTGTCTGAGCCCCACACTGTTTAAGATATATGTTACTCCTCTTGCAAACATCATAAGAGCCCATGGTTTCATACCTATCTCATATGCAGACGACACTCAACTTCTGCTAACTTTTGATAAAGATTCGTCCGAGACAAGAGACCATTTTATGAATGGCATGAAAGCTATCACAGTTTGGATGGCTGCAAATTTTCTCCAGCTAAATAATGGAAAAACTGGAATCATGCTCTTCGGTGCCGCTAAACTGTTATGGTCCCCTGAGTGGTGGCTGCCCGAATTGGGATCACCACCTATTCCAAAATCCTAAGTGAAAAATCTGGGTATAAACTTAGACCAGAACCCAACTATGAAAGACCAGGTGATGTCTACCACTGGCACCTGCTTTCATGTTATGAGGCTACTACGAAGAGTTTTTCCAATGCTCCCACTTGCAGTACGCAAGACCCTAGTCCAGGTGCTGGTGATTAGTCGCCTGGACTATGGCAATGCTCTTCTGGCCGCGGTCAACAAATCTCTCCTGGATAAACTCCAGGTGATTCAGAATACAGCGGCTCATCTAATTCACGATCTACCAGCAAGATCTGCCTCGGTTCCTTTACTACGTGCACTACACTGGCTGCCTGTGAGGAAGCTTATCACCTTCAAAGTCTGCTGCCTAGTGCATAAAGCGCTTTATGGCAAGGGACCGAGCTATTTGATGGAATAACTTATTTCCTACCGACCAATAAGGTCCTTAAGATCTATGAACAAGTCTCTACTGATAATACCATGCATCAAGAAAACCCGCTCAGGAGGCCGTGCATTTACAATTCTAGACCCCCACCTTTGGAATAAACTTCCCCTACACCTACGAGAGTGTAATGTCCACTACAATTTTAGGAAATTATTAAAAACTGAACTATTTTAACTCCCAGGCGTTTTTGTTCCTGCTGCACCGAGATATCCCTTTGGGGGTGATTCATGCACATTACAAATTTAAAAAATAAATACATAAATATATAAAAGGTGAGGTAAAGAGTGGTTTGAGAGAGATGTAGAGAGAGGTGAGATATAGAAAGATGGGGTGAGGTAAAGAGAGATGAGGTTAAGAGTGAGGTGAAACAGATGGAAGAGGAATAGAGGGAGGCGGGAGAGAAACAATGCAGAGAAGGGCAGAGAGGGGATTGACGTTGATAGAGAGTTGAGGTAGAAACTAGGATAGAGAGGTAGCACTATAGAGGGAGGCTTAACAAGTGGTAGAGAGAGGTACACTTGTGAGATAGAGGTAAAGAGGGGTGGGCTACAGATAAATGTTTTGAAAGAGATGTGAGGTATATCTAGACATGCTAGAGAGTTAAAATAGGGAGCAGGCACCCAAGAATGTAGCGATAGGATGAGCGATGGACCGAAAGGATTGAAGTCAGTGCTTCAAATGGAAAAATATAAGTGCAGGAGTACCTGCTTGTTTCCGAGAAGTGCCGGTACTCTCCAATTAAAAGTATAGCATTTCTCTTGAGAAGTGCTGGTACTCTCCCTCTCAAAATAAAAAAGTGCCGGTACTCCGTACCGGACAGTACCGGCCCATTTAAAGCACTGATTGAGGTAGAATAGGTGAGGTGAAGTAATGATTGAGGCATGAGACAGAGAGAGTCTTTTATGAATGAAATGCGACCAACTGTCTAAGAGTACAAGGGTTAAGAGTGGAAGACAGTTCTGTGAGGGACGCATGCACAGTGGTTAAATTACAAAAGATAGTGTTTTATGCATGACCATATTACTATTGCTTTTATGGAACATACGCATGACAATACTAACTTTACTTTACCAAAACAGATCAAAACATTACTCTTCCCTAAATGAATAGCTCTCAGATTAGTGTGTTAGCAGGCATTAGCGCGGGATGCCCATGGGTAACCAGGCACTTTATAAATCTTGTTTTCATTTCATTTCATTCATTTCAAAACAATAGTTTATATTCGTGGCCACAGATTACAGTATAAACGTACAGTCCCAGGTTAAACCCAAAAAATCAGGTGCTCTTACAAACATCTCTCATAGTGCCCCTTTGGTTTTTGAAGTTCCGAACTGGGACATTTATTGGCAGATGTTTTTTGTATTGTCTGTTGTTATGTTGTATGTAACAATTCATTGTCGTGGTAATGTAATGATGTTATTTGATGTGGGTTACATAATGAGTGTGATTCGATCCATTTCAAGTTGATGTTGTTCCTCTGTTTATGACAGTTTTATGCAAAATGACATCATATTTCATAATTAATGATGAAAATAAATGGTGATCACAGTAATGTAGTTTTGTGACCACAAATAGAAATCAAAGTTTTGGTAGAGGAAAGTCAGTATTGGCATTTGTAGGTTCAAAAACTTTTAGTGGCCTAGCCTTACTGATATTAAATAGTCCCAACCCCTTGTTATTGTCCTATTACTATTGCATATAATTTATGTTCATCTCAGGGCACTCACTTCTGTGGCCCAAGGAAGGGTCAGCAAAAATCTATTTATTTTCAAGAGCTCGGGCAGGGTGGGCTGGCTGCGTCAATGTGGGAAATATTGGTCTTTGCGGGCTGGGCGTGGGCCATGGGCACCACCTATCCTCACGTTTTCTTTAGTGTTTTAAGTTGCGAAGAGTTGCTGTCGTAGACTTGTGGACTGGACACTGTGTGCACATGTGGCAGTCAGTATAACTGTATCCCTGGCTGACAGAGTCAATCGACTGATGTCGGCGACTGCTCTATCGCGCCACCATTCCTGTTCCAGTGCTTGTTACCAATGTCCTGGCATTTATCAGTGCCACTCAGCGCTCCATAACTTTCCTGCAGGCAGGCTCTCTCCTCCCAAAGGACTGGAGGATGGAGGGCGACTCCAGGGGTGGGTGACACTGGTCTGGGCTGTCTTGGTCACAGTACAGTGTCAGACCTGCAGCTGCAGAGTAATGAGGGGCTGACTGGTGTTGATTTTTGTGCGTGTCTCTGGGCATATTTGTCTAGTGTGTGTAAATCTTTTTGTGTGTGAGTCTCCATCAGGGCCAGACTGGGAACACGAACCAGCCCTGGCAAAAAAGTCAGACAGGAGGGGGTGGGGGGGGGGGTTGCTGGCGGGAAACACTGCTGCTGCTGCTTTTGGTACAGGGGGACGATATTGCAGCACAGCTGCAAAACCGGCTCCCTGTACCAAAAACGCCCCCCACGGGTCCAAAACCGGTCCCCGGCCTTCCGACCCACCGGGAGAACACCTGATGCCCGCTACGGCCAGTCCGGCCCTGGTCTCCAGTATAATGAGACATAGTGGGGCAGATTTACAAGCCCCTTGCGCCACCTTTGCGTCACTTTTAACATGGGAAAAGTGACGCAAAAGTGGAGCAAGGGGCTTGTAAATCTGCCCCAGTGTCTGTAAGAGGGCATATGTGTCTGATAGAGCTCAGCGAGCCAACAAATTAATAGGGAGAGATCAGCCAGAGCCGAGCCAATGATCTGGCATCGCTCTATGAGTCCTCGTACGATCCAAGCCATGAAAATGTCTAGGAAAATAGTGCAACAAACATCACACATAAATATGATAAAGTCTCTTCAAAATTCAAGAGTGTTTTTGCTTTAACGCGCGGAAACGTTTGATCTTGGTACATCACTAGTTGCGAGTGGCATTGATTAGAATAAATAGTTATTAAACATGAACTTCGGAACAATCATCGTCTCCACGCAGACACGAATATGCCATTGAGGTAAGTCTGTTATCGTGCACCCTCTATGCCGCCTCAGCAAACATACATAAGGCAAAAGTATAGTCTCTTAAATCAATCACAAGAGAGGTTTTTGTATAGCACTCAACTTGAACTTATGTTTTTCAAAGTACTCTCATTTGGAATAATGAAGAAACGTAAAATAAATTCCCACGGTCACACAACAACACATTTTTGCCCTTCTACATCAGCTCTGTTGCCTGGTGCTGGTGTCCCTTCCAGAGACTTTTATTTCCTATGGGGTTAATGTCCTGAACAAGTGGATTTCCCCCATCTGTTTGTGACTCGGACATAGGATGAAGAAAGGTGTACCGCCTTAAGAAGGGATATAGGCAGTAGCGGAACGAAACTTCAGGGGGCCCCCCTGCAAGGTAAGTGGAGGGGCCCTCTCCGGACTTTATCAGGAGCTCTCCGGCCGAAGTGCCATGCTGAGGGGGCCCCCTGGAGCTTGGGGGCCCCCCGCACCACGGGGGCTGCGGGGGCCTGTGTTACGCCCCTGGATGTAGGGCATAGCTGTTGCCTACCAAATTGCTGTGCTGCGTGCAACTTGGGAAGCCATATTCGATTAGAACTCTCAGGTGCTCTGGTGTGCGTAGTTTAATCAGTACTAGCTTCAATCTTCTTGTCAGAAAACACCAGGACTACTAGAATCATACTACACACCGGGGGAGCAAATTTATGAAGGTTTGGCGCTGCCCTTGTGCAACACAAGGTAACGCAAGGGCAACACAACACCTAGATGAGATTTACCAAGCAAAGCAAGGCCATTTTGTGTGGCCCTGCGTGACTTGGTAAATCTGGAGTAATGTAAAGCAGCGCAAGTCACTGCCTTGCGTTACTCTGCCCTGAGAAGGCGTTCCATGGGTGAAGCATGGGTCTTCGCACGCATCCACCCATGGATTTTGGTGCATTCCCAGATTTACCAACACTGTTAAACCTGGGAATGCTTTCCCAGGGGAGGCGCAATGGGAGAAATATCTTTATTTCTCCTCGTAGTTTCCTCTTTCAAAGCACACTTAGAAACAGGAGAATGCCTAAGAGGATTGTTTTTGTGCAGGAAGGTTTTCCTTCCTGCAAACAAAGAATCCTGCCTTTAGCGCAGGCACCCTTACACCATGGTGCAAGGGTGCCTGCATTGGCTCTAGGCTGCAGTTTGTGCGTCAGTGCAAACAGAGATATGGTGCATTCCTGCCCTCTCCCTTTCACGCAGCTCAGCGCAGTAAGATGTCTTGCTGTGTTGCCTGAAATACTGGTGAATATTGGCCCCGGTATGGGACAAACGTACTTCAAATGACTGCCGGCTAATGGGCAGCGAATTTTTGCACTAATTTTCGGTTGTTGATATTTTGAAAGAGAGTATCTGTGTGCTTGTGTAAATGTATGAGCAACGTGTGCATTGTGTCTGAACATGTTTCAGTCTATATTGCTGTCCCTATTTCTTTCTTTCTCTCTCTCTCTGTCAATAGACTGCACTCTTTCTTTCTCCTCTTATTTCTCTCTCCCTCTCTCTCTCCCCCCCCTCTCTCTCTATCCAGGTTTATCTCTCAATATCTCTCTCCATATATATTTATTTGTCTGTCTCACTCTGCCTTGCACTTTCCCTTAGTCTCTTTTCTTTGTCTCTGTCGCTCTCTACCTCCTCACTTTGTCCTTTTCTTTCTGTTTCTCTCTCTCTTCGCTCTCTCTCTACACCACACACATAAATGCACAAACACCCTATATGCAAACCCTAAATCCTTACTCTCTTTAATTTTGAAGGAGTGGGCACCCTTGTTTGTTGGCAGGACCAAAAAACATCTGTTCAAAACTGTTAAACTTTTATGGTTGTGAAGTTTATTGATTTGTTAATTGGAATTGCTTTGCAAATAATCACCTTAAATTGGAAAGATACTACTAAGATTACTTTTATAGGCTGGTGGAATCTGCTCTGTCATCATCACAGACTGGATCGAGCTAATGCCACCTCTCTACCTTTAATAATTAAAAATGATTTGCTATGGTCGCCACTTACATCCATTTTAGCCAAACAACCGACTTACTCCTTACCTAACGCTGCTAATTTTGACCCTCCATGAAGATTATATATGAATCTTAAACTGTTAGAGTGATTATTACAATGCTGTTATTTGTATCATATAGTTTCATTTTTAGTTCTTTTTCTCTTTCTTCTCTCTCTCCCTTTCTCTTGTCTTTTCTTTCCTTTTTTTCTTGTTAAAATGCGTTGGTTTTCTTCTCTTTTGCACTAGTTATCTTTTAATTCAAGCATTGGGGTTTCAATGTTTATATGAGTATAATTTATTATTTCTTAAAATGGTCGTTGTATATTTCACATCCTGATATTGCTTGGATTATTTATAATAGATTTCACCTTCTGGATTGTCTTTTTGATTCTCTTTAATAAAGCATTCTTAAACTAAAAAGCTGTTAAACCTTAGGCATTTGTGGGTGATGCCACTCATGCTTGGGCACTCAGTAGGCGAAAGTACCCTCCCCTCAACTCCCATTCCCCATTATAATGTGAACTTAGCTTATTTTATTTTCAGAAACATGTGCCAGAAAGGTATTAGGAAACCACTACCAACTTTAACTTGTGAATTATGAACTTAGGTGCATACAATACCCTGCAGACAGATGTTGAATCAACATAATTGACAAATGATACACACCAGTTACAATATAATATAAATTCCTTTATTATGTTATCGAAAAATTGTGAACATCAGCTGAAGTAAGACCTTAACCCTCGTGATCTAGCTGGACCATAGCCTCCTGGCAAACGAGAACACAATGTGAGTCACATCTGGGTAGAGCTGGGAATCCAAGGCCGCCATCAAGCCAATCTTCACTTTCACCCTGTCCCAAATACACATCAAATAAATTTTTAACACGTTTTAAAGCACAAAAGGCACACTGTGTTTACCCCTCATTTTTGGTATTTAGAATTTCCTGCTATTACTATTTAAATTAGTGAGGTGGGTAGGTGTGAAATTGTCGCTCCACACTGGCGACAGATAGACGATGAGACAATCTGTGCTTGATAAGGGGTGTGAAGACTTTTAAGACCCCCTAGGCCTGCCCGGGCTGATCCCAAGATTGAACAACATACGATGAATTACCGGCTTCCTTTCAGTGTGTGAAGGACCTCTTTCCTGTGAGATTAAAGGAAAACTGGAGATATTGATGATTTATCTGATGCAGTGCTGGTGACAGCTAGTGTTCAGGCCATGCACACAGTGCCACAGGATGTTTGCAGCAGATGTAATGCAAATATTTTGCATGCTCTTCCCTTGGAACATCAATCCATAGTACACCCGTATTCTCTGTGCTATCATAATTACATGATCTCTGGAGAAGTACATGTCACATTTGAAGACCACGGGTGACCTCTACGCCACAGGAGATACTGGATGTTATATGGAAGAGTAAGTCTCAACATGCGAGTACAGGTGCCAGATGAAGAGCTGAGTCTGTTAGCAACCAGTGGGCTCCTGCAATGGAAGATCCCCCTCAAAGACCGATTAAGGCAATAGTAGTTAGTAGCTCTATCAATGTGAAAACAACCATTTATAGCCTATTACCTGACAATTTGATCAGCTTGGTCCTGTCTCAAAGGACCAAGGTGGTGGCCTTCAACCTGTGAGAGATATCCTCGTACTTTATGTAGACCTCCCCACACTCATTCTATGTCACAACTTTAGGTAGGTTTGAAGTCCAGGAATTAGATCCAAGCGTCTCTGAAACCTAAGGTTCTTGATGGTTATGTTATTAAAAAAAACACATGAAATCAGGCCTTGGGAAATAGGGGAAAAAAGGGGGGAAGGGAGAAACATGGCCCCATTCTTCACCTGTAAATGTAATTGGACACTCATACTTCCATAGGGTCTATAGATATTAGAACTTTGGAATTGCCTGTAATGTTAGACATTCAGCTTTTATAATTCCAACTCACCAACTAGATGCTTTGGGACAGTTTCACCAACAGGGTGAATCTCAAGGATTCAGGATGAGTGAAACTGAGTAAGGAAAAGTTAGAGGTAAGTAGCAACAGCACCTTGTGCCTCAGGGAAACTACCCACAGTAATGCACAAAACTACAAAGCTGAAATTGAAGGGGAGCCTGTTGCAAACTATAAAGGTGAGTGGGGGGAGTTCAGCAATATGCACAGTTCCCAGGCAAAGTCAATCTGGAAAAACTACCTCTTATATCGTACTCCCTAGCACAACACGGAAGAGGAACCCTGTCACAATCTTGGCTATATGGGTCCCCTATTCGGGATCCCTTCAACTGCTGCCATCTTCAAGATGTTAAGATGCCAATACTTGCATGCATTGTTTCCCAACCTCCATCTCCTACATACTCATAAATTACATGTTACCTTTCCATTCACTGATGTACCCCTGATTCTCCTGGATACCCGCATCCCTGCAATGTCTAGAGCCCACCCTTTGAAGCTTGTTCTCAAGTGAATCCTGACACTCTACATCCTCTAAATTCTTAATGCTTCCTCACAAGGCAATGCTCTATTTGGATGCAGACCTTAAGTCACATGTTTGCTTAAGTCATTTCCCTTTGTACTAATAAACCAGCAATCGCTTGCTTAAGATTGTAAGATTTTCACTTGATCTTGTCTGTATGTCTGCTACTAGGGCAGTAATCAACTTGGTGAAGTGTGGATGTAAGGTTAGTTGTTAGATTTCAATGTAGTTGTTTTTATGCCTATCATCTAATGTGTAGTAGTTATTGTTAGATGTCTCGAAATGTCTGTAATTTAAGGAGTCAGCAATTTCTTGGCTAAGTCCTCATTAGGGCAATTAGTAGGCACATGCTCAGGTCTGTAAGCTGGAGCAGTAATATTCTTTGGGTGAGTTCTGTGTCCAGCAGTAATATGAACTGGTCTGTTTAGGTTTGCAAAGGAAGTGGGCAGTATTTCATATATGAGGAAGTTTGTGTTTGATTAGTCAGGTCTGTATCTCAGGTCATCAATAATGGGTTAATTTGGAATGTATGTTGTAAGGAAAGTGGTTTATTATATGGTGTGGTTCTGCGACCTAACCGTGAAATAAACTCACAAACCCATCTTGGGTCCAGTCAGGTTTGTTTGCAAAACCATAGCTCAATCCTTGGTAGCTGTGGGTTTGAGCAGTCAGGCTGTAAAGCATTTAGAAGTACCAAAACAGCTGAATATGAAAGAAACATGACACAAAGGAAATATGACATCAATTTATGAAAATAGAGCTTATTTTCATCAATTTTTAAACACCAAAATCAACAGGAGTATTCCTGAGTTTTAAATTATTAAGCAAATAGTAAATCACTGCTTGTCACTCAAATCACAAACAACCATTGGCAACTACTGCAGTTAGCTGTTACTTTGAAAACTTTTGAAAACTTTTATAAAGTTGTGCTTGGCTACTCCGGCCTGCTTGGGGAACCAACTCCGACAGGTAGCAAGCCACAGGGGCCAATAAGGTTTAGTAGAACAGTTACCTTGCAGTCAAAGCAGTCTCCAGTCCAGGTCCAGATTCTAAGGGCGAACCGCCATAGACTTCAATTAAGTGGGCCTGATGCAAGGGATACAGGATGCTGAAGATGCTGAAGGATGCTGAGGATTCTGATCCAGTGATGGGGTCTACCTGGGGCTACTCCTTAGTCCATGGCCATGGTGAGACAACTTTGTCCACAGAGGTTGAAGTCCCTTGAAGTCCGTTTGAGGTTCAGCCAAGAACCAGTTGACACTGGTCTACTGGTCTCTGGTTACAGTGAAACCAGCGGTTCTCTTTAACTGGTGATAACTTCCATCTTGGGCAACTAATCTGCACTCCTATGACTCTCCTGGGTCCAGCAGACTTGGGTGCAACTTTCGAGCATTAAGACTTGATCTCCCAGACTGCGATCAGTGGCGGTCAAGCAATTTTGGCTCCCAACTCATCAAGGCAGACTTCTTCAGCTTTTGTATACAAAAAAGTGATGGATGGAATGCTTGAATTAATCTTAGCCACAGGTAATTACTTGTGCCACATCCAAATCCATCATTATTTTATAAACCATGTCATCTCAGTATGGACTTGGCGATATGTATATCTGTCTTAACCCTGCTCCAATCAGGGCTACACGCCAATGGAAATTTGGTTTTGCAACTGTTTCCCCTTCTCCATCCCCAATGTCAACCTGTCTACCAGAGCAAAAGAGCAGCCCCTCTCATGTGTGTCCGCTATTTGCCCTTCAAAGACAAGCTCACCTTTTGGGCTCACATCCTGATTGGCCTTCCGCCCGGACAGTGGTAACACCTCTTCAACAGCAGTCCCTTTGTGTTCCTTCCTGACAGTCATTCACACCTCCTCCCATGAGGGCAGAAGGTTGTCTTGTGGCCACAACCATAAAAGGTCACTAGAAAACTTTAGGCAACAGAGTGGCAACTTCCTAAAGTTGCCATTTCCTTAAAAGTTACAATAAAGTTGACTTGGGTATCAAGTCGGGTTTAATGCAGCAATTGTTTGATACCTTGAGGTCCCAGCTTCAGTAGTCCCATTCAGACGTTAGCACAGCTGGGTTGTCAGTGTGTAACCCTGGACTCACCAATGGGGCTACGAGCATTTCTTCAGCAAAACCGACAATTTGGGATTTTTACTGTAGAATCGCTTGTTCCATATTTAGGTCGAGCCTAGAGTAGCGCGCAAGCGCTGCTCTGGCGAAGACTTTATGTAGGGGTTTCAAAAAGCTGACCAGACGCTTGTGCGTCATGGCCTTTTCTATGTGGTTACCCGCACGGCCGGCATCTGTTTCCAATTATCGTGCCCAGACGTGGGCGCGATAATTGGAAACACATGGCAGCCGTGCGGGTAATCGCAAGCAAAAGGCCATGACGCACGAGCGTCTGGTCAGCTCAGCAGGCAGCCGCGCTCGCTCGCCCCCGCTCGCCCCCGCTCCTCTCTTCAAAGCTTTTTTTTGTTGCTTTCACTTTCACGGCCGCATTCTCACAGCGCGCGCAGGGGCCTCTACTCTTCCGGGGCCTTTATCTCGCTATTGTAGGTTCTTTTCCATTCCTGCTTTCTCCCCTCCTCCGTTTTCCAGTCCTTTTCGTCTCAATTTGCTGCATTTCTCTCTCTTTTGCTCTAGGTAAAAGATTTGCATCAATAAAGATCATGTGTTCCTGTGATGTGCATTAAAACTAAAGCGGATTTCTATACCTGTTCTGAGTACACCTGCCTGTTTGTAAACACCTTCACTGTTCAATAAAAATTATATGTGACCCTTAATTTCTTTTAATGCAATTTTTTAAAGCAATCAGACAGCTGCCATATTTGGGTTGCTGTATGTTTTCTCTATTTTTTTTAAATTTTTGTGGCAGTTGCATGTTGACAAAGTACAAGTTTATGGAATTTGGAAGGATAAGCCAAGTTGCGACCAGTCAAAGGTTTCTTTTAGAGTGTGGCATATCATGGTTGTCAAATCACAAAAGTCTGCTTTAAAGTATAAATACTGCGGGTGTCCGCATCCTTCCTCTCTATAGAGAGATAGTTCACACCTACTCTTTGCACGGTAGAGATGTTCATAAACATGGGATTTGCCGGGGATCACACAATGTGATCAAACAGAAAAGCAGCAAATGGCCAACTGGGCACCTCCCTCGATTTGATAGATGTTACTGTCTCCATCAGAGCTCTTCGTCTTCATCCCTTCTGGGCGGAGAGGTGTGACTGTCTCGTGCCATAGTCTGTATGCCTGTCTGTCCCTCGAGTTTGCACTGGGCTGTTAGCTTTGTGCCAAAGAATGTCCCGAGGTTCGAGCGATATTGTAGTGGTATGGTATGCCTAAAACACATGATGCGTCCCGCACGTCATGCAGGTGCGAGACGGGAGCCCACTTTACGCGGGACACTATGCATGGCAACAAAACAACACCTGTGCAGTCCAGCAGGTGACAGTGGCTTCGAGTAAATCGTTGGTAGCAGAGCTACCCCTCAGATTGCAAAAATACATGTGGTAGACATAAATATCACAGACAGAATCAGAGGTATGCAGGCTTAACAGGTGCCATCCAGGGATCATTGTTTGACCTCATGGCCACAGGTTTGAAGCCCGCGGGTTCACTCAGTCTTTCATCCTTCCGAGGTTGATAAAACAAGTGTCATCGAGTTGGTCAACAATAATTATATGTTACTTCTCAGAATTCTCAGCAGCTATTTGTTTTACACACAATCTGTAGCTGCCTTTACCATTAGTAAGGCAGGGAACTACATAACATTTAATATAAATATGAAAAATCACCCGAGGTACCACGTGTTTGCTCAGGTCCAGGGCCGGATTTAGTGGCCCGAAGATTTGCCCGGACAGCATTTCATCCAGCCTGGCCCGTCATCTCATGATACACTGGGCTGAAATCTTCCTGGAGCTCCCTCTGCTATTAAAGGGTCATCCGGGCTTTGGACAGCTCTGATGAGCCAGAGAAGCTTTGCACAGACTTAACAGGCTCGGGCCTTCAACAGCAGTGTGCACTTGGAGAGACACCTGGTATTACACATATCTGTGTGATGTAAACTCAGCCGTGAGGGCGTCAGTTTAAATAACGAACTGACCTGTCTAATCTGGCAGGCTGAGGCGTGACTGTCAGACCACAGCAGACGTCAGCAGCGAGCGTTCAATGCATTCAGCTGCCCTAAAGCCAGGCCTGATTTTAAACGAAATGCTAAAAGTTTTAAGCAAACTGAAGGACGTGCGCTTCGCATTCGTAAGCTAGAGTAAAGAAAACAAGCATTGGCATAGCCAATAGGTCTCGCCTTTGGGACCTTATAAGTGTTTAGCCATGCAACAGTTGGTGTTGTTACACTAAGGATTTTGTGCTGCATAACTAAATACTTATAAGGTCCCAAAAGCGAGACCTATTGGCTATGCCAATGCTTGTTTAAATACTGCACCCGCCTTAGGGCTTGATAGACCTGCCTTAGAGGTGACTTATTTATATTAAAAAGGAAGGTCTAGACTTTGGCATTGTTTTAAATGGCAAAGTCGAATTAGCAATTTGAAAACTGCAATGCAGACTGGGAGTTAAGCTTTACCTTGCCTCACTCGGGATGACTCCACTTGCAATCCTGTTCTATACACTATTATCCGTAGCTTCTTCAAGTTGAAGCACTCTAGTGTGATTTGCTTTTCTGTGTGGGTTTTGGTGCTGCTGCCCTGTTGGTGAATTGCCAAAAGGGTGACCTTAGTGCTGCCTTGTTACCAGTTCTGCAAAGGGGGGGCTTTAGATAACCCCGAAAATAATCAGTTTTTGTCCACCCCTTCTACCATCTATATGAATCAGCATTGCAGAGCTCTTAGAAGATGAGGAGAGGATGTTTTGCTCGTTTGTAGCTTTTAACCTATTTTTTTGTCAGAGGATGTCAACGACGTACAGTGCTGCAGCACTTATATTGATGGCAGGACGATTTATGTAAATTGATTTTCTGTTACTAAATTGTGCATTTGTGAAATTCCCGTCAACAAATTGGGCAGACCAATTTTGTGGGATAAACTGCCGAGATGCGGAGCCACAACTCACTTGATTGACCAAGTTAGTGAATTTTATTGGGGAATATATGTTACATGGGTTTATTTCTCATTTCAGGTGATTGCAAGAGTGCTAGTGTGCTTTGATTGGCTTTCTGCAATTGCGTCCTTATGTCTCGGTGTGACACTGATGTTATGATCCATATTAGACTTCCGCTAATTGCTGTTTGTAAGGTACGTTGATTGCATTGGTGGTTATTTGTCTATGTTTATCTCCTTTGATCACGTATTCACCTCTGTATCACGGATCAATGTGGTGTGGTGTCTCAGCAGTGAGGCATTGATTGCTTATTGATTTCAGACATCGCTAAACTCGCTTTCCTCCCTCCTGGCACGCTCCTCTCTCCCTTATCTGCAATTTCCTCTCTCATTTATTGCTGATTTCACTGTAAAACACAGCTCTGCAGTGGAGTGAGCAGATTTGAGATTAACGCTTGAGGATCTCTCAGCAGCTTCTCTCTAATAGGGTTAGAAGGGTAAGACCGAGGCAGGTGCAACGGCTCCTATAGCAAAGTAAGGCAAAGTAAGTATGGGAACTGCTCAGTTTTAATAATGCTTTATCGGTGTCTACTTATTTTCTCACGTCCTATTATAAGTCACAGGGTTGAGTATTCTGTGATAAACATTCTGACTAATTAGCATTTGAAAAATAAGGCACTTGATTCTATTCTCACCCTTACGACAGGCAAGCTAGGAGTGTGCAAAGTTTTGTTTTGCACTAGCGCAGAGTTGCATATTTCACGGTATATGGCATTATAATCCCGCGAAAAGCCTCCTCCCCCGAGGATGATTGTGGGTTCAGCAATGGACCCTATAGCGAGGACAGCAAAAGAAACCACACAGCAAACAGAAGAGGTCAAATAACTGGAATCCTGTCAAGTAGGAAACCCCCAAGCCTACATCTTTTACACATTTACAAAGAGCGCAGCGCCGCCAAGGTGGGAAATCCAGACGCGGTGGTAGCAAATGGCTGAGTGTGGCCTCTATATGGCAGGAGTCCCTTGAACATTGCTATAGCGAGAAGACGTGGCTACCCGCCCGGCATGGCAGAATTTTAGCCAGCTACTGCAGGGCCAGAAAAGATGCCCGTAAAAGCAGAACAGAGAAAACAATATTGTATTGTATTGTAATTGCATTTATATAGCGCATACTACCCCGACGAGGCGTCGAAGCGCTTTTTCGACCCATAAAGGATTAGTGTTGAGTTAGTATAGTGAAATAGGAAAGTAATTTGAGTGGTGGATAGGTTAGTCAGGTATTTGGATTCAGAAGGTTTGCATTTATATAGCGCTTGTTACCCCTGATGGGGTGTTGAAGCGCTTTTTTTTTTTTTTTGGGCGTGTAGCACGCTACTCCGGAACCCATAAAGGATTAGTGGTGAATTAGTAT
Organism: Calotriton arnoldi; assembly: GCA_963921515.1. Classification (NCBI taxonomy): domain Eukaryota; kingdom Metazoa; phylum Chordata; class Amphibia; order Caudata; family Salamandridae; genus Calotriton; species Calotriton arnoldi. The sequence goes on along the minus strand of CAWUFW010009980.1, from coordinate 639,793 downwards.
AGTGAATTATGAAAGTAGTTTGAGTGGTGGATATTAGTCAGTTATTTGGATTGAGAAGGATAGCGAAGGGATAGAAGAGGGAAAAAAGGTTTGCATTTATGTAGTGCTTGTTACCCCTAATGGGGTGTTGAAGCACTTTCTTGGCGAGTAGCACGCTTCTCCGGAACCCATAAGGATTAGTGGTGAATTAGTATAGTGAATTATGAAAGTAGTTTGAGTGGTGGATATTAGTCAGTTATTTGGATTGAGAAGGATAGCGAAGGGATAGAAGAGGGAAAAAAGGTTTGCATTTATGTAGCGCTTGTTACCCCTAATGGGGTGTTGAAGCACTTTCTTGGCGAGTAGCACGCTTCTCCGGAACCCATAAGGATTAGTGGTGAATTAGTATAGTGAATTATGAAAGTAGTTTGAGTGGTGGATATTAGTCAGTTATTTGGATTGAGAAGGATAGCGAAGGGATAGAAGAGGGAAAAAAGGTTTGCATTTATGTAGCGCTTGTTACCCCTAATGGGGTGTTGAAGCACTTTCTTGGCGAGTAGCACGCTTCTCCGGAACCCATAAGGATTAGTGGTGAATTAGTATAGTGAAATATGAAAGTAATTTGAGTGGTGGATATTAATCAGTTATTTGGTTTGAGAAGGATAGCGGAGGGATAGAAGAGGGAAAAGGTTTGCCTTTATATAGCGCTTGTTACCCCTGATGGGGTGTTGAAGCGCTTTTTTTTTTTTTGGCGAGTAGCACGCTACTCCGAAACCCATAATATAAGAGTATAAACAGACCCTGAAGGACAAACAAAGCATTGTGCACTCATGATGAGAGAAACTGGAAGCCTGCTTATGGGTGTTGAGAAAAAAAAGAAGACCTGCCTATTGGCAGGTGAACTTTATGGCTAGTAAAGGGGAAGTGATATGAGCTGAAAAACTAGCAAGCATTGGCAAAACCAAAAGGTCTCGCCTGTGTGAGAGCTATTGGCTTTGCCAATGTCTTTTAGCCATGTTGTACTGCAGTGTGGCTACTCTTCAGTGTGGCTAAAAGCTAGTGGTGTAGAGTGTTGCAGAGGAGACTGGCGTAGAGTGGAGCAGAGTGCAGTGGCGTACAGTAGTGTGGAGGGGCCTAGAGTGGAGTGACGTAGCGTGGAGTGGTGTACAGAAAAGTGGCATAGATTGGAGGGGTATTGGTTGGCGTATAGTAGAGTGGTGTAGAGTAGAGTGGCGTAAAGTGTAGTGAAGTAAAGTGGAGTGGCGTAGAGCAGAGTGGCTTAAAGCAGAGTGGCATAGAGTGGCATAGAGTAGAGTGGTTTAGAGGGGTGGGGTAGTGTGGTGTAGAGTGGCGGGGAATAGAGTGGTGTGGAGCAGAGGAGTGTGGAGTAGGGTGGAGTGAAATGGCGTGGAGTAGAGAGGTGTGGCATAGAGTGGCGTGGTGTAGAGTACAGTGAAGTGATGTGATGTGGAGTGGAATAGAGTGGAGTGGCATGGCAGAAAGCGGAGTAGAGAGGCATAGAGTGGAATGGGGTGACGTAAAGTAGAATGGTATAAAGTGTAGTGGCATAGAGTAGTGTGGAGTAGCTAGAGAGGAGTGGCATAGAGTAGAATTGCATATAGTAAAATGGCATAGAGTGCAGTAGAGTAGCATGTGGGCGGGTTGAGTGGTGTTGAGTGGTATAGAATGGAGTGGAGTAGAGTGGAGTGGAGTGACATAGAGTGATGTAAAGTAGAATGGTATAGAGTAGAATGGTTTTCCCGGGCCTCCTTTAATTACTGTCCATGATGGTTAGCTCGTGAAATGATTGTAACACCCCATCCGGTGCATTCATTTTCCACGGTAAAGTGAGCATTATATATATATTTTTAAACCTGCGTTTCCTCTTATTCATTTGCCTACTACTTTACTGGTGCAGAATATACCTGACTGATCTATCTTGGGGTCTCCGTTGTCTCACTGCTTCCTACCTCCATGCTCACCTCTGGGGCTCTGCATCCAATACCGTTTATTCAGTCAGTCTTTTCAGGCTTCTTAACTTGCTGCCACCTTAATGATAAAGAAGGGAAGTGTGAAAACGTGTAAAGCGGTTTACTTACGCCTTGTGGGGGAGCAGTTTGGGGAACGTTTACACCTTTTTACATTTCTAGAAAAAAGGCTGCCCCGCTGCCCCCACGCATGAGGGCAAAAATTCAGAAGAGGATTACAGTACTGTCAATACTGGATGCCACTTCCTCTTGTCCTCCTCTTGTCTGCACTGCTGAACCCTGACCCCTCTGTCCTCTCCACAGTCACCTCATATGTGCCCCTGCTGACCTGTCAAGTGTATAACCTTAACTTTTGTATCCTGACCTTTGCCCCATCAGCTGTCACTACTTCTTCCACTCCCCACTTTCAAATCTCACCTGTGCATTCCTCCCTGCCTCTCCTGTGTTTTACAACATGCCCACCCTCACCACCTGCCTGCCCTCACCCATCTCTTGGCTGCCACACCACACACTTGTAACTTGGCTACCTGCACCATCACCTGTTACCACTCACCTGTTACTGTCGTCATCCCTGGCTGATTCTCTCTTGTTATATGTCTACCCTCACCCATGTCACCCGTCTGTCCTTGCCCATGTCACCTTTTTACTATTCTGTGGAGTCCTCGCTGCCACCCACCTCTCCTGTCAGTGGAATCCTGCACAGCACTCGATACTTCACACATCTCCATCTTGATCTAACTCGACACATGTTTATCAACCTCAAACCCTGCCAAGCAACATCCGGACCTAGTACTTCCCTGTTCCTCCTGTTCTTTCTCCGTGTGAACCAAAGGAAAGTGCCATCTCTTCTGTGTAATAGCCATACTTTGCAATATACCTAATACTGTAAACATAACCACACGCCCCTTTGATACCTTCCTTGCTATTCGCACTGTGTTTCTCCCTACCACAGTGAACCCAGCTTTGGCTCTTTCACCTCTTTGCGAATTTTACCTTTTCTTCCTCAACTGTGAGACCAACCCTGGCCTTTCTGCACCCTTCCGGGAGTGTAGTTTTTGATCTTTGTGTCTCCTTTGACACCCCATTGCTCTTACCCAGGGCACACCTGCAGCTGAGTTTCCTTACACCGGTGATCTTGCCATTTTCCCGCCCACTGCAATGTAAAAATACCCATTCATTAGACACGACCAAAACCTCCCCCATTGTTCTAAACTGTGGCCTGTTTTCAATGTACGCCTTCGCAGCTACTCCACAGGAAGGGGCACTGCAGGTCGTTGTCCTCCCCTACTGTCAACATACTCCCTACCCCTGCCATTCCTTTCTTTGATATCTTCTACTGTCATCACGTTCTACTGTCTGCATGACAAAGTGTGTAGTAATTGTATAGCTCTTCAATGCCTGGAAGCACAGCACCCAGAATAATGTGTTGCATGGCTAAACACTTATAAGGTCCCAAAGGTGACACCTATTGGCTATGCCGATGCTTGCTATGGTTTACGGGTGAGTAAGCGTACTGGGTAGTAAGGGTATTTTTAGGGTTTAGGGGTGGGTAAGGGCATTAGGTGGTAAGGGTGTTTTTAGGGTTTAGGGGTGGGTAAGGGTATTGGGTGGTAAGGGTATGTTTGGGGTTTAGGTGTGGGTGAGTTTAGGGGTTAGGTGTCGATAATAAAATATAAATATATTTTTATATATTATAGAAATATATATATAGATGCACACATATATACACACACGCATATATAAATAATAGAGGTTTCACTTACCTGATATATACTTACCATTTCGTTGTAAAGGTATGCGTAGTAAAGGCTTCTGTGCAATAAAGACATGCGTGGTAAAGGCAATGCATGGTAAAGGCATTTCATGGTAACGGATGCATGGTAAGGGCATACATGGTAAAGGCATTCGTTGTAATGTCATACAAACAGACAAAGAGGGTTTCAAGGTGTAGAAGTAACACATTGTCTTTATAGGCAGGGATTATATGCTAAAACTGTGAGCGGGAGAAACACAAACTCAGGATTTAAAACATAACACAGTGCTTGGGGTTGTCCTGTACTACTACTCAAAGAAACCCTTTCTTAGCAGCCTTATAATAACAGATTGGGAGAAAACAGTTGTGTTCTAACCCCATGTCTTGCAGTTTTCATGCAGGTCCTCGATTCCGGTTCATAGCTCACTGTGCTATATTAGAAGTACTGCAATTTTCGGAACTGGAAGTAATAAAAGGATCTCTGTATCAAAAGCAGTGACACACTTACCTATCTATGTAACATAATATTCTGTCATCTGCATGCTACACGATGTGATTTGCAAAAGAGGCATTAACCCTTTATGCTACTTTATGAGTCAAAACTGTGACTAAACAAACACACAGATCTCACCAGCAAGTGCTTTAACCACCAGAGTGATCTTACCACTTCTATTATTCCCTGAGATTTACTGGGCACACTAAGGTCTGCAGAAGGTGCTTTAACCCTCTAAGATATTTTAGAAGGCAGCCTTTGCCACCAATTAAGCCAGAACATATTTACTCTCACATTTTTCCTTGGTGCCAATTTATTTGTGACAGAGTTTAAAATAAATAAATGTATGAGTTGACTGTGAAACTGCTTTTCATGAATCCCGTGTGAGTCCACCCACTTTTTGTTGTCAACCTTGACCCCCAATGTATGGATTCTCAGAGTAAAAATTTTCCAATTCCAACACTGCCAGCGTCTGAAGGGTTGGTAGTATTTCTTCCGTGCTGTTTGTGAGTTGACGTCTCTGGTCCACATTGCAAAGGGTGGAGGATTTAGTGAGAGATGAGGCTGTGATCCCTGCCAAGGGCCCCTTAGGAATTTTACTAGCTGCTGCTAATGTAGCATTCAGCTATAATTCACCAATAAGTAAATCAATAAATAAATACTTAGAGCTGACACCTTGTAATTCTGGAGCTCGTTCTTTGAAAGTCATGCCTGATGAAATTGAGATGTTATTTCATTCAGATGACATTTCATTCAAGCTGAGGGGACAGTCATGCGAAGGGCAGTTAGTCAGTGAGATGTCTCTATGACACTTGGAGGGACATGTCAGGGACCGTGCCAATCAGAATGAGTGGAAAAAAAATCAGACACCCGCATGTCATTGCGCCGCAAGACTATTGGTCCCAGGCTGCAGCTGTCTAAACCAGACGGACCCAACTGGTGGCCGTGCTGGTTTGTGGGGACTGTCAATGTTAAAAACGACAACAGGTAGACGTTTCAATCTGGCGCTTGGCGGACAATCGTCTCGGGGCAATGCTGCTCTCTGAGAAAAAGTCTTGTTGCGTATTTTATACATTAGTGACTTTCTGTTTTTGGCTATAGGAATTTAGACATATGCAGTCTTTGTCAGCTGTCAGAAAAGTTTTGTACTTTACAACTGATAACTATAAAAAACATAGAGATGAGGGAATCACAGCACAATACACGCCTAAAACCTTAGCAGTAATGTAAGGGGTCCAGGTGTCTATGACTGCGGTCCATATGTGCCGTGAAAGATGGGAACATTGAACGAAATATGATGAGCAGGAATTTGGCTCAAGAAAATGGCGTCCTGTTAACAGATTAGATAAAGTAAACCTTCTGCAGAAATATTAAGAATTTAGCAGTTAAGTGGCTGGTCTACCTGTTTTTTTGTGCTGTTTTTGTTTTTTTCCCCATAAATGTACGAATTTACGCATTTTTCTTACTCATTCTTTTAAATTAATGAAAATAGAGTTTCACCATCTTTGCAACGCCAGGCTGGGGTTAAAAATGTGTTTTTGCGCTGAAACGAGGTGGATCAGCCATGGCTTTGCAGTGGTGGCCTTGTGAGCTTCCCAGTTGCATTTTTTTTAAAGAAATAATATTTCATGTAAATATATCAGCTTTAAGTCATTCATTGTCGGATTGTATCATCTGTCTTCCTGTTATCGCACAATTATTGTCTTTTATTGATAAGGAAAGCGCTGCTGATACCATGCCATCTGTGCCCCGATCTGTGGAAGCGCCCTCCAAAATCGCATCATCAGTTCTCTAATCTCTGAGCCCTTCCTGTAAGTAGTACTGCCCTCTGATAACATTTAATCAATGTTCTGATCTGTGAGCCGTACCCACTAATGATGTGCTACTTATACTGATAGGTGAACTTAACTCATTGGTGTCAGCTTCACCCCCTAAGATCATGCCCACAATGGTGCGATGTGAAAGTCCTACCTGTAGGTGGCAGCACTGTCTTAGACTCTCGCGTTCTCTATTCTGGGTGCCTTCATTGTAGCAGAGACCCAGGGCCTCATTTACAAAAAAATGATGCAGTGCAGCACCGCAAGCCATTTTGCTGTGCCGAGCTGCGTCATTTTAAAAGCACAGGGATGCGTCGTATTAACAACAATACAACGCATCCGTGTGATAAATACAACACATCCGTGTGCTGTTTTTCCCTGCACTGGCGCACAATCGGCTGCCATGTGCCAGCGCAGGCACACTTGAGTCATGTGGCGAAGTGTGCCTGCATTGTGGGGATGATTGTTTTTGTGCAGGAAGAGACACCGTCCTGCACAAAAACACTCATTAATGGCATTTTCCTCTTTCTATGTGTGCTGCACAGTGCAGCACACATAGAAAGAGGAAAAAATGAGGAGAAATAAAAGTATTTCTCCTTGTTGCGCCACTCCTACACCTCCCTTGATGAGGCATAGGATTCTGACGCATTCCCAGCTTTACAAAACTTTGTAAATCTGAGAAAGTGTCAGATTCCATGGATGTTGAGTGGGAACACCCACAGCAATACCCATGATACGCCCCTTTCACGCAGAGTAATGCGTGAAAGGGGCCCATGTTTACAAGGTGATGAAAAGACACGCATGGTGACTTTAAATGACCATGTAAATATGGAAAGGCACACTGCGCTGCCGGTACGTCAAATAAAGTGATGCACCGGCGGCACAATAGCTGTGTAAATCAGGCTACCTGTCGTTCTCTGCTCTGTGAGTGCCTTTCCTGCAGCTATTAGCAACCTGCAAGACATTGTTTTTCCCTTCTCTGTGTGCCATCTATGTATCAGGCAACACCCATCAAGAACCTGTCTTTTCTGCAGTGCTTAATTTGTGCTAGTATCTTCAGGTGCTCGCCACCGGCGCTTAATTATAGACACAGTCACTTGTTTATGAGAGTACACCACATGGTGTCACTCGCAGTCTATGTTTTAAGTACAGCACAAATGTGTTGGAATGCAATGTATTAAAAAATGATAAAACTCGCACTTTCAGTCTATTCCTACACCCTAGGGTGACCTGCAATTGTCCACCATGTCACACTAGTTTAAGTGTGATGGCTGGTAGGTAAAGCAGGCAGCACTGCCATTCAGCAGCAGTGGCAGGAGGCAAACCTTAAAAGATTCGCTGTGTGAGAAGGGGATGGGGCCTTATGGCCAGAACTACCAAGGAGACACTTCTGTGCCCTCCCTGTCCAAACCCCCTCCTCCTAAAAACAAGCCTGATGAGGCAGGATCTCATGTGTTGGGGTGTTTTCACACCCCATATTGGATATCAGCTTCTAAAAGGCTCCAAAAACAAACAAGCATTGGTAAATGCATTAGATTTCACCTGTGAGATTAATAATAAGCTGTTTTTTGTTGTAAGTTGAATCTTGCTGAGTAGTTGTACAATATAAGTTACACAAGTTTGTTAAAGAGATAAGACTTGTTTATGTACAAAAAGGCAATACATTGCGCTGTTACTAGTGGTATAGTGGGGGTAAGAAATAGCAACATTTTGAAAAATGAAATGAAAGAGAGAAATAATAGAATTAATTGATGTAATAGCAATATTATGTGTTTAGAGGAGTTCCAGTACCACTGCACCTGCTGCACCATTCAAATCATGCCCCTAGTGCTTGCAAGATAACTGTATTTATGACTGACTGTTTAGTAGTAAAATATAGCAATATTTGATGTTTAAAGGAGTTATGACAACTTTTTGCCCCGTTGCCACTGTACCTGCTTCACCATTCAAATCATGTCCCTATTGCCTGTAAGATAACTGCACTCGTGAATGCCTGTTTAGTAGTAAAATACTGTAATATTTGGTCTTTAGAGGGCTTCCTGAACTTTGGGCCCTGGTGTCACTGCATCTGCTGCACCATTGAAATCACGACCCTAGTGCCTGCAAGGTAACTGCATTGTGACTGCCTGTTTAGTAGTTAAATATAGCAATATTTGGCGTCAGAGGAGACCTGACAATGTTTGACCCGGTGCCACTGCACCTGCAGCACCATTGAAATACTGGCCCTAGTGCCTGCTAGATAACTGCACTTGTGACTGCCTGTTTAGTGGTAAAATTTAGCAATATTCTATGTTTAGTGGGGTTCCTAGAGCTTTTGGCCCCAGTGCCACTGCACCTGCTGCACCATTCAAATCTAGCCCCTTTTACCTGCAAGGTAACTACAATTGTGACTGCCTGTATAGTAGTAAAATATAGCAATAATGTGTGTTTATAGGAGCTCTGACAACTTTTGGGCTCGGTGCCACTGCACCTGCAGAACCATTCAAATTATGCCTCTTTTAACTGCAAGCTAACTGCAATTGTGACTGCCTGTTTAGTTGTAAAATATAGCAATATTAGGTGTTTAAAGAATTACAGCATCGCTATAGATAGGAATTTGTAGGGCGTGAAAGGCACAGCTTAATTATAGACAGGGCCACTGGAATTATACGGCAGGAGAGGGACAAATTATGTGGAAGGGTTAATTAAAATTATGCGGCAATAAAAGGCAAATTAAGCATCATAATGCACCACGTTTTGTACAGTATTACGTCCTTAATTTGCCATTTCTAAGCTTATTAACACTGCCTGGGCATTGATTGCACCTCATTAGTACCAGTTTAACACCCAAATATTGCAATAAGCAACATAAAGGTGACCAGTGCAGCTTTGCAAATGGCCTTCCACTAAGTGGCAACATGCGTCACTGCATTTTTAGTAACTTTTGAACTGTTTGAGATAGAAACAACATTTTTTTAGTTAAAATCAGCAGATTAAATGATAGACAATGGATTATGTGGCAAGCACGGCGAATCTATAACTATGCAAAAAACGCCAGACACTTGCATAATTCCAGTGGCACTGATTATAGATGAGAAGCATGGGGGAGCACAGCCCTCTTGTAGACTGCAAACACAGGGGTTGATGTTGGTGATATAGAAATGCCCTTTACATTAAACAGAAAAAAAAAACAGAAGCAGTAAGAGTTCAACTCCATTACATTATAAGGAGTTATTTGTGGGGGTGCTTGCTTGGCACAAATTGATGTAATGCATTGCGTCGTTATACTTACCATTAAACAAGCATTTGCAATGCAATCGGTCTCGCCTTTGGGCCCTTATATGTATTTAGCTATGCAGCACATTAGCCTGGGTGCTGAAACATCTACTGTTCTTTAACATGGAGGGAAAGTAAGCACCAAACTGCGTCACATGCCAGGTATGGGAACACATGGAGAGAAATATTGCCTTTCAGGGGAAATGATATAGTCCAAAGCTCTGTTTTTAATATAAAATCAGGGCCTTTGGTGGTCATAGCACTGAAAATACAAGATTTGAAAAAAATATTATTGTCTACGGGTGCTCATGGAAGACAATTTCTATGGACTGGAATCTAGTGAACGCTAAAGTGATTCTGGTATTTTACTGACCTCTGCTGGTCATTTTCGATGAAGAAAGTTAAATAGAGGCAGTTGCCAGAAAAATAAAAAAAGAAAGTCCCTCAGCCGAAAACAATTCTGGTATTTTACTGACCTCTGCTGGCCGTTTTCTATCAAGACAGTTAAATAGAGAAAAACAAGGCCCTGAGCGGAAGCAGACAAGTCCTAGGGCTGATCTCCAGAGCCCACAAAGTACATACACATATATGTATATAATAAGTATATACTAAAGTATGTACAAGAGGTCTCGAAGGCCCGACCTAAAAGGCCAGCATGAGCAGTTCAAAATTGCGTGGAGTTATCTGAGCACCCACAACGCCTCTATTAAATCTAGATCATAGTATGGAATCTTCGAAGCGCTAATCTTAGTAGTAGATGGGAGAGCAGAAGTGAGCAGCTTTGTCATACGTGGGCAGGTGGCCTTGAGGACATGGAACAAGTTTCGGGATGTTCACAAAGTCTGCTTACCACTGTTCGATCACTGATAATTGGCCAACACTTGCTGTAAGTGACTCGCATGCAGCAGAGATGGTCCTTTTGCACCCTTCCTGTTAAACTGAAGATTTGCATTTGCAGCACTAATTACTGGCCTGAGAGGTACATCCTGCTTCATAACATCAATTAGATGCGAGTCATGGGAGCACTCTTGCACCACATTGAGTACTAACGATGATATCAGCATTTGCTGTGAATGTGTTTACTTGAAGCATCTGCATTGTCATTCTGTAATTCCTCCCAAGCCTTTCAAGCTCTACCTGTTGAATTTGTGTTCTAATAAAATATGGGATCTGGTGACTAAGCCAGGCAGCACATTTGCATTTACGTTTGCCAATACCATATTGAGACAAAGAAATATTGATAAATAGGTAACTCTCCTTGCAAAGAATCCCACTGTGTCAGCCTGGCTTCTTACAACTTGCACTGTGCTCAAGGGAATTTCAAAAACCCTCCGTGATTGGGACACTGGGGTGTAATTGCACACTGCAGCTAACTGTCACTGTGTCAATAGCTGCAGACACATGGCTGCACTGGGAGCGAGTCTTGATGCGCAAACCACAGAGGCATGGAACGCAAGTGCGCTCCAAAACAAGAGAAAGAGAAGATGCACTAACCAGCTGCTCAAACAGGCCAGATTACAGTATCAGTGCTATAGCATGTCAAAACCATGCTGGGTGGGCATAACGGAGAAGGCGAGTTATAGTAAGACCCCACAATGAAACCAGCAGGCTCCGACTTCGTCAGGGCTCAGATGCGACCTCCCCCACATGTGATCTTGGCACTGCTCCGATGTCGCATGGGACTCAGATGCAGCCAATGTTATGCAGTGTTAAACAAAAGAAAAAAGTTTGAGCCACCAACGCGGATGGGAATGAGTAGGTAGGCCACGGGAACTGATAAGAGAGACACAGAAGGGAGAACACGATACAACCAACGTTAGACCTGGCACCATTGGCGTGGGTCTCCCTTCCATTTTTTCACTGTTGCCTCCTATATTTTTGCTATGTTTTTGCTGATCTAGATGCTTTGGACACTTTGCCACTGCTGTTCAGTGCCAAAGTGCAAGTGCTCCCTATTGTAAATTGTTGTAATGGATTAGTGAGTCCATGATTAGCTTATTTGATTTACTTGTCAGACCCTAGTACTGTGCACCATGAGTGCCCAGGGCCTGTAAATCAAATGCTGCTGGTGGGCTTGCAGCACTGATTGTGCCACCCACAAAAGCAGCTTGTAAAATATGGCTCAGGCCTGCCATTGCAGAGCCTGTGTGCAGTCTGGGACTGCCATGTCGACTTGGCAAGTGCACCCACTTGCCAGTCCCTAAACCTTCCCTTTTCTACATGTTAGTCACCCCTGAGGTAGGCCCCAGGGCAGGGTGCATTGTATGTGAAAGGTAGGACATGCCCTGATGTGTGTGGCATGTCCTGATAGTGAATTACAGCCAATTTCATTTTTCACTATTGCAAAGCTATCTGTTCCCATAGGCCAGAATGGGGAGTTAGTTTATAACATCTTATAAATATAACTAACCCTAGGAACAAGATAGAAAAATAAAGTTTAGTATGCCTGAACTCAGAATGTTAAAATACATCTTTTAGTGTGGGTGATTTTTACATTCTGTGTTTGAAAATACAATTTTTAGAAAGTAGGTATTTTCTTGCCTAACCATCCAGTATGCCTCTGCTAGGTTTGTGTATCCCATGTCTGGTTTGTGAGTGACAGGGGGCTGGAGAGGGCTTTGGCTCCAGCAGTCTGATGACTCAGGGTTGGGCTGAATAGGACCTGCGTTGAATAGAGAGTAGGGGGAGGAGATTTCCTTTCACTTGCCTGAGCCTTCATAGAATAGAGAGTAGGGGGAGGGGATTTCCTTTCAGCTACCTGGGCCAGGTCTGCTTTCAACAATACTGTCTCCACCTCCTGCCAGGAAGCTGCACCAGGGAGGACAGAACTGGTTTTGGCTGGGCACAGACACTCTCTGCCTTCAGAGAACAAAGGATTTTGCAGTATAAATATTGGGGCCCAGACCCCAGAACTTTAGATCACTTCTGGGAATCAAGACGAACCTTTGCCAAGGAGAGAAACCAAGGAAGCTGAAGGAGGAGACTGCCCCTGTGCTGTTTGCTGTTTGGGGTTGGCCTGCAGTGGTTACTCATTGCCAAGGAAAGGAGAAAAGGAACTTTGTGTGTACTTTTACTATCTTTAGGAAGATCTCCAAGGGCTTGAAGCTGAGCTTGCCTCCTGTTCTGAAGTCTCAGGGACACAAAGACTTCACCACCAGCTTCCCCTGAATTTCCTTGCTGGAAATTCAACATGCAGAGAGGTGCCTGCTGCTGTTTTAGGACCACTGGAGACTGCGTGTCGCTGGGAGCTGGAAGCGCGACGCAACGAGGAAGAAGCGTGTCGCCGCCGCAGCTGTTGCCATCGCATCGCCGAAGAAGCGTGCCACCGCCGCAGCTGTCTGTCGACGCATCATGAAGAAGCGTGCCGCATCACTGGAGAAGCGTGTCGCCACCACAGAGGTTGCCGTCGCATTACCGGAGAAGCGTGTCGAAGGGCCTGTCGCGGCTCAAGAATCCACCGAGTTCGCCGCATGGCCATCAGGCGTGCACGCATCGTATCCAAGTTATTGCATCGCATCAAAGACGCCATTTTGTCGCATCGCACCAGATCGTCGCATCGCATCGAGGCGCCATCTTGTCGCATCGTAACCGGAACGCAGTAAGAAACCGATGCATCACCTCCTCTCCGGTAAGGACCCGACGCATCACCTCCCCTGCGCAGCAGTAAGGAACCGACGCATCACCTCCCCCGAAGCAAGGAACTGACGCATCACCTTCGCGGGTCCTGCATGTAAACCGCCTAAAGCCCCACTTAGAGAGGTCCGAAGTGGGCATGCTCCTAGCGACAGATGATGGAATGGAGGAGGAGACTGAGCCTCTTCCTGACCTCCTGTCTGCAAAATAGCAAGATGGGTCAGTGGATGGTGTAAACCTCTCTTCCACCCTGACCCCTGAGCAGCAAGATGACTGTCGCCAACTGTTGGGACAGTTTCCTGATCTGTTCTCCCTGACTCCCAGTGTCACTGATTGGTGCGTCCATGATGTGGACACTGGGGACAGTCCTCCTGTATAGCACAAAACTTACAGAGTGACTGACAGGGTGAGAGCTTGCGTCAAGGAGGAGGTCTCCAAGATGTTTGCATTAGGGGTGATTGAGTCCTCTAACAGCCCTTGGGCCAGCCCAGTGGTCTTGGTCCCAAAGGCTGCCGCGCCTGGTGCCACCCCCGAACTCTGGTTCTGTGTGGACTACCGAGGACTCAATTCAGTCACCAGGACTGACGTGCACCCCATCCCCAGAGCTGATGAGCTCATTGATCGGTTAGGGGCTGCCTGGTATCTCAGTACGTTTGACTTAACGTCTGGGTACTGGCAGACCGCCTTAACTGATGGGGCAAAAGAGAGGTCCGCATTCTCCACACCAGATGGGCACTACCAATTCTGGGTTATGCCCTTTAGGATGAAGAATGCCCCTGCCACCTTTCAGAGGTTGGTCAACCAGGTGTTGGCTGGACTGGAAGATTTCAGTGCCGCCTACCTAGATGACATCGCTGTGTTCAGCGCCAGTTGGGAAGAACATCTGCGCCACCTCTGGGAAGTGTTGATGGCGCTGCGGAGGGCAGGCCTCACGATCAAGGCGAGTAAGTGCCAGATCGGGCAGGGTTCCGTGGTGTACTTGGGACACCAGGTTGGGAGTGGCCAGGTGGCGCCCCTACAGCCCAAGATTGATACCATCCTGGCTTGGGAGCCCCCCAAGACCCAGACAGAGGTGAGAGCCTTTTTAGGACTCACATGCTATTACAGGAGGTTTGTCAAGGGGTATGGCAGCATTGTTGCCCCCTTGACAGAGCTGACTTCCAGGAAGCAGCCCAAGAAAGTGAACTGGACTGACACCTGTCAGAAAGCTTTTGATGCCCTGAAGATTGCCATGTGCATGGCGCCCGTGCTTCAGGCGCCCAACTTCTCAAAGGAATTCATTGTGCCGACAGACGCTTCAGAGCATGGTGTGGGGGCTGTACTTTCACAGATGAATGAGGAGGGCCTAGACCAACCTGTAGCCTTCATTAGTAGCAGGTTACTTCCATGGGAACAGAGGTGGAGTGCAATTGAGCGTGAGGCATTTGCTGTGGTCTGGGCAGTGAAGAAGTTGAGACCATACTTGTTTGGGACTGACTTCCGGGTTCAGACAGACCACAGGCCCCTCAGATGGTTGATGCAGATGAGGGGTGAGAATCCAAAGCTGTTGAGGTGATCCATTTCCCTACAGGGGATGGACTTCACGGTGGAACACCGCCCTGGTACAGAACACGCCAATGCTGATGGTCTATCCAGATTTTTCCGCCTTAGTGAAGAGAACTCCCAAGAGGGTGGGTAGTTCTCCCCACATTTCAGCTGGAGGGGACACGTGTTAGACTTGGCACCATTGGCGTGGGTCTCCCTTCCATTTTTTCACTGTTGCCTCCTATATTTTTGCTATGTTTTTCTTGGTCTAGATGCTTTGGGCACATTGCCACTGCTGTTCAGTGCCAAAGTGCAAGTGCTCCCTATTGTAAATTGTTGTAATGGATTAGTGACTCCATGATTGGCTTATTTGATTTACTTGTCAGACCCTAGTACAGTGCACCATGAGTGCCCAGGACCTGTAAATCAAATGCTGCTGGTGGGCTTGCAGCACTGATTGTGCCACCCACAAAAGCAGCTTGTAAAATATGGCTCAGGCCTGCCATTGCAGAGCCTGTGTGCAGTCTGGGACTGCCATGTCGACTTGGCAAGTGCACCCACTTGCCAGTCCCTAAGCCTTCCCTTTTCTACATGCTAGTCAACCCTAAGGTAGGCCCAAGGGCAGGGTGCATTGTATGTGAAAGGTAGGACATGCCCTGATGTGTGGCATGTCCTGATAGTGAATTACAGCCAATTTCGTTTTTCACTATTGCAAGGCTATCTGTTCCCATGGGCCAGAATGGGAAGTTAGTTTATAACATCTTATAAACATAACTTACCCTAGGAACAAGATAGAAAAATAAAGTTTAGTATGCCTGAACTCAGAATGTTAAAATACATCTTTTAGTGTGGGTGATTTTTACATTCTGTGTTTGAAAATACCACTTTTAGAAAGTAGGTATTTTCTTGACTAACCATCCAGTATGCCTCTGCTAGGTTTGTGTATTCCATGTCTGGTTTGTGAGTGACAGGGGGCTGGAGAGGGCTTTGGCTCCAGCAGTCTGATGAGTCAGGGCTGGGCTGAATAGGACCTGCATTGAATAGAGAGTAGGGGGAGGAGATTTCCTTTCAGCTACCTGGGCCAGGTCTGCTTTCAACAATACTGTCTCCACCTCCTGCCAGGAAGCTGCACCAGGGAGCACAGAACTGGTTTTGGCTGGGCACAGACACTCTCTGCCTTCAGAGAACAAAGGATTTTGCAGTATAAATATTGGGGCCCAGACCCCAGAACTTTAGATCACTTCTGGGAATCAAGACGAACCTTTGCCAAGGAGAGAAACCAAGGAAGCTGAAGGAGGAGACTGCCCCTGTGCTGTTTGCTGTTTGGGGTTGACCTGCAGTGGTAACTCATTGCCAAGGAAAGGAGAAAAGGAACTTTGTGTGTACTTTTACTATCTTGAGGAAGATCTCCAAGGGCTTGAAGCTGAGCTTGCCTCCTGTTCTGAAGTCTCAGGGACACAAAGACTTCACCACCAGCTTCCCCTGAATTTCCTTGCTGGGAATTCTACCTGCAGAGAGGTGCCTGCTGCTGTTTTAGGACCTCTGGAGACTGCGTGTCGCTGGGAGCTGGAAGCGCGACTCAACGAGGAAGAAGCGTGTTGCCGCCGCAGCTGTTGCCATCGCATCGCCGAAGAAACATGCGTCCGCCGCAGCTGTCTGTCGACGCATCACTGAAGAAGCGTGCCGCATCACCGGAGAAGCGTGTCGCCGCCACAGAGGTTGCTGTCGCATCACCGGAGAAAGGTGTCGCAGGGGCTGTCGCGGCTCAAGAATCCACCGAGTTCGCCGCACGGCCGTCGGGCGTGCACGCATGGTATCCAAGTTGTCGCATCGCATCAAAGACACCATTTTGTCGCATCGCACCGGATCGTCGCATCGCGGTGCTATCTTGTCGCATCGTAACCGGAACGCAGTAAGAAACCGACGCATCACCTCCTCTCCGGTAAGGAACCGACGCATCACCTCCCCTGCGCTGCAGTGAGGAACCGACGCATCACCTCCCCAAAGCAAGGAACCGACGCATCACCTTCCCTGCGACCCTTTTGTTTGTATTGCGTTACGCATCCAAGGTACTTTGAGAGTAAAGTGTCTCATTTACCATCTACATTGAACTAAGCTATTTCTACCATTTGAAAGTCATATTTTTGAATACTTTACTGTGGATTTTTGTCGTTTGGTCTTGTGTTAAATCTAGATAAAGATTACCTATTTTTTCTAAACTGGCGTGGTGTTCATTTGTAATGTTTTCACTATTACTGTATGTGTTCACAAATGCTTTACACACTGCCTCTGAGATAAGCCTGCCTGCTCGTGCCAAGCTGCCAAAGGGGTGAGCAGGGGTTATTTTAGGAGTGTAGCCTCCTTACCCTGACTAGAAGCAAGGGCCCCTACTTGGTCAAAGGTACCTACCTCTGCCAACTAGAGACCCCCATTTCTAACAACCAATAGATATGGAGGAAAGCAAACTGGTAAGCACACGGACCAATAAGAAGTGAAGGCAGGATGTAAGTCCCTTTCAAAATATATTAAAAACAATAGATTTCACAAGCACAGCACTGCTGTGCAGGCAAAACCTAAAACGAGATGGAAATCTACTCTTTGCAGTGGTTTCCAGGTCGCTCTTTCTGCCACCATGTGATATTGGATCCTTAGCGGGTGACCATGTGACGGGAACGATATCTTGTTGGCAGGTCTGCAGGAGGTGTGGCTGGTGAGGCTAGAGAATAATACCTTGGGCCCTGGCACTTACATTTGTACATATGAAGCACTGCCTTTGGGTAATTAGCAGCACCATATGAGGCCATTCTTGTATCTGCCATGCCCTGCCTGCAGTTGGTAGCAGCTTGTTGGTAGCAGTCTGTGAGAACCTGTAGTTACACCTTGTCTTTTAGTGCCTTGCATGCTATTTCTGTATCTGTCTGTACCCCTCGAAATCCTGTTGCAGCATGATCTGTGTGTCCTTTCTTAGTTGCAGCATGTTGTGCGACTACGCTATTCCTCTCTCTGTTTGTTTGTCCTGCAGCTCGCAGCACACTCTGTAACCCAGTAGCTCAGTGCTCAGGGTACCTAGCCTGCGGTCTGGAGTGCCCTGTGAGACCCTGTCGACCTGTGCTTTGGTTGCTCTAGAGGTGGGCAAGGCAACAAATTTACAGGGAGAGCCGAGCCAGAGCCAAGCCAAGGGTCTGGCTCGTATCTTAGAGCCAATGCACGAGCCGAGCCCTGAAAATGTTTGCTATGTAGATCACACAACAAACATCATGTGAAATATAACATCGACTCAAAGTTCAAAAAAGTGTATTTCTTCAATATGTGAAGCTTTGACATTCAAGAAGTACTTATGAAAAATGATCGTTTTTAAACATAACCATTAGTGCACTAAGAGGCAAGACACTCGTCATGTAAACCCTGTAGGTGGCCCGATTGATATAGAGCAACAGTATGGTCTATTAAATCAAGCACAATAGGTTTTTGTACAACTGGTATTCTGAACTTTCATTTTGGAAAGAGCTTTAATACGCTGTAATGGAGAAAAACAGTTTTGATTAAATCAAATATTTGCCTAAGATCGCATAATTTAAGAGGGGTAGCCACGATTTATCCAGGTTTTCTGGATTCATTTTGTACAAATCAGGCACACAATGAGTATCTGTTAGCCTTTCCTTATGTTCAGGCTTTGTCTTTACCAGTTTGTGAATTTTTCTGCAGTTTTTAATAGCGGGAACTCGACCTGGAGGGATTGGAGTACTTTACATGTGCACCAGTTACATTACACAAGGTCACATGCATTGTTTCAGAATCACAGAATGTTGAGCCCATGCCAAAGTCAGCAGCTCTGGCAGTAATGCTACATCCTGGTTGGAGGGAGGGTGGCAGGCAGAAGCCACATGACAGCTCGGCTTGTATCGAGCTGAGCCAGGGACAGGCTTCAGACTCGAGCATGGCTCAAGATTTCAGTTGCTGATTGTGGGCCTGTTTTATGGACTGCTGGGCCGCTTAGTGTTGGCTTCCCTGATATTGCCACAAACATTGCCTTGCAAAGCACCTCTATTACCGGTGCTTTAAAAGGGCCAGTACTCACCGGTACTGAGCACCGGAACTTCATAACTTTCTCCTTTTGAGTACCAAATCTTTTCCTCGGCTGAGGACAGTACCGGTACTCAAATGATAACAGGGCAGCTTCAGTGGAATTGATGAGGCTGACAGAGAGAAGCATTCACATGAGTGCCAGTGCAGTCCTACGGACCCCAGTGGTGCACGCATCTTATCCTTCTCCTCTCACAGATGTCCCCGGCCATAAGGTCAATAGGAGTACCAAAATGTCTAGCATATCGCAGCTCGCAAATGTTCGGGAAGCGCATATGCTCAAGAAAAAACAATACGCACCTATCCATTATTAACACAGCCGTCCACATAGGTGCGCATTGCATTTTCTACTGACATGCCCTACTAATGCGTCAGTCACACAGCCTGTAGAGTCTGAGTTACTGGAGAGCCAAGCTTGACTTCGTAATGGAACAGGTGCATCAGCTGGCCCAGTTCCTGCAGTCCCTCCATCATGAGGTCCGCCCCAGTTCCAGAGGCCCGTGTGAGTACCACATAGCACTTCTCACGGTGAATGGCATTCTTCTCGGTACTTGTGCAACAGACGGCCAAGGTGCGATGGCCGATCGTGTAAGTTGTGAGAAAAGAGTGGGGAGGACGGGGGGGTGAGCGAAGCGGACCCACCTCTGGTTAGGAGCCCAGGACACTGCTTCGGCTGCTGACGTGCACTCCGCCATTGTTCCTTAAGATTCTCGAGCCTGGGCCATCATGAGAGTGCTGTAGTAGTTGACACTACTGCACCTATGCACACAAAATTATTAGGTATCACAGCGCTGCTTATGCTTTTAGTGAGGTCTGGAAAAAAGGATCCTGCTGACCTACGACTAGAGACAGCAGCGCTGTGGATGGACGGGGCCCTCAGTATGTCAGTCTTGTTGTTGAATGGCAAAGTGATAGTTTAGGGCATGGAAAATGAAAGCAGTTCATACAGGGTGACACGGTTGGGCTGGCCCATAGGGCAACATGGCAGCGCCCGATGGGCTGGTCTGACAGGTCAGTGTATGTGCTGGTGTTTTTTTGACCGTCTGTGGGACTCATTTATGTTCAGGTAGGCCCTTTTTATTACTCTTGATTTCCCTGTTATTTCCAGAAACCTTGCCTGCAGCAAGCACAAATGCATGCAGTTTTATAAGTTCAGAACTGCCCCGTTTAAAAATGTGGGCTACTTTTTCAGCTGGTTCATTAATGTGGAAGCTTTAATTTTGTTGCCTGGGCCTATTTTTTGTGCCAGTCCAGCCCTGCGGGGGGAGTAGAGTCTCCTATCCATGAGTGGCACAGAAGAGGTGCACAGTCAATCAGTGCCAGGCATTGTAAGTCCATTGAGAAGAGTGGTGAGCTAGAAGTGCCCCACATACTGAACTGTAGCCAAAAAATGTTATTCACAACACTCAGGACCCTCAATCTCTCATTAGCCAAAACCCAGGACAGAAACAGCGATAGAACCCTTCAAACAGCCAAGCCCAGGAAACGTCTGCTTGACCAGGGACAGAATCTGTCAGGTCTTGTGTAGGGCACGGTACGACTGATCCTTTCCCTCCCTCATCGTCTTTCAGAACAACAGCCCTGATGATCCTTATTCCGTGACGCATGTCTAGGCCAGCCATCCAATGAGAGATTTAAGGGACTCGAGATAGATCAAAAGGTGAGTGCCATGTGGCGTGAAGGGAAAGAAGGTAGGAGAGGAGCGACAAAAGGGAATAGCAGTTTTAAGGGGTTGTATATTCAAACCACTCGTGCATTTACCACGCATGCCTTTACAACGGCTTGCCTTAAGGAAAGTGCTGGACTTTGGAATAGTATAATTTACTATTCCAACTCCAGTCTGCACAACAGTAGGGAAAGTATTGGACTTAAAGTCCAACATCAGCCCAGACAACGCTTTCCTAAGGCAAGTCGTTGTAATGACTTGCGTGGTAAAGGAATGCATTGTATAGACACATTCGTGGTTCGGACCGCATTGTAGAGGCACAGCATGATACGAGCCACGTTGTGGAGGCTGCTTCCTGTTTTAAGGGTATTGCAAAGAAGGATAGAGAGAAATAGAGAAGGAGAAAGCTATCAACAGAAAGAAAATAATGGGAAATGAAAAGCTGGAGAAAGAGTCTGAAGTGTAAAGAAAAATATAGAGGACCTGGGTAGAAGAGGACTAGAGAAAGATTGGTAGGGGAAAAGTAATAAGGTTAAGGAAGATGGGAAATAGAGACAAGGGAAAAGAGAAGAACCAAGGACAAAACAACGTAAAAATGGGAAGAAGAACGAAGCAAAGAGGGGAGAACGGGAAAGAAAAAAGTGGTAAGAGAGTTGAGAGAAAATAAAGAGGTGGAGGAAGAGAGTGGAGAGGAATATGAAGAGGGGTAAAATAACAAAAAAGGAAAGGAAAAATATATACCTGTGAGATAAAGGAGTGGCTAAGGGAAAAAGTATAAGGAGTGTGGACAGAAATAATGTACCTCATTTTAAAAGGATTAGAAGAGAAGAAGATTGTGGTATGCTGTACTTGGTTCTTTGTGGTATACATGACACTGTTCTAGAACAGTTGAGTGATAAAGGCTCCAGGGAGGAATGTTGTCATTCAAACCATGAGCAGTTACATTCCAGGAGCTGCTGACCTATGGATGGGGTTTATTGTATGGGGCTTGCCTTCATGAAGAAAATTAACTACCTTTGTGGATTCTTTTACCTTTTTTTAACATTGGCAACGAGGATGGGATACAAACCCATGCATGCAAAGCATAATGGATTAGCAGCAAGCATATGGTGGACAGCCCATTAAGCTGATGGGTTATTTTTGGGGAACTATTGGGTTTTATGACAGCATAATTTCTGCTAAGATACATGTATCATACAAAGGTGATTTGTTGATTAGCTGGCTTCACCAGAGATATTTGTCAGTGTTTTTGGATCTAAATGAAACGCCATCAGTGTGGCTAAAAGATGGCTGGGTTGCAAGAGAGAGAGACATGGTGTTACAGGTAGAAAATGCATGCAAATCCACCGAATATGAAGCATGTTTCCCTGAGGTATTCCGAAAGAATTTAGGTCATCGCAAGAACTATGTGCATCGCATAAAATTGAAACCGGGAATGATTCCCAAAGTAGAGAATTTAAGAAATGTTCCCTTAATGGTTAGGGAAGTGATGAAGAAAGAATTGGAGAAATTACAGAACAGTGGAGTGATACAAGAGGTGGAGGCAACGGAATGGGTGTCTCCTGTGGTCATGGCTAGAAAGGCAAATGGAGAAGCCAGACTGTGTGTGGGTATAAGAGAGTTGAACTAGGCAGTGGTGGCAGATCGCAATCCCTTACCTAACATCAAAGGGATGTTGTGCTACCTGGGAGGTGCCAAGTTTTTCACCATATTGGACCTCACATCAGCATACCATTAAATATCTTTGCATGCCTAATCGCAAGAATAAACCTCATTTATTGCACCTTTTGGAATGTATAAGTATTTGCGGGTGCCTTTTGGCTTGATTTCTGCTTTGGCAGTATTTCAAAGAGCCATGGAGAGTGTTCTTAAAGTTGTTGATGCAGTGAAAATCTATCAGGACGATGTACTTGTATATGGGAAAAACCAGAAGGAACACAATGGCAGGGTATGTGAGGTGTCGGGGAGATTGGGGTCCAGTGGGTCTAGTGAAGTGCAGATTTGGGGTGACAGAGATAGAATACCTTGGTCACTTGATCACTGCTGATGGGATTCGTCCCAAGGAAAGTCTTGTGAGAGCGGTAAGAGACATGCCAAGCCCCACTTCCAAGGAATAGCTACTCAAAATTTTAGGAACAGCAGAATTTTACAGTACGTTCATTTGTAGTTTTGCTGAAGGATGTAATGGCATGAGGACATTATTGAAAAGGGGTGTGGAGTTTATTTGGACGGCAGAGTGCGATAAGGAGTTTGAACGGGTGCAAGGAAATTTGTCTAAGGTCTTCAACTATGTAGTTTTGATTCTGGTGCAAAAAACTATTTTGAGAACGGATGCCAGTGCGAAAGAATTGGGAACAGTGTTGGAACAAGAATCTTTTGGCAAGGTTAATACAATTTTGTCGAGAGCGTTGCGGGGCTCTGAGGCAAACTATTCTGTCATAGAAAAGGACAGTATACTGGGCAGTAAGTAAACCTAATGGACCATAAACCCTTGAAGGAGGTCTTTAGCAGAAAAGGGATTGACACCATCTCCACCAGGATTAGAAGGTGGGTGGTGGCAATAAAAGAATTTGATTCTGCTGTAATATATTTACCTGAAGTTCTGATCATTATTTCGGACTGTTGCTCTAGGTTGTGTGTACATGAACCCAGTGAAGAGGAAGACACAGTTCTTAAAGATGAATTTGGTGATGAAAAGGTGATGGTCTGTGCAATATCAGGTGGCATCATTCAAGAAGAGGAGTGGAGAAGGAAACAGGTAAATGATGTGCAGTTGCAGGATGTACTTCACAGGTTGGAAAATGGTTGGCAAGATGAGGTTAAAGTGTCTGAAGGCATGAAAATGGTTTTTGCAGAAGAAGGACGAACTTACGTTGGAAAATGACCTAATCATGAGAGGGGGAAGATTACTTCTGCCAGAGAAAGTAAATATGAGGCTTATTGAGAATGGCCATGAGAGCCATCCAGGCATTTTCGAAATGAAGGAGAGAGTGAGAATTAATTAGTGATGGCTGTGCATTGATTTGTTAATTGAGAGAGGGGACCTGATTGCATGGAGTGCAGTAAGAGCGACAAGATCCTGAAATGCAGCAAGCAACCTACGTTGATTAGAGAGCCTATAGCTGGACCTTGGATTGAGATTGCTTTGGACATTACAGGACCAATCAGGGACTCAGGCGGAGATAGATTTGTCATCACTTGCATTGACATGTTTTCTTGGTGGCTGGAACTTAAAGTAGTCAACACTGTAGAGACGTGGGATATGATTTTGTTTCTCTAAGAAGTCTGGAAGGAAAGGATTTTCAGTGACTATGCTATCTGATAATGGTGTACAATTGACATCTAGGATGATGGAGGAGTTTTTGAATTAAATGGGCATCAAGAACAGGACCATGTCCTTGTATCATCCAGCTGCCAAAGGCATAATTGAATATTTCAACAAGGTACTTAAGGAGTGTATTCAGCATGTGGTTTTGAATGGGATAAATTGGGTGGATGAACTGAAAAAGAAAGTTTGCATGTACAGGTTGACTCCTCATTCTTCAACAGGAGTTACACCTTTCCTACTGTTTAAGAAGAGGTCTCCCAATGATTTGGTTGGTCCAGCATGGATAAAGAAAGTGAGGACGTCTGTGAAATAAGTTGATCTCAGAGAGCAAAGATTTGGGTGAAGAATTGAGAGTGGATAAGGAGCAAGAGATTGTGAAAAAGTGGAAGGAGTATTATGATAAAAGGATGGCTGTAAAGACCACTAAGGTTAAAGTTGGTGATTGGCTGAAGATAAAAAACCCAAGGAAAAGTGGGTTGCTGGATAGGTTTTCTGAACCTGTGAGGGTTACCAAACGTTTCAGAAATGCGATCAAGACTGAAAATTATCGCATTTAGAAATTAGGTAGAGTTGCTTTGTAGAAGGGTGCAAGGTCAAATGATCCTGCTACTAATTCTGAGAATGGTCCAAAGATCCTGTTTCCAAGGGTAAGCAATGGGTTCACTCTTTGGATTCTGGTGTTGCTGATGGTTCACGATCAGACAACAGGAAAAGTCTACATGTGAGTAGGAGACCTATGTGTCTCCAAGCTGTTGTGCGGAGTTAGACTTATGTGATATGTATACATTGCCTGTTACCCTTTTATTGTAATTAGAAATGTTATGCATTAGATGCTTGTCATTTAGAGATGGTGTGGGACCTTAACTGTTTTATTGAAGCAATATGGGATGTGTGAGGTGTGCTGTACTAGGGTCTTTGTGGTAGACATGCCACTGTTCTAAAACATTTGAGTGATAAAGGCTCCAGGGAGGAATGTTGCAATTCAAACCTTGAGCAGTTGCATTCCAGGAGCTGCGGACCAATGGATGGGGGTTTATTGTACAAGACTTACCTTCATGAATAAAGGAAGGAAATTAACTAGCTCTGTGGACTCTTATGCCTTTTCACAAAGATTCATTGAATTTGTCTCCTTGCCCCACCCTTAAACCTACTGCTGACTCCACTGCTAGTCCACAACTCAGTGGGGTGAGTACCTGCATTTATTTTTCTCCATCTAAAGCACTATCTATAAAGTGTTTATACAAGTTGAGAACTTCCCCAGTTAGCAGAACGTGTGCCACTTTTTGAGCTATCTGACCCTCAAATGGGGGCCACGTTTTTGTGCCAGTGTCTTTTTTCTGTCGCAGTCCGACCCTGAGCAATTGGCAGCACCTTTGTATGCTCCTAACCTTACCTGCTATGTGTGCTCTGCCTGCCCCCTCTGAGACCCGGTCAAACCCTGCTGTGGGTGGCCATTTGCCTCCCACCTGCAAAACCTGACTTCTACGCTTGGTGCACACTCTCGTCAATTGGCAGTGCCCTCTGTGAGACTCAATTGTTCTCGTATATGTCCCCTAGCTAGCAGTAAACACTGAAACATCTTCGTTCCCTGCCTTGGGTTGCCAGCTCACTGCTTTCGGCTGCTTCCAAGAAACCTGTTTGCTCGCAGCCCAGGTGACAAATATGCAGAGGTACTTTATGTGAAGTGTATTTATGGGAAAGGCTTAGAAGGGGACAGGATTACAGATGGGCCAGGGGCTGAGCGGCCGGGAGCTTCATCACAGCCACACTTCATTATTCCAGGGAGATCAGAATTATTCCTGGCACACCGAAGATACTCACAGAGCAGAAGCCGCAGAGCACTGCGACTCTGCCTTATATTAATCATTTACTGGGACACTATGTTAACTGATCTGTATATAACCTTGTGTAGTGCAAAGCATGGGCACAAAAATCTGTAGGAAGGAAGGGGATAAAGAGAGTGGTAGGTGGCTGGAGGGGTTCGACAGGGCTAGAGGGATGAGAGGACAAAAGAGAAAGATGGAGGGATGAAGGTGAGGGTCAGCGTTGATGGTAAAACCAGCTTCGAAACGCTAATATCAATAACTGGGAGGAGATGAAGAAATGGGTATGAACAGAAGGCAGGATCTACTCCCTCCTCACAGTTCAAGTGTCCAGTTCAGACACAACATTCTCTGGATCTTAAGCACCCTGCCAGCCACAGACCCATCTCAAAATTAACAGGTGTTGCAAGGAAATGTCCCCTGCATGTCTATGGAGAGCATGCTCCCTAGCCTCATGTTTTTTTGCCTCAGTGAACACGACAATCAGATGTGCTCGCTGAAGTTCAGTGCTCAAAGTGGGCAGGATCTGAGGGCCATGATGTGCCCACGCTTTTTTTAATTTAAGAAAAACTGTTTCACTAAATTTTGTGAAAAGACGTCCCAGTATGGTTAATTCCGAGAGTTGAAATGCTACAGCTGAAGTGTAAGACAGGGAACGTCCTGTGCTATGAAATGCAAATTTTACACAGTTTTAATGGGTAGAAAATCTTGATTTTATTAAAGGCATGGAGGCTAATATTATGCATATACCTTTATTGCAACCCAAACACAGCAGCAACAAAACTAGAATTTAGAACACCAATAAAACTTCTAGAACGTTGTACATGCATATCCAGCTAGAACGTACAGCCATCTTCCTCTTTAGGTGCTGCGAAGAAACAAAGTCCCAACATAAAATACAATCCATTACTTAAACACCAAGCGATTCTGAATCCTCCAGAAACAGCTCCAAATGTACGACTCTTCATCTTCATCCTGCATAGAAAAAACAAACGATTAATAAACAGGGCGGGTTCAGAGGAGGGATAATATTAGCCTCCGTGCCTTTAATAAAATCAAGATTTTCTACCCATTAAAACTGTGGAAAATCTGCATTTTAAAGCAAGGCCCGGAGGCCAACATTATGCATGTTCAAAGTTCATCTAAAACTCTAACCAACACATTTTCCACCGGTTTAAAATAGAATCTCTTAAACGTTCAATCATTTGACCAATCTGCCGCTCTCATAATCCACTTAAGCTAAAACCTCTCATCACTGCTTTGCTAGCCACAGCCCCTCTAACAGAGTGCGCTCCAAAAACACTCACATCCACTCCTGCCCTAGACATAACCTCTCTCACCCACCTAGCCAACGTGGGTGTAGACACTGCCTTATAAGGCTTCCTATAAGAAATCAAAAGTTGAGAACAACCAACCTGCCTCAGATCAACAGTCCTTTTTTCGTATTCCCTAAGACAGTCAACCACACACAAATTATCATGCCCCTCTAAGAGAGGATAAAATATTGACCTAGACATAGTTTTGGTCCTTCTCCTAATCTCAAAATACACCCCCTCTGGCTGAAAATACCTCGAATCCACGTCTAAAGCTCTAATGTCTGAAACTCTTCTAAAAGAAACCAAGCAGAGAAGCATGGACAATTTCCATGAAAGAAACTTAAGCTCCAATGAAGAGTTAACGCCCCAACTATCCAATTCTTTCAAAACCACTGAGACGTCCCAAAGCACACTATACTTAGCTTTGGTCGGAACAGCTACTCTAACGCTCTTAACCAACCTTTTAACCAACACATGTTGCCCCACCGGCAGACCACACACCAAAACATGTCCTTCTGAAATTGCAGACCTGCTTAAGTTAACAGTATTGTTTGCCAGACCACTCTTAAACAGTTCCGATAAGTAATTCACTACCTCCACTACAGGTGCTGATACGGAATCCAGATCCCTCTCAACACACCAACCAGACCATCTTCTCCAAGCTAATCTATAATTCTTGGTTGTTCCCTTAGACCAAGATTCTGTGATAAGGTTCTCAGCCTCCTTTGATAGTCCATGCACCTGCCATATTCTCCTGAAATCAGCCAAGCCACTAACCTTAACTGACCTGATACGACCAACTCGTGAACATTCCCCTCCGGATCCTGAATTATCTCTCTTATGTTTGGCAACAACACTGGATCCTCCATTACTAGGCTCAACATATCCGGAAACCACACCTGAGCTCTCCAAAAAGGCGTCACCATGACTAACTCTGCTTTCTCCCTCCTTACCTTCATCAACACCCTCTGAATCAGCGAGAAGGGAGGAAAGGCATAATTTCTTCCTACGTTCCAATCCTGAAAGCATCTATCCCCATCGCCTCTGGATCTGGTCTCCAACTGTAAAAATCCTTCAACTGACAATTCAGCCTGTCCGCAAAAAGATCCACCCGCAGCGGACCCCATCTCTGTTGTAGCCTCAAAAACACTTCCTTCTTTAACCTCCAATTGCTCACATCCCTGAGATATCTTGAATACCAATCCGCTTCTACGTTGCTCTGCCCCGGAATATACTGTGCCTGAACCATAATCTCCTTTTCCAAGCAAAACTTCCAAAATTCCTTTGCCAAATTCGCCAAACCTCTCGATCTTGGACCCCCCAACTTGTTCACATATCTCACTGCTGACATATTGTCCATTTTCAACGGGACACAACACTTCACTTGATCCTTTAGGAAGCTCTTTATTGCAAAAGATCCCGCCAGCAACTCCAGACAGTTTATATGCATCTCTCTCTCCATCTCTGACCATTGACCCCCTGTTGACACCATGCCTCACCGAGCACCCCATCCGTGCAGACTCGCGTCCGATTCTATCTCCACTTCTGGCACCTCTCCAAAGATTGCCCTTCCATTCCAGGCTTCCAGACTCATCAACCAGTAACTCAACTCCTCCTTTGATTCCTGATCCAGAACCACCTTCTGAGAGTACTTCGCCCCTCTTCTCAAATGATAACCTTTCAACCTCTGCAACGCTCTGTAATGAAGCGGAGCTGGAAAGATCGCTTGAATCGATGCTGATAACAGACCCAGCAACCTTGCTAACTGTCTCAAGGTAATCCATTCCATCTTCCTCACTCTCTTCACCTCCTTTCTGATTTTCCTCACCTTCTCCATAGGCAACTTCAACACACATTCCAACGTCAGTATCTGAAAGCCTAAAAACTGCATCACCTGCTGAGGCTCCACACAAGACTTCTCCTTGTTCACCACAAAACCTAGGTCCTCCAGAACCCTTACTGCAAACTCCGTGTGCTCCTCTGCTAACTTCTTCTCTTCTGCCAAAATCAACACATCGTCCAGGTAGACAATCAAACGTATTCCCCTCGATCTCAACCAAGCTGCCACCGGTCTCATTACCTTTGTAAAGCACCAAGGGGCTGAGCTCAAACCAAACGGGAGGCTCCTGAACCTCCATAACCTTCCCCTCCACCTGAACTGAAGGTAATCTCTTTGTTCCTTGCACATTGGAATAGTCAGATAGGCATCCTTCAAATCCAACCTTGTCAACCAATCGCCTTTCCTTAACAAATCCCTCAACATATGGATGCCCTCCATCTTGAAATGATTGTATGATACCCAATCGTTCAACTCTCTCAGATTGATCACTGGTCGCATACCTATCCCTTTTTTCTTTACTAAAAATACATTGCTTATGAAACCTTCTCTCACTTTTCTTGCTGGTTCTATAGCCCCTTTTGCCTCCAATGCCTCTATCTCCTCTGTCACCATATCCTCCATTTCCTCTGAGAACCTCAGAATATTCGGAGGCCTCTTTTGCACTGGAGCCTGTAAGAAATCTATCCTGTCACCAGACACTGTTTCCAAAACCCATGGATCCTGAGTAATTTCTTTCCATCTCGAAACAAAATGGGCTAGTCTGCCGCCCAACTTTATTTGGATAGAAATAGGGTCTTGCATACAGCTTACTTGAGGCACCCCTTGTCCGCCTCTCAGATCGCATGCCTCTCGCTCTGTTTCGTTGCCTCTGAGGGAAGAAACTTCCCTGCCCCCATTTCGAACCGTTGGCATTTGAACCATATCCGCCTCCATAAGGTCTGTATCCTCTTCCAAAGTTTCCTCTAGAAATACCTTGCCCACGGCCGGGAACCGACCCCGCATTCGCCCGGCCAAGCCAAAAACTCTCCTCATGTCCTTTTGCGCCTTCTCAAGTGAGCTAAAAGTACCCACATATCTGGACATTTCCTTCACGAAATCGTCCCCAAAAAGCAAGCCGTCACTACGCTCCCCTGGCTCCTTGTTTGCAAGATCTGCTAACTTCGGGTCAATTTTAAAGAGAATACTCTTCCTTCGTTCTACGCATAGCGCAGTGTTAGTATTACCAAGAAGGCAGATAGCCCTTTGGACCCATTGTCTCATTTCACCCACATCAATTCCGGTATTATTTGTGTGTGCCTCCTCGCACATATCAAAGATTTTGGTCAGGGGCCCCAAAACATCCAGGAGCCTGTCCTGACACCCCTTCAATCCTTTCTCTAGACCTCTTCTAGGGTCCTTCCCATTCTTAATAATAAACGCCATCAACCTCTGGTCCAATTCAGGTGTGTATGCCACCTTACTCTCCAGACTTGGTCTAGGACATTCACTCCTCATCCTAGTTCTTACCTCCTTCGGTATTTCCCTTCTAATCCAATACCTCACGTATTGGGCTACGTGCTCGACAGGGGTCCACTGCGGAGAGAGTGGATGTTGGATCAATAGAGGGTCAAACATCTCCTCCCCCTGAGGGTCAAAGATATCACTCTCCTCTTTTTTAATCTCCCTCTCTCTCACCTTTCTCCTTTTAAGTGGCACCTCCTCCATATCTGACTCATCTATACTAGAGCTACATGTTAGTTCCACGTCACCACTGGAGGAGCTTAAGTCACAAGCCACCGCTGTGTGCTTAACCTTATGCGCCTTTATAGCGCTCTCTTTCGCCTTTATAGCGGGTCCCTTCTGAACCTTACGTTCTCTCTCTTTTCTCAATATCTCCACATATTTCCTCTTCTGAGTCTTTTTCTTTCCCTGGCCGGAGCCTCCTGGAACCACATCCATTTCCTCAGTGGTCCAAAAACTCTCATCTTCGCCACTTCTATGCCTCTTCTGCATATATTTCCCCAAACTATTCTCTATTTTCTTATCAAGAGATGCACTCATCTCCCCAAACAACTTATCCATGTAGGTCTTCATTTTATCCTCTAATCCTCCCTCTATATTCTCCATTTTCTTTAAAATACTGTAGAGAATTTCCACAACCTTTAAATATTTTCTCCAAAATAAACCTTCCAAATACTTTTACCTCTCTAATTCCACTCAATCAAACTCTTGAACAAAACTCTCTCTAATTCCACCTACAACTAACCGATTCACGACCTTTCCTTGAACCTGAAACCGAAGTCTGACAGAAATTGACTCGCGTTCTGTCAAACTCCTTCTAAACCCAAAGCATGTCCTCTCTTATTCTCCCTCTCCGCAATTATGCTCTCCCATTTAATCAAAATGGCCGCCGCACGTACTACGTGCCTACGGACCCCCTTCTGTGCCAAACTGCAATGCCCCACGCTCGCACTGCGCGCGCACACTCCTAACTCCTGCCTGATCGGAGTTCTGCGCTCAAGCCAGAGCTCCGCTTGCCGTGCCATGCGCCCTGCGCGCTCGCTGCAACCGCCATTCTCAACGGTAAGCCCTCACCGATTCAAAAGCTCCAAACCCTCTTTCCTTTAAAAAAAATTTAAAACAATAAAACACTCATTTTCCTGAAACCTCGACTATGCGCTCTCCTAATTCGCCCGACATCGTTCCCCTTATGACACGCTTCTTGATCATTCCCAACTTGAACCCAACCTTAAATCAGATACAGCATTTTAAAATATGTTACATCATTTTATAATATGTTTGCCATTGCAAATACCTATCCATATGACATATTAACAATATATAACCCTTAAACATCAAAAAACATCCTTTCCCATATAACTTTAAACAACTTATTTCTTTATCAAATAAATCTGCGACTTATCTGTGTCTGAGCAGCAACAAAAGAGGAAGATGGCTGCACGTTCTAGCTGGATATGCATGTACGACGTTCTAGAAGTTTTATTGGTGTTCTAAATTCTAGTTTTGTTGCTGCTGTGTTTGGGTTGCAATAAAGGTATATGCATAATGTTGGCCTCCGGGCCTTGCTGTGAAATCAAGGGAGGGACAGACAGCTGAACAAGCCTTCTTGCCAGGGTGCTTGCTTGCCTGAAATAAAGGTAAGTGTACACAACTGGTTAATCTGCAAATGTAAAGGATGCTTGGAAGCCAATATTGGATTTAATTAATTGAATCACTTTGAGGTTCCTGGTGACACAGATTTATTCTTTTTGAGTGGTATTGCAAGCGAGTTAAAAGCTGAACTGTGAAATGTGTTCTTTTAAAGGACAGTTATAAAAAAATTGCACTATGTACAGTATTACTAAAATCAATTTTTTTTATCTTAAACCTTTTTGCACATTTTGCAGAGCCTATCTTATACCATGTATAATGCAAGTTTATAATAATTACTAACATATTCACAATGCTTTCTGTCACAGACTAGGCCCTCGTAACACTAAATATACATAAGTCACTATTCTCGACTGCACCAACGGGGTTTAATTCTGTGGCTCTCTGGTTACAGACACAGATCTCTGCAGTGCATTAACTAATAGAGGTTTCATAATGTACAATAGTGCATTTCCCACTGATTAACTTAACTTGCATTTATTTTTAATTTAAGCTGTGCCTTATTTTATATGTAGTTACCTGAAGGAGAGAGAATGAAAACCGTTGCTGAATATTTTGTGTTTTTAGCCACGCCTTTGACCCCGTCCAACACTCTCTCAACCTGCCCCATTTACCACAGCATCACAGTTCCCATACATTTTTAATGCACTTCAGTCACTGCTGAGACCTTAACTGTTACACAGAATGATACCACAAAACTACACCCAGGCAAAATTTCCATAACACCTGCACAATATCATGCTATTTTGGTAAATTCATGATATGCTTGTTATGTGGGATTATTGATTACATCATGATGCATCGATATGTACCGTTCTCGCCAAAAATTCATTTGGAGCCCTCTGAAACAACAAAAACGTCCATAACCGGAGTAGCTGCTGTTTGCAGCACTTGTGTTTCTTTGCAATTTTTTTAGCACAAAATGTGTCCTTGTGTCCAAAACAGGCGCAAGGAGCAATTTTTGCACTAAAATATAGATCAAATGACGGTTTTCCATTTTGCATAATTACGCATAATTTTGCATACTTTTTCTCAAATTTCACATATTTACGCAAAAGCAAATTACGCACATTTTGCACACCTCTACTTAGAACATAGCTCCTGGGTCAGGGTGGACACCTTAAGTGCATCCTTCACAGGAATACCTACTATCCTGTGGAGGACCGTTCGAGGCCTGCAAGCACCAGTGCAGACCTTGTTGGGCAGTCAGTTTGGGGCGTGGAACTCGATCCCCCAGCATGCAGTGCTTTTTGTGGTGCGGGAGGCAACATGAGTCCTCCAGGCGCCGTAAAGGCAGCCTCGCTCTTCTGCAGGTTGGGACGCGTGCAGGCGCGCCCGGACCGTGCCCAAGCAAAGCCCAGACCAAGAGGAGGCCTGTCTGCGCCTGTCAGCGGTCGACAGAGGCTGCGCTGGGCCACCCCTCTTGGCCAGATATTTTTACCTCTTTTATCTTCAAATCTAGAATCTGGGATCTACAAACCGCGAGTGTGAAGGATAGAAAGACAGAAGGAGAGTCGAAGCTGGTGCGTCTGTGCAGGGCCGGCTTTAGGGCAGTGCGGCCGCACCGGGTGCTGACCCGGAGGGGGCTGGGGCACCAACCTCAGGGGGGCACTGTGTTTAGCAATAACTTATGAATAAAAAGCACCTTGTGCATTCAGCATTCAGGCAGCTATAAAAATGTCAAGAAAACTCTTGTGATTAATGTTCCTGCTAGAGAGAAAGATTGAAGTTTTGTCTAGTGGCAGTTTTGACTCACCATAACGTAGCACAGAAGGTTAACATGCCTGCTACAAAGAACCAATCTGTATTTTATGTGGATAGCTGAGTGAATTAGTAAAGCCAGACTTTACCAGCGCTTTAAAACAAATGAAATGTATGTGAGAGAGGCTATGATAAGCTGAGTGAGGGGCACTTTTGCATGGTGGTAGTGATGGGAATCCAAGGAGAAGGCCATGGGGGGGCACCAAAAAAGACTGTTGCACCGGGTGCCACCAGCGCTAAACCCAGCCCTGCGTCTGTGCCGCCGTAATTGGGGAGAGGAAATCCGAAGCACCTTTGGTACATGGCGCTGCAAGTAAGAAAAGACACGCTGCTAATACTTTTGTATGCCTTTCGACTGATGAAATGGGGGCCATTGGCAATGAAATCAGGATTGTTGAAGAGGGGTTGGACGCCACAAAAAAAAGCCCTATCGATAACTAATACATGCAGCTCTACTGAGATAGTTATCCCTGGGGTAATAGCACTGACATACACGGCTCACCAAGTAGGCTGATTGTGAACAAAGAGCAGATTTTAACCCCCCCCCCCGGGGCACTTGGGGTATCTGGGGTCAGCCACCAACACGTATGTCTATGATGGCACGTTGGATGTTACTCAGGGCCCCATAGTGGCAACACACTCAGAGCCAACATTCAATTCCCCTCAATAGGCAAAAAAAAGACTCCCCAAAACACATCCAAGTTGGGCTTTAAGAAAATCCCTGCTGTCACAATCCAAGCCAACATCCCTAATGGTGATGAACTGCAGGTTGGGAATACTCACGAGGTGGACAAATGTAATGTAGTTATTTCATCATCGACCCTGGCCGCTGATTGGGAGGGGCAGACAGGTGTAATGGAGACCATCTGTGCTGAATTTTTAAATCCGGTACTCACAGCCTTAAAGGGAGTCGAACTGACACTTTAGGATATAAAAGACCAATTAATTGATTTGAATGCTAAAACTAATGATAACCCAAAAGGGGGGTTGCCAGTATGGAAAGTCCTGCTTGGGAACAAGTAATTCCTGATGGATCTCAAGCAGTTCGACCAATAACTCAAACAGGCAATAAAACAAAAACAAATCAGTTTACCCCCAAACTCCATTTGTCAGACACAACTAACAATCACAAGCTGCCACTGCTGCTGGAACCAAGTTTAAAATCAGTAAAACAATTGGAGGTCGACAATCCAATAACTCGTCCGTTTCTAACACTACTGCTCTCACTATTATCCAATCACCACCGGAGGCGTCCATGATGGTCATTGTTTTAAAAAACGTACCTACTCTGATGAATGGCCTGTTGGAAATGGAAGCTCAACTGAAAAATACGTTTATCCATTGACTATGTACATCTCTGGGAGACATGAGCAGCAATTTCGCCTCAAATAATATCAGTACTGTCCATAGAGTTTAATGGATAGGCATTGTGCCAAAGGGGAAGCAGGGCGATTGCATGATTGATAATGCCCGCATACTGGGCCTTATCTTGCACAGTCTTCCCTATAACATCCACAACCAACGTGTGAAAGCGGGTCCACTAAGACTTTTTTATAGACCTAAAACTGAGAAACATTCACTCCTTGACACGGAGAGTCATCTGTTCCCTAGCCAACAATCTATCACTCTCCTGTTCCCAATTCACAACCATTTCTCATCATTGGTCAATGTTGATTGATTGGAATTCGTTGTCCCCGACATGAATCATGGAAGCAGGGCTCACAGCGATGACCCGCTTAATACTGATGTATCGCCCAAACCTATTGCCCAAGAGTCCTCTTCCACAGCAGCTGTTTTGTATACTTATAGTGCCCATAAGTCCCAGCATACAATCAATTTTGCAACGGAAACAGTAAACAAAGGGTGGGACTCAAAGGTTCTATTTTGGAATATAGCTGGGATTTCACTTAAGCTGCAAGACTCTGAATGGCTAGCCATGATTGGTGGTTATCAAATTATCTGTTTACAAGAGACTTGCGCTCATGAGCATATATTGCTGAATGGGTTTCATACAATTTCAACTTCTGCGGTTCCAGCCCCACATGGCCACAATAGTGGAGGTTTACTAACTCTAATAAGTACAACACTTCCCTGCAAAATAATGGATACGGATACTGACTCACCTTTTTTTCAGATTATGGGCCATATGTATCAAAGTTTGTGTTTGCGATTCTCAAATAGCGAATTTTTGAGAATCGCTATTTGAGAATCGCAAACGAGATGTATGTAGGATTCGCAAGAAAATGTGCGAATCCTACATATTCCTTAATTGCGATTCGCAAATTGCGAATCGCAGTTAAGGAAACCCTCCCCGTTCATTCCTATGGGCCTAGAGGCCCATAGGAATGAATGGGAGGACATTCTCAATTTGCGATTAGCAATTAGAGAATTGCAAATTCAGAATGCAATTTCAAGGTTGCAAGGGTGTCCAAAGGACACACTGTTGCACCCCTGAAATGAGCATGGGTGCACATGTGGCGCACGTACATGCCCTAAGGGCATGTATGTGCGCCACATGCCACTTTGAAAAATGCAAAAAAATGCATTTCTCAAAGAAATCGCAAGTTACCACCAACCTGTAGTTGGTGGTAATTTGCGATTCCTTAAGCCATAATCACACAACTTAGGTGCTTCATACATTTCATTTAAGGAATCGCAATTTGCGATTCCTTAAATGCATTTGCAAAATAGAGAATCGCAATTTTTGCGATTCTCTATTTTATGAATGCCTTTTGGGATGATACATCCCAAAAGGCTTGTTCTCGTTCGCAACGGCTTGATACATATGGCCCTATATGTTTTAAGCTGGGGACAATGTCTACAACAATTTTGATCAATTTTTATCACAACAACTTTGATGCAAATGACTGCACTATTATAGACTCCATGGGTACTGCACTTAATAAAGTCACTGAAAGTATTATGGGGGATTTTTATATATTGTGGGGGGTGATTTTAATTTGAGGCTGTGCCAATATACTAGCCATCTTGTATGTGGTCTCTGGGACACTGACTCTCATAATTTCACACATTTTATTCACAGTCCATGCGGCTATGCCTTAAACACTCTTTTGTTAACATACAATGTATTACTAACTGATGATTTGCTGAGTGGCCCAAGTGACAGACAGGTTTCTTTTACGGGGAGAGACTCTGGGAGCCTAATCAACTTTATTGCCTTCTCACTAGAGATTAGAGACAGCATTACAGAATATGTCATCCTACCCACCAAAATGAGCGATCACAACCCACAAGTAATCTATCTAAAGCTGGGCCTAACATCTTGTGCAACCACGCAGCTTGTACCTAGTGCTGATTATTCTAAAAATCAGGGACTTAGGCGCAGGTGGGTGGAGGTATACTCAGGGGACCTCCTAAGGCAGTTTCTGGGAAGCTGTGAGAGTGAAACTGATATATGCCTAGGTTGTGATACCCCCTCCACAAGTGTTGTTGAGGCATATTTAGAAATGTGTGGGTGTATATCGAGCTGTTAACAACAAAACCACCAAAACGCCTGAATAAGGCCAAGAAATGGTTTGATGGATACTGCACTAGGGCACAAACGCAACTCAAAGAAGCATTGAAAGTCTCACCTAGGGATATGGAGACAATTCGCTCATGTAGACATACCTACAAGGCCACGCTTGCAGCTAGGAAAGTGAGCTTGAGGACGGAGGCATGGGAGCAGCTGGAGAGGGCCTGCATAGAGAAAGATTCAAACACCTTCTGGAAAATTGTTAATTCTCGTTTTTTTGCTCACAATCACAATTGTAATACAAATTTACCCATCCTAGCTCAAGCTTGGGTAACCCACGTTAGCCAGGTCTTTAATGACCCCCATCACCAAAATCAAGGGCAATTGCTGACCGATCTCAACGAGGATA
This sequence comes from Calotriton arnoldi, assembly GCA_963921515.1. Classification (NCBI taxonomy): domain Eukaryota; kingdom Metazoa; phylum Chordata; class Amphibia; order Caudata; family Salamandridae; genus Calotriton; species Calotriton arnoldi. The sequence continues at coordinate 602,500 of CAWUFW010009980.1, read as the reverse complement.
GGGGGTTAGGGAACTACTAGTTGCTTATTGGATTAGGTGAAGTTACCCTAGCTAATAAAGCGCCCAGGCCGGATGGGGTGCCACTTGATCAGTTTAAGAACAATATCAAGCTATGGGCACCAATTCTAGTTCCCAATTCACAAAAGAGGGAGGGACACGGAGCTTAGAGAGGAGAGCGGTCCAGTTACCGTGCTCCCAAAGGAAATGCAGTAATCACAAGGGGGTAACAGTTCCTACGAAGAGAGCAGGCTGACCTGATTCAGTCGCTTACAAGGTCTGTGGGAACCAGTCTCACAGAGTAGGTTGGAAATGATACAGGAAAAAGGTGGGGAAATTCCTTCTATTGGAAAAAGGGCCCTCACACACCAATGCAGGTGTCATGCTTCATCATCGGGCGTTGCTCCCCGTGGGGGTGGGGCTGCTGTCCCCCACGTGCCCCGCGAGAGGGCTCTTTATCGGAGATCTTTTTGGAGTAACGCCGCAGTTGTGAGTGCGGGTGTGTGGGATGGAATAGCCAGTAGCTACTCAAATGCCGGCATTTGAGTAGCTACGGGCAGGTAATAAGCTGCTTTTCGGGGACAGGCCATATATCCTCTTGCCACCTTGCTACCAACGCCGACGCAGTCAGCCGAACCGATTGGTGGGGTTGGACAGAGGGACACCGAGTTGAATGTTCCTCATAGGTGCATTGACACCCACATAAGAACCTGAATATAGGTTGGACAGAGGGACACCGAGTTGGATATTCCTCATAGGTGCATTGACACCCAAATAAGAACCTGAATATAGGTAATATAGGGAGACTGGGTGTCGCCATCTCAGATCCCTATTTTTAACCCCCTTTTTTACACACCTTTTTTTCACGGTCCTGAAGAAATGCCACGGGATGCATTAGGGACCCACTAGGCGTGAAACATGTTGACCTAGACCTAACGTAATCACCCACTATCACTACTCACTCACTGGCTGACAACAGAAACGGAAGGAAAATATTCACCTCTCAGGTATAATTCCCTTGATTCCTTCGTTGTCACCATCACCAACTTTTTATCTTTGCTACTTGGACTCCCTAATAAAGGTACTTTGGGGTACCAATGTGGTATTTTAATCACACACTTTTCCATCCCACACACCCGCACTCACAACTGCGGCGTTACTCCAAAAAGATCTCCGATAAAGAGCCCTCTCGCGGGGCCCGTGGTGGACAGCAGCGCCACCCCCACGAGGAGCAGCGCCCAATCATGAAGCATGACACCTGCATGGGTGTGTGAGGGCACTTTTTCCAAAAGGAGGAATTCCCCCACCTTTTTCCTGTATCATTTCCAACCTACTCTGTGAGACTGGTTCCCACAGACCTTGTAAGCGACTGAATCAGGTCAGCCTGCTCTCTTCGTAGGAACTATTACCCCCTTGTGACTACACCAATTCTAGTTAACATTTTAAACAGCGCTATCCTGTGTGGGCCCCCCAAGTCCTGGTCCAGTGCCATTATAGTCCCAATTTTCAAAAAAGGTGACAGAGGGGACCCCAAATGTTATCGCCCAATCTCGCTCATAGACAGCACAGCGAAAGTGTTGGGCGGATAATTTTGGAGCGTCTGGAGAACTGGGCAACCGATAATGAGATCCTGACACCAGTCCAGTTTGGGTTTAGGAGGGGACTGGGAACAATTAACCAATACCTCAACCCTGCCCTGTTATACCTCGCCTTCATGGACTAAGCTCAGCATTTGACAATGTTGACAGAGGTAAATTCTGGGTTAAAATGCTGGACTTGGGTGAGGAGACAGGGTTGGTGCACATCCTAAGTAAACTACATGAGTATGTGGAGGGCTGTGTCAGGTACGGCACAGTGAGTGTACCCCCTCTTTTAAAACCAATAAGGGAGTACATCAAGGGTGCATCCTTGCACCTTTCCTCTTCAGCATATATATCAATGACCTGGAGAAAAAGCTAGGAGAAATTGTGGCAGATCCTCCAAGAGCAGGGACCAGATCTGTCCCCGTATTAATGTACATGGACGACTGTCTCCTTATGTCGAGAACAGCTATGGGTCTCCAGAGGTTGCTGGAGGGATTTGTGACATATATGGGATCCCTAGGGCTACAAACCAACAAAAACAAAACAAAGTCCTTTACTATGATTTGCGTCCCCTGTAATAGGGAGACAAGACCATTTTTTATCCAGGGCACTAGAATGGAAACAGTGAGTACATTTACGTATTTAGGGATACCATTTGACAAGGCATGCAATTGGAAATACTTGGCCTGGGTAAGATGCTCTCAGTTCGAACAGAATGTGGGCGCAATTCATACATTTGTTAAGAAACTAGGAACCTCCCCAATGGTGCGCTGCTTAACATATACAAGGCTAGATGCATCTCAGCAGCCACCTATGGAGCAGGGATATGGGGAACACATGAGCCCTCCCTACTACAGGTTGCAGAAAATACATTTGTATGCACTCTCTTACGTTTACCCAGGTCTGTACCGGCATCCATTTGCTATGGATCTCAGTTTTGTTTCGCCCTGAAGCGGCATTAACCAAGGCCGTAATCAACGATTGTTTGAAGTTAGACAAGTCAGGCAGTATTGACTGGTTGAAATATGTTTAAACCCAACTGACAATGATAGGGAGGCATGATCTTTTTAATCACTCAACAGTTATCACTAGGGCCATGAAAATCCTTGCCAAGAAAGAGTGGATGTGATATACGATGAGAAAAAGAGAGGAGGCGGAGCTTAGCAAACGATCAGTCAAAATATACGGTATGATAGTAACAACTAGATTTATGGAGCCATATCTGATTACCATCCCTAGTTCCCATCGTTACTACCTAGTCAGATTCCACCTTGGACTGTCATATCTACTGGTTGCTTATCCCTCAACAGCTAGATGTGGTCAGGACCTTATAACGTGTCCTTGTTACTCGGTCTCTGTTCAATCACAGTTCCACTTTTTCTTTTTCTGTGAGCTATACAAAAGGATTAGGGAGAATTTGCTAGTCCCACTGTTGAGGTCGATGAAGATCAAGCAATGCAGACCTGCACTACTAAATCTACAGCTACTACAAACAGACCTGGTCTGCCATACTGTTTACAAGTACATTTCATCGTCTGTTAGTTTACGGAAGCTGGTGGGAAAGTAACTATTTGCAGTCCTCATAACCCTATTAGTTATCGTTTAACTGTTCAGCTAGTTTCGTACATAGCTATCGGACCTTATAGATGTATAGGCTCCATGACTGTATCATAATCAGGGAAAGAATGGACTTTTAGTAAACATGACTATGGTAGCGCGCTCTGAGCATAACAAACTCTACTTCATATAGTATGCATACTTTTTGTGAATCTAGACCCACGTTATGGAATCTCAAGTATATTTTTACTTTTTGCACCTCAACTGCATTTTAATATCTATACTATTTTTATTATATATTTTATGTTTATCTTTTGAAATGTCAGAGTATGGCCTCCACGCTATTGGTCAAATTTGAGGGTGTTTTGTAGCTTTTAGCAATTTTATACAAAGATTTTTTGGTAAATTTCACTGATTGGAACATAGTTCAAACCTCTGACATTTGCGGGTCTGGAGAATGTATGTTTAATTGATTGACATGGAATATGTCTAAACTGAATGAATTTGGATCTTTTATGGTATATTTTAAACCGAATAAAGATTATTACTACTACTACCCACAATTGTCCTTTTACCAGGATTTGCGTACCTGGCAATGGTGGCAAGATATGATTGGTTGTGGAGGGAGACATCGTTTTACCTCTCATCTAAAGGGAACAAATGTATAATGGCCTCTCTGGTTAAAAGGTTGTGCTAGCTTTACTTAATTGAGTCTGTCACAGCACCTGTGTGGGACATTGATGGAGGGTGCATGTATACGTTTTATGTGGTGAGAGGATTGTAGAGACTGTGTGCATGATTAGCTAAGTGCAACAAGGAATTCATATTGGGATTCTTTTGTGTGAATGGCTACTAAGAATGGAGTTGCCTTGAGATGAGGCTGCCAGAGTGCACTTAGCTCCACTCCTTCTAGCTACCTGCATCCTTTTCAGAATAAATGTGTCTGACCTGTCTGGATGCAATATAGAAAGATACACGTAAGGACTATGCAACCTTGTGAGAACTTTTATGGAAGATCCCCTGACAAGCCATGATCATATATTGATCATCCAAGCACCAAGTAATATTTAAGTGAAGGAATTCCTAAAAACTTGAACATTAAGCAGGGCTGATTGCTCAGCATGGGAATAAATACAAGGCAGTTGTCTGCTCAGTGTGTAAGGAGATTTCATTGATGAGAGAGAGGAACCACACACCATTGTGATAGAGAAGACTTCTGAGGTCCAGGGCCAATATTTTGATAGCTAGCTCTTCCCAGGTTAGGGATCAAATCTGGATCATGACTCCTGCAAGCAGAACTATGGACCACCTCAAAAATGGAGCACAGTCTTCTGAGGAGGAGGGGTGACTGGCGGCAATCCTATAATGGAGATCCTACCTTTGGAGTTCATCATCCCAGCTGCCTCTAGAGACTGTGCTACATGCAACAGAGTTATTGGCACTAATTCCTGCTCAAAGTATTGCCTGGCTTGCATTGAGGGAGGAGCATGTTTGCAGCCGAGGGGGTCGTACGAGAAGAATCAGCTGTGCAAGTACCTTTTGTGATGAATCCTATGTCCCTTACCCCCAGATTTTCCCTACTAGTCCCCGACTGGACCTCAGGATAATTTGGTCCTTAATCCATGCCTGATGACGCATGAATGGGGTTGCTAGACATGACTGCAGAGAACAGTATCTACAAACTGCATTATTGTCCATCCAGTGACTACTGAGAAAACTATTTGTGAAGCCTTGACTTGTAAGACTAGCATAGAGCTATTGTTGGGCCACAAGTGTGGAAAGGGGGAGGATTACAAGAGGCTATTGGGTACGTGAGTGTGGTGGTATGTCTTTCTGCAACACCAGGAGAGCTCTGATTAAAGCAAAGAAAATTGTCTGACATCTGTGCAACTGTTATTTAAAGAGCACCTGATATTTTTATGCCAGGGTAGCTGTTTATTAAAAAAAGAAAATATTCATGCTCTGCACTCCATTGGACACTGTTAATTAAATGATACTGCCACTAGAAACAACAAATTTGGGGCAACTGAGAGGAACTGGTAACTGATATTTGATGCTATAGACCTAGGGGCAGATTTACGAGCCCCTTGCGCCACTTTTGCGCCGCCGTTGCGTCACTTATGTGATGCAGCGGCGACGCAAAACATGCGCCACGTTGCGCAATATTTACAACGTGACGCATCTAGGGAGATGCGTCACGTTGTAAACCCCTGCGCCACATGAAACCTGCGTCAGGTTTCATGTGGGCGTTCCGGTGCAGGGTGGGCGTTCCCTCGCAGGTGCGCCTCGTAAAAGTGACGCAGTGAAATCTACGAGATTTCACTGAGTTACTTTTACGCCCATGCTGCGTCAAAACCCTGCGCCTGCTTGAAGCAGGCGTAAGGATTGACGCAGCATGTTAGGCATAGGGCACCCCCGAGCCTTGCTGGAGCCGCGTTGCGCTTGCGACGCGACTCCAGCAATGCGCCGCCTTTCCGTCGGGGATGCGACACGCATCTGCCCATCCGTGCGCCACGGCGCGCCGCATTGTAAATGCGGCGCATCGGCGGTGGCGCAAGGGCAAACTTGCGTGACGCATCTTCCCTGGCGCATCCCTGCTGATTTGCAGGGATGCGCCAGGGAACGTAAATATGCCCCCAAGAGTCTCCAACCTTTTCTGTAGTGAGAACTACTTCTGATCAGAGAAAATCATGTGAGCTACTGAAGGCTAAACAACTTGCTCATTGTTACCAGACACTTCCACACCCAGCTTAATTGACTTTAAGCCTAATGCTCAAAGAGTCAGATACCATGGCACTATGACAAGGCTGCCATGTGCGTCAGTAAGAGTGTGGTCTTTGGGGATACATGAACATGTGTGCACATGAATGGAATATATTTGTAAGGATGACTGAGTGCCTGCGCTGTATGTACTTGAAGCGCAGGACATACCTTTCACCAAATGTGACACCGATACATGTATAATGCAAACATACAATCATTTTTTATTTGAATTGGAGAAATTTAAAGTGTCATTTTATAAAACAGCTGTATTTTTCAGTTATGCCTATTGCACAGTGGCTACTGACCACTGAGTGTAAATGTGACACTTTGAAATGGGAGAAAATCTAAATGAAGTTTTAACTTAATCCTTAGATAACTTCATTTTAATTTTCTCCTATTTAAAAGCCTTCAGAAACATAAGTTTGGTCACAACTCCAATACTGAGTTAACAAAGACTTTTGTTTAAGAATTAAATATCTCAGTGCTTTAGTTGTTCACCTCTGTGACCCAGCCTGGGTCATAAATCTGACTGAGCACTGCTCATTATCAGGCCCTGCTATCTGCAGCCTGATGATAATAATGTAAAATAAACACAGCCTTCCCTTAACTTTAAAAGGAAAATATGAACTTGTGCTTATTTAAAAAGTAACTCAAGGCAGTAAGCTACACTGAAGGTGTCTGGGAGCTACTGGTAACTTGCATTGACTGGTTGGAGAAACCTGCTATAGACATTTCTCTATAGTCATACAGATCACTAAGGAGGGCTCTGGGTATTTTTTCATCCTACCTTCTTGCCTAATTTAAGTGTGTGTGTAAAGTATCAGGCTTTACAAAATAAAAGCACCTAACTGGAAATTGATTAATAATGTTTACTAAGCACTTTGCTGAGTTCTGCCTAGGGTTGCTACCTATTCAAAAGAAAAATACCGGCTATTTGTTCATGTTTTAAGAATCTGAAAGTGACTGGATATGATATTTAAATAGAACTTCATATAAAATCATCTGTATTCATTTCTATCATGACTTTTTTTCTTTACTTTACTTATCAGTCAGGGATCATTAAGGCAGCTCTAGTTGTTTTCTTCTTAAATTTGCTGTTTGATGTGTGGAGTGATAAGGGGGCTGGGATACCAGCTTTAGGTGATTTTCCTAATTTCTGTGTCATTCAGGGCATTGAAATAAATGGTCATGCCAGTATCAAACCAGCCAGGTGGCAACTCTTGACTGGACCCACTTGCCCGCGTTACCTCGCTGAGTTAAGACTGTTCTTCCCTATCTTGATGGACAAATTGTAAATGGGTGAATTTGATTCTCCATTTAGGTCCTATAGTGAATGATGCTAAAACCCAAAATGTATCAGTCTTCACAGTTGAACCCCAGGAACCCTAGATTGCCATAGGACACCCCCAACCCAATTCCAACTAAATAAGTCCTCCAGAAAACTAGAACTGAACCTTTAGTACTCCACTGATGAGCACGAGCAAGTAGGCTTTTTAAAAAAAAAAAATTGTCCTCATTAAAGAAATAAAGTGAGTGGTCATAACGCGGAACCGAGGCACTCTGCTGGACCCAGTGGAGGGGATGTATGACCCTCCAGTGCTCTTTCCACCTCCAAGGATTTTAGAGACACCAACCGCACGACACTTGGGGATGTCAGAGATAGTATCCGGCCCATGGTTTATACCTAAACCATTATCACAGAAACTCACTTGCTTCATAATCATTGGACTTATTCTACATACTAGGACGTTGCAGAGCCCAGAGTATTAGCCCACTTATCCCAAAACCCCCAAAATCTAGTTCTCTTCTTCACTTCACAACCCATATCCAACTTGCGAATTCTTTTAACAGAAGACACCCAATTTAGCATATTTGGAGCATTAGATACTATCCAATTTAGACAGATCTCTCTTCTTGCCAGCAAGATTAAAACAAATAGTAATGAAGCTTGGAGTTTTGGCAGTTTTATGGTACTACTGTCATCAGGTAAGATTCCAAAAATAATTAACACCAGGCTTACCTGAATTTCTTGGCCCATCACTTCTGAGATAATCTTACCAACTTGCCCCCAGAAGCCCTGGATCCGAGGACACTGCATAAACATATGCACATCATCTGCGCTTCTCAGGTTACATTTCACACAGATCTTCTCTCCGCCTCCCATCTTAGAGAGCCTCTTCGGGGTCCAATAGGCTCTGTGGAGTGTGAACAGATGGTTTCTCCTTAATGATGCAGCTTTAACAATCCTCCACAAAGTAGATATAGATACTTGCCAGAAGGATGCAATATCGCTGAAAGGCAGTTCTCTTCTCCAGGGCTCCTCCATAGGCAGTGATGGCGGATCTCCTTTAATCAAAGTCCAGTACCAGTTCGCCACTTCTTTACTCTGGCCAATCGGTGCTAGAAACCTACTCTCCAATTCTTCATCACTAACTTCATTACCTTCCTGATTTGTGACCCAGCGGGAGAGCTGATAAAATTTAAATCTTGATAGCCTTTGATTTGTTTGAAAGTTGAGCTCATCCCATGACAAGAGGTTGTTATCAGGCAATAATTGGCCCCACTTCTGAAATCCATTTTCCCATAGAGGGGCGGATAATCTGTCATTTAAGCATAGTGGCGTGCCTGGAGAGTTCCATATGGGAGCACTAGAACAGTAGTATGACATTTTAAACAGTTTCCTCATCTGGAACCACAGATCACAGGCCGACCGTATCACCTTCAATTTGATTTTTTTAAAGAATTTGGGATGGCCGAATTTAAAAAGCAACCCGTCGCCCCCTGCGGTATACTATTGGATATGGCTAAAATGTAAGGCGTGAAATAAATGGAATCAAGAAGGAGAGATCTTATGTTCTTAAAAAGGAAAGCCCAACTATAGAACCCAAAATCAGGGCTAGCTATTCCCCCGGCTGCTTTCTCGCATCTCAATTTCTTCCATGCAATCCTCACCCCTTTGTCCACCCAGAGAAAGCTATTAATATCTGACTGCAGCTTTTTTAAGGAAGCTGAACTAAATAATAAGGGGATTGGATCAAAAATAAATGTCATTTTGGGAAGGACCGACATTTTAACAAGATTGGAACGACCAAGGATTGACAATGGGAGATTACACCAAGATTTCAATAAAACTCTAATCTCCTTCCTTTTAACCTCTAAATTAGCATGGGCCAAATCATTGATATTCTGAGTGACTTGAATACCCAGGTATCTTATTTGATGGCGTACTAAAGGCGAACTAGATTGCCAATTCCATGTCATAATCTCAGTTTTTTGAGAATTGATTTGATACCCTGATATCTTCCCAAATTCTGTCAGGAGTTGTTCCAATTTTTGCAAGATCTCTGGTGATTCTTTTGTGAAAATGATCAGATCATCAGCATACAGGGCTAGTTTCTTTGACCAACCCCTATATTCAAATGGGACAAAGACATCACTAGACCTAATGGTTTGGGCCAGCGGTTCTATGTACAGATCGAAGAGGAGAGGGGAGAGGGGACAACCCTGCCTAGTGCCCCGCTCTAAAGTAACTGATTTGGTTAGATTCCCATTGACTATAATCCTAGCTGTGGGAGTTCTATATATATTCTTAATAGTTCGTAGAATATTCTCTCCTAAGCCAAATACTTCAACTAGATGATGTAAACAAAGCCAATTCACTCGGTCGAAAGCTTTGGCCGCGTCAAATGCAAAGATGGTAAGTGGTAAGCCATTGGCTGAAGCAATGTCAATAGCTCCTATCAACTCATGAGTTAAATCATGCAGTTGGCGCCCTCTAATAAATCCCTTTTGATCCGAGTGAATTAACTTTCCCATTATATTATTCAGTCTTCCAGCTATAATTTGCGCAAAGATTTTATAGTCGCAATTAAGCAGGGAAATGGGTTTATACGACTCACATTTTTTAAAATCTTTATTAGGTTTTAAGATCAAAGAAACCACAGCCTCATTCCATGAGCTGGGGATTGAAGAGTTAGTTAAAAAATACTATTGAATAATTTCTCTAAGAACGGAACAAGCGTCTCATTAAGGGCGGAATAAAACTCATTGGGAATAGCATCTAGGCCAGCTGCACTACCTCTCTTTAAGTTTTTCATTACAGTTCTAATTTCAGATAGTGAAAGCTTCTTGTTAAGATGTTGTGCCTGATCTTCCGATAATGAGTGTAAGGAGACTTTAGCTAAATAATTTTTAATTTGGGAGTCAGTAACTTCTAGGTCTTCAGTATACAGATCTTTAAAATATCATTTGAACTCCTTTTCTATCTTGGCCCTTTCTGAGCATATCTCTCCCGTTTCGAGATTGCATATCTCTTTGATCAAATTTCTGGTTAGATCAACTCGAGATTTCCAGGCCAATAACTTCCCACTGGCTTCTCCAAATTCATAATTAGCCAATCTGCTAACTTCCCATCGCACCCTAGTAATATTATCAAGATAATCAACCAAATCTTGTCGTTTAGAAAGTAGCTCTAGACTTTCCTCCGTCTGCTCTACACTCCTTCGACTGGATGTTTGATTAAGCGAGACTCTGCGAATTTCTGCTTCCAGTAACTTAATTTTTTCCTTTTTATCCTTATTAATTTTTGCAGAAAAAACAATAATTCTGCCTCTAATATAAGCCTTGTAGGCATCCCATATTACCTCTACAGGGGCCGGCTGATCATTTACTTAAAAAAAGAACAAGGTGTCAGCTTTTAATTGTTTGATCACTGACTCATCTTTGAGGATGACTTTATAAAATGTCCATCTTTTGATTTCTATATACCTGGGAAAATTTAGATTTATCTGGACCGCTGAATGATCTGACAGATGTTCTGGAATGTGAGAAACCAACTTGACCAATTCTGTCAGCCTGGAATCTATCAAAAAATAGTCTATTCTAGAATGGTGTTTGTATTTTTTATTATGAAATGTAAAATTTTGAGAACCAGTTATAGCCTTATTTTTTATTCTCCAGATATCTACCAGATTTAAATCCCCCATAATAATTTTTATCAGTGATCCCATTTTCGTAGGTATTACTCTTCCCCCCTGGACTTATCAAGAGCGGGATTCAGGAGGACATTAAAATCACCACCCATAATAATGGGAAAGCTTGAGTCTAATAAATGATTATAGATCGTTCTAAGAGATGACTCGTCATCTATATTTGGGCCATAGTATCCCACCAAAGACACCCACTCATTTCGTATCTTTATATCAGTTATAATCCACCGCCCCTTACTGTCTAACTTGGGAGCACCTAAGATAGCTTTTGCAGATTTTTTAATAATCATAGCAACACCTTTAGTACAAAAAGGTTGTCTGGTGTGTAGAGAGCTATCGATCCATCTTTGCTTTGCAACAGCCAGCTCCCATTCCTCAGATGTTAAGTGAGTCTCTTGTAAAATCATGATATCAAAGTCCGCCTGTCTTAGGTATTGGAATATCCTCCTACGCCTATTTGGGACCCTTAAGCCATTGACATTCCAAGTACAAATTCTAGTTTCAGTCATTTATGTCAAACCAACCTGCCCTACCTCTGGGCCACGAGAACGCACTCTGGATACCGGCTGTTCCTAACTGATTAACAACTTCCTTGAAAAAATTGTGCACATGAGGACTTTTTTTTTTTTCTTCCCTACTTTGCTCCCCACCCAGTGAAAACTTAAAATTACATTCTTCTTGTGTTTCCCCACTCCCCCCTCCCACGGGAACCCTCCTGTACCACATGGGGTTTGATGTACCTTAACCCCTATGAACCCATCTCCCACCTACCCGGCGCCTATACTAATCATAAAATGTTTCTTCCTGCACCAAATTATTCCTGAGTTTTAATTTGATCAACAAAGAGCCCTGCCTCCTTAGGGTCCCGAAAATTAAGCATTTTGTTTTTCCACATCACCCTAAGTACGGCAGGAAACCTCAACTGTACCGTAGCACCCAGAGATCTTAGAATTGAAATGAATTTACCCAGCTCCCATTGTCTATCCTGTGTAATCCTTGAGAGATCTGACCTTATCCTGAAAGTCCAATCCCCCTTCGTAAAGGTTCCAGCTTTTAAGGCTTCTGATAATATCCGCTCCTTTAAAGAATATGTTCTGAAATTAACCAGGATTCGCCTAGGGTTTTTCCTATTTGGGTTCTTGGAGAAAGGGTCTCTGTGGATTCTCTGAATGTCTATTTCCAATTCCTTAGCATCAACCACGGGGATAAAGTCTCTTAACAAATTTATAATGTAAGTCTTAATGTCCTCCCCCTCTGTGCCCTCCGGAATGTTCAGGATTTTAATATTATTCCGTCTGGCATTATTTTCTAACGTCTCCAATTTGTCAAGCATGTCCTTTTCTCCCTTTTTTAAGGCCTGGAACTCGGTACAGTTTGCCTCGACTTGTTTATTTAATACTTCTATTGAGGCCTCCATCGCGCAGGTTCTTTCGGTGATCGCGGACATTTTAGCTTCTAGGGATTCACATGAGTCTTGAATCTTAGCCTGATTTATCTCGGAAATGGCAAACTTACTCCGAATTTCTAAAGCGAGGGCATCTAACATTTGTACCAAATTCGGCTGATCCGGGTCAGATGACATTGCAACTATTGCCGAGGGAGTCGATCTAGCGTTCGAGGAGTCACAGCTAGTAATAGACCCTGGCCCGTTCTCGCCCAGTACCTCGAACTTATTAACTGTTGTAATATTGGCCAATTCAGACCCCCGAACTATTCCCCCTGTATCCATTATGGCCTCAGGTGCTATTAGCACCCTAGTTGGTAAGGGCTCTACACTTCCCTTACTTAAGGCAGGCCAAGGCTCCTTCAGTGGCGGGGCAGGAAATACTTGCGTTTTCTCCTGTACTCTAAAAAAGGATCTTAAAGAGGGGGTAACTTTAAGTGTAGAAGTTTCCTTTAACTGTCGCGAAGACAGAGACGTAACAATTTGCTGTTTCCCTTTTGAATTCTTGCCTATTTTTTTTCTTGGTTTTTTTGTGCCGGACTTCCCTGCTATAGGAACATCTTCCAAATATTCCTCCTTATTGTATATTCTATTACGTAAGGTATATCTACTGAGTTGCCCTGAAACTTCTGGACGCCTTTCTATGACCACTTGAGCGCACTGGCTTTCTGGTGATTGATGGGGGTCAGAGAAATTGGGGAAGTTTACGTCTACAGACCGAACCCCCTTATTTATACCATCTACGCTCGGTGCTAATGGAAGTGTCTGGGCTAGTAGTGTAGATTCTAGTTTCCTTCCTTTCTTAACTGGAAGGTCTAGAGGGGAACTCCCTTTACTGCCCCCTTTATCTGATTTTTTAACCCGTCTAGGGGTCATCAGTTGACTCAGGTTGAAACACTCCTGTGGTCTCTGTAATCCAGCAAAATTGCTCTGAGGTTTAATGGGGGTAGGGGATGTTTGTAAGCAGAGTCTGCTACAAGGAGAATTCAAAAAAGGGTAGGAGATCCTACCTGGTGTTCCCCGCAGGGAAATCCTTGCTGTTGCACGTCTGTCAGAAAAAATCCCAGACGCTGCCCGAAGTAGCCCCCCCACCGTATACACCCCCGTAGGCAGCCGTGGGTCCACCGCTCCACCTCGCCAGGTTCGCCCTTGACGTTACTACAATCACAGGCAATCAGCCTCCCCGCTGCTCCGAGCCATGGGAGGCAGCAGCGCGAAACCGCGTCAGGCAGCGAGACGCAAAGCAAGCAGGAAGCAAGGAGTCAGAGCCTCCGCGGCCGCTGCAATCCGAGCCCGGAGCGGCGAAAACGCGAAAAACGAAAGAACACAGATGAATCGACCAGACAGCAGCCACCCCAAACAACGCCGTTAACAGTGCGGTAAGTTAACATAGACTTCACCCCTTTCCAGTGCTCAGGAATCTTAGAAGTGCCGGGGGGTGGAGAGGAGCTCGCGGCGTGAACCTAGCCCGCCGCCATGTTCCCGTCCCCTCAAAAGACGAGCAAGTAGGCTTGTCACATCTGCTGCAATTGTTCAGGAGCAGCGCACTGTTCAATAAGGTCCCACCTCCAGGCAACAACAAATTCCTGAGTTTTCCAAAAGTAACATGGTGTTGGAGGTGCCAGGTGAGGGGTAGGTTGGGGGAAGCGAACAGCTGGGAAGGAGATCTGAAATGACAAGTGTATTCTATTTATTCTGTGTTCTCTCAAATACCAGTCACTAAATAACACAACACATTATGCTCAAGTACTTTATTATGCAGCTTTCTTGTGAAGCTCTTTATACAAATGTGATGCCACTTTCTTCACTAACTTATTCTAAGTGCTGGGAAATAAATAACATGGTATTAAATCTCTTACATTATTCATCAAAGAACAAATAAAAAGTCTGAAGTATGTTCCTGTTCTTATGTTTACCTGGAAACAAAGCATTTTACTTTTAAAAGGTGGCAATTCGCTGGAGTGATTTCTTGCACAGGTTAATGTCACCTTGTTATCCCTTTTATAAACCTTTTCTTTTTCTTTTTTAGGTGACACGACTCAGGCTGACTCGGATTTTGCAAGGTAAGTTTAAGTGTGAATATTGTTCCTTTTTGTATTAATGTCTGCAAATGCCTTCTACTTGTAATCCGTTTTCTCTTGAATATTCCTTTGCCCCATAACAATTTTCAGCTCAAACATTACCATATGTGTTCATGAAAAAGAAAGTTTCTGAACTCAACAGGTTTAATTACTCTTGCTCATTGAAGAATATATAATCTGTTTTGTGATTAAACCTCAAAGAATAAAGTCGACCGTGCTGAGCGAGACCACACTCTTACCTGAGTGCTGCTCCTCCTTTTCTGTGGAGCCTTGGACTGGTAATACACTCACAGCCTTTAATTTGTACAGTGCTGTGGTGCACAGAGTTCCCTTCCTTCAGTCTACAGCCTGGGCATGGTCAGTGCTGAAGCTGGAGGTCTAGGAAAAAAGAGAGCCCTCCTTGCGCTGTGGAAGATTCTGAATAACTAACCTGTAAGCTCAGGTGTAGCTCTCTTTTATACTGAGAGCCGCCCGACATGACCGCAACAGGGTTTTCTGGGATTTTAAGTCCCAATGCTTGAAAGCAGAAACAGACTCGCAAGGTTGCTCTTGAATAATTCTTTTGTATACAGCAGAATCGCATGAATCAATATTACATAAAAGCTAAGCATTGGTTAAGTGAGGAAACGGTCCCAAATAATGTACAGAGTGTAACTAAGTGCTGAAGTGCTAAATACTGGCAAGATGTCTAAGGTCCTGGTGGTGTGTTATGACAGGCCAATGGCCTACCACAGGTGGCGAGTTCGTGATATTTTCAGTTCTTGAAAGTCTCACAGGGAGGGACGGGGGGCTTAATAGGTCCAGCATACAGGCCCCCAGGCAACTGATAAACAGAAAGGTATGCTGTTCCTAGGGGTGATGAAGGGGGTGGGGGGGAAGAAAAGGGGGCGGGACACGTCAGTGATTGCTGGTTTCCGTAAGGTGCCAGGCCGAGCAAGGATAAGGGATAGCTCCTATAAGGAGCAAGGGCCCTCACACACCCCGAGGGGTGTCATGCTTCATCATAGGGCAGCTCCTCGTTGGGCCGACGCTGCAATACCCAACGGGCCCCGCAGGGGGGCTCTTTGCCGGAGGTCTTCTCAGTTTGCCGTTGTGAAGCTAGATGGTAAATATGAAGCTAGATGGTATCTGTGTGAGGGTGCCTTTGTGTAGTGAGTAGACGTGGGATAGTGAGTGTGCACTAAAAATGGCTCCTGGATTCTCCAAACCTTTTATTCGAGGAGTACCTGGGCCATGGCTAAAAACAGACTAAAGAGTCACGGACTGGGAAGGGAAGATAAAACCTGTGTCAGTCCTAGTGAGTTGTGCAGGGGTTCAACATGTTTCTTGCCTCAAAATGTCCAAAGGGATCTAGGCAATTCTTCAGGACCTTTAAAATCCTCATCTACTCTAAGGGGGTGGCGAGTGGTGTTCCGCCAGTAGGAACTATGTGTCAAGTCCCCTTAAGTATGGATTCGGTAGTAATCCTGGAAGTGTAAAAAGGTGAAAAAAGTGTTACTGGAGGTATAAGTATACCTTCTGAAAAGTAATGCACCTAAGTGGGGGGATAGTGATGCCTCAGCAGGAATGGTATGGGGATGCTCGCTAGAAGTTGCGAGAAGGACCCACTAGAGTCCTGGTGGTGCCGGAGTGCAGACCTACCCATGGCCGTCTGACACATGGATTCACGGCCACGGGTAGGTCCGCACTCCGGCACCGCTAGGACTCTAGTGGGTCGCCAGTAGGTAGTTATAGTTAGACCTTGTTTCTATTCAAAAAGCGTTTTTTCTTTTGCCAATATCTTTGGCACCGTTTGACGAATCTTCGCAAAATTTTCAAAACTAATGGTTCAATCAGGTCAGCTCCTGTCTTAAAAGTTTCGGGGTAATTCGTCAAGTGGAGCCCGAGAAAAATTGGGGTCCCAAAACGCATTTTCCCCATGTTAATTTCCATAGTAACTTTAGACACGGCTACAGCCCGAACTGCTGAACGGAATTACACCAAAAAAAGGTAGCTCTTGGTTCAGAAAGCGACCTTTTTTTAAAATGGTGTAAATCCGTTCAGTAGTTGCTGAGAAATTAAAAAAATATTGATATCTGAGCATCGAGGAGGATTCGCCGCTCCTCCCGAGCACGAGCTTCATTCTGATTGGCTGCCAACACGCCAAACCAGGAAGTGTTGGCAGCCATCTTGTGACTCGGTAAAACCGAGTCACGAGAAAAAGGTAAAAAAAAAGATAAAAAACAAGAAAAGGGGGCAGGGTAGAAACACCCTGACCCCCTAGGACTGATCAGGGGGTCCCACAAGGACCCCCAGGGCCAAAAAAAGCATTTTTAAAAAAAAACAAATCGGCAGAATTCGCGCTGGGTGCGCGAATCCGGCCGAAAAAACAAAAATAGAAAACGAAGCGCGGGCTCCCGCGCTTCGTTTTCCTTAAGCCACCGGGTGGTCCAGGTCCCGGGGGCAATGTTGATAATGTATGCCGGGGCCCCCGCAGCCCCGGGGACCGCCACCTCCCCGGGGCGATACTTATTAAAATGCAGGGGGCACGTAGCCCCCCGCAGCCCCGGGGACCGCCACCTCCCTGGGGCTTTAAAAAAATTGCGTGGGGGCTCCTGCCCCCCCCACACTGCCCCGGGGACCGGCACCTCCCCGGGGCATTGATCATTATGGGCGGGGGGTGCCTTGCGGGCCCCCAAGTCCTGGGGACCACCACCTCCCCGGGGCATTGGATATGTAAATACGGGGGCCTGTAGCGGACCCCCGGCCCCGGGGACCACCACCTCCCTGGGGCTTCAAACTTGCTGGGAGGGGGGCCGCGCGGCCCCTCTCCTTGAGCCCTAGATGGCCCTGGGGACCGCCACCCCCCAGGGCCGGCTCCTGCAATGTACCGGGGTACCCACCCCCAGACATTGCCGTTTGATATGGCAGGGTGGGAGCACGGCTCCCACCCTGCCATAGCAAACACTGCTTTGCTTGGAAGCGAGAGCAGGAAACCTGCTCTCGCTTCCAAGAAGCAAAGCAGAATTGCTTTTGGACAAGGGGAGCTGCATGTTAGCAGCTCCCCTTGTCCAAAAGCAATGCTGACTCCTGCAGGAGGCGGGGAGCCGCTGGGACTGTGGGGGCATTGGGGCTCCCCCCACGGTCCCCAACGTAAGGCCAAGCCCTGGGGGATGGGGTCCCCAGGGCCATAATTGGCCTCAGGAGGGGGGCCACGCAGCCCCCCTCCTGAAAAAAGATAATTAAAAAATATAGGCTGGCCAGGCCCAGGGGGATGGGGTCCCCAGGGCCATAATTGGCCTCCGGAGGGGGTGCCACATGGCCCCCCCTCCAAAATACAAAAATAAATAAAGTCTGGCCAGGCCCTGGCAGATGGGGTCCTCGGGGCCAATAGTGGCCCAGAGAAGGGGGGCCATGCGGCCCCCCTCCCGTATATATATATATATTTTTAAACGAGGCCAGGCCCCGGGGGATGGGTTCCCCGGGGCCAAAGTGGCCCAGGGAAGGGGGCCACGGGGCCCCCCTCCTGTATGAATTTAAAAAAAGAATACACAAGGTCATGCCCTGGGGGATGAGGTCCCCGGGGCCAAAATTGGCCTCGGGAGGGCTCCCTTCCCGTTTTTTTTTCATTTTTTTTCACAAAATGGGTCAGGCCCTGGGGGATGGGCTCCCCAGAGCCCAAAAAATAGTAAGAGAAGGGGGGAAACACAGCCCCCTTCTAAAAATATCAAAACAAACAAAAAGACGGCATCTCCCGGAAGCCCCGCCCTCTCCCTGCACCACTCTGCAAACACGCCTCCTGACGCGTTCTGGGTTGGGGGATTAAGTCCCCTTGAATCCTGAGGGTCCTTGGGGGTCAACTAGCCCACCAGGTACCTCCAGTAAGCCCCACACATTGGGATTGCTGAGAGGTGGCCCGAGGCCACACCCCTTTTTACACCACTCTGCAAACGCACCTCTTGGCGCATTGTTGGTGGGGCGAAGAGGTCCTCTTGTGTCCTGAGGACCTCAGGACTAAAGTGGACTTCATCCCCTGAGCAGCAGTGCGGCAGGAGGCGCGTTTGCAGAGTGGTGTAAAAAGGGGGCATGGCCTCGGACCACTCTCAGCAATCCAGCTGTGTGGGGCTTACTGGAGGTACCTGGTGGGCTAGTTGGCCCCCAGGGACCCACAGTAGGCAAGGGGATTTCATCCCCCAACCAAGAGTGCGCCAGGAGGCGCGTTTGCAGAGTGGTGGAGAAAGGGGCTGTGGCCTGTGTCCACCTCTCAGCAATCCCACTAGCTAGGGCTTACTGGAGGTATCAGGTAGGCTAGTTGGCTCCTAAGGACCCCAGCAGTGAAGGGGACTTTAATCCCCATCCAAGAGCGCGCCAGGAGGCGCGTTTGCAGAGTGGTGGGCAAAGGGGCCGTGGCCTGCTATGAGAACTTAGCAATCCTGCTGTGTGTGGGACTTACTGGAGGTAATAGGAGGGGTAGTTGGCCCCCAAAGATGTCCTTGGGGCCAGCTACTCCTCCTGTTGCCTCCAGTGAGTCCCACACAGCGAGATTGCTAAGAACTCTTCGGAGGCCACGCCCCCCTTTCTCCACCACTCTGCAAACACACCTCTTAGCACACTATGGGTTGGGGGATGAAGTCCAGTTTACTCCAGAGGGACTTTGGGGGTCAAGAAGTCCTCCTGGTACCTCCTGTAAGTCCTACGCAGCGGAATTCCTGAGTGGTGGTTCGAGGCCCAGCACCCTTTCTCCACCACTCTGAAAACGAAACTATTAGTTAAAGAAGCATTTGCAATGTAATAGGTTTCGCAATTGCGAGAGTTATAGCTATTGGGGTTGTAAATGTAAAAGTTTTTACTAATGTTTTTTGGGGTGGAGTGGATGTACGTTGTGTGTAGGGGAATTATGTGGTATGTTGTGCAGTGAAATTATGTGGATAGAAAGTACGTGGTATTTAGTGTATAGGAATTATGTAGAGTGGGATTATGTGTTATGGAGAGTAATTATGTGGTATGGTAGTCTATGTTGTGGAGTGGTAACCTCAGGTTTAGTCTTCCTCGTTTCCATAGAAGCTAAACTATAAACTCAATGAGACAAAAAAAAGAAGGAACCACTGAGGAGCACTTCTGGACCTAGTCAGAGGTATGAGCAGGGCCATTGGAATTATGCGACTGATTGGCTGCACCGACTTTCGCACAATTATACATTTTCCGCATTTGCCACATAATCCATCATCTGCTGCATAATCTGCAGATTTGAATAAAAAAAACTTGTTCCTAGTTCAAACGTCTCAAACGTTACCAAAAATGCAGCGGCAAGTGTTACAGCATGGTGGAAGGCCCTTTGCAAACCTGGAATGGTAATTTGTTACTTATTGCTAAATGTGGGTGTTAAATTGGTACTAATGGTGTGCAAACCACTCATGCTTCTTTCTGCGCCTCTCTTGCCTCTTTCTGCATTTCTGTTGCTTCTTTCTGCACCTTTCTTTTTTTTTCTGCACTTCCCATGCCTCTTTCTGCACATTTCTTCTGCTTTCTGCACCTCTCTTGCCTCTTTCTGCACCTCTGTTGACTCTTTCTGCACCTCACCTGCTTCTTTCTTCACCCCTCTTGCCTCTTTCTGCACCCTTCTTCCATTTTTATGCACCTCTCTTGCCTCTTTCTGCACCCATCTTCCCTCTTTCTCCACCTCTCCTGCCTGTTTCTTCACCTCTCTTACCTCTTTCTGCACTTCTCTTGCCTCTTTCTGCATCTCTGTTGCTTCTTTCTTCAGTTCTCTTGACTCTGTCTGCACCCTCTTGCCTCTTTGTGCACCTCTGTTCCTTCTTTTTGCACTTTTTTGTTTCTTTCTGCCCACCTCTTGCCTCTTTTTGCACCTCTGATATCTAGGGGTAGGGTTTTTAGTATAACCAGGAATATTGGCGCTCAGACTAGTACGCGTTGTGTGAATTATGCTATGAATATGCACGGTGCTGCCAGGTCGGGGGAATTACCCAATAACCCCCGTAAGTGTGTGAGTCAAAGAACCCACACCAGTCTTATGAGCACAGTCCAGGGCACACGTGGTGGGGATATGATAATGGTATATAGTTTCGTTTAGATCAAAATCGCTGTGGTCGACACCAGTATAATGTTCAGAGTTATTTAATGAAGCAACAACAGAATGGAATCAAACAACCAGCGACACGTGTTTCGTCACAAGGAAACTGCCCGTGACTCTTCAGGGCTGGGGAGGATACAAAACATGGGGTGAGGGAAATTGGAAGACATGTGGAAAATCAAGGTTGAACGGTAAATAACCCCTAAGGGGACTTGGGAAGGGGATCACCCCTGGTGCATCTGAAACATGCGTTTTCAAAAAGCTCATGAATAAAAGTGACTTTAGTGCGTGTGCCGCTCTCATGGTATGATCATCATGAAAAAAGCGTGGGAAAAACATGGTACACAAGTAGCGTGACACAGTAAATGTGGGCAAACGTGGTAATGTGTAGCAAAGTGGGCATCATCTGCTCTTTTGGAAAGAAGACCCGTTCGTGATTTAAAGAGAAACACAATGAAACACGAAATGATTCGTACTGTGTAGATGAGCCAACGCAGAGTGACATAGAGATTGTGATCAGCTGCTAATCTGCAGCAAATTGGTACAGCTGGTAGGGGTTGAGAGGACTGGGGAGACAATGAGTAATGAGTTGTGATCCGAGTTAAGAAGACAAACTAAGTGCCTAGAGGTCCTGAGAGTAGTTACAGCCTCAATGAAATCAAGGTCCCTACATAGAACATGGTGAAGTAAATACCTGTGTGGCGTTGTAAAGTAAGTGGATGGGGTCCCTAAGGGAGGGAAAGAAAAAAGTAAGAGCGAGAATGAGCGGAATGAGAAGGCAACAGGGTAAACGGGCCCAATAGTGGGAACAGTAAACTGTTGTTGGAAGGTTGCGAAAGAATTGAAATTAGACGCTCACCACAGAGCCGGTGATAATTCCAACCCGGCATGGGGTACGAGGAGGACTGAGTAGTGGGTGATGAAGTACAGTGCTGGAGGAACTCTGGTAAGCGGTGAACCGTCTCTGGTGCCACTAGTAGCAGACAATGTAAAGAAGTCCAATATCTCTTATGGCGTAGCTGGGGCGGGTAAGCCACGCTGCGGGTGGACGTTGAGGCTGAAAGTATGAGGGGAATGAGAGAATGAGAGGAAATGCAAGGTTGAGGAGAAGGGACCGGGAAAGAAGAAGAGGGATCTTACCCTAGGTGCCGTGTAATGAGAACCTTCCAGTGTCTTGAGATGGAGCGAGAATGTTTGGACGCCGTGCTGCGGCAGAAAGTTCTAATGCTGCAAAGTTAGAGCGTGTTAGTGGAATGTCAAGGGAAGCAAAGGTTGGGTAATAAAACCGGAGCGTGGGGAGGATCTTACCCTGAGTGTACCGTGGAGTTGGTCATCCAGGATAACGGGGGAGCGAGAGGGCGGGTACGCCTATCTAAAGCAAGGGAGGAAGCGGGAGAAAAGAAACCGTAAGTGGGGACTGCAAAGTACGAGGGGGACTGAGGAACTGGGTGAAAAAGATGTGCAGCAGCCGCGTCCGTGTGCAGCTAACCTGCTGTCGAAGCGGAGGAGGCCGAGAGACACTGGTTCCGTGGCGACTTCCAGATGCAGAAGATGGCGGAAACCAGTGAGTACTAGAAGTACCGGCGCGCCTTGCGTCAACTAGACTGCGCACCGGCACACCTCAGGGGCTGAAACGTGCAGAGGCACGCACCGGTCATTGGAGAACGTGAACGCCGTATTCAATGAGGGTGGTATGACGTGATGGGGCACTGCGCATGTGTGGTAAGGAAGGAAGACTAGACCGTATAAGTGAGGTACGAGAATCGTCAGAGGACCTAGAGGGCATGCGTACAACCCCACAAGCATGTATGCGAAAAATCTTCCGTGCAGAGTGCGCACAGGAAAGCGTGTAGTGGGATTGAGAAGTATAACCACTGGGGGGGGTTAGATGTGAGTAGTCAAGGTTGTCGAATTTGACTTAGGGTCCGTAGATCAGGGTCCAGGATAGGAGGTGAGGAGGAGGGATGGAAAAAAATGGAAGAATAAGAGGAGGTGACTCGATGTAGACATCAAACATGATATGTCCAACGACCGTGAAAGCACGGCGATTGAGCAGATACTTGGAGCGATAGGACAGGTAAGGCAGGGAGAATGTCCTAAGTGTGGAACAACCTTGATGATGTTGGGAGGTACATCCCGTGTGTAGTGGAGAACATGTGCAAGGGGACACAGTAAGCAATCTAATTGGAGTGTCGTCGGCCATGTGCTGGATTGAAACTCTGAGGTGTGACTAGTGGGGGGCCGTGGTGCCCACCGTTGTAGAATGCTCACACACCCTGAGTACCACGTCAGGCAAGGGAAACATAGGGGTTATGTATGCGTTCACAAAAATTGACTGTAAGTTGCCAACGTGCAGTTCATTATTGGGCGATCATTCACCCAAGAAGTAATGTAGTTCATGGTCCGTGTTAAGTCTGTGTTGTACTGTCCATAGACGCATGATCCACGTTGCTTCCAGACGCCTGAGCCTCAGTTCTCTGTTGCCGTCCCTGGCGCTGACTGCTGCCACATCGAACCCGAAGAAGGAAAACCGTTTCTTGGCGCCATGGTTGGGGCAGGTGGCCGCGTGTACTAACATGGGATATCTGGTGTCCTAGTGTTGTAGAGCTCTGATGTGCTCTCCAATGCGTTCTTTCAATGGTCTGATGGTACTCCCGATGTACCAGCGTTTGCAGGCACACTCGAGAATGTATACCACAAATTTGGTATTACAGTTGATGTTACACTTGATTTGGTATTGTTGCATGTTCATTGCTGTGACGTTTTTGACCCCGTTCTGGGCTAGCCTGCAAACCCCGCAGCAACCACATTTGAAAAACCCCAGAGTGTGGGTGGTGAGCCATGAGCGGCCGGTGAGGGGGCCTGGTACACTGGGGCTGAGTCTCGTTCTTAGTGTTCTGCCTCGTCTGTAGGTGATTTGAGGTTTGGTGGTGATGACCTCTCTGAGAGTAGTGTCTGCCAGTAGAATGCCCCAGTGTTTGTTGAGGCTTTTCCTCATTGCTATGCCCATGTCGCTGTAATCGGTAATAAGTCTGACAGGTTGGTCCTGTTCAGTGACTCTCTTCTGGTTGTGTAGTGTCTCCTGCCTCTTTATGTTATTGATTCTCTTTTCAGCTGTGCAGATGGTGTGAGCATTGTAGCCTCTAGCCTTGAATCTGTGTTTCATGTTGGCCAAACATTTTTGAAACTCAAGTTCCTCACTGCAATTCCTCCTAGCTCTGACGAATTTCCCATAGGGGATTGCCTGAATTTGATGGGACGGGTGGGAGCTTTCAGCGTGTAAGATGGCATTGCATGATGTTTCCTTCCTATGTAACCGACTATGTAATGTGTCTGACTTGATGTAGATTTCGACATCCAGAAAGGTAATACTGGAGGTACTGGAGTTACTCGTGAATCGCATGTTCATGTCAATAGAGTTCAGATGTCTGCAAAATTCGTCAAGTTTGTTTTGTGACCCTGACCAAAGTAAGAGACAATCGTCTATGTAGCGTCCCCAGTAAATTATGGAATCTACCCATGGTGCCCCTTTGGTGCTCCAGATCCATTTGGATTCCAAGACACCCATGTATATGTTCGCAAAGGAGGGTGAGAACTTAGAGCCCATGGCCACACCTTTGTTTTGTTTGTACCAGATGTGGTCGTATATGAAAAAGTTATTGTTCAAGATGATGTCCATCATGACAATAAGCATGTTGATGTGTTGCCATAAAGTAGCCGGTCTATTGTGTAGCAAGCTGGTGATGGCTTCCAGCCCTAACCCCGGTTCAATGGCGGTGTAGAGGGAGACCACATCGAGGGTAGCCAGGATCATACCCGGTTGCCATTGGACATCAGCCAAGATACTCAAGATGTGTTTAGTATCCCGGCAACAGAGAACTGAGGCTCAGGCGTCTGGAAGCAACGTGGATCATGCGTCTACGGACAGTACAACACGGACTTAACACGGACCATGAACTACATTACTTTTTGGGTGAATGATCGCCCAATAATGAACTGCACGTTGGCAACTTACAGTCAATTTTTGTGAACGCATACGTAACCCCTATGTTTCCCTTGCCTGACGTGGCACTCAGGGTGTGTGAGCATTCTACAACGGTGGGCAGCACGGCCCCCCACTGGTCACACCTCAGAGTATCAATCCAGCACATGGCCGACGACACTCCACTTAGATTGCTTACTGTGTCCCCTTGCACATGTTCTCCACTACAAATGGGATGTATCTCCCAACATCATCGAGGTTGTTCCACACTTAGGACATTCTCCCTGCCTTATCTGTCCTATCGCTCCAAGTATCTGCTCAATCGCCGTGCTTTCACGGTCGTTGGACATATCATGTTTGATGTCTACATCGAGTCACCTCCTCTTATTCTTCCATTTTTTTCCATCCCTCCTCCTCACCTCCTATCCTGTACCCTGATCTACGGACCCTAAGTCAACTTTGACAACCTTGACTACTCACATCTAACCCCCCCCAGTGGTTATACTTCTCAATCCCACTACACGCTTTCCTGTGCGCACTCTGCACGGAAGATTTTTCGCATACATGCTTGTGGGGTTGTACGCATGCCCTCTAGGTCCTCTGACGATTCTCGTACCTCACTTATACGGTCTAGTCTTCCTTCCTTACCACACATGCGCACTGCCCCATCACGTCATACCACCCTCATTGAATACGGCATTCACGTTCTCCAATGACCGGTGCGTGCCTCTGCATGTTTCGGCCCCTGAGGTGTGCCGGTGCGCAGTCTAGTCGATGCAAGCCGCGCCGGTACTTCTAGTACTCACTGGTTTCCGCCATCTTCCGCATCCGGAAGGCGCCACGGAACCAGTGTCTCTTGGCCTCCTACGCTTCGACAGCAGGTAAGCTGCACACGGACGCGGCTGCTGCACATCTTTTTCACCCAGTTCCCCAGTCCCCCTCGTACTTTGCAGACTCCACTTACGGTTTCTTTTCGCCTGCTTCCTCCCTTGCTTTAGATAGGCGTACCCGCCCTCTCGCTCCCACGTTATCCTGGATGACCAACTCCACGGTACACTCAGGATAAGATCCTCACCATGCTCCGGTTTTATTTCCCAACCTTTGCTTCCCTTGACATTCCACTAACATGCTCCAACTTTGCAGCATTGCAACTTTCTGCCGCAGCACAGCGTCCAAACATTCTCGCTCCATCTCAAGACACTGGAAGGTTCTCATTACACGGCACCTAGGGTAAGATCCCTCTTCTTCTTTCCCGGTCCCTTCTCCTCAACCTTGCATTTCCTCTCATTCTCTCATTCCCCTCATACTTTCAGCCTCAACGTCCACCCGCAGCGCGGCGTACCCGCCCCAGCTACGCCATAAGAGATATTGGACTTCTTTACATTGTCTTCTACTAGTGGCACCAGAGACGGTTCACCGCTTACCAGAGTTCCTCCAGCACTGTACTTCATCACCCACTACTCAGTCCTCCTCGTACCCCAGGCCGGGTTGGAATTATCAACGGCTCTGTGGTGAGCGTCTGATTTCAATTCTTTCGCAACCTTCCAACAACAGTTTACTGTTCCCACTATTGGGCCCTTTTACCCTGTTGCCTTCACATTCCGCTCATTCTCGCTCTTACTTTTTTCTTTCCCTCCCTTAGGGACCCCATCCACTTACTTTACAATGCCACACAGGTATTTATTTCACCATGTTCTATGTAGGGACCTTGATTTCAATGAGGCTGTAACTACTCTCAGGACCTCCAGGCACTTAGTTTGTCTTCTTAACTGGGATCACAACTCATTACTCATTGTCTCCCCAGTCCTCTCAACCCCTCTTTTTGCACCTCTGTTGGTTCTTTCTGCACTGCTCTTGCTTCTTTCTGCACCTCTTTTGCAAATTTCTGCATCCCTCTTGCCTCTTTCTGCACCCCTCTTCCCTATTTCTCCACCTCTCTTGCCTCTGTCTGCACCCCTGTTTCCTCTTTCTGCACCTCTTTTGCCTGTTTCTGCAACTTTCTTGCCTCTTTCTGCAAATCTCTTGCCTCCTTCTGCACCTCTGTTGCTTCTTCCTGCACTTATTTTGCCTCTTTCTGCACCTCTCTTGCTTCTTTCTGCACCCCGTTGTCTCTTTCTGCACTCGTCTTCCCTCTTTCTGCACCTCTCTTGCTTCTTTCTGCACCCTTCTTCTCTTTTTTTGCAACCCTCTTGCCTCCTTCAGTTCTCTTGCCATTTTCTGCACCTCTCTTGCCTCTTACTGCACCTCGCTTGCCTTTTTCTGAACTTCTCTTGCTTCTTTCGACACCTCTGTTGCTTCTTTCAGCAATTCTCTTGCCTCTTTCTGCACTTCTCTTGCTTGTTTCTGCACCTCTCTTGCGTCTTTCTGCACCTCTGTTGCCTCTTTCTGCACCTCACTTGCCTCTTTCTGCACCTCACTTGCTTCTTTCTGCACCCCTCTTGCCTCTTTCTGCACCCCTCTTTCCTCTTTCTGCACCTCTCTTGCCTCTTTCTGCACCCCTGTTCCCTCTTTCTGCACCTTTCCTGCCTGTTTCTGCACCTCTCTTGCCTCTTTCTGTACCTCTGTTGCTTCTTTCTGCACTTATCTTGCCTCTTTCTGCACACTTTGCGCCTCTTTCAGCACCTCTGTTGCTTCTTTCTGCATGTCTCTTCCTTATTTCTGCACCCCTCCTGCCTCTTTCTGTACCCCTATTGCCTCTTTGTGCACCTCTCCTACCTCTTTATGCACCTCTCTTGCCTCTTTTTGCACCTCTGTTGGTTCTTTCTGCACTGCTCTTGCTTCTTTCTGCACCTCTTTTGCAAATTTCTGCATCCTTCTTGCCTCTTTCTGCACCTTTCTTCCCTATTTCTCCACCTCTCTTGCTTCTTTCTGCACTTCTCTTGCTTCTTTCTGCTCTGCTCTTGCTTCTTTCTGCACCTCTCTTGCAAATGTATGTATCCCTCTTACCTCTTTCTGCATCCCTGTTCCCTCTTTCTGCACCTTTCTTGCCTGTTTCTGTACCTCTCTTGCCTCTTTCGGCACCTCTGTTGCTGCTTTCTGCACTTCTCTTGCCTCTTTCTCCACCCCTTTTGCCTCTTTCTGTACTCCTTTTGCCTCTTTGTTCACCTCTCCTGCCTCTTTCTGCACCTCTCTTGCCTTTTTCTGCTGTTCTCTTGCCTCTTTCTGCACCTCTTTTGCTTCTTTCTGCACTTTTCTTGCCTCTTTCTGTACCCCTCTTGCCTCTTTCTGCACCTCTGTTGGTTCTTTCTGCACTGCTTTTGCTTATTTCTGCACCTCTGTTGCAAATTTCTGCATCCCTCTTGCCTCTTTCTGTACCCCTCTTTCTGCACCTCTCTTGCCTCTGTCTGCACACCTGTTCCCTCTTTCTGCTCCCCTTTTGCCTGTTTCTGCAACTCTCTTGCCTCTTTCTGCAGTTCTCTTGCCTCCTTCTGTACCTCACTTGCCTCTTTCTGCACTTCTCTTGTTCTTTCTGCACCCTTCTTCCCTTTTTC
This sequence comes from Calotriton arnoldi, assembly GCA_963921515.1. Classification (NCBI taxonomy): domain Eukaryota; kingdom Metazoa; phylum Chordata; class Amphibia; order Caudata; family Salamandridae; genus Calotriton; species Calotriton arnoldi. The sequence continues at coordinate 574,544 of CAWUFW010009980.1, read as the reverse complement.
TGCACATCTCTTGCCTCTTTCTGCACCTCTCTTGCCTCTTTTTGCACATCTCTTGATTCTTTCTGCACTGCTCTTGCCTCTTTTTGCACCTCTCTTGCCTCTTTCTGCACCTCTTTTGCTTCTTTCTATACTTCTCTCTCCTCTTCCTGCACCCCTCTTGCCTCTTTCTGCACCTCTGTTGCTTCGTTCTGCACTGTTCTTGCTTCTTTCTGCAACTCTCTTGCCTCTTTCTGCAATTCTCTTGCCTCTGTCTGCACCCCTGCTCCCTCTTTCTTTACCTCTTTTGTCTGTTTCTGCAACTCTCTTGCCTCTTTCTGTACCCCTCTTGCCTCTTTTTCCATCTCTGTTGGTTCTTTCTGCACTGCTCTTGCTTCTTTCTGCACCTCTTTTGCAAATTTCTCCATCCCTCTTGCTTCTTTCTGCATCCCTGTTCCCTCTTTCTGCACCTTTCTTGCCTGTTTCTGCACCTCTCTTGCCTCTTTCGGCACCTCTGTTGCTTCTTTCTGCGCTTCTCTTGCCTCTTTCTGCACCCCTCTTGCCTCTTTCTGCACCCCTCTTCCCTCTTTCAGCACCTCTGTTGCTTCTTTCTGTACCCCTCTTGCCTCTGTCTGCATACCTGTTCCCTCTTTCTGCACCCCTTTTGCCTGTTTCTGCAACTCTCTTGGCTCTTTCTACTCTTCTCTTGCTTCTTTCTGCACCCTTCTTCCCATTTTGTGCACATCAGTGATGTCATCAGTGATGTCATTTGAGATGTCATCAGTGATGTTATGAGTGATGTCACTGACCATGTCATGAGTGATGTAATATGTGACGTCATCAGCAGTGCATTACGGGCGCGCGAGTTATAGTTAGCTGAACTAACTATAACGGGGGAATTTCTATGGTTTTGTACGGGTGAAATGTCCAATTAACTATAACGCCCCTGAAACCTATGGTTTTTTCAGTGAAATTCTAAGGTTTTTTAAATGCTAATTTCTAACTATAACGTGCCTGAAACCTATGGTTTTTTCAGTGAATTTCTAAGGTTTTTTAAATGCTAATTTCTAACTATAACGTGTCTGAAACCTATTGTTTTTTCAGTGAATATATATATATTTATTATACTATGTATACATGTGAAAATGTCTCGGTCCCCTGTTTGCCTCGGTGGCACGGAAAAAATAGGTGGAACTGACGTCAGCACGCCGACGAGGTCCTCTTATGGCTCCGATGACGTCATACGGTGTCGCGAGCGGAGCCGTGCTCGTTGACGTGGGAGAGCTAGGAAAGAATTTCCGTGGAATGCTGGTGCAGGGGATATTCACCTAAGTGTTCAGGCTAGTCCTTTGGGAGCAACTGTTTATGTTGCCACTCCAGAAACCGAAACCAGTGATCCGAGGGCAGAGGCCCTGCAGATGGCACACGAGGTGGGGTGCCCAGTCGTGTGCACCGGCGGGGCAGCGAAGTGACAAGCACCACAACCCACAAAAAAGGTAACGAGGGCACTGAATAACACAAGATCTTCTCTTTGTATCTGGCAGGAACAACGAAGTTAAAATGCCCTAGTACCAAAATGTAGAATTAGTGCTACAATGGTCTTCAAGAGGACCTGCGATGCCGCTTCTGCCTCCCGTACCCTGGAGGCGGCACATGGGTCACGCGGTACGGTCATACTGCGGTGGGACGCACACTCGTTGACCTCTCATGGCACTGCTCCACAATTCAGGGAGGACGCTTTCCATTAGCTATGTTTTCTGATGACATGTCGCGCCGGCTCCTTTAGATCCAAACAGACTCTTCCACTCTCTCACCGGAAGTGAAACCAGGCCACGTGGACACTTTCACAATACAACAGCCGGGAATGCACTTTTCGGTAAAAAAACCACATTCCTTCCTCCTAATTAATCAAATAAACGTCTCACTGAAGAACAGGGGCCAGCTTCGATCGGTAAACAGCCGTTACAACGACTTTTTTACTTTGCGATACCATTACAACGCATGGATTACCACGCATACGTTGTACATCACGAAGTCATTACTACGCATTTTTTTAGAACGCATGGTCATTTACCATGCATGCTTTTACAACAAATTTTGTTGTAAAGGTATGTATGGTAAATGACCATGCGTTCTAAAAAACATGTAGACGATCCATGTCGTTGTAAGGAAACAGAGGCTGTTCCATTTCCTCACAACGACGTGCACCGCCCCTCAGAGATGACATGAAGCAGGAACCACGAGGAGAGAGGAACCATGAGGAGTGAGAGGTAAGGGGGATTGGGCATGGGGTGGGGGTTTCTTTCTAGGGTTTAGGGTAGTGCAGTGGTGTTTGGGTGGTGTAGGGGGTCATGCTGGGGGTAGTGTTTTAGGGTTTAGGGTAGTGCAGTGGTGTTTGGGTAGTGTAGGGGGTCATGCTGGGGGTAGTGTTTTCGGGTTTAGGGTAGTGCAGTAGTGTAGGGGGTCGTGCTGGGGGTAGTGTTTTAGGGTTTAGGGTAGTGCAGTGGTGTATGGGTAGTGTAAGGGGTCATGCTGGGGTAGTGTTTTAGGGTTTAGGGTAGTGCAGTCGTGTTTGAGTAGTGTAGGGGGTCATGCTGGTGGTAGTGTTTTAGGGTTTAGGGTAGTACAGTGGTGTTTGTGTAGTGTAGGGGGTCATGCTGGGGGTAGTGTTTTATGGTTTATGGTAGTGCAGTGGTGTTTGGGTAGTGTAGGGGGTCGTGCTGGGGGTAGATTTAGGGTTTAGGGTAGTGCAGTGGTATTTGGGTAGTGTAGGGAGTCGTGCTGGGGGTAGTGTTTTAGGTTTAGGGTAGTGCAGTGGTGTTTGTTTAGTGTAGGGGGTTGTGCTGGGGGTAGTGTTTTAGGGTTTATGTTAGTGCAGTGGTGTTTGGGTAGTGTAGGGGGTAGTGCTGGGGTAGTGTTTTAGGGTTTAGGGAAGTGCAGTGGTGTTTGTGTAGTGAAGGGGTCATGCTGTGGGTAGTGTTTTAGGGTTTAGGGTAGTGCAGTCATGTTTGTGTAGTGTAGGGGGTCATGTTTTAGGGTAGTGCAGTTGTGTTTGGGTAGTGTAGGGGGTCATGCTGGGGTTAGTGTTTTAGGGTTTAGGGTAGTGCAGTGGTGTTTGGGTAGTGTAGGGGGTCGTGCTGGGGATAGTGTTTTAGGGTTTAGGGTAGTGCAGTGGTGTTTGTGTAGTGTGGGAGGTCATGCTGGGGGTATATTTAGGGTTTAGTGTAGTGCAGTGGTGTTTGGGTAGTGTAGGGAGTCATGCTGGGGGTAGTGTTTTAGGGTTTAGGGTAGTGCAGTGGTGTTTGGGTAGTATAGGGAGTCGTGCTGGTGGTAGTGTTTTAGGGTTTAGGGTAGTGCAGTTTTGTTTGGGTAGTGTAGGGTGTCGTGCTGGGGGTAGTGTTTTAGGGTTTAGGGTAGTGCAGTGGTGTTTGGGTAGTGTAGGGGGTAGTGTTTTAGGGTTTAGGGTAGTGCGCCCAACCAGCCACAATATCCGTGGACAAAGAGGATCCTGACTCTTTGGAACGCTCCGTTAATTGAATAATTTGGGTCAAGGGCCCTACCACGTCCAAGACCTATCAATTCCTTTCTTGTGATCCCTCATATACTTGGAGAAAAAGGTACATAGTTTCTCATCAATTTCAGGCGTGTGTGCCACCTTCCCCTTCAGTGAGGGCCTGGGGCATTCTCCCCTCATCCTATTCCTGACCTCCCTTTCAAGGGGTTGATGGATTTTCCCCACCACATACTCTGCCACTTTGGCGTCAGGTGTCCACTCTGCTGACCTAGGATGGTAAATTTGGGTAGGCTCGAAAATGTCCGAGTGGACCCCGTCCCCAACCGGGGACTGAGAGGAGAGGGACTCTGGACGCCAGGGACACCCCGAGTCCTTATCCTCATCGGAGGAGAAATCATCCTCCGATACACCCTCTCCCTCTAAGGGAAAGCCGCCGTCGGGTCTACAATAGTGGTGACAGTGTTGCAATTTTCTCCGGGCCCCTCCTCCTCCCGGCAGGGTGCATGTTTTAGCGTTCGCGCACTCTTGAGGAAGGTCTCCGTAAGTTTATCAAATCCTTCCAAGTGCCCTGCGTTATGCTTAACTGCCCTTTTATTCCCCATCTGGGAGCTACTTGGACCCGCCACCACCAGATCTGGGTCACTGAACACCCCAGGGATGCTTTTCGCCAGCTTATCAACCTGATCCCTAAGAGGAGCCAGCACCCTAGAAATAACCAGAGAGAGGGCTTGGTCCACTGCTGGAGGGAGAAGTTGGGGGGGCCATTCCTCCTCCACTTACTGGTAGGAGGAGTAAAAATGGTCTTCTGGAGAAGACATGATAGCAGAGGGTGTGAGCACAGAACAAATGCCCTTAAAATCCTTAAGACAGCGCCCTCGCCGGTGCTCCAACAGCTGGGCTTTCCCCGAAGCTGTTATAAGAATAGACTGAGGCGCAATACCAATTACCACCACCAGGTGGCGCTGGTCACTAACGTGGCCGTGTGGGGAAATCACCGCGTAGCGGTGTCAAAATTAGGCGAGGGTTGGTCGGGAATCAAGCGGACAGTAAAGGAGTGACCGGATTCCCAAACGCGCGTAAAGACCAGCGGGAGCGCTCGACGGAGCTGCCTCGCTCGGACCAGACGCGCCTGACAGGATCTCACCGCACGCAGAGCACACAGCGGGAGAAACTGCGAGGGGGAGAACGCGTCGGGCAAGAGCCTGCTGCGCAGGGAATATGAAACAATACCAAGGCAATAATGCTAATAACGTGCACAAGAAACCGCTATACAAACAGCAACAACGTCAGATTAAGCCAAGAATGTAAGGAATGCACTTAACTGACGAGCAGTGAAGAAAGAGGAAGCGGAAGGGACGTCACAATATTATATACGATGGACTGTGATATGATTGGACTATAGTTGCCTTGGAGACTACCCCCTAATGGTTCATGGGTTGTGTAGTCTTTTGTTTAATGATTGTTGTGTTACGTTTTCTTTGAACTGCTATGCAAATAAAGTGAGGAAAGATATGCATAATCCTCGCCTCCGTCCTGCCATAGAATTCATTAAACTTTATTTGATCTGATTTAGAAACATAGATCACAAAAGTGTACATAAAAACAGTAAATCCTCTTTCCTAATACAATACAGTGAGAATTAATTAAAACCAGTAGGTAAAAACGGGTGTTACAAAGCCCGGTTCAGAGCAACTTCAGGTTAACAGAATCATAAAGTTCAATGTTTCGCAAGATCAATCTCATGTACTTCGTGCAAAATACGCAATAAGGGGTCCAAGTAAGATGTAACGCTCCAATACCTGACCAGTTTGCCTTATATAAAACTGCAGAAAAACTAAAAATAAAAAGTGTTTTGCACACTTCTGTCATTGGGCTATTTGTGGGCTACATCTGGGTGATATTTGTGCTACATTTGGGCTCTTTTTTCTCTGGTGGCCATCTTGGGAGACTTATTTGTTATGAAGTTTCCTAATTTCGTCATTTACTGCAGTCTCCTCAGTAGGAAATGCTTTCAGTTTTTTACTTTGATTCCATCAAGAAGGCATTCAGATGTGTCACACATTTGCCATAAATTCAGAATGTTAGCACTCTAGTTGTTCATTAGATCACTGTAGTAAAGCTACTGCTCACCAGGGAGTTAACTGGAAGTCTACTGCTGGTATTGAAAGTGATTGTTTCAGTCTGCATGTCAGAATTTTCTAATGGAATAGAAGAGGATTTGAGATCTCACTTAAAACATGCCCTAAATTTTCTTTCTGCAGCACTAACCATAATTTCTATGGCAAAATGAACCCCCTCATTTTGTTCCTTTTTAAATTAAATGTTTTAAGTGTTACCAGTTTATTCCAATCAAGATGGCTTCAGGTGTGCCATACTTTTGTCATAAGTAAGACTGCTAGCGCTCTAGTTGTTCTTTAGAACACTCTGGGAAGCTGCAGTAGAACACAAAGGCATCAACTGACAGGCTGCTCTTGTTGAAATATAACAGGAAGATATTTGAGATCTCACTTAAAACATGTCCTAATTTTTCTTTCTACAGCACTAACCATAATTTCTATGGCAAAATGAACCCCCTCATTTTGTTCCTTTTTAAATTAAATGTTTTAAGAGTTACCAGTTTATTCCAATCAAGATGGCTTCAGGTGTGCCATACTTTTGTCATAAGTAAGACTGTTAGCTCTCTAGTTGTTCTTTAGAACACTCTGGGAAGCTGCAGTAGAACACAAAGGCATCAACTGACAGGCTGCTCCTGCTGAAATATAACAGGAAGATATTTGAGATCTCACTTAAAACATGTCCTAATTTTTCTTTCTACAGCACTAACCATAATTTCTATGACAAAATGAACCCCCTCATTTTGTTCCTTTTTAAATTAAATGTTTTGAGAGTTACCAGTTTATTCCAATCAAGATGGCTTCAGGTGTGCCATAATTTTGTCATAAGTAAGACTGTTAGCGCTCTAGTTGTTCTTTAGAACACTCTGGGAAGCTGCAGTAGAACACAAAGGAATCAACTGACAGTCTCTGCCCTTGTTGGATGTACATGTTTTACTGAGAATGTCAGACTTCATTCTCACATGACTGAGAAAGATAATGTGAATTTATAGAAAATATGCTCTCATTTTAGCTTCTGGAGCACCTTCCAAAACTGTATGGGACAAGCATGTGAAAATAGTTTTCTCTCAAACATGATTCATGATATCCCAGCAGAAGGTTTTTCACAGGGTAAAATCACCTTAGAACACACCACAATTAGTATGGTACCATCAACAAATGAATTCTAATGTAACTAAAGTCTGTTATCACCCTTTATAGTTCTCCTTTTGGCAACCCTCAAAATCTTCGATTCACTACAATGCATTTCAATGGGGTACTATCATTTATATTGGTCCCAAGATGGCTGCCAGCAATTCCAGGATGAAGTGCTGACAGCCAATCAGATCTCACGATGACATGTGTGGTTAGGCTCCGCCCAGATATATATGTGTTTTCTTTTTCAAATTTCTCAGGAACTACTGAACGGATTTACACCATTTAACCGAAAGGCACGACTCTGAACCAAGGGCTACCTTTTTGCCACATTTGGTGTAATTCCGTTCAGCAGTTCGGGCTGTAGCTGCGACTAAAGGTTCCTATGGAAAATTGCATGGGGAAAACATGTTTTGGGACCCCCCTTTTTTCTCGGCCCCCACTTGACGAATCACCCCGAAACTTTCAGGATAGGAGCGGAACGGAGCGGGCCATAAGTTTTGAGAATTTCGCGAAGATTCGTCAACCGGCGCCAAAGGTTTTGGAAATAGAATGTTGCGAATTTCCTATGGAAAATAGGTCCTAACTATAACTATCTACTGGCGACCGCCAGTAGATAATATATATATATATATATATATATATATATATATATATATACATATACACCGGCAGTGTGGTGCTTGAGTCACTGGTGCTACTAGCAGGAACGTGAGCGCCACCCACATGGGGAGGAGGTACTTACCTGAGGCGCCCAAACCTCTGCTATGCCCACCGTGTAACCTTCGCCTATCGCAGAGAAGCAGGCGCCATAAAATGTTGGACACCGACAGCACTGTTTTGTTGGAAGAAGGCATCTGAGGAAGGAATTACTCCGAAATGCATAATGCCATGCCAATAAATTGCCGGTCTTATTGAATCCACTGTGTGTGCGCCTGGTCCTTCGTCTGTGTGGGGGGCCTTGGTAGAGACATTTTGGTGCGTGGCCACTAAGCACCTTGGGCACCCCATCCGGAAGCAGTGCGGCAGGCAGAGTGGCAATTTGGACTGTTTTCAATGTGTTTGAAATACTGCCGTACCGCCGCTGTTGTAACATCAAACAACATTCGCTGGGACTGACTCCAGTCCAAGATGCCAGGCCGGGATTTCCCGAGAGGCTCAGAAGCGGCAGGATGTTGGATTCTGGGACCGGCAGTGTGGTGCTTGAGTCACTGGTGCTACTAGCAGGAACGTGAGCGCCACCCACATGGGGAGGAGGTACTTACCTGAGGCGCCCAAACCTCTGCTACGCCCACCATGTAACCTTCGCCTATCGCAGAGAAGCAGGCACCATAAAATGTTGGACACCGACAGCACTGTTTTGTTGGAAGAAGGCATCTGAGGAAGGAATTACTCCAAAATGCATAATGCCATGCCAATAAATTGCCGGTCTTATTGAATACACCATGTGTGCCCGGTCCTTCGTCTGTGTGGGGGGCCTTGGTAGAGATATAATATATATATATATATATATATATATATATATATATATATATATATATATATATATATATATATATATATATATATATATATATATATATATATATATATATATATATATATATATATATATATATATATAGTATCTACTGGCGGTCGATAGTTATAGTTAGGACCACGCTTCCATAGGAAAATCGTTTTTTGATTTGCTTATAACTTTGGCGTCGTTTGACGAATGTTTAGGAAATTTTCCCAAAAACTTCTCTTTTTAGATCAGCTCCTATCTTGAAAGTTTGGGGGTGATTTGTCAAGGGGGGCTGAGAAAAAGGGGGTCCCAAAACGTGTTTTCTCCATGCAATTTCCATAGGAGACTTTAGACAAGGCTACAGGTCAAACTGCTGAACGGAATTACGCCAAATTTGGCAGGGAGAAAGGTCTTGGTCCAGAAAGCACACTTTTGTTTAAATGGGGTAAATCCGTTCAGTAGTTTTTGAGAAATATCAAATTTTACAGATATCGATATTTGAGAATTCTGACATCTGATTGGCTGAGGCGTTACGAGCACAAGCTTGCGGCTCATTGGCTGCGAACTGTTGAAACTAGGAAGTGTTGGCAGCCATTTTGTGACTTAGTTGAAGGAAGTAGGGGAAAAAAAGAGAAAAATTGTATAAGAGGGTATAGTAGTAACACTGTGGACTTATTTTAAGCAGTTTGTACGGTGCACAGACAGGTAGTGTGACTGTTGCGTAGGCCATGGAAATTACGTCCGCAAAACAACGATGCGCGGTATTGTGACAATGTTCAGTAGGCTGCGGAAATCATATCGGGAAAACAACAATGCGCCGTATTGCGGCCTTCCTTTAATATAATGCGCAGTAATGTTTACTTATAATGCGGTGTTCACTTTTATCACGGATAGTGTCACTTTGTTAGAGAAAATTTAATATTATGTGGGAGGGCGTGTTCTCTCCCTCTGCGCGGAACAAAATTAACGTTTAATTGGCTGAGGTGTTCCAACAACGAGCTTAATGTTCATTGGCTGCGAACCATTGAAAGTAGAAGTGTTGCCAACCATTCTCTCCCCCTCCGCGGAGTAGCAAGGACATCTGATTGGCTCACATGTTCCAAGCAGGACCTTCCAGAGCTTAATGTTCATTGGCTGCGAACCATTGAAAGTAGAAGTGTTGCCAGCCATTCCCTCCCCCTCCGCGGAGTAGCAGGGACATCTGATTAGCTGACGTGTTCCAAGCAGGACCTTCCCAAGCTTAATGTTCATTGGCTGTAAACCATTGATAGTAGAAGTGTTGTCAGCGATTCCCTCCCCCTCCGCGGAGTATCAGGGACATCTGATTGGGTAACGTGTTCCAAGCAGGACCTTCCAAAGCTTAATGTTCATTGGCTGTGAAGCATTAAAAGTAGAAGTGTTGGCAGCCATTCCCCCCCCTTTGCGGAAAACTATGGACATTTTATTGACTAAAGTGTTCCGAGTACAAGTTTGCTCCTTATTGGGTGGGAACGGTTCACTGTTGTCAGCCATTTTGTGACGCACTTCAAAGGAGTACAGGAAAAAAAAAGTAGTAGAGGGGAGGGTAGGAACACTATTAACTCTGTACAGTGGTCCCAAGGTGGTGGACCGGGGCTGTGAAGGTAAAAATTGTTTTTTATATACTTTAAGGGCCATTTATATAATTTGCGTGGGGCCTACAAATCACGGCGGGAAAATAACAGAGTGTGTTGCGGTCTTCTTTTTATTAAGTCAGCGGGTGGGATACTTCCCAGGAGCAGTATTTACTTATAATGTGGTGTTTACTTTTCTGACGGGGAGTGCTACATCTTTGGAGGAAAAATTATAATATGGAGAAGGGGGTTGCAAAAAGAAAGCGCGCTGTTGCGGTCTTCATTTAAATAAGGTTCTGAGTAGGCTACTTCTCGGGAGCAATGTTTACTTATAATGTATAGTTATAGTGCGGTGCTTACTTCTGTCGCGGGGAGTGCTACTTCCTTGCAGCAAAATAGTAGGTGTGGTTGCGCTGCAAAAGTTTCAGTCTAGGTTTGAAACAGTTTTTATTAAGCAATCACAAATATACTTTCTTAGGAAAGTGTAGCTGTATATATCAGAGGGGTGACAAATAAAAACGCAATTCATACAATATCCCTTAAGCATGGCCACACCCTCCCTTTAATTTGTCGTCTATAGTTTGTAAAAGTGTTGCCCCATATTCTTGTTAATGTAGGAGGGCATCAGTTACTTTTAGATAAAGTAGAAAAGAAGTGCTACAAGAAACACTCCCGCACTACATCATCTCAGGTCACAACAACAATAACAAGTAAAAAACAGTTAAACACAAATGACGTCATATTACCTAAAAATGTACGCTTCATCAAAACATTAAATGAAGCACTATGTATATAATTTTTTTTAGGGACTACTATTTTATAAAATATTAGCAGTGTTACAAACTGTGAGGTAGTAAGTTATCAACGGAAATAACTGTAGTATATGTTGTTAATGTCTCGCACAGATAGATCTCCAACCCCTTTGAAGTACTATAAACTCACAGTATTAAAATGTACAGGGTGCGTTTATAGTATTCCACAGGAGAAGAAGAATAAGGAGCATAACAAAAAAATCACAATTTTTACCATTTCTATTCTGTAGAAGTCGGGAAAGTTTTGTCGTAGTGCTTAGAGGTCGCTCACTGCTCCGCTAACAGATCACGTACTCCTTTAAGAACATATAGGATAGTAGTAATAGATACACTACTATTCCTATAAATTCTATAGGGAGAACGAGAATAGGAATCACAACAGAGAAAAAGAGAAATACCAAAATATCATTCAAAAATGTAGGGTTTATCAAAGGCATTCAGTAAGAAAGTGTCTATGCAAACAATCTTTTTTAAACTGCAATTTCAAAAAATATTCTCACTGTAAAAATATCTGATCAAGTAAGTTATAACGGTCAGTAAGCTGTATTTGAGATGGTTTACTCCTGGCGGCGGCAAATCTCCAATTCCTGTTGTGTGAAAATATGACACTCTACTACAATATAGAGAGTGACACTGATGCCACACAAGAAGGAAAAGGAAAATAAAGTCATGAACACAAAACAAGATCAATAACGAAATACTTTCCAGCGGTGAATATGTTCAGAGCTTCTTTTCTCCGGGACTTCGAAATCTTTCATCTTCGTGCCAACGGGTCATAAACTCCTCTGAGATCATAATGACTGTGAATATTACAATATACATATTCACACTATATGATCCCAAGGGGGAAACAGAGTAAGAACCAGAAGCTGCTGACGTTACTTATAAATCTTTAGTCTTCGCGCCCACGGGTCACCAACACCTCTGAGGTCAAGTATAGTGTCAATATTATAATATACAAAGTGACACTATATGAGCTCAAATGAGCCAGAAAAGGAATAGTGTTTCCTCTATTTTGTCTGTTTCTGAATACAAGCTGCTGACGTTACATATAAATGGCAAAAACAACCAATAACATTTTTTCTAAATACAAATCTTTAAATATTCACAAATAGCTACGTATTATAAATATCTACTAAGCCAGAATCAAACAACTTACAACTCCGTAATATGTTTTGTTGTCGCAAAAGAAGAATCCGACGCTAGAAAACGAAAGCTGCATCACAGAATGGACACGCGTAAATAACTCGCAAAAACGAAACTAATCGAACAACGGGTGTGGTTACACTACTATTCCTATAAATTCTATAGGGAGAACGAGAATAGGAACCACAACAGAGAAAAAGAGAAATACCAAAATATCATTCAACAAAAATGTAGGGTTTATCAAAGGCATTCAGTAAGAAAGTGTCTATGCAAACAATCTTTTTTAAACTGCAATTTCAAAAATATTCTCACTGTAAAAATATCTGATCAAGTAAGTTATAAAGGTCAGTAAGCTGTATTTGAGATGGTTTATTCCTGGCGGCGACAAATCTCCAATTCCTGTTGTGTGAAAATATGACACTCTACTACAATATAGAGAGTGACACTGATGCCACACAAAAAGGAAAAGGAAAATAAAGTCATGAACACAAAACAAGATCAATAACGAAATACTTTCCAGCGGTGAATATGTTCAGAGCTTCTTTTCTCCGGGACTTCGAAATCTTTCATCTTTGCGCCGATGGGTCATAAACTCCTCTGAGATCATAATGACTGTGAATATTACAATATACATATTCACACTATATGATCCCAAGGGGGAAATAGAGTAAGAACCAGAAGCTGCTGACGTTACTTATAAATCTTTAGTCTTCGCGCCCACGGGTCACCAACACCTCTGAGGTCAAGTATAGTGTCAATATTATAATATACAAAGTGACATTATATGAGCTCAAATGAGCCAGAAAAGGAATAGCGTTTCCTCTATTTTGTCTGTTTCTGAATACAAGCTGCTGACGTTACATATAAATGGCAAAAAAAAACAATAATTTTTTTTTCTAAATACAAATCTTTAAATATTCACAAATAGCTACGTATTATAAATATTTACTATGCCATAATCAAACAACTTACAACTCCTTAATATGTTTTGTTGTCGCAAAAGAAGAATCCGACGCTAGAAAATGGAATCTGCATCACAGAATGGACACGCGTAAATAACTCGCAAAAATGAAACTAATCGAACAACGGGTGTGGTTTATATACTTTTTGGTTATTGAGTAGTCTATAGATGGAACATGCGGCTCCGCCCATTTAGATGTCAAGTTTTACAGTTGACACGTGCTCACGTTTTCACTGTTTAACTTGTGCACGTGTTGGGGAAAGTTACAAAATGTGAAGCGGTAAAGGTTTCGATTTCGATCCTCACACGTATAAGCTCCTTAATATGTACATACGTTGGAGACCTTAAAAACTGTTACCCGGTAAACCGTGTCATTTCCTTTCTTGTGACTAAAAACATCTATTAATTGCTGTAATTCTAAATAGAAGACATAAAAAAAATATCGTTCCGAATAGAAAAAAAAATGCGTGCTAATATTTCTCATCACTATAGTTTTAAATTTAAAAAATGCCAGGATTTGTAAAGCGTACAGCTACCTCCAGAGAAGTGTCCCGGCGCTCGGGGCGTCGGGAAGATTAAGCAAGGTATTGCCCACAGTGGCATAGTGGTGGGCTAACGTGCCGCCGGAGCCGGGAATCGAACTGTGAACGCTGTTGTTCTAAGTCAGGTATCATAGCTGCTGCGTCACACTTTTTCCACACTTATAGGTTAATTAGTGCTAATTAAGTTTTAAACATTGTTAAATTATAACTTATAACAGACTACTGTTACAGTTAGTTTTTCACTACAAAAAGTATGCACGTCTTTTTAAAATTTACTTAAAAACAATATAGGTTTCAGGGACATTGTAGTTACAAATTAGCATTTAAAAACCTTAGAAATTCACTGAAAAAACCATAGGTTTCAGGCACGGTATAGTTAGTTGGACATTTCACTCTTACAAAACCATAGAAATTCCACCGTTATAGTTAGTTCAGCTAACTATAACTCGCGCCCCCGCAATGCACTGCTGATGACATCACATATTACATCATTCATGACATGGTCAGTGACATCACTGATGACATCACTGATGACATCTCAAATGACATCACTGATGACATCACTGACGACATCATCCAGTGACTGTGTTTCTGTAATTTTTTTAATATGTTTTATATATATTCCAAGGTGTATGGAAGAATGAGTGGGTGTATAAGTGTCTGGATGGAGGATTTAGTAGATGAGTGACTGACTGTATAAGTGAGTGATTAAATGTGTCTTACTGAATGCATATGTTAGTGACTAAACTGTGTGAATGTCTGTATTAGTCTGTCTGTTGTTGTGCAAGCTGCTGCATGCGTTGGTCAGTAGCTACATGAGTGTCTATATAGGTTATTGATTGGTTGTCTGAGTATTTTTTGGGGGAGATTGAGTGTGTGTGTGGGTGGGTGGGAGGTGTGTGACTCTGTGCATAGATGTGTGAGTGGTTGATTCACTGGGTGTATGGGTTCAAGAGTGCATGTGGAAACAGCTGTATGGGTGCGTGAGTGTGTGTATCGGTGTCTTGGTGAGTGAATGAATGTCTCAGTGGTACATGTCCAAGTAACTACATATGTAAAAGGCAGAGTATGTGAGAATTGAAGTATATAGAGGACTCTACATGATAGTCAGGGATTTTGAGACTGGCTGTATAGATCAGTGTGTCTGTATAGGTGTATGAGTGCATATGATAGTGTTTTATTGATGAGTGACTGCATGTATGAGTTATTGTATGGATGAATGAGTGGATGTGTGTGTAGACCTAGCAATAAGTGAGTGCGTATGTAGTAACTGGTATTGGTGTGTCAATGATCTAGAAAATGGTAGTCTGTATTGTACTGTGGGTGTATCAAAGGTTATATTAAAGTGTGAGGAGGTGCATCAGATTTTCACGTGGATGATGTCATCAGTGATGTCATCAGTGATGTCATTTGAGATGTCATCAGTGATGTCATCAGTGATGTCACTGACCATTTCATGAATGATGTAATATGTGACGTCATCAGCAGTGCATTACGGGGCGCGAGTTATAGTTAGCTGAACTAACTATAACGGTGGAATTTCTATGGTTTTGTACGAGTGAAATGTCCAACTAACTATAACGTGCCTGAAACCTATGGTTTTTTCAGTGAATATATATATATATATGAGAGTCACAGATGCTGCACTTCGTGGTTCCCAGCCTCCGGCGTCGGTGCCTGCAAACGGCGGCAGCAGCCGTTTAACATAGAAGGATTTCCGTATTTTGTTCGATTCGTCCAAAATAACGAGATGCGGCACACCAGAAGAAGCACAAAATTTATTGTGCACAAACCAAAGGGCGACGCGTTTCGGCGTTAAGCCTTTGTCAAAGCCTTTGACAAAGGCTTATCGCCGAAACGTGTCGCCCTTTGGTTTGTGCACAATAAATTTTGTGCTTCTTCTGGTGTGCCGCATCTCGTTATTTTGGA
This sequence comes from Calotriton arnoldi, assembly GCA_963921515.1. Taxonomy (NCBI): domain Eukaryota; kingdom Metazoa; phylum Chordata; class Amphibia; order Caudata; family Salamandridae; genus Calotriton; species Calotriton arnoldi. Next base: position 559,317 of record CAWUFW010009980.1, on the reverse strand, counting down.
CGAATCGAACAAAATACGGAAATCCTTCTATATATATATATATATATATATATATATATATATATATATATATATATATATATATATATAGTGTTTGAAAATTCAAGAATACAGGTTATTTTTGTATCATCTTGAATTTTGAAATATATAATTTAATCCAACCCTAGACCATTGCTTTCACGGAGAATCAGATTTTGCTGGTGTTAGTGAGCATATCACATGCCAGAATCAAATGTATCCCCATTATAGTTGCCACCCCATCATGTTGTCCAAGATGGCTCCTTTGACATTGATTAGATTTGCTTGCCATGGTTCACTTGCTGTGTCCACGCACACGTCTGACCCACAGTGCTCAGTTGGGTAAAGCAATCAATAGCAGAGCTACGGGTTAGGCAGGCTTTAGAGCAATCAATAGAAGAACTGAAGAGTGAGTCGGTCTTGTTTGCAGCCATCCATCAGAGACGCTGAGACACACTGCTGTCAGGCAGCAAATGGAGAAACAGATGATGTGAAACAATGTGTCTGGAGCTTCGTAACTCATTTTACAAATTGCTGCGGTGAATAACTTGTTGCCTGTATTTATCTCTTTTAAATTGTCTGTGCAAGGCACCCATCCGTCTCCATTCTCCCGCACCGCCAGTGCCATGTCAGACAGTTCTTTTTAGCACTGCGGGGGAGACCTGTGTGCCAGGAATTCCAATCGCCACTCAGTCAAGCTAGACATTTTCCCTTCTCTCCAGAGGGAAGCATTAAAACATTTAAATGTTAAAAACTCGGGAAATGAAAAACGCAGTTGTCATCCTATCAATAGTTGCAATGTAAAAAAACGAAAACACTGCATTGACCTTTTTAAAACTAACATGCGAAGGCCTTTTCCCAGATGTCAAATATGACTGCAACATGATTGACACATTATAATCATGTTCCCGGTTTCAACAATGTTAGAAATACTTCCCTCTCTTCAGGAAGTATTAAGGAAAAGTAGCAGACAATTAGAAAGATATTCCATCAGTTCACAGCTGTCTCTGCCCACTAAATCTTTTTTTTAAATCTCACCTTCTTTTGTATTGTATTGTAATTGCATTTATATAGTGTTTACTATCCCCGATGAGGCATTTAAGCGTTTTATGGTGAGCAAAACTCTGCTCCAGAGCCCAAGGATAGTGGTTAATCCAGTGGTTGATGGAATTAGTATTGTGCTCTCAAGGAAACAATTCAATGCATTTACTCCTGTGTCTTTGTGATAGATTACGTTACTAAGCGTTGGGTGTGATGATTAGTAGGGTAATGTACTTTCATATATAAGGTTGGTGGGATTAACATGTGAACTAGAAAAGATTAGGTATTGTTAGTTTTCTGAGGTATGACTTTCAAAGGTGGAGAGGGTGGGATCTTTGAAAGAGGTGTGGGCATTTGCATAAATGCAATAGTACAGATTAATGCAATAACCCAACTTTCTGCCTCCCTCAACAATGTTGCTTGATCCATCGTTGTAAGGGGTGTTGTTCCCCCCCACCCACCCCACATTCTTCTGTGGTTATCCGGGTTGTTGCTTGCCCCCACTCAGCCTCCCACCTTCCACTGTTGTCTGTGTTGTTTCTTGCCCACGCCGGCCCTCCCTCCTTCTGTTGTCCATAGTTTTGCTTTCCCCCAGCCCCACCCTCACCCCCATTATCCATCAGCTTGCCCCCACCCTCTGTTGTCCATTTACCCTCTTCCAGCCCCTCCCTCCCATCCATTGTTGTCCATATTGACCCCAACTCACCCTTTCACTCTCCCTCCCTGGTGCTTCCCTCTTCCCTACCTCCGAGTTGCCATCCTCCTCCCATCCAGCAATATACAGAAAAAAGTGCTATGATGGGCTAATGCTGATCGAGTCTTAGCACTTTCTCCCCCACATCATCCATTGTCCGTTTTGCCCCCACACACGCCCTCCCTCCCTCTGTGTTGCCTTCCATCTCATCAACAATAATAAAATAATGCTATGATGCGGCCAGCACTGGCAGTATCATAGCACTTTTTTTGTTTAACTTTCAGGTGTGCTGCACTGCCGCCATGCTGTTGTACAACATGGCTAAACAAAAATTGGCAAAGCCAATAGCTCTCTCATAGGCAAGACATTGGCTTTGCCAATGCTTGTTGACATTGCATGCAATAAATGGAGGCAAAACTACAGAAATAAACAACATTGTATGTGATGTGGTGCTCTATTAATTAATTTAGATATGCATTGGAATCCGAGGAACAGTCTGTCTGCTGTTAGGCTACCACTGCACAGCTAAACAGCTCAGGGGTGGGAAGTGCAAAGTAAGAATTCTATCCATCATAAATTAATTTAACTTAGCCTGAAATAGGAGAAAAGTCCCTTTTAGCACTGGTGATGACTTTCTCTCACTGTAGGGTCTTATTCGCACGTGTGCCTCTTCGCTCAATTGATGCCTTTTCATTAAGTGATTTGGGATTCTTCGGTTACAAGGAAGCTTCGTTATTAACATTGTATGTTAATTAGCAGACCTTAAAACCAAAATATCTTGATTAACATTTTTATCTATGAATTTCGTTCCAACTACATTCACATTACAAGGATTCAACGCCTTGCTGCTTGCACTCCGCAGACATGTCCACCCAATCCGGCCCCCCAGAACTTTGGCTTAAGAGATCCAGATTCTAGTCTAAGAATTCAGCTAGGTACATAGCACTGACAATTTTTGCTCAGCAAAGTCCTAGAAACTCTTAGATGATTGTCCATGGCTTTATGGATTATCTGATTCCACAAAAGTGAAAGAGTAATTTAGAGAGGCTATGCGACATGATAGATCTTTCTCATGCCAAAGATCAAATGTGGCATTTGTAATCACCTGCATAGGGGATAGTGGCACTTCTGGGGTTCCCCCAGAACACACTGGCACAAATTTACTAATATTTGACGCAACGCAGCAATCAAAGATGCTGTGCTGCCTTGTGTCAAAGGGAGAGAGAATAAAATGTGCCACACTAATTAATATATGGTGCATTTTCCTCTCCCTCACTGCTGTCACACTTTTGGCTGCCACACTTCAATGCACATGGTGCAAGGGTTTGTGGATTCTCTAAAGAATATGTTTTGTACTGGAAGGGAAACCTTCCAGTACAAAACTATCCTTTAAGACTTTCCCACTTTGTATGTGTGTGTGGTACAATGCACTACAATGCAAAGTTGAAAAAATAAGGAAACATTAATAAATGTTTTCACTGCCGCGACATGGCATAAAGTTGTGGCACGAATCCCTGTGTACGAATGTTAGTAGATGGGAATGTGCATCACGATCCATGGGTGGTTGCAATGGAAAGCCCGTGTACCACACATGGAACACCCACTTGAAGCAAAGTGGTGCAAAGTAGAGCATAGCACAACTTTGCCTTACTCTGAAGAACCTACCAACACAAATCCTGGTTTGCATTAGGTAGTAAAACCCACTTCCACAATTCACGCCGGGTTTCTGTCACTTTTGTGACACACATCCAGGACAAAGTCGTAGTAAATCTGGGCCATCATTTTTTCATAAAACAGTCATAATTGTTGAAATGCATATTCAGCCATAATGCGCGAATTGGGATTGTAAACCACACAATATGCTTCAAAGAGCAACATGGAAAAAGGACTTTATTGAAACTTAGTAATATGGGAGTAGAAACTAGACAGCCAAATCTATATTTAGTGATATATTCCACAAACCTTTTCAGAAGGGCTGAGCTAGATCCCATGGTGTCTGAAAAGTTGGTTGATGTCCAAAGATGGACGTTTTGTTTAAAGACGCTGGTGAATTTCTTAGCAAATGTAGATACATTTTTTAGAGCAAGGATGTTTGCCAGTGCACATTACAGGATTCGTGCTCCAGCCTTATTACATATGCATATTACAGGATTCATAATACAACCTTTTAATTAAATATTTAAATGTATTAAGTATAAATATAATAAAGGTAATAAAATAATAAATAATAAAATCTCTTTGAACCGCAAGCAAGGTGATGTAGAACAACCTACATTAATACTAGGCGCTGAGTAAAATTGAAGATTATGAATTTGGGAACAAGGAGCTTGTAGACAGCTAAGAAATCACAGCACAATTAAGGGCATTATAATGAGCAAGGAAGATGTGGTTGACTGCGGTGTGAGCCCTGGTCAAGCAGCAACGACAATCCTTGGCAGGGCGAGGCACAGTCCAACCCTAAATTAACCTGTGCTCAACCCTCTGGTAGCTTGGCACAGAGCAGTCAAGCTTAATGTAGAGGCAATGTGCAAAGTATTTGTGCAACATTTCAAACGGTATTACAGTGAAAACACCACACAAAAATGATCCTATACCAAGTTAGAAAAATAGAACTTTCATTAATAAATAAAACAAGGCCAAAATGCCAAAATTCAATCAGTAGAAACGGAGATATTGAATTTGAAAGATTTAGGTTTAAATACAGCTAAAAAGCACAAAGTGCCAACTGTGGATATCTGGTACTGCCGGACCTGGACAAAGTCACAAGTTCAGGCCAACCGCAATTGAGCATGGGCCAGCTACAGGGACCCAGTTAGGTTAGTTGAACTTAGTACTTTAAATCAGGGTTTGCAGAGCTTTGCGAGGGTCAGCGTCTAAGGTGCGTCGCACAGCCAAAGCGATGCATTGGTTCCGAGATGTGGCAAGGCTGCGATGGCATACATCGTCATCGAGGATCTCGTCAACGGGGCTTGCAATGCGAAGTCTGGCTCCGAAGATGCAGAGGGCAATGCATAGGCACAGAGAAGCTGCAAGCTTCGATGTAGAGTATGTTGTTGAAACTGCCATCGATGAGGGATGCGAGGGCCTGTGTCGAGGATGCATTGCACAGTTGGAATGATGCAGCGGTTCTGAAGTGCTGCGATGTGATGCAGGTCTTTGCAATGTATCCAATCCGTGCAGCAGGAGACATGTGTCAGTTCTGCTTGGATTTGCGCCGTGCATGAGAGGAGATGTGTCAGTTCCACTGCATCCACAGAGGCTGGCAGAGCATCTTAAGCCCACTCCCAAGGGTCCAGGACTGGGGTGGTACCACTTGGTAGGGTAGATTCACAGATGGCGGAGACCAGGTGCAAATGCAAGATTGTTGGAATCCTGTTATGTCCCTGAGGATTCAGGTCAGCAGGCCAGCCAACTAGCTCTTGGAGTCACTCTGGGTTTAAGAGTTGCAGGTCCAGTCCTTCTCACCCAGGCAAGAGGGCAGTAGGCAGCAAGTCAGCACAGCATGGCAACAGTTCCTACAGAGCAGCAGTCCAGCAGAGTGGCAGTCCTTTCAGCAGCACAGCAGTCCTACTTCCTGGCAGAGTATCCTCAGGTCCAGAAATGTACTGAAGGGTTGGTGTCTGAGGTCCAATATTTATACCCAGTTGGACCTTTGAAGTTGGGAGAAGCTTCTAGAAGCAGGCCTTTGAAGTGCACAGGTGCCCTGCCTTCCTTGCCCTGGCTCCAGACTAACTACAGAGGGGATGCATCCCTTCGTGTGGAGACAGGGCACACCCTATTCAAGTGCCTAATTCCTCCCTCCCATCCTGCCTATGATCGCACATCCAGGCACACCAAAACTCCATATTGCGTGTTGTTGTCTAGGAGGAATACACAAAGCCCAACTGTCAACTACTCCCAGTCACGTGCCCCAGAGAGAGGCTGCATGCACCAAATGGCTAAAGCAGGAAAATGTCATTTAAAATCCGACTTCAGAATAAGTTAGGATTTTTCATAACAATTCCAAAGACACCAAACATGAACTGGTTACCTGTTCCCTTTTGGAAATTACAGCTTATTAAACGAAAAAAGGTAACTCCAAGTTTATCCTATGGGCGAGGTAGGCCTTGCAGTAGTGAAAATCAGATTTAAGAGTTTTTCACTCCCGGGAAATGTAAATATTAAAAGGCCTTGTCCAACTTTTAAATATACTGCAGCCTGCCTTCTGGACTACTCAGGGCCTACCCTAAGGCTGAAAAATATATTAAAAGGAAGGTTTGGACTTGACAAAATGTCTATTTTGCCAGGTCGAGATGGCAGTTTAAAACTGCACACACAGGCTGCAATGGTAGGCCTGAGACATGTTTAAAGTGCTACGTAAGTGGGCAGCACAGTCAGCACTGCAGGCACACTAGTAGCACTTTATTTACAAGCTCTGGACGCAAGTAATGCCACTTTACTAGGGACTTACAAGTACATTAAATATGCCAATTGGGTATAAAACAATTCTACCATGTTTTAAGAAGAGAAAACAACCACTTTAGCACTGGTTAGCGGTGGTATAGTGTGTAGAGTCCTAAAGCCAGCAAAAGCAAAGTCAGCAAACAGGAGGGTTGAAGGCAAAATGTTAGGAGGTAAACCACGCCAAGGATGCCAAATCTAACAATAACCAACCTCATTGCGATGACTACACCTTCAAGATCGGATATCTCGCCCCCCTCGCCCGGTGCAGCTCTTGCTTTATTTGATGCTCGCCTTACCCAGGCTCTAGACCTTGCACCCCCAGAAAGAAACTCTAAACCTAAAAATAAGCAATCCTGTCCCAGAACCAACCCCTAGTTTTCAGGCAAACTATGTGAGTTAAAGCTTACAACCAGACAAGCAGAGCATCGCTGGCGGAGGTCATACAGCACTAAATCTCAGCTGACCTTCTTGTCATCTCGTGCTTGCTACCATAGGGTGATTCGTAGTGAAAAAATTACATTTTTCACTGAACGGTTCAATGGCAACTAATTCCCAGAGTGAGATATTTAGGGAGTGCAGCAATTGGCCAATGCCCTGGCTAATAGCCACGAAGGAGAGGGCTCACAAAGGTTTTGTGAGCCACTTTCAGAGTTCTTTGAGGATAACATTTTGAAAATTAAAAGCACAATTACTGAGGATCCCCTGACATCAAGTACTGCAACGTCGGAGTACCAAAGCCTGAAGAACCCCAAGAAGGAGAGAAGTGTTTCCTAACCAGCTATTTCTCTTTTCAAGAACTTACATTAGATACTGCACTCAAGGCCATTGCTCAGTCTAAGACATTAAGAGGACAATTGCTTCTGTTTGTAGTAATGAAATCACAGAACTATGTAACCTGTCTACAAAGCAAGGCTGCGTTTATAAGAAGTGGAAATATGTGGTACTAAAACTTCTGTTGAAGGAACCCACGCTGTGTCCCCTAAATCTCAAGAATTTCTGTCCTATATCATTGCTTCCCCTTTTTTGGCAAAGGTGCTGGAGAAACAGCTTTTCCAGCAGTTGCAGGAGTTCGTGCAGGCAAACAACCTCTTACATCAACAGGAGGCTGGCTGTAGCAAAATCCAGAGTACTGAGCTCATGGTTCTGTCTGTGCTGGGTGATTTATGCCTCCAAATGAACAAAGGCAAGTTTGGTTGGGCTTGTCGGCCATCTTTGATAACATTGACCATGGTATTCTCCTTGATGGACTAGAGGCCATTGGCTGTGACTATCAGTTCCTGGCGTGGTTCCTCTCTTTTCTGACTGACTGGGTGCAGGCACTTGCCATTCCACCTTTCATCTCCAATCTCAAGGCCTTGGCGTCTGGGGTCCAACAGAAGTCAATTTTATCTGCGTTTCGCTTTAACATCTACATGGCCCCCCTGGCTGGTCTGCTTGGAGAACAATAAATATTATTCTATATATATGCGGATGACACACTGCTCCTGTTCAATCTGAGCCCCCAGGGACAGCAGAAACATCTTGTTCAGCCCTGCCTCAATCAGATTTTCTCCATCATTCACCAGTGGATGGCTAAAAAGTTTCTAAAATAGAATCACCCTAAGACGAAACTTATGAAGTTGGGGAAGGATATGGCTAACTCTCTTTTCCAATCATGGCCGCCCATTATAAAGTCAGCCTAACCTGGTGAAAAAAGTTACAAATCTGCACCTTGCACTGTCTGCACTAGACTGTGACATATGCTATTTTATTTATGTTAATGGATTAATACACGGCATTTGCTGATTGAGTTGGGCCTTGTGAATCATTTAACGGTATACTACTACACCAATAGAAGATTAGTTGTTTTTGGATTAGCAGATCCTAGGATAAATTTGACCCATAGGACCACTGTGTTGGTTCCAGTGACACAAGTGATCACCTAAGACGTTGTATTCCCACAGTGAATTGCAAACAAGCCTGTGACAGTTTAACTCCTTGACCTCTGGTGGACTGCCCGAATATTTCTGAAATCGTTGGATGGCATTCCATGCTCTACCCTCGGTGTTGATGTTGGTCGGTTGTGGCAGACCTGAGATTTGTGTACACTGGTCCAGTTCCGTTCAGGGAAAGTGGTATCCTCAGCTTGTAATGGGGCTCATAGCTTTCTTATTACCTGTACCTTCAGACCAACAATGCAGTAGTATTAATGTGCAGTGACTGGGTTGTTCTTGATGGATGGGGAGCTTCGTTTCCCTACACTGAACACTTATTTATTTAATTATTTAATTTGTGGAAAAATAATTTTTATCAGAAATGCTGCACCATAGATCTATTTTGTTCAATCACCGATACAACATTTAAGCACATTTGATGACTCACATTCACAATCATGGTAGCAACCGGTATGTGCTAGTGATGCAACTGTATTGGACAAGGACAGCAATTACAAACAGAGTATTTAATACAATTTAAAGTGAGACATATAGAACCGAAACCTTAATGGTGCAGATACGTCACTATAAATGGTTAGTTAGATATTGAAATGCTCAAATTGTTTGATTTGACAATATTGCACCACTTGCTTTCAGAATTTTCCTTATTTCTAGCATGCATTCTCTCCCATCTTTCGGCCTTCTCTCTTCTCTTCCTACATTTCTCTCTCCTACTCTCAGGCAATTATTCACCCTCAATCCACTATTTCTCCTCACTCCACCCTCAACGCAGATTGCACCCTTCCTTCTTCTGCTGCTCCCACCCTTCATCCTCCTGGACTCTGTGTCTCCCTCAGCTCTACTGCCTCCCACAGATGTGACATGCCTCCTTCCAGTCAACAGGCAGCAGCTGTTCTTTGTATTGTGCTGTGCTTGGGAGCGTTGGGGTGAAATCCTTCCTCACCTCCTCTGCCACCACCGATATGAATTTTCCCATGCTGGATCAAGGAATCAGAGCTTGTGAAAGTTCGGGTGGTGGTTGTCTTCATCTCCAGTGCCTCTGACAGATGTGCAGGGCTGGACTGGCCATAGCGGGCATCGGGCGTTTCTCCAGGAGGCTGGAAGGGAGGGGGCCGGATTTGCAGCGGTAGGGGATGTTTTTTGTTTCTGGGGGCTGGTTTTGCAGCAGTGCTGCAATAGCGGCCCCCAGTAACAAAAGCAGCAGTACTTCACACTTGTGTCCCCCCTCCCCCAGGGGCTGGTCCAACAGAATTGTTAGGGCTGCTTTGGGTTCCTGGTCTGGCCCTTCAGATGTGACTTTGATTCTGTGATCCAAAAGGGATGCGGGGATTGACGTGAGAGCAGTCAGGGGCATAGATATCACAAGTGCTGTAGTGCAGTGGTACAGGGCCCCAGCGGTGTGAGGAGCTCACTGTAGCCTATTATGTTTGTCTTTCAATACACACACCAGAGCCAGATATGCCCATATTCCTTGCCTTCGTTAGGGCCTGTGACACACTTGCGACGTCACTGGGTACGGTCCCCTTCACATCCACTGCCTCACACAGATGTGGCACTCATTCTAGCATTCCCCAGGGATGCAAGGGTTGGAGTTGGATCCTCTCTCACCTTCACTACCTCTCAAGGATGTGACTTGCATCCATTCATACAGAAGGGATGAAAGGGCTGGGCAGGGTTCCTATTTCCCTCCATTACCTATCACAGGAGAATGGCAGCTGTGAATTTCAGTTTACTGGCGTTTGAGAGGGCTGGATACCAATACTTCCTTGCCTCCATCCCTCTTACAGATGTCTCTTGTCCAAGACAGGAGGATGACAGCTGCGCATGGAAGAGTTGAGGTGGAGTCCTCCCCTCCTCCACTTCTTCTCGCAGATGCAACATCAGTCCTTCAAACACGGAATGTGGGAACCCTTCCTAACGTTCATAGCCCATTGCCGCTCACTGATGTAGCATGTTTTAGGCGGGAGGGTTGGGGTGGAACTCTTCCTGACTTCCCACTGCCTTTCAAGGAGTTATATTTCCAGGCAGGAGGATGCCAGCAAGGAAAGGCAGGGTTGGCATGGAGTCCCTCCTTGCCTCCAATGCTTCTCACACATATGACGTGCTCTTGACAGGAGAATGGAAGCTGAGCACGGGAGGGGTAGGGGGAACCCTTCTTTGTCGTCACTTCCTTTCACAGGTGTGACATGCATCCTTCCATGCAGGCGGATGTCAGTGGTATCTCGGAGCTTCGGGTGGGAAGGCAACACTCTGAGGCCCCATCTTTCTACTTCACAGGAGTAGAGTGGGTGATTAGTGTTCCATCTTTTTGGTTAAGAAAAAGGAGGGCTTCATAAATTTCAGAAAAACAAGCATTGATTGTTCCCGTTGATACCACCCACGTTTGTCTCAAGAGAAACCTATTCTACATATTTTTACTCGCTGTTCTTTGATCTCTTTCCTGTTCCTACTTTTGATCACAATCATAAATTAAGGTACATTTAGTTTGTAGAAATAATGTAAAAAGACAGCTTCACTACACATCCAGTCTACATTTCCAGCAAGGATCATCATGCAAGACTAGATATCCTCTGTAAAACTATGTTTGTGTTCACTCATTTTCTATTTTCATCAAAGTGCAATGGGTTTCACTAATGGAGTGAATTAAAACATAGAATCCCGGGACGGTGTCCAACAACATTCTCATAAATTGGATTAAAGATGCTACATCATTTACAATTCATTGTGTGCATTACGCAAGAAACGTGTAATCTTCAGATAAATAGAACTGAAGTGTCCCAACATCACCTTTATAAGTTCTAGAATTTTTTTAATCAATGATTTGATCGTTGGATCCTATTCCCAATTTTTGTAAAATCAAGTGATCACTGGGCCATTCCTTCCATTCTGCGTTTTCTGAGTCTTTCTTCCTGGCCATTTATTTTATTATAAATTGAGTTTTTCCAAGATTAAGTGTCAGATACATTTTGCTTTGTCTCCACAGAACAATACCTTGCACACACTGACATACACATTCGTACATCCATTCATCACATCCCAACCAGCTATCCACCCATCCGCTGAATCCATCTGTCCTTTCACCTATCCACCCATCCATAAGTCCACGCAAATCCATGCATCTATGCACAAAGCCATCCAATCAATCTCACTTAATTTTTTTGTCTTTCTCTTCTCCCCTATTTGTTTCTTCCCTTTCCATTTTCCTCGCTATCCTCGTCTCCCTATACCACCATCATCTTTCCTTTTCCAGTGTCCCCTCTCCCCTCCTTTCCTCTTTCTTTCCCCGCAGCCCTTTGCAGCTCTTTTTCCACACTTTTTTTCAGTTGCTTTTATCCGCAATGTTCAGAGCTTTGATTTTCAAAGTTCAATTTAAGTAAATTGCTGAGTGGTTTATTGGCATCATAAGAACCGCTGGATCATTTACTATTGTATTACATGGGCATTAAGTAGGAATTGTTTGAAGCAAAATACTTAAGAGGTGGAATTTACATACATTAAAAAGAAAAGAGGATTTGAAGTGAAAGGGAAGTGCGGGGCATCCTACAGCCTTAGGCCTACTTCAAAAACTTGTTCCTGCATTGTAAACCTGCTTTCACAGTTTACACCACAGTTTTCTTAAATTACTGGGTCTCGTTAAAAAAAATGCGTTGCTTTTTCTTACAGCCATGGACCAGTCTCAAGAACCTATAACAATATTTTCTAAACACACAGGCCTGCATCTGACCCTCAGCTGCATTTTCTTACTTATGTGGGGGCATATTATCAAGAACGGCGTTAAAATTATCGCCGCTTTAGCGGCAGAAAACTGCCGCTAAAGCGGCGATAATGGGCTTGATAATATGCATTGAGAATTCCAATAGAAGCCCATGTTGACACCAGAACATGGGCTTCTATTGAATTCTCAAGGGCATATTATCAAGCCCATTATCGCCGCTTTAGCGGCAGTTTTCTGCCGCTAAAGCGGCGATAATTTTAACACCGTTTCTTGATAATATGCCCCGTGGTTCTTTCTTAAAAAAAGGTCTCGGTTGTTTTCTGAAGGCTTTAGACCTGCTCAAAAAGACCCACATTGGGCTGTTCTTTCTCCAAAAACCTAATCCAAACACTACAACATCTGCTGGGGCTACTGTTGTCCGCGCTCTATTGTGGTGGCCATGTCCGATACAGTTTAGTCACTGGTCCTGGAAAAAAGAAGCAGTGGCAAAGCCAATACATCTCGAATTTGGGATGTATTGGCTTTGCCAGTGTTTTTTAGCTGTGCTGTACAACAGCTCAATCCTGTTTTAGCATGGGGGAAAAAAGCAAAAAAAAAGGTGCTAGGACTCGTCAGTAGTATCCTTTTTTAGGTGCGCGCCTACAAAATGATACATTTTTGGGGGCTTTTTTTCAGCCATGCTTCACGGCAAAGCTCTAAACATTGCAGACCAAAATAACTGAAAAATTGTGGGGAAAAGAGCTGCAGAGGGTTGCGGGAAAGGACAGGGTACGAGAGTGGAGAGGGGACAACAAACAAGGAAAGATGGTGGTATAGGCAGGGGATAGCGAGGAAAATGGAAGGAGAAGGAAACAAGTAGGGAAGGAGAGAAGGATAAAATAATCAATTGAGGTTGATTGGATGGACTTGTGCATAGATGCACGTATTTGGGTTGGCTTATGGATGGGTAAATGGATAGATGCATAGGATGGGTCGATGGTTGGTTGGGATGTGTGAATGGATGTAGGGATCTATATGTGAGTGCGTGGGTGTATGGCTGAGTGGATGATTGGCTGGATGTATTTGTGGATGTCTGGATCGATAGCTAGAGGGATGGACAGATAGATGGATGTAGGGACAACTGGATTGATGGTTTGGTGTATGGACTGATGTTTGGATTTTTGTTGGATTTTTTGGATGGATGAATGAATGAGCATGAGTATTTTGTGAATTAGGTTGTTTTTTTTCTTAGTTCGAGACATTGATGGGTGGACGGATGAACAAAAAGAACGGATCTGTACAAATGCTGATTTAGGGATCCGTGAAAGGGCAATTCTGAAGAAAATCAAAGAAGGATTGTTTGATGGGGAGAGGCATCAAGAGAGAAAACATATAATTTTTGTTACTTTTTAACTTCAGGTTGTGCTGCTCCTCGGTTCTAACAAGTCTGTGATTAAAAGGCTCCAGCGAGCCCAGAATGCGGCGGCTCAGACTCTCTTTGCACACCCCAAACACTCCCATGTGTCTGGCCTTTTGCACTGGCTGCACTGGCTGCCGATTGAGAAAAGAATCCTTTTCAAGGTTCTCTATATCACTCATAAAATTCTAACAGGCCGCTGCCCCGCAATTTTGAGTGACCTGTGTCTTCCCTATGTCCCGACCCGTGCCCTGCGCTCTACTGATCTCCACCTTGCCCGCATGCCCCGGGTGCGTAGGGCCAGAGCCTGTGGACGCTCTTTCAGGGTGATGGCCTCCGCTCTCTGTAATTCCCTGCCTCTTCCATCCGAAGCACAAAGGACGACTGGGCTTTTAGAAGGGCTGTGAAGACCTGGCTATCATCCTAGAAATAAACGACAGCAGTGGTTATCTCAACAGAATAGTCAGCACCTCTGTTATAGTTTGCACAAAAGTCGAATATAATATGTCTTGGTGTGCTCTATGTCAACACTGTGCCGTCTCCAGTGCTACTCAGTGCAGTGAGGAAAAATTCCCTCAATGCACTTCACATTAAACCAAAACGAAGACAGAGCACAAACCAATAGTAAGGACTGACCACAAACAGTCAGTAGTGTTTTTTAATTTAAAAAAAATGTAATATACAACGGCTGTTATCTTACGACAACTACGTGTCAACATTGTGAAATATGATTAAGCACTTTTATGCTCTTGCTAATTTGATCGTTTTTGTGTATATTACATTTTTTTTTTATTAAAAAACACTACTGACTGTTTGTGGTCAGTCCTTACTATTGGTTTGTGCTCTGTCTTCGTTTTCATCCAATCTCTTTTTTTTTTTTTGCAGCTACATAAATGCAACACTGTTCACTCGCTTCACGCTCAGAAGAAAACACTGCAATTCTTCATCGTGGTTAGCAAAGACCAGACACTTTCAACCACATTTCGTCAGTTAAAAACTATAGAAATGATCCCAGAAAGTATAGTCTTTCCCAATCTCTAATGGTCTCTTCCTTTCGACCCTACTCTACAGATTTAGCGCTGGGTTGCCCCGTTGCTGGGGTAGCCATGCACTCTATAAGTCTTTTAACATAACAGGGGTAGGGCAGGGTGGAGGGGAGTACAGGACACGGAGGGCTGGAGTGAGGGGAGGTCCACACAGCGGGTCGAGCTCAGGGGAGGCCACACGGAGAGCGCAGATGGGGGAAAGCAATGCGGAGGGTACAAAAGCAATACGGAGAACATGGGTGCGGAGGGGAGGCAATGGGTGAGAAAGAAGGATCATGTGGGTGATGGGAAACAGCACGGATTGCTGAAATGAGAAGCAGCAGGCGAGAGGGAAGGAGGAAGCGAGTGGTTGAAGCAACACAGGAGGAGAAGCAACATGGAGCAGGTGGGGGAGAAGCATGTGCTTGAGAACAACGGGGAAGTACACAAGGGTGAGCATAACATGGAGGAGGCAGGGAGAAGCACACAGGCAACACAGAGTGCAGGGAGAGAGAAGTACACAAGGGAGACAGCTGGGAATAACATGCGCTCCTACAGAGTGATTAACCTAAAAGAAAAAAGTAGTGCTTTAAAAGCAAGCAGTGAAAGTGTTGAAGCCAGTCAGTCAAAAGAGATGGTAAACAGGCTATACTCTATGGTAGTGACAAACACAAGATTGACAAGCTGGGACATGAATTAGAAGCAGGCAAACAAGAGTGGTAGGAAAACCAAACAATGGTAACCGTAGGTAACGGGTGGGCTCTATGTCCCTAAATGTTCTTAATAAGCTCACAGTATCTCTTGGAACAGACAGCACATGTACTGTCTAGTAGGTTCTACCTAAAAATGTTAACCTACCAATCAGGGAGTAGGAAATAGAAACAACTGCGTAAAAGTAAGTATTTATAACAGTAAAGTGTTTTGATTGAAAAAAAATTGAAAATGTTTAGCATGTGCTCATGGTCAAAATTATTTGATTTGATGGCAGCAAAATTATTGTTCATTTTAAGACCAGTTTGTGGTAAAGATAGGCTACGGATTATAGGCGAACATTTTGAAATTATGTCACCTAATAACCGATTTATTTAACTGGAAAGTTCTGTATCAGCTCTCATGGTAAACTTGCTATGACTGAGTTTGTAAACTATTGAGGTAGAGCTGATGAAACTCTAGGAATGTTGAGCCGGAGCAAGGAAAAGGGGAATGCAGTGTTGCCACAACACAGTGATGAATGTCATTAAAAATTTACTGTAATTGAAACAAAATGTAAAATTATACCTTTTTCCACCAACATGTTACTGCAAAGCCCCATTTCTGATTGCGGAAGAGATTCAGAGTTTGAAGCTGTTTGTAACATAAGTAGAAGCCCATGTTGTTTTGGTAAAAGGACATTTTCTCACAGACGTCGTGTTTTTCAGACATGAAAGATTCTCTTGATCAGGTGAGTACTGTAGATTCTGAAATGATGAGTTGACGGCCTTGTCTTTTTTTAAGCAAACCATTGTGAGAGAGATTATTTGGTCTTTCGAGTCTATGATTTCAGAGTAGTTTCAGTTCAACAAAAAGCTAATACTGCCAACCCTGTGACACTTGTTCCTCATTGGGAGGTCTCTGGACAAATCCACCAGTATCTTAGGCGTCTTGCCATCCGTATGGTTTATATGGCTAACAGCTGACACATCTGGATACAGTTTTACAGTTTGAAACCTTGCCCCCGCAAGGCCCTTGAAGGGGGGAGTCATTCATTGCTTAACTTTGTCTTTTTCCTAGATGGTGTGGTGATGAAGATGTGGGCAGGGGATCATGTCGGATTCTGTGTGTGTGTGTGTATATGTAGACACATATGCATATGTATGTGCACGTCTATGTGTGCTGCATGTGCTACAGCTGTTTCACTACTGCCCATGTGATGCCCGTGGTGCACAAGCCTCACTGAAGCAGAGTACCACATTTTCGCAAAGTAAAAGCCTACAATGTTTGGCATTGTCAATGGTTTATGGCCCACACAAATTTGACCATGTGACCACACAAAAATTATATTGGCTACCAACTGAAAAAAGAAATCTGCTTCAAGGTACTATGTTTTGTCTAGCGGACCTTATGTGGCACAGAGTCTCCTGCAATTCATTCTTGCTGCCTTGGCATTTCTGCAAAACTATTGACCAGACTGCAGGTGATCCAAAATACGGTGGTAAGAATGACTGATGGCCTGTGCAAATTTGACTATGAAACCACACCAAATTACATTGGCTACCAATTGAACAAAGAATATGCTTTAAGGCACTATGTTTGGCCGAGCCTTTTTATGGGACAAGGTCTCCTATGCAATTATGGTCCTATTGACTAACTATGTCACAGCCTGATCCATCCGCTCAGCTGTCTCGCCTTGACTACTATACCTCGACTTAGGCGTACTAGTGCAGTAGTGAACGCTTTTTTGAGTACTGGCTTCTCAAATCTGGAATCAGTTCCCCGTCACTCTCAGACAGTAGTACCTATCTGACGCCTGCCCCACTGTAAACATTCTAAATCACACTCTTTGGCTATTGCCCACTGCCCAGAGTTCTGTTACTTCTTGTCTAGGTTTGTGCGATTCAAAAACTGCTTCATATCTTTAGGGCAAATTTACTATTATGTCACACAATGCAGTGCAGCAACGTAAGATGCTTTGCTACTTTGAGCGAAAGGGAGAGAGCAGGACATCACCATATCTACAGAGACATAGCTCTGCTGCTCTCTCCCCAAGGGCTGGCGTCAATCAGGCTGCCTATCAGCACTCACACATTTACACCATAGTGCAAAGGTGACTGCATGAGTCTAGCATAGGTTTTGTAATGGAAGGGCTCCCTGAAAGTATAAGCATTATGTTTAGACTTTTTCCACCTTGTATGTGTGCTGTACAGTGCAGCACATATGCAAATAATAACACTTCTCAAACTTTTTGCCTGTCTCGAGTAGGTGTACTTTTTTTGGTGCAAAACCAAATCTACTATTCTTACTGAATAGGGTTTTGCTTAATAATCATGAGTGGTAGCGTGGGCACGCAAATGCTGCACTCATGGGATGTACTCTTGATGCAAAGAAATGCAAAGCCCAGTAAATAACAAATCAACACACCAAACCTGTTTTTTGTGACTTAACAATCTGGTCTATACCATGTATACACACTTGTCTCAGCAACGTGGCTTCCATGCATGGCTTTAAGTGGGATGAAAAAACTGGGGGGTCTCTCAAAGGGGCGTGGCCAATGTAATTAAGGGCGTGGCTTAAATATGTAAGCTAAAAATCTGTGCTTAGCATAGTGTGCCACCCGACTTGTATTTTGCTGTTTCTGTCATTGCATCCAGATATATGATACAACAAGTAACATGGCACCTACAGCAAGTCAGGACTATTGACTTTGTCAATGGTTGTTAGTTGTATAAGATAAATAAGCTGCAACTATGGCTAGTATATAATATTGAAAATGAATTATCAAATGTTGTCTATTAATGCTATACTTGTATAGGAATTTCTACTTTTTATGGTCTTTTATGACCGAAATAAAGTTTGTTGAAATGGAAATGGAAAAAGCTTTCACTTAAAGCCCTACTGACACCAGGACAATGTTGCTGCTCCTGAGTTTCAAAAAGAGAAGAGAAATTCAGAGAGAAAAGGACTCTCTTTAAAGGATTTCCCTTCCCTTACAATGCTCACCTGGCATGACGTCATGCTGTAACCTCCACAATCGAGAAGTGAGCAGTGTGAGCAGCGCACATTGATGTGCCTGCTGTCACTGCAGTCCGGAAAAAAACGGACCGCCTGTGCCAGGGCACAAAACAGAGCCCGATAGAGACCCGTTTCGAGGCCCCCTATGAAAAACTGCCGGTGCTCAGCACCGGTGCGACCCGGCCCACTTAAAGCCCTGCTTCCATGTTAAGCACACCTCACACTGTATAGCGCTAGAGCATTTTCCAGGCACACACCTCGGTTTCCAGTGTTACCCAAATTCTACATGCTCCGCTGTCTGCTGCTGGGATATCCCATGGGCAAAGCGCTATCACTCACTGTCAGAGGAAGGCTGGTGAAGAGACGTCATATCACGGGGAAAGCCTGGATCCAAAATGTAACGTGCCTCATTGCTTTCTTAAACAATTATGCCGTTTGATTGAAACTGGCTAGAAGCCAGCAGCTTCCAGTCTCAATGATGTAGCACGTTTTACATGTACACATCCATCAACCTAGACAAAAGATGACACAACAAGCGTGCTGAAACAAATGCCATGGAGAGCAATGCACTGCTACCCAGTCAACAAAGTCGCTGGCAGACGAAGGGAACAGCTAGAGGATGAGCCGTGGTAGCCACAAGGGACAACTATGGTGGGAGAGATGATAGGAAATATACTAAATACTGCCACGAGCTGTCTATTTATATCATTGAAAAAAGTGAGTTATATCTCTTCTTGGTCACGTTGTTAAAAGTGCTCCATTTTTTATTCATCTTAAAAACGATCAGCGTCAGTCTGTGAAAACACAAGCCAGCCAACTGGAAGTGTTTCTTGTCTTGGGAGGTTTTGAATCCTGGAGTTTCTAATGGAAGAAAGTTTGGCTTCCAAGTTCACTTCGACCAGCTGGGATGGTAAGTAGCTTGATCAAATATTGAGTCTCTTTTTGAGAGAACTGGTTGGGGTGGGGTGCAATCCTGGGGTTCTGGGCTTCAAGCATGCATCTGGAGTCACCTTCCTGCTGGACCTAAACTGAGCATCAAGTTCATTTCTTTAGCACTTGACGCCCAAGGGAGTGAAATAGATCAGCTCAAAGCTTACTCAAGAAGGAGATGGCGTAGAACAGGGCTGGACAGGCCTTTTATTCTACTGGGCATTACCCCAGTACCAGTGGGCTGGAGCCCTCAGATACCGCCCCTCCTGTTTCCTTAGTCACTTTCCCCAGCTCTCCAAGATTAATTGCAGAAGGCATGAGGAAGCTTCAAGAGAGAGAAAGAGGGAAGGAGGGGGAAGATAGAGAGAAAACCATCAGAGAGGAAGAAGGGAGGGAGAGAGAAGGAAAGAGAGAGAATGGGTGGAGAGGGAGAGATAGCACAATGAAACTAAGGGGCTGGCTGGAGCTTTTTTGCCAGGGCTGCTTTTGATTCCTCAGTCTGGCCCTGTGTGCGGGTTAGTGCTCATTGCAGGTGAACCTAAAACCGACTTCTTCTCGTAGGGCTTTAGCAGTCTCATGAGTGTTTGGTGGTAGCAGTGTCACACTGCAGAAGGTGGCTGCAGTGTCAAGCAGTGGAAAGTGACAGCAGTGTAAAGCCTTAGATGGTGGAAGCACTGAGGTGCCATGGAAGGTAGCAATACTGTCACACGGTGGAATGTGGAAGTAGTGTCATAACTTTAAAGGTGTCACACCATGGAAGGAGGCAGCAGTATCACATTGTGGAAGGAGGCATCAGAGTTGCACAATAAAAGGTGTAAAGCAACAGGTGATGTCAGCATTGTCACAGTACAGAAGGTGGCAGAAGTCGCATTCAGTGAAAGATGGCAGCTGTGTCACACAGTTGGAGGTGGGGTGGCAGCAGTGTTATGGTGTCTGAGGTGACAGCAATGTCACACCATGGAAGGTAGTAGCAGCATCATGCTCTGGAAGGTGTCAAGAGTATCACACAATAGAAGATGGCAGCAACGTCGCTGGATAGAAGGTGGTAGCACTGTCAGGTGGCAGCAGTGGCAGGTGACAGCAGTGTCATGACATGGATGATGGTAGAAGTGTCACATAGGGTAAGGTGGCAGTAGTGTCACTAAACAGAGGATGGCAGCAGTGTTACACCATAGAAGATGGCAGCAGTATCATACTGTAGCATAATTGTTCAGACCAATTTAACCTCCTAGTACTTTTTATCTTGCTTTTGGAATACCTGTTTTTTAGACTTTACTGTGACTGAGTCTCACTAACTGTCTCTCACTTACTGTAAACTCTGATAAATTGGATTGGATGTGCTAGCCACCACAGTCTGCCTTTTAAAAACAAGGTCTGCTGCTGCATAGCTAGGGTAAAAGGCTCTGGGTTGGCTGCACATGAACAGTTATGCACACATGTGTGCACACATGTGCAGGCTGACAGAGTGAAGGCACGTCCACCTCAGCCCAGCATCTGCACACAGGTAGCCTTTTGCAGAAGGGACCTTTCAGGGATTAGGGCTGACCTGGTGTAGGCCTTATACTGTGACTGGCATTCATAGTGTAAGTCTGTAGTGCCTCACCGAAAAGAAGTGTGCTATGCTGTATTAAGCACTCTGGGTGAAATCTGATCCAAGGTATTTTTCCCTATAGTTTGTCTTAAAGACTAGCGTGATGCACCAGTCCTATGATAAACACTGATTCTACGTGCAGGCTCAAAGTTACTTTTATCATAGCTGCAATCCTTCTGGCACTTGAGGATTTGTCATATTTTTCTGACTCAGTGATTCATGGCTTTTGTTCCTCCTTTGGGGCCAAGTTAATTACACTGTCGTCTAGATGAAGGCTCAAATGCCTCTCCAAATAATAGGGCCACTTGACATTGGGGGTGACCGTGGGAGAGAAAAGGATGGGGTGAAATCTGCATGCTTAATCACAAAAAGGAGCACCAGGGGGTAAGTAGTCAGGTCGCCCCTCACTCAACAACATGTAACCACAAAGAGACCTGACATACTCCGAACAGTGAAGTCCAATTCTAGGACCTAGGGAGTCTTTTCATCATACAACTACCCTCACAGGTCAATGTAACCACTACTGGCCTGTAGGTCCCACTGTTCAAAATTCAATCTAAAAAACCTCCATGTACCACAATTCAAACAAGCCTTTAAGAGGAAAAATTCCACCACAGAAAAATGTATCCTTGTGTGAAAAAATGTGTGGAAAAGTCAGAAAGCAACTCACGTTAGTATCTCCAAGGGGGGCTGCTGGTATCTATTCACCAGTATACCCACACTATCATCATTGGTAACTTTCTTGACAAAGAAAAATGTGAAAGTAAATTCCTCAGAGGTGAGAAATCAAAGAAAAAGAATCAGTGAAAAGTGTGTGCAAAAGCACTAACAGTGCGAATATCACTTAGTGCCCAACTGGTCCCAGAAAAGAAAGGAGATGCAATCCTTAAAATTAAAATAGGGTACCGATCACTTGCAAAAAAAAAATAATAATATGTGCAGTGAGCGTCATCAAATTAAAACGGCATCTATTTGGCCATTCACAAATACACACAAGGATACATTTTTCTGTGGTGGAATCTTTCCTCTTAAAAGCTTGTTTGAATTGTGGTACATGGAGGTTTTTTAGATTGAACTTTGAACAGTGGGACCTACAGGCCAGTAGTGGTTACATTGACCTGTGAGGGTATTTGTATGTCAGGTCTCTTTGTGGTTACATGAAATCTGCATGCACCAACTGCCCTTTACACTGCACCAGGTCTGGGAAGGCTCATCCAAGGAGAACAAAGAGGAAAGTGCCAGCCCTCTAACATTTTAGAGGGAAGAGACCATTCAGCTGTGTCAGTCAGTGGCTTGGTTTCAGGCACTTTTATCAGACCAATTCAAGTCCCCATCTTAGAATAGCCCAAAAAGCTGTGCAGGAGGTTTGAAACATGGTAAAGTGATGATGTGTCATCTTAGGGCTGGACAGAGCTTCCTACTTTCTGGAGCATTCCATCCACACACAAAAGCCTCTGCCAATGGGCGAGAGAGGGAGAGTGAAGATGGATATCTTAGGACCATAAAGAAGACTGGACTTATGTCTGGGGTGCTGACTGTATGAGACTCTGTGGATGCAACTCTCCAGGGCCAGTGGTGCTGCCCTACTTGGAACCTCTGAGGGACAGTAAAGGGAAGGTGTCATTGCTGGGGAATACTGGAGGAAGAGGGTTCCCCTAGAACTTCTGAGGACTGGACCTGGATAGGGGTAACCCTCTTCAGAGGGCAGCCTTCTGACTTTTGCTGTCATACAGGTGCCCTGAATGTTGCCATGGATGGTATTGTACCTGAAGAGTGTAGGCATGGAGTGTATTGTGCCTTGATGGCTGTACAGTTCCCCAGGCAGTGTAGAATGCCAGGCACTGGACAAGTTCTGTGTACTGAGTTAAAATGCAGAAAAATCAATTTCCCCAAAGAAATATAATACTTTAGGGGAGTGAAGACAGTGGAGGCCCTGGAGGGGGCAATATTTTGTATACGTGCTCAGGGATTGATGCCCGACTCACACTGGAGTGGTGCTCTACCTCAGCATGGGACTTTTTATATGACCCTTTCTTGTTGGTGTGGGTCTCGAAGACGGGTGGCATTCATTTGAGGGTCGCTTTTCTTTGAAGCTGGCTCGATGTCCTCCACGTATGGCCAGAATGCCCTTTGCATTGTCTTGTGGTCCCCAAGGACCTCAATTGATTGGGGGATGAAGTCAAAGACAAAGGAAATGGAAGGAAAAGCTTTTTGCTGTCCTCTGTAGTCACCATCACCCTCAGGACCCGAGACAACTGAGGGCTGTGTTGGGCGCTCCTCTCACCCCTATGTGTGTGTTTGGGGAGGCGGGCAAACTCGACACCGAGCCTCAAACTTCCCTGACTATGGGTGTGAACGGCACATAATTGCATACCATGGTGTAATTTGGGATGTTTCGGATAACAAGCAAAATTACACTGCCTTAATTGAAATTTCACCTGGGCCTACTAATAGCCCACTTTCTTACACATACTATATAACGTAGCAGCAGTGTCACAACATGGACAGTGGCAGCAATGTCATGCTGTGGAAGGAGGAGGCAGGGAAACACTGTAGAAGAAGGCAATGGATCATATCTTGAATCCAGTGTCAGCAGTGTCATAGTATGAAGGTGTTGCAGGTGTCACACAATGGAAGTTAGCAGGATTGCAAAACCATGGAAGGTAGCAGCAAGTTTCTTTGATTGAAGTTGGCAGAAGAGTCCCACCACAGAAGTCGGATGGTTAGTCGAACTGTAGGTTTCAGCCATGCCAGGTGGTGTTGGGGAAGGGAAAGGTTCTCTGGAAGGCTCCGGGTACCAAGTACCCCTGCTTCTAATTCATCATAGCAAGCTCTATAGATTATTTACCTCCATGACAATCATTCATATGCACTGAAGGCCTGTTCTGAGACATAGATTGTGAACCATAGAGAGCCTCTGTGATACGAAGGGTAACAACATGTGCACCCTCCTTGCAGAAAGTGTTTACTGTCAGTTCATAGACCTGTCAAGGACTGAGAGTGGTGGCAACAATAAGTTTGCCGTGGCAAGTCAGACTTTTGTGCCCGTCTCCGCCAAGCCTTTTTGCTTACTGGTCCCTCCTGCACTTTTTAAATTGGTCCCTGTGACACAGAGAAGGACTTGCATTCATCGGCCAGAGGGTGAGGCGTAGAAGCACTAAGGTATCACAGTAGCAAGACCTGAAGTCTGCGCTCCTGGCTCTATATACCACTGTGCAACTGGATTCCTTGTTAGTTTTGCTCAAGTGGCGAAGTGCCTAGAGGCATCAGAGCACTTAATAATCCTGGCCACATCCAACAGTCTTTGCAGAAGAACCAGAGAATAAGAGGAGGTACTCTGCCGAGGTGTAAAGTGTCCACCACTGTTAGAGTGAAGTTTGACAAACACCATGCACTCACCATTGCAAACTGGTGTGAGTTACTAGCTTGTTTGGACGGTGGGTTTGTTAATGGGCCAGTGGAAGAACCCAAGAGGCAAGACTTACTTGACTATGAGCAGCACAACTTAGGTGCAACCTCCCTTCACTTGGGACTGGCACTGCCAAAGCTTACCTATATCAATGTGTGCAGATGCACTTGTCATGACCATGTCTGCTGGGTCAGAGAGAGACATTGTGATCCCCACTTAATTCCCTACACTAACACATTCTGAACTGGACATCCACCGAAGACCTGCAAGTGTTGCCTGCTCAACTGGAACTTAACAGGCAGAAGGTAGCGGCAAAACGGGGAAAACATCACCAAAGGTGGGACTCACTGATTAAGGGAGTGAATAACTGCAATCACTTGTAGTAGTCAGTTCGACCTCCATGTGAACTTTGCCCATTCCATCTCCCTCAGGAGGGCAAAGAAGTCTATTTTTGCACTAGATTACTGCACCAGATTACCTCTGTTTCTCAGGAACAGCATAGCATGTCTCACCGAAACCACAGAATTATTACTTGAACGCAGTGAAATAATTTAAACGCCTCTATTTTGGATGTCCATACACAAATGACCTGATTACATAGAACACTACAAACTTTCAATGTTATTTTAATCTCAAGAAAGGGGGCAGTTTTGTAATCTATCTGACTCTAGGTCAGGCTCCACTTATTTATCAGTCGGGCCCAACTCCGAGTGTTCTGCGTTTTAAACATTTAGGGGCATATTATCAAGAACGGCGTTAAACATTATCGCCGGTTTAGCGGCAGAAAACTGCCGCTAAAGCGGTGATAATGGGCTTGATAATATGCCCTTGAGAATTCCAATAGAAGTCCATGTTCTGGTGTGAACATGGGCTTCTATTGGAATTCTCCAGGGCATATTATCAAGCCCATTATTGCCGCTTTAGCGGCAGTTTTCTGCCACTAAACCGGCGATAATTTTAACGCCGTTCTTGATAATATGCCCCGTCGAGTTTGTCAACCCACCACACACATACTCACATCAAAAATAGAGAAGGAAAAAGGTGTGAGAGGTCAGAAAGTACCTCACGTAAGCATCACCCAAGGAGCTAATGGTTGGTACTCACCAGTTGGCTCACATTGTCATCATTGGTAACTTTCATGACCAAAACAGAAAAGGGAAAGTGAGAAATGTATGCCCAAATCTTAAAGTTGTGTGAGAAAAAAGGTGAAGAAAAATATATGGTGTTGATGATTGTATCATCCATCAGCCATCTGGACCCCGTAACGTGCAAAAAGGAAAACACTTTTCCAAGCTAAAATGAGTTGTGGCTCACTTTCAGTTATACATACTTTACTTTTTACAGTGACCGCACTCAGATTAAAAAAAACGGCATGTTTAGACCATCTTAATTGGAACGGCCTCCTGGAGGAGGTTGAAGCCCAGAATACTGGTAGAGCGCCTGACGACTGGTGGCTGCAGTTTACCTGATGGGGAAACGTGGTTAAAATGTGTTTTTGTTCCCCTGTATGAGTGTGTTGCTGGTAGGAGTCCACCTGGCAACCACTTGATTGTTCTTGAAGCATCAGCAAGGTGGAGATACGTTCCCGAGCCCTGATGAAATTGCCAAAAATGTTTTAATTTCACCCACAAAACTCACTACTAGCCAATGCAAAAAAGCCCACCATCACAATACGAAACTCCTCAGGTATTCCAATCCAAAAAACTACACCACAAGCTCTCATTATGACAGGCTCTCATGGGAAAACGCCTAGTCAATATTGGTGTTCTTTGAGAATCGGCATTCATGGTGCTTGGTAAGCAATATCTGACTTGTCTCTTTATTGACCTTCCATTAACAGACACGAAAAATCAAACCTTCCCTTTCTTTTAAGGCTGACATGCCTCTGTGGTCCACATGCAATAACACAATAAGATACCTAACAACACTCGTCAATTTTTAATTTCCTTCAGCTCGACTTTGCCAATCGAGGAGTGGACTTTTCCTCCAACCTTTGTAGAAAAAGTCTTCCGCAATGGTTTATGGTCCCTGTCGGTCGTGCCCCATACAAAGGGGCACCTTCCTACACATAAGCAATCCTCCCCTGCACGCAGACACCCTTGCACTATGGTGCAAGGGTGCCTGCGTTGGCGCTAAGTTGCTAAACTTAGCGCCATCGCAGGGGGAAATGCAAGGCTGCTCCACATTCTTGTAAATATGGTGCAGCCTTGCGTTTCAGTGGTGGCGGAGAGAGGCGTTAAGCCAGGAAGGCTAACGCCTCTCTCCGCCACTTCATTGTATATATGGCCCTCAGTATCACTGAAATTTTGAATTCATTGAAAAACACATCATACAAATAAAGTAGACAATGATGTCACGCATAGGTTGTTGAATTGCTACTTTGCTTTCATTAGTCCAAATAACATTACTCCTATGATTTAGTTCCTGTATTAAATATTCTTTACTCAAGTGTCCTTCTCTTTTTATTCTTTCACTTACTTGTGTTCACAACCCTCTAATACTGAAGCGTTTCAGTTTTATCAGCTATGTTATTGTGCCTAACTGTCTCAGTCTTTCTTCCATTAAATGTCGACATGCTGTTACTTCTTTTTCGATGCGTAGCTCTGACTGAGCTTGAGTAGTGCAGTATCAAGGCCAACGCTGGAATCCAGCTTTCCTTCTTGCTGACCTACACAGTCTTCTGCTCGATGCTTCTGTGTACATTGCTGGCTTATGCAGTGCAAAATCCCAAACCCACCCTAAACCATCAAAATTAGGGGTGGGCGGAGTTTGCGTAGTCGCGTTACGCAAAGTTCCGCGAAGATGTAAAAAATCTCCGCGAGCTATGCAGAATTCCGCGAGCACGCGAAATTGCTTGTTCCGCACGTTCGCGATGCGTTTTTCCTGTTCGGGGATGCTGTTTGCGTGCTCGGGGGGAAATATCTCACGAACTTGCCCATGCGGTCGCCAATTGGCGCGGCCATCTTGTTTCACTTGTCCCGCCCGTCCGCGATGCGTGTTTCCTGTTCGCGAACGTGGATGTCCGATGGCGCGTCCGAATGACGTGTTCGCGATCGCACACTCTCGCGGGATCGCGCGGCCGGATAGGAAAACTCGTCGGTGAACGCAGGGATCCCGGTAAGTCGCTACCGCGTGCGCGAACACGCATTTTGAAAGCGCGAACAAGGAAAAAATTCCGCTACGCCACGGATTGCGGAATTTTCGGCAATTCCGCGTTCTCCGCGGAATTGCCAAAATTCCGCAAATTCCGCGAGCGGAGCGGATTTTACCACCCAGGCCTAATAAAAATACCCTTGCCACCCAAAAACCCATACCCACCCTAAACACTAAAATTACCCTTGCTACCCAAAACCTTCACCCACCCCTAATGGAGCCATTAGGTAGTTATAGTGAAGACCATGTTTCCATAGGAAAAGCTTTTCTTGACTTACCTATATCTTAAGGCGCAGTTTGATGAATTTTCATGAAATTTTCCCAAAAAGTGCGCCAATGATTTTTGTTGTGCATGGAAAGTTTTGGGGCGATTCGTCAAGCAGGGACCGAGAAAAAGGGGGGGGTCAAAAAAAGTGCGTTTTCTATGTTAATTCACATAGACACTTTAAACACGAATGCAATCGAACCGCTGGACAGAATTACACCAAATTTGGCAGAAAGCAAGCTTTTGGTCTGCAGATTGTGCTTTTTGTTATTTGGTGTAAATCTGTTCAGTAGTTTGCAAGCTATTAAAGTAAATCCAAATTTGTATATCTACGATTGCGAAGCCTTTGCGAACAATGACAAGCTCATGCAGAGATCTGCAGATCTATGATTGGCTGCCAACACTTCAACCAAGAAGTTTTGGCAGTCATCTTGGTATTCAACTTCAGCCGTGTCCCTAAACAAAACGTGAAAAAAAAGAAAAGGGGTCAGGGTGACCCCCAAGCCTTTGGTCTTGGGGTCCCAGAAGGATCCTGGCAGGGCAAACAAGCACTTTAAAAAAAAAAAAGATTTGGCGTGAATTTTTGAAAAACGCAAATTCATGTCAAAATGTTTTAAAAAACAGACCCAGGCTCCTGCGCATGTTTTAAAAAGGGCCCCCAGGTGAGCCAGGGACCAGGGGCATACAGCGGTTTATGATCAAATGGAAGGGGGTGCATGGGGCCCCCTTCCAAAGGCTTACTTTACCCTGGGGACCACCACCTCCCGGGGCTTATGAACATTATAATGGAGGGTCTTGCGGACCCCCACGGGCCCCGGGGACCACCACCTCCCTGGGGCTAAATAGAAAAAAATGGGGGGCCTCATGGACCATCTCGGGCCCTGGGGACCACCACCACCCGGGGCTAAATTGAAAGTAACGGGGGGCCTCGTGGACCCCCCGGGCTCCGGGGACCGCCACTTCCCCAGGGAAAATAACTTAAAAAGTGGGAGGGGGCTGGGTTGCCCCCCTCCCGAGTCATATATAGCCCTTAGGACCACCACCTCCCTGGGCCGGCCCGTGAAAAGTAAAGGAGGCTGGCTTTGCGCCCCCCCTCCTGGAGCCATTAATGGCCCTGGGAACCGCCACCCCCCAGGGCCGGCTCCTGCTATGTCCCGGTCAGCCCACCCCCGGGACAGATCTGTTTGCATGTGCTTGGCGGGAGCTGACAGCTCCCACCAAGCAAAAACAAACACTCTGCTTCCAGCAAGAGGGAGCTGTCAAAATGCTCCAGCTTGCTGAAAGCGGAGGTTTCATCTCTTTCCCTGATGAGGTTTCATCTCTTTCCCTGCCTGCAGCCATGCTGGCAGGGGAAAGAGATGGAACTATTTCTCCTGCATGCAGGGAGCTGCATTTCCAGCAGCTCCTGTGTGCAGCAGCAATGCCGGCACCCGGAGGAGGCAGGGAGCCAGATGGGACTGCGAGGGCCTTGAGGCTCCCCCCGCGGTCCCCAAGAAGCCCACTGGGTGCCCTCGGTAGGCTCCAGGGCACCCAGGGAAACATGGCTGGGCCCCGGGGAATGGAGTCCCCAGGGCCGAAATAAGCTTGGGGAGGGGGCCACGTGGCCCTCCTCTCCCATTGAATAATGGCCGGGCCCTGGAGGATGGGGTTGCCAGGGCCGAAATCAGCCGGGAAGGTGGGCCACGCAGCCCACCTCCCCCATTGAAATTGCACAGTCCCCTTCCCCCATTTTAGATGGAGATGAAGGAAAAACAAAGGGCAGAAATTGAGCAGAAAAGGCAAAGCAGATGCCAGAAAAACATGCAGAAAAGGCCAAACAAAGGGCAGAAAAACAAGCAGAAATGGCCTGACAGAGGGCAGAAAAACGAGCAGAAAAGGCAAAACAGAGGATAGTAAAACGAGCACGAAAGACAAAACAGAGCAGAAGAGGGCAAAAGAGAGGGCAGAAAAAGTGAACAGAAAATACAAAACACAGGGCAGAAAAACAAGCAAAAAACAGAGAGCACTCAGACATTTACACACGCACACACAGACCCACCCAGCGACTCACACCCCAAATACAGATCTATTAAGACACTCATACACCCACTCACACACCCACTCAGATACTCATACACCCACTTAAAGGCCCACTTAGACACTCACACACCCACTCACAGACCCACTCACAGACCCAAAAGTGCGCCAAAGGCAAGCCCGCCTGCACCCATCCATAGCCAGACTGCGCCGTGCGCCAGGACAGCTGATCCCCATGCCCCTCATGTTTATTCAAGTTGGAGTTACTGCCTTTGGAAACAAAGGTAATTTACCCCTCTGTCCGGCTTTTAATTCTCAGCTTCCAGATAACTGGTTGGCTTGCCGCAATTGTAAATTTGTTTTTAATCCCAATCCACAGTCTTGCCACGAGAACAATACTATGTCGCACCCACAATGCCCAGCCTTGCACGTGGCGCATTCGCCCACTCCAATTCGCTTTCATGCCTGATTTAAAAAACGAGGTCCCTCATAAAACACATTCAGGAATTTTCAAATCTCTTCGATCTAGTGAGACCAGATGTCTCTTTTCTTACAGAAACCTGGGCAGACACTGTGTCTGACCCTGATTTCATTATCGCCTTTCTTGAGGGCTATGAGATGACCAGAGTTGATAGGATTAAAAAGCGAGGAGGGATAGAAATTGTATATCGGAATCACCTCAAGGGCACTCTTCCTTGAGATATGAGACACTTATGTTTAATTTGAATATTCGAAATACTTACACCTTCAATGGCCTCCTGGTTTACCGACCGCCTGGACCAAGGGAAGTTTTTACTCAAACTCTGTTAGATGTTATTGAATCATGTGTAGCACTTCCAAATTTTACCATCCTGGGAGATTTTAATTTTAATTTAGAATTATTAGAGGACAGAGACACAAAACAGCTTATTAATACTTTCTCGAATCTAGATATGAAACAATTGGTCAAGCCATCTACAAACCAAGTGGGCCATACGCTCGATTGTATTTTTACCAATGACCTCAATTTCTCAGTCGAGAAGATAATTCCCCTAGCCTGGACTGATCACAGGGCTATAACCTTTAACTTAAAAATTCCATCTACAAAACCTCCAGTTTATAAAGTTTCCACATTATCAAATGATGGCCAGTGGAATAAATTAGATAGCACTGAATTAAATGAATTACTGATTAAATCTCAGCCCTCTCTTGAGAACAGTGACAATATCGATCTTGCTGCAGCCAATTTTACTGGCTGGATCGACACGGCAATTACACAACAAGCTGCTTTAAAAAAAAAAAAACAAGACTAATCACAGAGTTCTTCCATCTGCGCCTTGATACTCTCAAGAACTTAGGGTCAGATTTACGAGCCCCTTGCGCCACTTTTGCGCCGCCGTTGCGTCACTTCTGTGACGCAGCGGCGGCGTAAACCATGCGCCACGTTGCGCCCTATTTACAACGTGACGCATCTAGGGAGATGCGTCACGTTGTAAAGCCCTGCGCCACATGAAACCTGCAT
Source organism: Calotriton arnoldi (assembly GCA_963921515.1). Lineage (NCBI taxonomy): Eukaryota > Metazoa > Chordata > Amphibia > Caudata > Salamandridae > Calotriton > Calotriton arnoldi. Next base: position 528,478 of record CAWUFW010009980.1, on the reverse strand, counting down.
CAGGTTTCATGTGGGCGTTCCGGCGCAGGGGGGTGGGGCGTTCCAGCGCAGTAAAGCCTCGGAAAAGTGCCTGAGTGAAATCTACAAGATTCCACTCAGTCACTTTTCCGATGCCGCTGCATCAAAACCTTGCACCTGCTTGAAGCAGGTGTAAGGCGTGACGCAGCATGTTGGAGATAGGCCGGGTTGGAACAGTGCTGGAGTTGCGTCGCGCGCGCGACACAACTCTTGCACTGCGCCAAACTTACGCCGGCAGATACGTCACGCATTTCTGCCTATCCGTGCGCCACGCGGCGCATCCATGGTAGCGCACGGGTAGTTTTGTGTGACGCATCTTTCCTGGCGCATCCCTGCTGATTTGCAGGGATGCGCCAGAAGTTGTAAATCTGCCCCCACGACTGTATAGGCAGAAATGTAGACATCAGGAACAGCTGTGAAGAGTTAATTATAGCTCCAATTATAAAATTTAATACAAAATTATGATCAAAGACTATTAAAGGAAAATAAATGCAGCCAAAGCCACTTTTTATTTTACAGACAAAATCACCTCATCAAAAAACTAATCAAAAGAGCTTTACAACACAGTCAACTGTCTAAGTTTGGATCGAGAAATTATTTGACCCCAGATCAGTCACTTTGTGACAAAATAGCAGACTTCTTACTCTCCAAAGTTACCAACATTTTTAGAGAGTTTTCTGATCTGGCTGGAAATAGAGAGTCCTCAGTGAGCAAGAAGTTACCAGAGGTTACCCTCTCCTCCATTATAGAAAGAAGGCCAGCACTGCTTACCACTTTTACCCCTTTTACAAGGGATAGGGTGATGAAACAAATTCAAGATGATAAGTCAGGTGCTCCGTAGGACCCTTGCCCTCCGTGGGTTCTTGATTCGGTAGCTAAAACCATATAAGTATACGTTACAAAACTCCTAAATGAAATACTGGCCTAAGGATGCTGTCCCTTAGCATGGAAGAAAGCATCAATATTACCACTCCTTAAAAAGTGCCACTGAACACTCTGGAAGTCAAAAACTATAGGCCTATTTCCCAGCTTCCACTCTCCGCAAAGATTCTGGAAAAAAGCCTGAATATAGATATCATGGCCTTTCTGGAATCCACGAGTATCCTTGACCCAGCTCAACATGGCTTTTGACTGACCCATTCCACAGAATCGGATCTTTTGGATGCAATGGAGGGAATCAGAATCAGGACCATTGTTGACAATAGAGAAAAAAGCAGCCTTGGCTTTGCTTGATCTCTCGGCCGCATTCGACACATTTGACTATTTATTGTTGGTCAACCGTCTCAAACAGATAGGCATTAGGGATTAAGCATTAAATCTACTTAAATTTGTTTCTGTCCAATCGGGAGCAAGTAGTAACTCTTGGAAGTTTCACTTCTGATTCATTTACACTTCCCTTCGGGGTCCTTCAGGGGTCCTCGCTGAGTACAACTTGTTTCAACATTTAAATCACCTCCCTCATCGAGCTTATAAGATCTTTTGGCTTCTCGGTTCTCTCTTATGCAGACAACATTCACATAGTGGAATGGATCTCCTCGAACCCTGAGTTAGTTGCTTGCCGATTTAATCTTTGCATGAGAAACATTGTGAAATGGATGAAGAAAAACTGCCTAAAAATTCATTCAGAGAAAACAGAGGTAATGTTTTTGGCAATGATACCTCCTTCTGGAGCACGGCTTGGTGGCCCTCCAACTTGGACTCTTTCCCAGAGCCAGTCCATAAAGTGAGGAACTTAGAGATCATCTTTGACACCAAGTTGGTGTTTACCGATCATGTAAACCAGGTAGCCCCTGCTTGTTTTTTTACCTTGAAGGTGTTGAAGAAAATACTTCCTTTTCTTCCCCTTGAGCTAACGAAAACTGGAATCTCAGCTCTGGTAATCTCAAGGCTTGATTACTGCAATGCTCTGTATATGGAGGAAGAGGTGTGGTGCAGCGGCCAGGGAGGCTGACGCCGGAACACGGGGGCTCACGGTTCGACCTCCGGCACCGGCGGCAGTTTAGCCCAGCACCATGTGACTCTGGGCAATAGCTCGCTTAATCTTCCAGACGGCCCCCAGCGCCTTGACACCTTAGGGGTAATTGTTCACACTTTACAAATACCGGGTTATTATGGGCTCACAGCACTGCATACGCAGTAAATTACAAATGCTCCAGAACGCGACGAGTTCTGTTGAACTCCCAAAATTCAGGTCCATCTCTCAGACCATTTGTGATGTGCATTAGCTACCCATTATCGGATTAAATTTAAATCCCAGTGTTGGGCCCATGAGGCACTTCACAAGGTTGGCCCTCTCTCCTTCCAAGCAACCTTCAAGTGCTATATACCCACGTGTATTCTGCGATCCTTTTATTTTTCAAACTTTATTTATTGGCATTTGAAATACACAACAGTAGATGAGTCCCAAGTCGTTCAACATAAGAGGAGGGAGACAAGGAAGGGAGGGGGAGGAAAAGAAGGGGGTGGAAGGCAGGACATTCCAATATTGGTATCATCATGTCATATATATCAAACCAAGTGTCACAATTGAAATAGCACATAATTTAGTTATTAAGGACAGGACAAATATATCTCAGGTGCAAGCAGTTGCTCAGGCCTGCGCCTCAGTTTCAAATTAAAGCCTCAGTAACGATAAGTACCTGCCTTCTGTAGCAATATTAGCACACTTGAGGAGTAGTTTCCACTCTGGGTCAGAGTCTCATTGTCTTAAGTATAATAATAATGGTTCCCAAATGTCCTGCGGGCGTGATGTTGGCAGCATTAATTCCCAGTAATTAGCCAATTGCTCCTGCAAATAAGTTGCGTCCAGCAGCCATGCTTCAGCCCTGGGTGCAAGTCTTCTCCCCCAATGCATGGCCACACAGCGCTTTGCTAGCAACAGAAGGATGGCCACCAGCCGACAAGCGGCCGAGGGAATGTCCCTGATGTAGCCCAGGAGACAGACCAGTGGTGTCCGCGGCACCAAGTGCCCAGTGATCTGCTGGAGAGTGTGACACACCATCTGCCAGAAGTCCGCTACCTCCGGACAGACCCAAGCAAGATGTAGAAACGCAGCCTGGGGCATCCAACATCTCACACATCGCACCTCTGTCAGTAATCCCACGCACTGCAGCTTAATTGGTGTACGGTATAATTGATGGAAAAACTTAAAGTGAATGAGTCTAAGTCTGTAGTTGTGCGAGAGTGCCACAGTCTGTTCACAGCAGTATGACAATGTTCATCCGTGATAGGAGACTCATTGGCTAGAATGGCTAGAGCCCAGTTAGTAGGGGCAGAAGGGACACAGATGGGGGCTTTGTCCTGCATGATCGTAAGTAAGCGAGTGACCAATTTTCAAGAGGAAGTATTCGTCAACATATGTTCAAGAGCGTGTAACTTGGGTGGGGGTTCGGGAAATGTATCATGTAGTTTGTGGCAGGTAGCGCAAATCTGGTGATACAACAATATGCCGAGTGCAGTGGGGCACGGGGATTCATTCAGCGCAGGGGTGGAAGAAATTCCTCATTAGGGTATAAATCAGCAAACATGAACAAATTCCTTCTGTGTGCTCTTGCTCTACCTCCGTCATCTTGCAGGGCAGGCAGAATGGGGTTGCATGCCTGTGGAATGGATGGGGCATAAATTCCCTGCAACTGAGCGCGGTGCCCCAAACCATCCCAGGCCCCTCGAATGCACCCCACCGTATCAGTCTTCATGCGTGCGGGCTTGAATGCCTGATATACCGCAGTAGACAGTGGCATGGGGGATGCTATCTCTCCCTCCACCACTGCATGTGGCTGAAATCGCGTAGGTTAGAGCCAGAAATGGAGATATTGAGCGCAGAGCGCATATAGGACCATATTCGGTGCATTTAAACCTCCCTGGCACAATGGCAACGTAAGTATTCTCCAGGCAATTCTCTGCTGCTTACCAGCCCAAGTCAAGGATATTAGATTGGAAGGAAGTCACTGAAAGAATTGCGCTGTGAGTGGCATAGGGTTATTATAAAAAAGATATAAGAATTTAGGCAGCACTATCATTTTGGCTATTGCCAATCGCTCCATCAGGGACAACGGAAGCCAGTTCCATGCTGGGATTCTCTCCTTGAGCCAGGCCATGGTGATACCATATTTGGCATGCCACAACTCATCTGCATCGCGGCTAAGCCATATGCCCAAATAGCACAACGGCCCCATGGCCCACTGCAGGTGGAACTCAGACTCAAATAGCGATGCATTGTTGGTGAGCGGAAACAAAATGGATTTATGTCCAATTTATGTGTATATCGGAAAGGCTACCAAATATTAACGGCCCGTATGATTGGAGAGAGGTTGTCTTGAGGGTCCCGAATGTAGAGCGTGACATCATCCGCGTACATGAAGATCAATATTCTGCACGCTGTCAAATTTAGCCCCCAATGGGAATTATGTTGTCGCAAGCGAGCCACAAGCGGCTCCATCGCAATCGCGAAGAGAACTTGAGAGAGGAGGCAACTCTTTTGGCTACCACCTGTGATTGGAAAGGGATCCAACAGCATCCAATTTAATCAGAGTTGGGCTGTGGGGGAGGTATATAATAACTTAATATGGCTTACGAACTTCGAGCTGAGATCCAGGCCCAAAAAAAGAGAGAACAAAAAGGGCCACTCCAATGTATCAAATGCCTTTGGTAGCGTCTAACAGGGCAGCAACCTCGGCTAGGCGAGGCTAAATGCTGTGCAATATTGCAAACAGCGTGCACGGATTGTGTGCAGTGGAGCGCCCAGGTGCAAACCCCAACTGGTGCAGGTGGACTACATCTGGTAGGAGCTCAAGGAGTGAAATGGCCACGAGTTTAGCAAATATTTTATTGTCTACATTGATCATCGATAGAGGTCTGTAGGAGTTACACCGGTTTGCCGGTTTGTCAGGCTTAAGTATGGTGACAACGACTGCTTCGCGGAGCGATGGAGGCAATTCGCCTCACTCCAGAGAGGCCTCAAATATGGCCAATAGATGTGATATCAATAGGGCAGCATATTCTTTATAAAAGGAGGTCGTGAGTCCATCAAGGCTGGGTGCCTTGTCATCAGGGTGACTTTGGATAGCATGTAGCACCTCCTCCTGCATGAAGGGGGAGTCTAAAAATAAGCAATGGGCGCAGTCCAGCCGGAACATATGTATGGTCTCTAAATAAGCCTCATGTCCCTCTTGGCTTGGTGCAGCCGCGGATCAGTAGAGTCGCGTTCAAAAGGAGGTCATGGTAGACAGTAATACTGTTGGGTCGGAGTGCCAAACCCCTTAATCATCAAGCATCTCCACTACATAATCAGAAGCCTGCGGTCTGCGAAGCATAGTAGCGAGCATTTTACCAGGGGGCTCGCTCTCCCTATAGTGATGTGCCGCTGCCTCACGGGATAAGAGGTGTAACTCAGGCTGCACCGCATTGTTGTATTCCGAAAGCTTTTTACGGAAGGCCACCATGGCGACTGGGGCTCACCATGGTGACTGGGGCTTTTGATGCACAATATTCCAGATTGAGAGCACGAAGTTTACGCTCTAGCATCCCTAAGCATGCTCTAATTGCCCTACGGACACCAGCCTGCTTTGCGATTCATTCGCCTCAACTCACAGCCTTAAAGGCTTCCCAAAAAACCGCTGGGGAGGAAACCGAGCCTACACTTGTAGCAAAGTACTCAACAATGGTGGCATGGATCTCAGACTTAAAGACTGAATCTCGTAGGGCCGTGGCAGGCAAACGCCTGGTGAAAGCCCGCAGGACAGCCAGCAGGAGCGATAGTTCCAGTAATACAGGAGTGTGATCAGATAGTGTTTGGGAGAGGTGCTTGACCACGGCGGTCCATGTGAAAACATCTCTTGTGAGCAACCAATATTGAATACACGACCACGTGCCACTCACCGCAGATACACATGTACCCTCCTCTCTACACTCATGCATCCAGCTCCAGACATCAAAAAGACAATTGTCACTAATTAAAGTGTGCATCTGTTCTGCCGCATTGGGATGTGGGCAACGGGAGGCACCGGATTGATCAGCAATCAGGTCGAGTACCACATTAAAGTCACCCCCCATATGACCACATCCGTCCCCATGCCGGGAATATGTTGCCATATGTTTGCAAAGAATTCCAGGCAATCAGTGTTGGGTCCATAAATGGAGGCCAGTATGACCGGGTGCTGGTGGAGCACACCCGCTAGGAGAACATATCACTCCTCTGTGTGACAAATTACCTAGGTCTGGTGCCAGGGAAGACCTTTCCGAATTAGGAAAGTGGTCTTTCACGCATAATTAGAGTATAAGGATACATGTTATTCCGCACACCAACCTGCTCGGAGGAGGGGGAATTTCGATGGTGTGAGGTGAAGTTCTTGTAGAAAGCAGATATCAATGTGATGTCTAGTAAGATAGACATGCACAAGCCGGGACTTACACTGATCATTTAGCCCATGGACATTCCATGTCAGACATCTAATAATGAATTGTATGGAAACTGTGCCCAAGGGAAGGAGAAGACATCAAACAAAAACATATATAGAACAACCCACCCCCACCCACTCCAGCCCCCAAACTTGGTTGAGGGCAATGTACCCACCCCCACCCCAAACACCAACACAAAAAGAACAACCAGGGCTGGGAATCATCCCAGAGGGCGGCATCAAGTCAAGCCAACATCCCAGCAAATAATTGGATGGGTGGCTGAAGGGAGCAGGGCGCCCGGGGTGATGACCAAGGGCTCCGGTTTCTCGGACAGTGATGTCAAATAATGTGGCAGCAAGTAGGGCTGGTTATCAAAGGTGGCCAGGATGATTTTCAGAGTCATCTACCTTGAACCCCACTGTGCAGGGACAGGTGCATCGTAGTAGTGGACATAAAGACACATAGAGTTAGTCATTGTCATCGAGGCAGGCCCCCTCCTGGCTTCACGGTGATGACCGAGGACACATCACCCCAGCTGCAACACCCTTAGCGAATTTAAGAGCGGCCTTTGGATCAGTAAAGTGGTGGGATTTCCCATCATGTGTGATGCGCAATTTAGCAGTGTAGAGAAGTGCATAGGTGAAGACAGGAGTCTGCAGCAGAAGTCTTTTGATGGGCAGGAATTCCTTTCTGGCTGGTTGAGCCACAATGGTAAAGTCAGGATGAAAGGAAAGAACATTGCTTTGATGTTGTATTTCAGGGGTCTCCCTGGCCTGTCGAAGGATAGCATCATGATCTTTGCAATTAAGGGGCCTCGCGATAATGGGAGGAGCAGGAGTGCCTGGAGGGGATCGCACGCGAGCGAGAGGTGGGCCCCCTCAATGATGAAGAGTGGGGATATCACCTCCCCAAAGAGTTCTCGCAGCAGAGATTCAACATAGTCCTCCATCTTGGTTATGGCCGTGGACACCGGAACTCCAATAATGCGAAGATTGTTGCGCCACGACCATGCCTCTAGGTCTTCGTTTTTGGATTGAATGAGGTTGAGGACTCTATTCATACAAAGGAGGTACTCGTTTGTCGTGGCCTGTGCGTCATCCGCATCTGAGACCCTTGCTTCAAGATGTTCCAGGCGATCTTCATGTTTATCAACCCGCTCTTTCATGAGGTCCAGTCGGATGGTCATAAGGTCAAGTTTTGACATCAATTGAGTGAAGGCTAGATTTAACCTCTTTGAGGTTATCATTGTGTTCTGGTGCCCCGCGGGGAGGGTCAGAGGAGTCACCACAGTGTATTTCCTGGTCTGCTTGGTGGGTATGCCTCTTGCTCTCAAATGGGAGCTTCTATTGTTGTGCATCCTGTTTGCCCACTATGGCTGCTGTTGGTGGCACCAGTGAGGAAAAGGCCGGGCACGGCGTCCTTCGTTTAGAGGATTCAACAGGGTAGTATTAGGCCCATGGGATGGATGAGATATGATGTTTGTAATGTGCTGCAGGAGTATAGGGCATTAAGGTCCCGCCTCACCCTGAAAAATACACCAATCATGGGGGGGCACAAGCTGACTTAGGGACTAGATGAGGCATATCTAACAGTCAGCTCCAGCCTCAGCAGCCCTCAGAAGAATCACAGGTCCCCGTCATGTATTCTTCTGAGCAGATGTGTAAGTGCAAGATCGTACGCGCGTGGCATCAGCACTGGGGCTAAAAAGAGGTAGCAGCCAGTAACGTCCCAGTTCCAGCACCATCTGGAGAGGGATCGTCATATAGTGTATGCCTGGGCAAAATGCAGTCTGGGCCAGGCGTCCCCCATAATCTGCAATCCTTGACTACCAACAAGGTAGTGGTCCCCAGGATCAAGAAGGTCAGCTGGGGATTGAGAAGTTTCTCCCATACTACCTGTAAATGGTGGAATGCATGCCAGACCACCTTATAGCACAGACCAAACTGTTTAGTTTTAGAAAGCAACTAAAGACCTGGTTGTTTCCTGTGGACACAATGGGCCCGATTCACAAAGGTAAAGTTAGACAAAAGTCTAACTTTATGACTTGCGGTTTTCACAAAGGGCATTTACTACTCGTAAATGCCCTTTGTAAATACCGAAAGTCGAACTTTACGATTTTCAGTATTCACAAAGGGCATTTACAAGTAGTAAATGCCCTTTGTGAATACCGAAAGTCCTAAAGTTAGACTTTCGTCTAACTTTTCCTTTGTGAATCGGGCCCTAAGTAGGCCCATTTTCTTCTTTGCCTCTGTTAGATACTGTTCAGACACTGCGCCAACATGCCTCTTTTGGTATATGCGCACTCTACAAAATATATTAACATTAACTCACGCACCCACTCACAGACCCAGTTAGATGCAAGCACCCACTCTTTGAGTGGGTCTGTGAGTGCGTGCATGAGTCTCAGAGACTCATGCACCTACTCACAAACCCACTGAGACACTGCCACACCCACTCACAGACCTATTTAGACACTCACAGACCCACTCAGAGACTTACACCCACACTCACAAACCCACTCAGACTCTACTTCTCACTCTCTTCCCTTACAAAACCTGCAACTTATCCCAAAAATAATGCAATTGGCTTAAATTTAAAAATAAAAAACTCAAAATGTATTTACAAATAAAAAAGCAATAAGAAATGAAACATGCTTTACATTAAAATATTAACAACATATAACACAAAAACAAATAAAATTCATTGAAATGCTTTGGAAACTTTAAACCACGTTTAAAAAGCAATGTAAAAGATTTTTTAAAACGATATCCTTACCTTCTATATTCTATTGCACGATAGTTTTGACATCACAATATTTTTGACGTAATCGGAATACCTTTCTGGACATGCATGTTATGGTTCTTACATGGCTCCGGTGCCAGGTGTCTTTGCCTGCCTGACTAGCACACCTCACCACTTGAGGCATCACTGCTCGTTCCTGGTGACTTGAAGCAAACAAGGCCTTCTGCGGATGCTGTCATGAATTTTACAGGACTCAAAGGCATGTCACCAGTCAAAAGAGACCTTATTAATGCTAAGGCTCTCTGAACAACTCCCTATCAACTGGGACTGCAGCACACCATGCAAGAGTGTGAAATTTCTTCTGGCTCAGTCTTCGTCAGACACTGGGATGCTAGTGACATTAATCACGAGAGAATCCATCCTAGGAGATGCTGAAGTAAGTGACGCACTAATGGTTTATTAGTTTTCTTTCCTAGAATAATACATGCAACAACTTTCCCCAATCAGTAGCAACTGACTTTTTAAGAACCTTCACACTCTATCCAGCATTGTTTTCCAACTTTCACTTCCGGAATATATTCCAAGATTCCTAAAACGTACTGTATTGCAGCAGCAGTGTTACTGATAGACGCTGACAGCAGTAACACCGCATGAAATGTGACAGAAGGGTCACGTGGTGGAAGGTCGATGAAGTGCCGCTTTTTGCATGATGGCAGCCATGATTGGACTGGCCACAGTCGGAACCAGGCAATTCTCTGGTAGGCTGCTGTCCTGAATGCCAGCTTTAGCAGGCCCAATGGCTGACACCATCATTCTCTACTGCCCCACCCCCCTCCACCCCGACCTAATGGCCGCTTCCACTGCCTTATCTTTGTTTTAATCAGGTGCATTGACATCGAGGGCGGGGATTCAAAGGCAAAACCCTATAAAGAAACCCTTCCCCCTTCCCGACCTGTCTCCCACCCAACAGAAGGGAAAGACCCACTACACCGCTGATGCAGTCTTTTCTAATCCATGGCGGCTACTGGCTTCATGAAACAGTTTTTGTACCGATTCACGATAAAAGCGAAGTAGGGTCGTGCAAAAATCACCGAATTAGCATTTGCATAATGATGTGATATTTTGGGAAAATGACGCAAAATTACACATACTTACTTGAAATGCAAAACCAGCATTTGGTGCTATATTTTAGTGAGTAATGTGTCCTCACATCCATTTTGGATGCAATAATGCATTTCCTGCTAAAATGTAGCGCAAAAAAACTCGAATGCTGCAAATAGCAGTGGCTGAGTTCTGGTCATTCGCATTGTTCCTGTGGCATTCAGTGGGAAGAGGCCTTTGTGACTAGCTGATTATCACTGCCCGTTCCTTCAGCTTTTCTTTAGGTGCTGTGCAGTTGCCGTTCCAGTGCTAGCATATTGGCAGTTCCCGCACCATTACGCTGCAGATTACGACCGAAACACTTGTCCTCGCGTGCCACACTTGGGGCGTCCTGCTGTGGGAGCGCAGGGGCAAGACGCACTACGCGCATACCAAGCAGGTGTCGCATGACTGATGAGTTAGCTGTTGCTCGCCTTGTGAGAGTGCGCCCTGTTGCTGTTCTTGCACGAGACTGCTAGGCCTGTCAAAGGTTGAAGCCACTGATGCAGTATGACTGCTGATACATCACTGCCCTAAAATGGTAGCTGCTGGAGAACAACTGGAGCACACTCACTGGCGTCGTGTAAGACTGCACCCACTGGCATGGTGTAAGACTACAGCAAGTGGTGTGGTGTAAGACCGCATCCAGGATCGGACTGGGCTATAAAGCAATGAGCAGGGCCGGACTGGCCGTGGCGGGCACCGGGCGTTTCCCCCGTGGGCCGCCAGGGTGGGGCCGGTTTTAGAACCCTGGGGGGCCGTTTTTGTTACCAGGGGCCAGCCCTGGCAATCAGGCAGTATCCGAAGGGCCTGCCTGACAGGTCAGAGTGTGGGCCGGTTTAATGGCTGTTTGTGGCTGTGTTTATGGTCTGCTGGTCTGCTTTTTACTGTTGATTTTCCTGACATTCAAACAAATATTGTCTGCAGCAAACTCAAATCCCTGCAGGCTTCCGTAAATGGAAATCACTTATACAATCTTGGGCAACGTGGTACATTCACAACGCAAAGCTCCAAGTCATATTTATGAAGCCACGTAAAGCTACTTTGTGTGGCTTTGAATGGTTTAATAAATATGGAGCAATGCTGTGCTGTGCAAATCACTGCGCTGTATTACTCTGAAAAAGGGAGGTATTCCAAGGGCGTGGCAGTGGGTGTTCCCACGCAAATCCCATGGTTGTTGACGCATTACCAGAGTAACCAAACCTGGGGTCTCATCTATGGGGGTTTGGTGTAGGGTAGTGCAGCAAGTCACCTGGCTGCGCTACTCTAGGTCAAAGTGAAAGGGCAGGAATGCACTGTATTTTTACAATACAGTGAATTCCTGTCCTTTATTCCTGCGCTTGCACTGTTTTGGCAGCCTTGCGCCAAAGCAGGCACCCTTGCGCCATGGTGCAAGGCTGCCTGTGTTGTCGTCAGGATTGTCTTTATGCAGGAAGGGGCACCTTCCTGTACAAACACAATCCTGGGAGGCTTTTTTTCTCTTCTGAATGCAGCACACGTGAAAAGAGGAAAAAATGAGGAGAAATAAAGTTATTTCTCTTCTTTGCACCTCCCCGGGAGCACCGTAAGGTTTTGGCGAATCCTCTGGTGTACATTGTTTTGTAAAACTGGGGAAGCATCAAAATCAATGGGTGTTGCATGGGAACACCCACCACAATGCCCATGAAATGCCTCCCTAACTCAGAGCAAGGCAACGCAGTGATTTGTGCTTCCTTGCCTTACTTTATATCTCTGAGGTCATTCAAAGCCACGCAAAGTGGCTTGTGTGACCTCATAAATATGATTTTGTAGTTTGCGCTGTTGGAGCGTCAGAAAAAGGGACTCTTCAGCGGTGCAAGGGTCTCTAAATATGCCCCCTGGTAAACCTGGGAATGTGCCAAAAAGATACGCCTCCCAGGTGAGGTGTAACAAGGAGAAATATCTTTATTTCTCCTCATTTTTTCCTCTTTCTATGTGTGCTGCATTCTGCTCTATGTGTGCTGCATTCTGCAGCACACATAGAAAGAGGAAAATGCCTCTATGGATTGTTTTTGTGCAGGACGCTGCCCTTTCCTGCACAAAAGCAATCCTGCTACAGCAGAAGCACTTTTGCACAATAGTGCAAGGATGCCTGCTTTGGTGTAAGGCTGCTAAAACGGCACCAGCGCAGGGGGAAAGGACAGGAATGTGCCATATTGGATAAATAAATGCATTCCTGCCCTTTCCCTGTGACACAGCTGCTCTGCCCTGCTCCACAATTCTCATAAATATGTCCCTCTGTGTTTACGATTTCAAAGCTGCCCTGATTTGCAAATGTCGGCCACTTTTTAGCTAACTAAATCACTAATTGAGGGCCCCTTTTATTTTGGTGCCTGTGTCTATTGCAGTCACTGGCACAGCATGAGACTGCAGCCACTGTGTAGGACATCAACCAGTGATGGAGGGTGTTAGACTGCTGCCCCTTACCTGGTCTATAAGTGCAACATCTGGCAGGTTGTGAGTGTTGCCTCTGCACGGATGAAAGATAACTGTGTCTAGAATGTTGATTGTTTCCAGACGAAAGGACGCTCCTTTACTCCACTGCCACATCATGGCCACCAATTTATTTCTCCCAAATGCTTTTCTTGCTCATCATATTAATTTTCCTTTTTCATTCCTGCCATAATTGGGCATTGAAGAGGCAAGTTTCAAGTCTGCAGGGGTTCCTTTATTTAGTATCAGGAGCCTATTGGCATTCTGTAGATTTGTGTTTCCACTGCAAACGATCATGGCATGGCAGTTGATTTAGCGATCAGGGATCAATAATTTTTCACAAACATAGGCCCATTTTCTTTACCCAACTAATCCCTTCACGCTGGGGCTCAGTGTGATGCAAGTTTATTTCTAATTCACTATATACACTTCAGAACCTGCATTTCTCCTAACAAATAATTGTGTCGATGAACCTAAAGTTGAGTAGTTGATGTCAATAATATGTACTTATCTATGCTTTCATTTTTACTAAATAATAACAGACTCAATGTGTAGTTTTATGTTGTTTATCGTAAATAATGTAGAATAAATGCTCATCAAGTACAGTTATACAAAATGCAAATCATGGATTATCACAGAGAGAAAACATTGGCAATGTATATATTCAAACTCATATCAAATAAACAATGCATTGAAGGAGTGGATAGGCGTAGAGAAAAAAGTTTCAGAGACAAAAATATATTTGCAAATGAATATGCAAATTAATAAGATCATCTATACTAACCCAAGTAAGATTCAGGGAAACTATCCCACTGGCCAGTTAGGGCAGGAAGGCCACTCAAGTAGAGTCGAGTGACAAAGATTAGGTCAGGAGTCAGGAAACAGGCAGGCCTCTATCTGGAAACAGCAAAGTGACGATCTCCCGCTAGCTAAACACCAGTCGACCACACCACCACTCCCACCGGGGACTTTCAATTAAACCCAAAAACCTAAATGTCCAACCCACATTTGTTTCAATTAACAACCCAAGTTTGTCTCTCAATGGCTAATAATGGGGGTGTTCTGTCACACCACTCTCGTCATGTCCATTTTATTAGACACCCTTTTGTTCAAACTTTAAGCATTACATCAGAATCATCCCAAGAAACAATTTCTGAACATGATCATAGTAAACATTTCCTGCAGTTTCTTGAATGTTGCAAATCTCTACGCCTCTTTTGTTCGTTTCTGCCATCTCGTGAGGAAGTGGCATCGCTTCCATTTGCAATCTTATCCTCCTTCTTCCGTAACCTTGGCAGACAGTCAGTACAACGCGAAGGACATTTCTATTGCCTCTGCATTCTATCCTCATTCAAAGCTCATTTATTTCGTATTTTTCTTTTTCAGGAATAAAGTTAACCCAATACTGGCATGCAGAAGTGTAGGCCCATTGCTTATTTTTCTACAAGAACAGAACACAAACATTTATTATTTTCACGAAATGTAATTTCATTTTGCGCACCATCCCAGCATTTGCACTAACCCATGCACACCCCATGTTATGTTATTCCTAGTGAAATATTATTAACGTGCACAAAAGCAGCATTAGTTTTTATCAAGCAGTTTGCGGCCTAGTTTTCATGCATTAATACACGCATTAGTTTACTCATGCACATAAGCATTTCCCCATGTTTTATCATTTATTAATAACATTTTCACCGCACACTGTTAATATGTGTTACTGAGGGTTTAATCCGAGCAGGTTTTTATTTATGCAAAACCCTGCTCCATCACAGTGTTGCCATCAAGGCCGCCTGGGAACCAAAGGCAGTCCTGGGCAGTTTTGCCATACTAGGCCTCATACTGCAGAGATCGACTGAGCACCTATGAGATGCTGCAAATGTGCCTAACAGGAGGGCTGTGGCAGTTCTGTGCCAAAGAAAAGTTTTGAAAATAATGGGAGGACACTGAATTTTTTAATACATTTTCTGGCGAATATTAACCTTTCCTCCATATTCTTTTACACTTATCCTTATCTTCTGCTCTCGCCCAATTTCTCTTGGATCCCGCTCAACCTTTTTTAATCTTACCATCTCCATGACTTCCTCTGCTCCTTTTACTTCTGCTCCCCCTTTCTTTTTTTTTTTGCTCCTGCCTTTTTCTGTTTTCATACTTACTTCTGGCTGCTTCCTTTCAACCAGTGCTTTAAATGGGTAGACACTGTCCAGTATCAAGTACCTGCACTTCTTCACTTTGAAAGGAAGAGTACTGCTCTTCTCAGCACTGCCCCAATACTTTTAATCAGAAAGTACCGGCACTTCTTAGGAGCAAACAAGTGCTCTAAATAGCGAGTGCATCTATTTCTTTATTTCCATTTGAAGCACTGCTTGTAACCTCTGTTTCCTATTTTCCTATCTGATTTTCTTCCCTTATTTTCTTCCCTAGTTTCCCCTACTGTATAATCATCTCTTTCTTTCCTTCTCTCTCTTATACTTCCATCCATTTTCCCACTAACTTCCCTTTTTTGCCTTCCTCCATTCTCCTTCCTCTCAGTCCCTTTTCTCCCCACATCTCCTCCTTGTCACCTTTCTCCTTTCAAGCCTTATATTTCTTCTCCCCATACTTCCTTCTCTCCCACCTTTTCCCTTTTAAAGACACAGGAAAACACAGAGGGGTTCTTCCTATTAGAACTGTACCTGTGTGAGGATGGGTGAAGCTGGAGACAATACAGGGTCTGATGGCAATGAACAGGCTGGAAACAGGGACGCCAGAAGGCTCTAAAGCACAGGGAAGGAATAGTTTGGAAAAAGTTATGGCTAAATTTGGAGACTTCATGTGATCGGTGAGTAAATAATATGTGGCTGGGCTGGACAATGCCAACACTCCTGGTGTGCTGCTATGTGCATATGTGGCATTAACAAGGTATTTCGATCAATTTAGCTTAGCCTAGTTTATTGTCATTTATAGGCCCAGATAAATTTCCTTTACGGTGGTGTAATCTTGCGTAATTTCAGTAATTTTGTATAGCACTAATTGCGAAAATTTCCCGAAATGACTCTATGACACCAAATTTCATAAGCACAAATGATTCTTGAGTACATGGGGACAATGCAAACAACCAGAACATGAGTGTTTGTGGTGCTTGAGTTTTTTGCACTAATGTTTTTGTGCACAATGAGTCCTCGATTATAAAATGGACGTGAAGGCACATTTCCACCTAAAATAGAGCATTAAATCCTGCTAGCGTTTTGTGTAATTACACATTATCTCGAGTTTCTGCAGGTTTGCGCAGTTACGCAAAACCAGTTACGGGAATTTCACACACCACATAGACACATTTACCGTGATCTGATCTAGGTACATGCCAGGTGAGGTAATTTCTTGTAATGTTATGGTGCGGCTGTAGGTCCTATCAATCTATGGGGCATAATTCCTATTACAAATTGCTCATAGACCCATAATCCTATTTTCGAGTCAAGAAACAGGTTTGATTATTACCATACTAAACTGTACTAATTTTGAACATGGATCTTGCAGACTTTGATTAATTCCACTGTGTGATTCTATACCCAATCTTTTTTTTTTTTTTTTTTTTAAACAAACTTTATTAAGCCTTTACATCCGGATTATCATCATAGTAATTATGACATATAAGGTATTTTACTTTTGCTGTTTCCAGTTGTATCATACCATATTTTGAACCATGAGGTTCCTTTGACATACATATATCTGTCAACCAACATGTGTTATAACAGTATAGGGTGACCTATCACATTAATTTCCTGTTGTACTCAGCCAAATTCGATAATACCAAACAAATCTATGATAAGGCTACCTTTAAAAAAACTAACTAGTCCCCAACCCTCCCCATCCCTCCCTCCCTCCCCCCCTGGTCTGCGAGTTTCAGGGCGCATGGTTGCCTAGCAGGGTTAGTGTCATGTTATTCTGTGTTTTGCTCCATCCGTAGGTGGCATTGTACGAGCTAGGGTCCTTGTGGGTCTGGCCGTAATCCTGACGGGACTTTACTTAGTCTATTGTGTGGGGGTAAGTCGGGCCGGGCCGAGGCCTAGGTGTTTGAAGTCTTCCAACATAATATCCCATTCCATCGAGATGGGCAATTGCCGAAGGCCCTTCGTCTCTTCTACGCGTATCGCTGTGCTCTCCGCCCCACCCCACCGTATCATGTCATCTTGCCAACTGGTCAGTGTCGGACATCTAGGGGATTTCCACCTCATAGTGAGGCCTCTAATGGCAAGTATTAGGGCCAGGTCCGTGAAACGTCGCTGTACCTTTTGTGTTTTATTATATTTCCGCATCCCCATGAGGCATCCTAAAACATTATCCTGGAGGGGCATGTGTGTGACCTCTCCCAGGCTGTGTCGTATCCCATTCCAGTATTCCCGTATACGAGGACAGCTCCACAGCATATGAATGAGATCCGCCTCATCGCCTTTGCAGCGAGGGCAGCAATGTTGGGCCGCAGGGAACATACGGTGTATTCTCTGTGGGGTTAGGTAGGATCTATGCAGGACCATCGTTTGAATAAATGTTAGTTTAGCATTACGGGGGACTTTTTTAGGGTATTTGAGCATATTCTCCCAAGCTTTGTCAGTAATTTCTAAACCCATGTCCTCGGTCCAACGCTCCCTGAGTTGAGTGAGTGAGACACCTGCGTGTGCCCTAACCCCGGTGTATAGCCATTTGATGAGGTGTCCCCCGGTCCCCATCTAACAGGTGCACCAAATTATGTTGTGGTGGTTCTACGCGTTGAGGAGCCCAGGTGTCCTTGATATAAAGTGAGGTAGTGGCATGCAGTAGATAGTGAGGCTCCGAAGCCCCAGTGTTGTGTACGAACGTGTCGTGATCCATAAGATATCCCTTGCTAAAGAAGGCTCCGACCGTTTCCACCCCTGTCTCCGCCCAAGGGCTTATTCTACCCTTAGTGAGTCTGCCTCCAGGGGTGAAGATCCCCAATAATGGGATATTAGCCGAGTATGGGACTACAGCTTTGGTATATAGAAGTGCCTTCTTCCAGCATTGCAGTGCCGTTTTCAGCAAAGGGGGTCCCCCCGGGGGAATTTTAGCTCTAGGCAGAATCAAGGAATGTAGCCTACCCTTGTCAATGTCCCTGGGCGTGAACCCTATTTCCTGGAGATTTCTCCCTGCAGCCCAGTAGGATAGCCACTGAATTTGGCAAGCGTAATAGTATGCCCTGAAGTCGGGGACCCCCAAGCCTCCGTGGCGATTATCTAGCTGTAGTTTCTGTAGGCTTACTCTACGGCGTCCCGAGCCCCAGATAAGCTCCACTAGCAGGGTGTTTAGCGTGTTGAATATAGCTTGGGGCACCACTATGGGCAAATTCACGAAAAAGTATAGTAGTCGAGGGAGTACTACCATCTTTGAGATGGCAATCCGTCCCATTACCGAGAAGGGCAAGGATGACCAGAAGGCCACACTAGAGCGTAGCGATGTAACGGCTTTCCCTAGGTTACCACCTAGCAGATCTGTCTGCGATCTATACACCTGTATTCCCAGGTACCGAAATGTAGTGTGGGCCACTGGTAAACTGTACGTGCCAAAGTGTACTGCAGCCGGGCGAGGCCCCTCTCGAAAGAAAATAGCATTCGACTTCCCGGAATTAATGATTAGGCCCGACAACCGCCCGAATCTGTGGAAAACAGCCGGGAGGGGAGTGGCCGCCGCCGTTAAGTCCCGAAGATAGAGGAGGATATCGTCCGCATATATGGAGGTAAGGTGGGCGATGCCGGCTATGAGTATTCCCAGTTGGTCTGCCGACTGACGTAGGGCAATCGCTAGTGGTTCGAGCGCCAGGACAAACAAAAGGGGGGATAGCGGGCATCCCTGCCGGGTGCCCCTGTGGATAGTATACTCACGGGAAATATACTGTCCGGTGCGAGCTCTTGCCGTAGGTGAGGTATATAATAAGCGTACCCATTTAAGATAGTCTTCCGGGAGACCAAAGCGTTGAAGGGCTACAAACATGTAGTCCCAGGCTATAGAGTCAAAGGCCTGCCGCAGATCTAATGCCAGGCAGCCCGCATTTGGATAGGCCTCCGGGGTAGCAGTCATGATGTAGTGTAGCCGTCTAGTGTTAAGGGACGTGCTACGGTTCGGTAGAAATCCACATTGATCGCTGTGTATGAGGATGGGAAGGTGAGGTTGGATGCGGTTCGCAAGTGCTTTGCTCAGGATTTTAAATTCCGTGGCTAAGAGGGAGAGGGGCCTATAATTAGTAATATCTGTGTTGTCTCGGCCCGGTTTAAGGAGTGAGATGACTAGAGCTTGCATGGTGGAAGGGGGCAAATGGCCAATCTCCAGCGCCTCTTTGTAGACTTCCTCGAGTTTGGGGACAAGTAGGTCTGAGTAGGTATGATAGAACTCAATTGGCAGTCCATCGGTTCCTGGCGCCTTATTCCGATTGAGTCCCTTAATTGCGGTGCGTATCTCGTGCTGAGTGATAGGGCCCTTAATTTCGTTCTGTATGTCTATGGGCAAGGAGGGTATGGGTAGATCATTTAGAAAATCATCTACGGAGTCATCGGTAACTCGTATGGGGGTGGTATATAGGTTACTAAGATAAGTACAGAAGGTTTCGTTGATCTCCTGTTGTGTATGAGCCGATCCGCCAGTCGGTATATTCACCTGGGTAATAATAGTGGGTTCAGGTCTATCGCACACTATGCGGGCCAATAGTGTCCCTGCCCTGTCCGCTTCCGAATGTTGCCGTTGTGTGAAGGCTCTGTGGTCTATGACCCTCAGTGTTTCAAGGGTTACAGCATGATCAATACGGGCGTTCTGCAGGGCCTCTTTTTTACTAGGATCTGTCACTGCCTCCTGTTCCAGGGTATTCAGCAGGTTCTCCACCCTCAACAGTTTCTGGTGGATTTCCTGTCGAGCCCCTACTACCTGACCAATTGCAGCGCCCCTTACCACTACCTTAAGTGCGTCCCATTCAATCAAGTGAGAGGAAGCCGTGTTCCAGTTTTCAGCCAGGTATGTAGTAATGGTGTCAGAGATGGTAGAGCGAAACGGAGCGTCATCCAGCAGCTGTGGCCTCAGACTCCAAGTGGGCACTGGGGTCGGTACTCTGCCCCAGGCAAGTGATATCTCGAGGGGTTATGGCCGGAGAGAGTTTTGCCAAATAAGTGGATTGTCGGATCTGGGTAGCTATAGTGTTAGAACATATGAACCAATCTATCCTTGTGTGGAGCTGGTGTACTGGTGAGTAGAAGGAGTATTCCCTGTGTGTGGGATGTAAGCGGCGCCATACATCTGATAACCCCCATCCCTCCAGCCAAGTATTTAAGATCTCCGCTAATTTACACGCATGAGCACCGTGTAATGGGGGGTGTGATCTATCCAGAGCTACATCTAGGACCGTGTTGCAGTCCCCCCCCAGCACCCACAGGATTGTGTCCCATCCGACTAATGCTGTACCCAACCTTTGAAAAAACATTTCTTGATCGAAGTTCGGGGCATATATACTCCCCAAGACCAATGGCACGCCGTCCAAGGTGCCTTTTATAAGGATATATCTCCCTTGGTCGTCTGTGCGGTGATCCAGCTCCATAAACGGAACTCCGTGCCGTATCCAAATGGTTGCCCCCCTTGCGAAGGCCGAGTAGTTGGTGGAGTATACTTGACCACGCCATTTTTTGCGGGTCTTCTGGGCTTCTGTGTCTGTCAGGTGCGACTCTTGTAAGAAGACTATGTGCACTTTGCGTCTAAGGAGGTATGCGTGGACCCGGTGCCGCTTATGTACGGAGCCCAGCCCTCGCACATTCCAGGTTATTAGATTATAGGAGCCTGCAGTGGTGCTCTCTCTAGGCATAGAAGCATATTATAGACAGAGCTCTGTGGTACACAGAGCAGGTGTGGTAATGCAGACCAGGGGTACCCCATTAACTGAATACTAACAATACTTGGCTCAGCTTCTAAACTGTGCTGGGCCCAACATCTGAATTTAACATATAATTCGTACATAACGGTGCATACGCTCTGTGGGGGGTGCGCTGACGCCCTCCGCAGCGTGCCGCCCTGTGTGTAGAGTCCCGGGGGCTCAACGGGACCCGGGGGGGGGGGGAACCCCTCAAGTGGAACATCATCTTGTATTCATCCTTGGTCTAATGGTTATGTGGTACACCCAGGGCTCAGCCAAGGGAGGACAAATTTAACCCCAGGAGAACCTGCCCATTCCGGCTTACTGCCCATGGGTGGCCGTGCTCCTGGATACTTAGCGAGTAATCCCGACTCCTTCACTTATATCAGCCCCCGTACACTCTGATTATGTCAAAGGATACTGCCGCAATCAGCAGGTCAGGGACCTGTCCTATATCATAGAGTCCCATGACATGTATGATCTATCTTACAGTTACAATCATTAAATTGCTGGCATTGAGTCTCAATTATCCACCAAATCATCAACAGTTTGTGGCGTGACGGAGGGAAACAGGGTGAGACTGTGCTCGGAGTCCGAGTGTAGTGTGCTGTCTTCGGTGTCCGTGAGGGCCTTACGACTATCCTCCCGGAGTGACCCCGCTAGTGACACCGCCTCCGCCATGTCCAATTGCCGTCGTTCCTGGGATGGGCCAGGGCCGCCCTTCCTCTGCTCAGTCAACCGGGGTCGACTATGTTCTGTTTTCTGCGATCGGGTGCGGCCCAGGGAGTGTGTCCCCGATTGATCGCTTTGGCTCTGCCCCAGGTCCATCACCTCCATCCATTCCTCAGCGTCATTCGGACTATCAAAGAAGTAGGTCTTTTTATCGTAGATGACCTTCAGCCTGGCGGGAAACAGTAAAGCATATTTAAGTTGGGCCTTCTGAAGCTTCTTCTTTACGGCTTGATAAGATGCGCGTTGACGCTGCACTAGGATTGTGTAATCGGGGTACAGAGAGATACGTTGATTTTCGTACAGAATCTGTGTTTTGTCTCTCGCTTTTTGGAGGAGGACGTCGCGGTCTCGGTAGTTGAGTATTTTGACGATGAGTGGACGCGGGGGCGCACCTGTCTTTGGTGCACCGGTCGGTATCCGGTGGGCCCTTTCTATACAAAAGTAGGGCGAGAGACCTTCCTGGGCCACATGTTCCCTGAACCAGGCTTCCATGAAGTCCGCCGCTCTAGGGCCCTCGCGGCGCTCCGGCAGGCCAATAACGCGTATATTGTTGCGCCTGTTTCTCCCTTCCGCATCTTCTACTCTATCCCGGAGGCCAGTTATTTGTTGTTGTAGTTGTTTGTAGTTGCGTTTCATTGGTAGTGACACAGGGTTCCAAGTCACTCAGGGTTCTCCCCTGTTCCTTGACTGTGTCTGCCAGTTTGCCATGGTCAGCCTTGAGCAGCATTAGGCCAGAGGCGAGGGACCCAATTTGTTGTTCAAGGGCCGACCTGGAGTCCCGTATCTCCCGAAGGATCAGGTCTAGCTTGTCCGGAGTCTGTTCCGAAGTGTCCGTCGAGCCCGCACCCGGGGACGGGGCCTGCTGCAGGCATCAGGCGCAGCAGAGTGACCACCCACCTGTGGGTGTCCGTCTAGTTGTTTCCCTTTGATCCTGCCCATGTCGTCTGTTAGGGACAATGGTGGATGGTGTTCACCTTTTGCTATGTCCGGGGGGTGGGGGGGAGACCAGAGAGGTCGCCAACCCGGTCCGTATCACCCCTTCAGTGTTACGCCCTCCGAGCAGTGTAGGCCCACCCTAAGTCGAAAACAGGGTGCGCTGCAAGGGTCGCCCCTCGTTGCTCCACCCGCTCCAGCGGTTCAGTGGGCAGGCTGGGTTCCTCCAGTGTATGCGACGGAGTGTTCACAGCAGGGCTACGACCCCATACGTACTGCTATATGTTCCGGCAATCATCTTGGAGCCCCCAGCAGGTAGGCAGCGCGTCCACTCCTCCCGGCCTCATAGTCCTTTTCACAGGGCCATCTCCTCTACTCTCCTGTGCCCAGTCTGGGTCGGCTCACCAGGGAGGACAGGGCATTGGTTGAGTGCCTCACCACGGGGGCCGGTATGTGCCTGGTCCTCACAGGGCCTCCGAAAGCAGCAATGTTATCTGGGCCAATGGAAGGGGGAAAAAGCGCCAAAGCAGGCCCCGAGCTCCAGTGTCCCGTGGATGCGTGCCCCCGCCCCTCACCGTGCTCCTGTTCAGTTCAGTGCGCGGGGCACTTGCACTGCAATATCTCGGGAGGAACCCAAGGTGCCGGCCTACAGTCCCGAGCGGCACCCGTCCTCCGTGCCCCACTCACCGTAGGAGCCCACAGCAGGGCTATGTCTGGCGATCCGGGACCCCAGCCGCCGTCTCCTCTGGGGGCGGGCGCCACACAGTCCCGATTCCGAGGCAGTCCTCCGTCGAGAAGCTTTCTGGTCCCCAGGCTCACTCGGGAACTCCAGGTATGCCGCGATCCGCCCGGCAGTCATGTAAATCGAGCCCCGGTCATAGCCACGCCTCCAGAGCAGGCCTCACTCGTCGCTACTCTCCCCTGGCTCTCCCTCCTCTCGTCGTTGTCCGCAAGGGTCACCCCCGGCAGGGATCACGGCGGAGATGACCAGCAACAGGCTCCGGGGGTCGGAGCCGGTGGGAACTTGCAGGATGTGTAAATTGCGGGTTCCTCCACCCCCGAGGGTCCGGAGCCTCACCAGGACACGTCCGCCATTTTAGGCGGTCAGCCACGCCCCCCCTCTATACCCAATCTTAATTAAGTTTGTAATTATGAATGTATAATGTAAAAGTGAACTCTATAGTGTTTTGTTATGTAATATCTCACCAATCTGTTGCTACTCTCTTCTGGTTTTGGTTATGTGTTTTAATCGGACCCCATGCAAACCAAACAGTTCAGTGCACAGAAATACAACTGAGATGCCCTTGCTAATAAAAAAAAGTGTTCTCTGGAGCATTCTGTAGCTTGATACCATATCCCAAACCTTAGAAGAAATATAAAAGAACTCTGAGGTTACTTGGAAACACCAACACTCACGCTTCCTTTTTTTCTCTCTCCGGCATATGCATATCCTGCCAAGCTCTCCTACTACATTAAAAAACTGAGATCGCGGGGCGGGGCGTGGCTTGAGCCGCCGCAAGATGGCTGCGACTTTGTGAGGCTCCGCGCTTCGACCGGGACCGTTTTCCTCCCGGAGCGGCAGGTTTCGTCTTCAGACCTCATGGAGTGAGGAATATTGGAGCGCTGACGCAGGGGCACAGGTAGCTGTTGTTTTTTCTGTTCCTTAAGTAGTTTGTCACCCTGTTTTCCCCCCGCGTCGCATTCTCCTCATAGATGCCGGTTCCGGACACCATTTTATGTGCAACGGGTGGCAGCGGTGAACGGCAGGAATTTGTTAATGCCTGGCTTCCTGTAATGTCTTAACCCCTACTGAAAACTGCTCCTTACTGCGTACTGGACATTTATTGGCCAAATCTATCCAATCTTCAGAGCATTTCAGTTATACTGGATTATTAGTGGCTCTTCATTTGTTTTTTAGAGAGGAGAAGTGAGTAAACAAACATAAAAGGAAGTTGTTACCACACAATTAGGCTCCTGCTAGCCTAGCAAGTTTTGAGGTTGTGGTACTAGTGTTATATCCTTTTTACATATTTATGGAGTCTTCTTCCCTCTTCAACCAGAAGGGTGCCTCTGCAACCATGTCTTCCTTTCCCAAAAGATCCCACTACTGCTGCTTCAAAATGCCAAAAGAAGGAACTCAGCTCTCCTACAAAATCTCCACTAGCCATCACGTTGGACGACCTTATGGAGGAAATTAAGCTTATGAAACCCTTTGTTATTGATACCAATGCTACTCTTCAGAGACTTGAAGAGAAATGGTCTAATTTAGAATCAAGGGTATCGATGGTGGAGCAGAAGATCAGTGACGCTCAAGATGTGCTTCCTAAAGTTGAAGCTATGTCTAAAGAAATAGCTCTTCTCAAACAACAGACGGAGGACCTGGAAAACCGCAATAGGCGCAACAACCTTAGAATTTATGGTATTCGGGAGGGGGAGGAGGGGCCTGACATGCTTGCCTTTCTTAAAATCCATATCCCTAAAATAGTTGGCCTCAAGGAGAGTACCACTCTTAACCTGCAACGTGCTCATCGTATTGGACCCAGGCTTGGTGGGTCTCCCTCTACATCATCAGTCAGTCGCCCTAGAGGGATTATCGTCCTCTTTTTGGAGTATAATGAGCTGTTAATGGTCCTGTCTGCGGTCAAGCAGAGAAAGCAGATGTTGTGGTCTGGCCAAATAATTTTTCTCTCTCAGGGCGTGGCTCGTGCCACCGCCGCTCATCGTCAGGAGTTCCATTCATTTCGCCCTGCTCTTCGTTCCATAAATGCCAGATATGGTCTGGTACATCCTTGCTTTTTTAAAGTCACAGACAAAGAAAGGACTCATTCATTTGAATGCCTAGAGGACTTACGACGGTTTATTCTTCGCCACAAAGGAGAAGAAATGGACCTTGGGAAAACATGAACACTGATTTTTATACCAAGTTTTTGCTTAACTTTCCCCAATTTATAGACTCTGATGGTTTTCGCCAGAAATGGTCTTTGGGAAAACCTGAATATTGACTTTTCCATTATGTTTTAGTTCCTTTTTGGCTTAACCTCTCTTAATTTGCAGGTTTTTGATGGTTCTTGCTTTTTTTGTTGTTTATCCGTTTATTTAACTTGTGTTTGTCGTGTGCCTGCCTTCTCAGGAGGCTATTCCCTATTAATTATGTGGTTTCTTTTCACAGATGTCTCTTGTCCAGTATGGACACCCCTCCTCGATGTTTTCTCCTTCCCGTTCCTCCCTTCCTACCCCTAGTGTTCACAGTTCTTCCTCAAGTGTGTAAGTGTTACTCCCTCCATTAATTATGCTCGTATTATATGTTTGCTTGTTTGAGTATCTATCTCTTTATGTCAATTTTGTTCACTATACTTTCCTAGCTGCTGCTCCTTATCATATTCTCTTTTTTCCTGCTCACTTATCTTGCCATCCTCGTCGTTTCTCGTTGACCTCGTTGATTCTGTCGTCTGTCTTCCTTTCGCGGCTCCCCGCTTCCTCATGCTGTCCCTTTCAATCTGGAAATGTATTCTGCTCACCTTGGCTGAAGTCTTTTGGCTTCCTGTCAGCTTTTCTCTTTTTATCATTTATACCTTCTTCTCTTTCTTCTTTCTTTTTCCATTCTATTCTTGTCTCTTTTTCTTGTTCTCTTTTCTTTGACTTGTGGCTCCTCTCCCCTTCTTCTTTCCCTAATATATCATCTTTGATCATTTTCGCCTCTTTTTCTTTTCCTGTTTTTTCCACTTTTAAAATCCTTTTTCTTTATTTGTTCCTATTACACATTTTCTTACTTGTTGGCTCAAAATTTCTGCATGTTGAATTCTCAGTTTTGCCAATTTTAGAATGCTCATGGTGTTGTTTATTGTTTTTCCCTTCTCATTATGACGGATAATGTTCGCATAGTATCCTGGAATGCGAAGGGTTTGCGTAATCCCGTCAAGAAACAAAGGGTACTTACCCATTTATCTAGATTACATTGTAAAATTGCGATGCTACAAGAAACCCATCTTAATGAAGATTATATTAAATCTCTTAAAAAGCAATGGGTGGGTCATGTGTATTGTTCCCCAGCTAAAGACAGAAAAAATGGAGTGGTGATTTTATTTCATAAGTCCTTTTACCTTACTATAGAAAAGGAGGAGAAGGATGCTGATGGCAGATGGCTTCTTCTTCATCTAGTTATAAATGGCTCCCCTATCTCACTCCTTAACATTTATGGTCCCACTGGTATTGATTCACAGTTTTGGCAGTCCATGTCACATATCCTCCACTCCTGTTCTGATTCCAACCTAGTGGGTGGGGACTGCAATCAGGTCATGGATCCCTTCACTGACAGGACATCCACTTCTAGATATATCCCTAATAAAATGCAAAAAACCTTTACGAGCACTATTCGTTCGAGGGGTTTGAGAGATGCTTGGAGGATATATAATCCGGACAGTTTGGAATTTACTTTTTATTCTCCCACACATAATTCTACATCTAGAATTGACTACATTTTTTGAGTCCTTACCTTCTCCCTAATCTAATGCTGAAATTGGATCCATACTTATTTCAGATCACGCTCCTGTCTTTATTAATTTAGATCTTCCTTCTGAACCCTCCAAACCCCGTAGGTGGCGCTTTAATAATTATCTACTCAAAGATCCTACTTTCATTGGGCGCTTCAAGGATTTTTTGTCAGAATTTTTTCTCATTAATGCTAGTCCGGACATACCTTTTCACACCATTTGGGACGCTTTTAATGCGACAGCCAGAGGATTTATCATTGATTGTGTGGCTGTCAAGAAGAAACAACTTCCTTAGATCTTCCATTAAGCAACTTGAGCATACCTATTTTTCTTCTAACAATGATGATACTCTTAAGAAATTAGTCCAAGCAAAATTGAATTTTAATAGGAAATCGACGGAGGAAGCCTCCGGGACGTTACTAAAAATGAATTCCAAATTCTACGGTGGTCGTAATAGAGCCAGCAAATTGCTAGCGAACTATTTGAAAGTCAAATCTCAAAGATCCAAAATAGTTAATATCATTGAAGATAATGGTGTTAATCACTTCAAAGATGAGGAGATATTAAAATGTTTTACGGATTTCTATAAGACCTTATACACTCCTGAATCTTCTCCTTCTGACACTGCTTTGGAGGCATTTTTTGAATCGTTGCCTCCTCGCTCCTCCTCCTCCCCTGATTGCTCTTTATTAGATAAAGACCTGTCCCTCTCTGAAATTAAGTTAGCCTTAGCTCAGTTACCCAAAGATAAGGCCCCCGGCCCGATGGTTTTACCGCTGAATTCTATTCCTGCTTCTCACAGACTCTTCTCCCCTATCTTTTATCTCTTTTTCAGCACTTTATTTCTCACAATGAGGCTCGTGGCTCTTTTCTTGAAGCCATGATTTGTTTAATCCCAAAGAAGGATAAAGATCCCTCATCCTGTGCCAACTATCGCCCTATTTCTTTAATCAATTTAGATTGCAAAATGTTTGCTAAGGTGTTGGCCCTTCGTATCAATCGGGTAATTTCCTGATTTGATTGGTTCTGAGCAGACAGGGTTTGTTAAAGGATGAACACTGGCAGATAATTCAAGAAATTTTTAAAATATCATTCCTCTTGCGTCTAAGAGTTCCTCCCCTGTTGCAGCCATCACCCTAGACGCTGAGAAAGCTTTTGATCGTATTCATTGGATGCGAACACTTACGTGGCATGGTTTTGGTCCCGTTATATTGTCTCTTATAAGTTTGTTATATTCTTCCCCAACTGCTTCGGTTTTTGTTAATGGATTTCAATCTCATCTTATTTTACCCTCCAGCAGGGCACTCGTCAAGGCTGCCCTCTTTCACCTTTGCTCTTTATCTTATCTCTTGAACCTTTTCTACACTCTCTACGACATTCTTCCGCATTTCGGGGTTTTACACACAAATCAATTGAAATCAAGTTCACTGCTTACGCAGATGACATTTTGTTATATATCTCCAATCCCCTTATCTCTTTGCCTGCTTTCACGGATCTTTTATCTTCATATGCCGCCCTGTCACGATATAAATTAAAATTTTCTAAATCCAAAGTGCTTCCTTTAAACAAGTATTGCTTAAGAAGTATGTTCGAAGGTATGGATTTCAAATGGAACACTAATTTCATTACATGCCTGGGGATCAAATACTCCTCTTCAATTGTTAGAACGGTTCAGCTTAATTTGGAGGATGTTTTATTAAAGGTATCTGGTATGGCAGAGAAATGGTCTCCCTTATTTTTGTCATGGTGGGGCAGATTGGACACAATTAAAATGATGATGCTCCCTGTTATTAATTTCTACTTGTCCATGTTACCAGTGAGGCTTCCATTCAAATTTTTTAAAACTCTTAATGGTGTTTTAAGTTAATTTATCTGGAATAACCAGAAAGTTCGTATATCTTTATCTTCCTTGTCTGCTCCTAAGGTTCGGGGAGGTGTCAATTTTCCCAACTTTCGCCAGTACCACTCCTCCTTTTTAATTCGCCAAGTTTTACCTTATCTGTCTCCTTCGGACGAACCCCTCGTATCGGTATGGCATAGATTGGAGGAATCCGTGATTCACCCGTTTCCCTTCTCTTCGTTAGCCAATTTTACTCATCCCTCTTGCTCAGTTATGTCCCCAACCATCTCACAATTTATATCGACCTTTAACCCGGTTTTAACAAATCCCTTTCATCTCTGCAAATGTTCCTGGATTCCCCTACATGGCATAACAAGCCCATTAAACTCTCCAACCGTACCATTTTTGGGAGAGATTGGGCGGCCAAAGGGATCATCCAGGTTAAACACTTAGTACACGGTACGCATTTTCTATCTCCTCAGGAAGTACAATCTATATTTTGCCTGCCTGCCACTTCCCTTCTTAAGTACGACTCTTTAAGATTGCTTTTAACTCAACAACTTTCTCTTCTTTCTGGATCACCCTCCTCTTCATCAGACCCCCCATATGAACCACTATCTACTTCCCTTTCCGTTCGGGCCTCTCATATCTACAAATATCTTCATTTTTCTCTTCCTGATCGCCCCAAGAGTAAAACTGAACTTTCATGGGAATCTGATTTGCAGCGTACCCTCTCTGTTCACACATGGAATTCTATCTGGACACGAATACACCACACTTCCTGTAATGCTAGCACCACTCAAACTCTTTATTACTTTTATCAGAGGCTGTTTTTAACCATTATCTATCTCCAAAGTTAGTTCCGACTTATCTTCCAACTGTTGGTCCTGTAAAAACACTCCTGGAACATATTTACACTCCTTTTTCCTTTGTCCTAACATTTCCTTTTTTTGGACAAAAGTATGTAAATTAATCACCTCCATTTGCTCTATCAATTTCCCTTTTGATATCTACTCCATATTTTTGGGCAGTAACTCTGTAAATTGGTTTGGTGCTCACAAGATTGGCACTTTTGTGGATTTGTTACTTGCTTTTGCCTTTCAGGTTATTACCTCCAACTGGAAGGATGCCACTAAGGTCACTTTGTCTGCTTGGTGGAATCTTCTCTGCTACCATCATAGGCTAGATAGAGCTTCTGCCACTACCTCTCAGAAACTCCTTCGAAAAGAAGCCTTTTGGTCTCCACTCACCAACTATTTATCCTCCTCTGCACTACGCAACAAAGACAGTACCTTTGTCTTCCAGCCGCCATGAGTATTGTGATAAATGTTTCTTATACTGTTCATATAAGACAATGTATTGCTATCACTTTGTTACCTGAAATTGTATAGTGCTCGTTATCTGATGTTCCTACTTAGTATACTTGGTAAGGATGTTGATCTTCTTTTGATTTCTTTTTCTCTCTCTCTATCTTTTCTTTCTTTCCCTATAAAACTTAAAATGCTAATTTGCTATGATACATAACTCTTCAATATTGCCATTAGCCTTTGGTTTTACTTTTTGACAAAGGTAGTTGTATTAAGTTTTCACTTTTCCATGCTTATATATTCTATATGATATCTTTTGCAATTCTTCTATCATCACTGATATAATACTGTACCTTTGTTTTTACTTGCTTTAATAAAGCTCTTTAAACTGAAAAAAAA
This sequence comes from Calotriton arnoldi, assembly GCA_963921515.1. Taxonomy (NCBI): domain Eukaryota; kingdom Metazoa; phylum Chordata; class Amphibia; order Caudata; family Salamandridae; genus Calotriton; species Calotriton arnoldi. The sequence continues at coordinate 498,151 of CAWUFW010009980.1, read as the reverse complement.
CTGAGATGGCTGCAGCACTTTACGTTATTAAATATCTAATTACATGTGGAGACTGTCACTGGCGGGTGCCAGTTTCCTTGGCTTGTAGTCAACTATTCGCTCTGTTTATGGGCACTTTTTACAAGCCATTTCGTTCAACATTCAGAGCCCTAAATGTTTGTATACACAAATACAAGGGCAATTTATCCTTCCTTCCACTTGCACGCACACCCCTAATATCCCTTATGGTCACCCTTTGTCTTGTTGCTTGCAGTACCTTGACAGGCCTTAAGATCACTGCACAGCCGCAGGCACACATTCCTTCCTGGGTTTTTAGAGTCAGTCAGGGGTAATGGCGGCTGGTGAGATTTGAAAGTGGTGAATCGTAAAAGTTCATGGAACACTTTTACGCAAGCACCAGTTACATTACACAAGGACACAAGCATCATTCGCCCAGTGAGTTGTTGGGAGAATACGTGCCACAACACACAGGACATCACCCAAACTACAACAGTAACACACAGGACATCACACAGAACACAACAGTAGAATGTAGTAAAATGAACCGCAGCTTTTTTCAAGATTCAGTGTGGGCTTCGACTAGAAACACGGAGAGTCAACCCTATTAATAACATGACTCCTACTCAAAGAACTGCGTAGTTCATTAGTATTTTCCAGATGAAATTGCAGGGGATCAGTGTTGTCGTTCAGGTTGATATTGGTGCCAAATTCTGATGTATGAGCCAGTGTGGATTTAAGTGCAGGTGAACTATTTTTTTTTCAAGTATTGTTTTTTGTGAAAATTAGACTTAATATGCAAAAAAAATGTTTGATGGTTTTCTATGTGAAAACTGTACAAGAGGTATTCCCATGTCCACTAAAGTCGTGCGAAATATGTACTCGTGTATTTCTATTCATTTTCTTAAGTCATGTGGTGAAGTTTTCTACCACAGCGCATGCAGTAGCAGCGCACATCATTTTTCACTGTTGCCACAAGACACTGGGTAAAAATTATGTAAACAAGCGTACATAGAAGAAAACCAAAAATTATGCGAATAAGTAACATCCAATAAAAGCAATCTACACATGATATTTCAGGCCCATTTTATCAGCTTTTAAAAAGCAAGGGCAAAGAACTCTTTTTAGAATCCAGGACACCCTTCTATGGAGCTCTGTCCCAGAGACCGTCTAGAGTCGGGCACTGTTTGAAATTCCACACATCATTGAAAATATGACTGTTACATCCTGGCCAAAAAATCATTTGCATAGGCTCTATTGGCAAAAATGTATTTGAAAAACATCTCTGGAGCATCACTGTGAAAGAAACACAGACCACTTCAAGCAGCAACATGGTGAGGCACAGAAATGGAAAGAGGTGCACATATTAGCGGCCACTAAAACGTACACAGCACACATACACACACAAGCAGCCACTCAAATGCATACAGCAAACATACACACACAAATATACACGATAGTTCACAGGCATATCTGCAGAGAAATTGAGACAGCAGCATTAATGAGATCAAATGCCAGGCAAGCATAGTGGGTAAAATCAACCGAACCGCCACTGTGAGCACAAACAGGCCGAGATAAAAAAGAGACAAACTAGAGCTTTGAGTGCAGCATACAACCACACAGGTGTACATCAGCTCTGGTTCCTCAATCAGAGTTTCTGGGGATACCGTCATTTCTTGTCCTACACAACAACATACCTCCCCAGCAGGTGCGAGGCCTCTTCCTGAAGATCTGCAGTTAGAAGATATATGACTGGGCACCAGGATCACGTCACGCCGTCACCTTCATGCAGGATTGCGTACCTACCCTGTGATCACTCAGATAGGGTCAGATTTGCTAGAAAGATTGACGTGACGTGCAGCCTCAGACCAGGCTGTGTATGGAAACGCTCAGGGGTTGCATTAAATCATCGCGGAGGAGCTCATGGCATTCCAGCTCCAATTTCATTGCACTAAGGGCTGTGAAAAGGTAAGCCCTGCATCATGGCGTCATTCTTAGAGCGCCATACATACACACTTTTGTTTGTGCTGCTTTACTGTGCCTGGCTGCCTGGCTGTCTCTCGGGGAGAGAGGAGCCAGCCACTGACAATAATGATTTTAAAAATACATGTTTAATCTGCATGGTGACAGATTGTAAACGTTTACTTTGGGATGCGAATTAGGGCAGGGGCGGAGCCCCAGCGCCCTAATGGAGAATTCGCCCCTGCATCAGACACATTCTTGAATGAGGTATGCATGAGAAAGTCAACAATAAATTCCATAACAATAAGACTTTTCATGAAAAAGATTTGCCGGGCACTGGCATTTCGGGGGCTTATTTACAAGCCCCTTGCAGCACATTTCTGCTGCTGGAGTGTCACTCTTTTAATGCTCCGGAGAGGCACAGTGCAGGCCCAGTTCTACGAGGCCATGGAAAGTCACTCTGCATGGCTTTTCATGGCCTCGTAGATATGGTGAGAGGCAACGCAGCGCAAGTCACTGCGTTGCCTCACACTGAATCTGGGAGGCGTGCCATGGGTGTTACAGTGGGTGCTCACACTCAACAGCCACGGTATTTGACACATTCCCAGATTTACAACTTAGCATAAATCTGGGAATGCTTCAAAACCGCATGCCTCCCCAGGACAAGCACAGCGATTACTTTTGGGAACTGTTGGAAATGGCCCTTTTTGCAGGGTTATCCCCAAACTTTTTGCTTCTTCCTCCTATTTTTGGCTTTAGGACTCTGGGCACTTTACCACTGAAAATCAGTGCTAAAGTGCATATGCTCTCTGCGTAAATTGTTATTGTGATTGGTTATCCATGATTGGCATATTTGATTTACCAGTAGGTCCCTAGCAAAGTGCACTGAGTGTGCCAGGGCTGGTAAATCAAATACTACTAGTGGGCCTGCAGCACTGATTGTGCCACCCACATGAGCAGCCCTGAAAAGATGTCTCAGGCCTGCCATGACCTGATAACTGCCATGTCGACTTGGCAAGTGCACCCACTTGCCAGGCCCTAACCTTCCCTTTTCTTACATATAGGGCACCCCTATTGTAGGCCCAAGGTTCCCCCTGGGGCAGGGTGCAGTGTATGTGAAAGGTAGGACATGTACTGGTGTGTGTAACATGTCTTGATAGTGAAATACTGCCAATTTCGTTTTTCACTATTGAAAGGCTATCTTGCCCCATAGGAAAGAATGGGGAATACTTTGTAACATTTTACAAGCATATCTTCCCATAGGGATGTGATAGAAAAATGGAGTTTGGTATCCCTGAACTCAGGATTTAATAACACATCTTTTAGTAAAGATGGTTTTTAAATTGTGTGTTTGAAAATAGCACTTTTAGAAACTGGCTATTTTCTTGTTCAACCATCCTGTGTGCCTCTGCCTGTTTGTGGATTGACTGTCTGGCTTTGGAGTGACAGGGGCTGGGGAGGTGCAGTGGCTCCAGGAGTCTGGATGAGTCAGCACTAGGCTGAATAGGCCTGATCTGCATTTGGAGTGGTGGGAGGAGTAGCACCTGTACCTGAATAGGGTTGTGCCTGCCTTCCACAATGTTGGCTCCGCTCCCCTGTGGTGTGTCTGGAGCCAAGGCTCACACTGACAATGGATGTTTTGTGCACTTGCAGAGTGCCCCCCAGAACTGGTTTGAACTGGGATCAGAGCCCCTTACACAAAGAGAACAAAGACATTTTGGGGTATAAGTATTAGACCTAAAACCCCTGAACTTTAGATCATTCCTGGAATTCAAGAGGAACCTTTGCCAAAGAGAAGAGCTGGAGAGACTGAGGAGAAGTACTGTCCTTGCTGTGTGTCTGGGGTTGGCCTGCAGTTGCTGTTTCCGCCAAGGAAAGGAGAAGGACTTTTCTGTGTGCTGTGTCCCCTGCTTGAAGGAGATCTCCAAGGGCCTGACATGAGCTGGCCTCCTGTTCTGAAGTCTCAGGGACACAAAGACTTCACCCCCAGCTCCCCTGAACTCTGCTGTTGTAAGTTCTGACCTGCCAAGAGGTGCCTGTGCCAGTTTTGGGCCTCTGGAGGTTGTTGCTGCTGTTTGGGAGCTGGAAGAAAGAAGAAACTCAAAGAACTACAGAAATCGACGCATCGCTCTTCTTGCGGCTGTTTTCCTGACGTATCTCCACGGCACGAGAAGAATTTCCACGCATTGCCACGCCACTGCGGAAACCGCCGCAGCACCGCTGCAAGAATCGACGCAGCGAGGGATCGCGGCTGAAGAGGACCGATGCAGCGCCGCTCGCCGCCACCGCATCGATCACCGACGCATCCTGGATTTCCACGCATCATGCCTGTGCGGCAAATTCGTCCAACGCATCACCTGCGAACCGGAACCGTCACGAAGCATCAACGCATCACTCCCCATACAGACCGGATTCGACGCAACTCTCCCTCTGCATGTAGCAGAACTGTCGCATCGCCTCCCCAAGGTGTCAGGAGTGTCGCATCTCTTTGTTTTGTGACTCTGCAGCTGTTTGGCTTTGGAACTTTGACGCATCTACAGGTACTTTGGTGAAAAGTCACGCATCCATAGTTTTCTATGGTACAAGTTCTTGAAACCTTTTTAATGTCAAATTTTTAGCTGTGTATGTCAGATTTTTGTCGTTTTGGTCTTGTTTAGTTTAGATAAAGATACTTTATTTTTCTAAACTGGTGTGGTGTCCTTTTGTGGTGTTTTCACTGTGTTACTGTGAGTGTTGGTACAAATACTTTACACATTGCCTTTGGGATAAGCCTGTCTGCTCGTGCCAAGCTACCAAGGGGGTGAGCAGGGGTTATCTAAAGTGTGTATCCCTCTTACCCTGACTAGAAGCAAGGGTCCCTATTTGGACAAAGGTACCTACCTCTGCCAACTAGAGACCCCCATTTCTAACAGGAATGAAGGTGTCCGTTCCTACACAAAACCAACTGGATTTCAACGCAGGCACCCTTGCGCCATGGTGCTAGGGTATCTGTATTGGCACAAGGCTGCCTAAACAGTGCCTGCACAAAGTTAAGGGCAGGGATGCATCGCATTGCCATGAATACGATGCATCCCTGCATTTTCCCTAGGGCGCTGGGTGGTGCAGCAAGATGACTTGCTGCACCGATTTGCGTCACTTTGTTGTAAATGAGCCCCTCGGATTGCCGAAAAGATGTGTAAGAATGCAATTGCAAACTATAGGCAGTATATTTTGCGATTTCTACAAAGAAATATAAGTCCTACCAGTGCAGACCTCACAAGCAGCTGTGAATGAGTATATACAGAAGGCTTGTCTACAATGTCTGGACCAACATCAGGCTTCAGGCCTGAAGGGGATATTACTGTTCAGGAATCAGAGTATGCAATAAAAACTCTTCATTCTGGCAAGGCAGCTAGAGAAGATACTATTCCCCTGGAGCTTTATAAGGTATTTAGGAAAACGCTTCTTCCTCTAGTTATGAGGCTAGTGTCTTATATTGATAGTGGGGGAACTGCACAGGAGAATTGGAAGTCCACTAACATAGTAGTCTTTCTTGAGAAGTATAAGTCTCCCCGGAAAAAGGCGTCATAACGACCTATTTCTCTTATCAATTCAGATGCAAAAATATATGCTGAAATTCTTGCGGTCAGACTTGCTCCACTCCTGTAATATATTGTCTCTTCACAGCAGTATGGATTAATTCCCTGGTAGGGATAACACCAGATATACAAATACTGCAGTAGCTTTGTTCGATGTAGCCAGAAACACTGGTGGTAAGGTAGGCATGATTTTATTGGACGCCAAAAAGGCATTTGATCGGGTCTCATGGCCCTTTCTCTGGTCAGTTTTGTCTGCAGTTGGAATTGGACTATGATTCATATCTTGGGTCAGGTCTCTGTATAAAGATACCGTGGCCAGACTGATTATGGATGGCTATAGCTCACCACTCTCCCATATATACAGGGGCACAAGTCAGGGCTGTCCTTTGCCCCCACTATTATTTGCCCTTTATATTGAGCCCTATCTGAAACTGCTTATCTTTCGATCCGGCCGGTCATCTTAATGTGGTAGAACTGAAGCTCAGTGCCTACGCAGACGATGTAGCTGTATACTCATCAGACCCCCTTGAAGCTATTGGCCAAATCTCGGACGAGGCAGATAGGTTTGGAGCGGTTTCCGGCTATAAACCTAACTTAGCAAAGACTCAGATCTTGCTTGTCTACCACTATGACTGCCCTGCCCCTGGTATCACTCCAGTAGCTACATACTATGGGGTTAAGATCTGTGCGGGTTGAACTATGACTCCCTCTTGAAGTTTGTTAGTCTTAAACTGGGAGCGTGGAGCCGTCTCCCACTAGGTCAAATAGGGTAATGCAATATTGTTAAAATGAACATTCTTCTGAAATTTCTATTTCTTTTTCACTCAATTCCTCTGCGAGTGCCTGCCTCATTCTTTAAACATCTTGAGGGGTCATCTGAAGTTTCATTTCTGGCTACAAAAGAGTCAGACTGGCAATGCGACTCATGAAACTACCAGCTAATCAATGAGGCCTGCTACTTCCTGACTTTAAGTTATACTTTTGGGCAGCTTTCAGAATGCGTATTCGGAATCTACTTACATATTCTTATCCTGATTCTCTTGCGTTGGGCTACCAAGTGGCCCAGGGCTCTGACTTTAGGTTATTTCTGGTTTCTTTGTAGACTAACGGACCCAAACTATTTTAAACAAGTGCAGTTCAAGACCATTAAGAATATCCATTGGATCTGGGGGGGGGGGGAATTTGCAGTAAATATGCTGTGCCCTTTATTCATCTGTATACTCCATTGTGGGGTACTCCCGATCTCCCCCCTATTTTTCATGATATCTGTGGCCAGGCAGTGGTTCAGACTAGGTCCAAAAACCTTGGGTCAGCTCATTGACTCATCTGGGCTGCATACATTCTCGACTCTTCAAGATTGTCATGGCCTCCTACATCAATCTTCTTTTAAGTACCTACAGATTCACGACTATCTCCTACGCAGGTGGTTTAACTTAGTTGAATTAGATGCAGTGGCGGCAGTTAGATGCTAGGTTAGAGAACTTTAAAATGTGCATGTCTGGCTGGCCGGCCCAAGACGACCGGCCAAAGAGACATGCCCATTTTAAAGGTCATAGCTCTCTGCTACTGCCACTCAGCAGTGCTGGCCCCACCCCGTCCTGACAATTAGTGCAGGACGGATTGCTGAAAATTATAACAGTAATAAATAAACTTTATTATCGTTTTATTTTTCAGCTCTGGGGCTTGTGGGGCGATACTCCTCCGCTCAAGTGGAGGAGCCACCCCTGATTAGATGACTTAGGGCCAGATGTAGGTAACTTCAATTTAGCGAGTCCTTAATAGCTATTTTTACCGAATCGCTATTAAGGACTCGCTAAATGGAATGTAGGTAGGAATCGCTAAAATATTAGCGATTCCTTAACATTCCTTAATAACGAATCAGTAATTGAGATTCGTTATTAAGGAATACCTAGCCATTCATTCCTATGGGCTAGGAGGCCCATAGGAACGAATGGGAAGATATTCACTATTAGCAATTCGGTATTACCGAATCGCTAATAGCGGGAGTAATTTCAAGGGTGCCAGGGTGTCCAAAGGACATCCTGTTGCACCCCTGAAATGTGCATGTGTGCACATGTGGCGCACATACATGCCCTAAGGGCATGGATGTGTGCCACATGGCACATTTGAAGAAGCAAAAAAGTGCTTTTTTAAAGGAAATCGCTATTTACCACCAACTTGAAGTTGGTGGTAATTAGCTGATTCCATAAGGCTCAAGTGCACTATTTTTAGTGCTACGTACATTGCATTTAAGGAATCGGTATTTCCGATTCCTTAAATGCACGACAAAAATAAGGAATCGCTATTTTGCGATTCCTTATTTTGCATGTAGGTATGAACTCACCTACATTGCACTCAGCCAAATACCGGTCGGTAACGCTAAAATTCTCCGAATTTCGGCGTTACCGACCGGTATTTCGCCACCTACATCTGGCCCTAAGTTATTCTGAACTATTTCTACACAACTTTGGGTAAACTATTAATCAGAATAATCTTTAAAATTATGATTGCTTACCGGGAAGACAAGTGGCTTTTGCTTGCGTCAAAGTGAAGCAAACAGCTTGGCATGGATATCTTGGCAGACAACATCACCGATGCATTTGACATCTTGAATCGATCATTTTTTTTGTTAATCTTAAAATGCAACAATTCAAAACTATATGCATGCTTTACTATGCTCCAGAGAAAATATGCAGATGGGCCGGGGCAACATCTAATAATAAGACAAGTTGCGTCAGGTGTGGCACTTACTCTGCTGACATTGTACAGGTTTGCTGAGTGCCCCTGGCTTATAAACGTTTGCACTGCAATCTCTGAACATCTCCCATTTCATCTGGGGTACAACGTGCAGCTAATTAAGAAAGATATTATGATGGCATATAATGCGTCACTAACCCCAGAGACTCGGCCGTGGTCGCAATTGAGATTACTACTGCACGGTTGTGCATTGCCAGAGCCTGGATCGATCCCATACCCCTTACTGCTTCAGAATGGTGGTCCCGGTTCAGTCAAATTTATGAATTGGAGGCAGCCATACTTAAGACTACAGGGTTTAAAGGCCGCTGTCACCGTAGGAATATTTGGGCCAGCATTTTCATTGAAGAGTTAGACTGTTATAATGTTTCCTTTTCCTGGATGAGCTAGACCGTCACTTTCTTTTCTTTTGCTTTTTGTTTTAAATCGTCTATGAAATGAATCTGCTATATTATTCTTACATGTTTGACAACATCTGTGTCCAAAAGTATCAAGATTGCTAGTGTAAAAGAATGTATGTAACTCAATAAAAAAAAAGAAACTGCACAAAATTTGCAAAACTCAATATAAGATTTTAAGAGCATTTGACAAAGCAATCTTTATAATCTTACTATAATTTTAAAGCAGATAAACACCACAGGCAGCGGCGGATCTTCCATTAGGGCGGAGGACCGTCGCACCACTGCTTTCTCGCAGTGCGAGAAGCAGAAACATAAAATGGTATTTTAAATACTGTTAGAAACGGGGTAGCGTGGTGCGGAGCGGGTAGGCCAAACTCGGAGGCATTCTGTAAAGCATCTGCGCAGCACACTCACAAGCGACACACTGGACACACTACAAAAGAGACTCCACACCAAGTTGTGTAAAAACAGCATATGTATTATGCAAAACACATTAGAATACCATCACAGTTGTGAACACCGTACCAACTGGCACCAGGTAGCAATATACAGGGGGACTATTTACAGGGCAGGGCCAATCGGGCCGCTGCCAGAACCATCACAAGCACAATTAGGATAAATGAAAGTCCAGTAGTAATAAATGGGTAACAGCCAGTGACTTGTGGCCAGATCAGGGACTTAGCATCCTCATATTAGCAGTGTTACACAATAGGCATAAACCTCGGCTTTAGCGTAAATGCATTAGGCATACGGATAAAGCATCATCACAATAGTATTAGGCATGAATTATATTTGCCTGAGGCCTCTCATTAGGCGTAAAAGCGTTAAGCCTAAACCTGCGGCATAACTGCAATGTCATTAGGCATAAATCATAATGGGTCAGACATAGGCCTAGATCACCATAGCCTGATATTGGCAGGCACATTAGCATTGGGCATACTCGCATGACATTAGGCGTACTTGCATGAGAACACGTTATGCAGAACACCACCAATGTAAGCCTTAGGGGAAAAGAAACCATTAGGCATAAATCCCATCAGCCCAAACAACGTTAGCAGGGGCCTAATCCAGAAAAATATCATGGCATGATGTTAGGCATCATCAGTAGCATAAATCCAACAGTAGGCCTAAAAAAATATATTCTGCACCAATCCTGGGGTATAAACATATTGGGCATGAATCATGGTAAGTACATAAGGCATCTAATCAATCATACCTGCAACCAGCAGTGTAGCTACATTGCACATAACATTAGCATGCAACCACCTTATGCAGGAAATAGTACGAGGCAATAGGCCCCGCAGGTATAAACACTGTGTGTCCCAATCGTATCAGCTGCCCACTGTCCAACGGGGCAGCTGTGTAAGGTACAGTTAGCCCGGGTCCCCGTGGGAGCCCCCTCTGGGACTCTGAAATTAGAAATATGCCCCAAAACGGTGCAGCGGCCCGCAACTGCGGTGCCGCTGGGTGTCCCAACAGAGTACTGGTACCACTGGGCAACTGGGAGCCCAACTCCGGGACTCCTGACGTCGAAATTACCACTACGTCGCAGCTGCCCGCCGCCGCGGTGCAGCTGTAAGGGGAGAGACCAGCACGGCACTAGGGTCCCCTCAGAGGGACCGAAAAGGGGAGGCGGGCACCGACAATGTGCCCCGATGCCCACTCCACTCCCAGCTTCCCAATGAGCCCCACTCACCGGGACTCCTTCCAGCAGGGGATAGGCACCGGCATGTGCCTCGACGGTCCCCTGCTCTCGGGACGTCTTCCTCCGGTCTCCTTCATCTCTGGCCGCAGGCTCAGCATGCGGGGCTCCTCTCAGCTCACGGGGGCCCCGCCAACGGCCGCACCTCTTCTGGCTTCACCCCGGCCCCCTCCTGGGACCCGGGACTCCAACGGGGAGCCCGCGAGGCTCCGGACGGCTTCCCCAAGGCAGGGGGAGGCGGAAATGGAGCCCGCGAGGCTCCGTCGCGGCAGGCCCCGCCCACAACCAGGCGTGGGCGCCAACGTCGGGTTCCTTTTCTTCAGTGCTCTTGGCGGCGGCGATGCGGGGTGGGCATCCGCGTAATTGAAAGCGCATGAAGCGGGGTGGGCACCCACGAAGGACCACAAGTGCGGGGTAGGCTCCCGCTGCTGAATGAAGTATGAAGACGGGATGGCCTCCCGCTTTTCTTGGCAATTCGCGGGGGCTTAAAATATAGCGCTCACCCGGCACTAGAACCCACCAAAAGCTTCAGGGACAACAGGTAGCGCTCCTCTTCTCCTGGCACTCCAAATGTAGTGCTCACGAGGCGCTAGGTGGCAGGGATGCAGTCAATCCAAATATGGCACTCTGGCAGCACAGCGCTGCAGGACCCACGCACCTTCTTCTCCTGGGCAGGGGCTGGAGGCAGCGCTCACGGGGCGCACGATGGCTCACAGTCCCAGGGTCCCACCCGAGGGAGTAGCGCCCACGCTCCTCACCTCCTTGGAGTGCAGGCAAGCCCAATATAGCGCTCCCAAGGCGCTAGGTCCCACAAAATAAAGCTGTAGCGCTCACGAGGCGCTAGGGCAGGAGAGCAGGCAGGCAATACTGGGGAAGATCCGCAGGCAGTGGGCACTCATCAAGACAGGACAGCAGTTCCTAGGAACAGTCAACCCCCGTAACGTGGCACTCCTCCTGGCACAGCAGTCTTCACTCCAGTAAAGGGCTCTCATTGGCCCTGTGGATAGCGGAGGGGTACAGATGGGCTCAGGGGCCAGCACGCAGGCCCTCGCGGCGGTACTTCCTGGCAGAGTGTCCCCTCTCGATCAAGGTCCACACACAGTCTGTCACATGGAGGCACAGCCCCCCTATATATACACCCCTCACCCCACCTACCAGAAAGGGCCAGAAGCTTCTAGAAGGCTCTCTGGTAATCCGGTCCCAACTGGTTTTGGGGGAGGTGTAGAGCACCCTGCCTGCCAGGCTTCCCTCCAAAAGCTGGGGGTGCTGGGAGACAGACAACTAGACCGCCAACCCACCTCAGACAGGCAGGCACAAAGCACACCAAACAGGGTGACATTTTAAAGGTGACATTTTTAAACAGCGTAAATAAACCTCTGCATATCATTGCGCAGCATTCCATCACACACATACAGCAAAAAGGCTAGGAGGAAAAGGCGAAAAAGTTCGGGATGACCCTGCAAGCAGGGCCAAGTCTAACACAACCCCCTCTCAGCCAAAAGCCAGGGTAGACCAATCAATGCCTTGATGTGCTTCCCTGCTTAGGGCGAGAGAACATGGACGCGGGCCCGCAACTGCAGCGGCACCCACGGGTTCTCCGCCACTCTGGACCCAGGTGGTTCCCTCTGTCGCAACTCCCTGGACCAACTAAGCCACCCCACTGGTACTCTCTACTCGATTGCGGCCAGGCCCGGCCCCTAGGCCGTCCAGATATCTCTGGCCCTTGTTGTCTCACAGAGTGGGGGGCAGTAGCCCCAGGCCCGTAGTACCCGTTGGCCACTCTACTTCTCCTCCGTGCAGTTCCAAACTGCCACTGGTCCTCCCACCTGGGGTCCGCACCCTCAGGCTGACCAGCAGTCAGGGACGAGGCTCTCCCCCTACCCCTCCTCCTGGGGTTCCGCACTCTCCTCCTATGCGGGGCACCCTCAGACCACCACTCTCTCACTCGTCCAGGGCCGTGACCCTGCAACTATTCCACCAACCCAGGGTCTAAACCCTTAGCTTGAACCGGTGCCAGAGGCGAGTCCTCCCTCCCTCTGCACCCCCTCCCAGAGTTCTGGACCCTCCCACCTGGAGAAGTACCCCTGGAAGACAACTCTGGGGGGACACTGCTTACAGACGTCCCTCCCGCCAGGTCAGGCAATACCTGAACCGGGCCTCCCAACCCAGGATCGAAGCCCTGTGGTTGAGCCGGTGCCAGAGGCGAGTCCTTCCTCCCTCTGCACCCCCTCCCAGAGTTCCACACCCTCCCACCTGGAGAAGTACCCCTGGAAGACAACTCTGGGGGGACACTGCTTACAGACGTCCCTCCCGCCAGGTCAGGCAGTACCTGAACCGGGCCTCCCAACCCAGGATCGAAGCCCTGTGGTTGAGCCGGTGCCAGAGGCGAGTCCTTCCTCCCTCTGCACCCCCTCCTAGAGTTCCGCACCCTCCCACCTGGAGAAGTACCCCTGGAAGTCAACTTGGTAGGGACACTGACTACAGGTGTCCCACCCTCCAGGTCAGGCAGTCCCTGAACCTGGCATCCCAGTCCAGGATCTAAACCCTGTGGCTGAGCAGACCCCAGAACCCCTGGAGCTCTGATTACAGACGCCCCGGGTTCTCCTGACACTAGGGGCTCCCCTTCCATGGACGGCCCATCAGGACAGCCTAGGCTCCCAACCTGGGGCTCCCTTATGGAACCCTCCAGGCCCTGAGACTGCGGTTGGGGCACCTTCGGACACCTCCCCGTCTCACTCCTTCTTGTAGATAGGACGTGAGGCCCTACAACCCTCCCACTACACTGGGACCTAGCTGGGCTATTTTGCACCTCTCCCACCTCGCTGGGTTGGAAGATCCCTTCACTATTCCCTTGCGGAAATGGAGCCCGCGAGGCTCCGTCGCAGCAGGCCCCGCCCACAACCAGGCGCGGGCGCCAACGTCGGGTTCCTTTTCTTCAGTGCTCTTGGCGGCGGCGATGCGGGGTGGGCTCCCGCGTAATTGAAAGCGCATGAAGCGGGGTGGGCACCTACGAAGGACCACAAGTGCGGGGTAGGCTCCCACTGCTGAATGAAGTATGAAGACGGGATGGCCTCCCGCTTTTCATGGCAATTCGCGATGGCTTAAAATATAGCGCTCACCCGGCGCTAGAACCCACCAAAAGCTTCAGGGACAACCGGTAGCGCTCCTCTTCTCCTGGCACTCCAAATGTAGCGCTCACGAGGTGCTAGGTGGCAGGGATGCAGTCAATCCAAATATGGCACTCTGGCAGCACAGCGCTGCAGGACCCACGCACCTTCTTCTCCTGGGCAGGGGCTGGAGGCAGCGCTCACGGGGCGCTCTATGGCTCACAGACCCAGGGTCCCACCTGAGGGAGTAGCGCCCACGCTCCTCACCTCCTTGGAGTGCAGGCAAGCCCAATATAGCGCTCCCAAGGCGCTAGGTCCCACAAATAAAGCTGTAGCGCTCACGAGGTGCTGGGGCAGGAGAGCAGGCAGGCAATACTGGGTAAGATCCGCAGGCAGTGGGCACTCATCAAGACAGGACAGCAGTTCCTAGGAACAGTCAACCCCCGTAACGTGGCACTCCTCCTGGCACAGCAGTCTTCACTCCAGTAAAGGGCTCTCACTGGCCCTGTGGACAGCGGAGGGTTACAGATGGGCTCAGGGGCCAGCACGCAGGCCCTCGCGGCAGTACCTCCTGGCAGAGTGTCCCCTCTCGATCAAGGTCCACGCACAGTCTGTCACATGGAGGCACAGCCCCCCTATATATACACCCCTCACCCCACCTACCAGAAAGGGCCAGAAGCTTCTAGAAGGCTCTCTGGTAATCCGGTCCCAACTGGTTTTGGGGGAGGTGTAGAGCACCCTGCCTGCCAGGCTTCCCTCCAAAAGCTGGGGGTGCTGGGAGACAGACAACTAGACCGCCAACCCACCTCAGACAGGCAGGCACAAAGCACACCAAACAGGGTGACATTTTAAAGGTGACATTTTTAAACAGCGTAAATAAACCTCTGCACATCATTGTGCAGCATTCCATCACACACATACAGAAAAAAGGCTAGGAGGAAAAGGCGAAAAAGTTCGGGTTGACCCTGCAAGCAGGGCCAAGTCCAACAAATACCATTTTATGTTTCTGCTTCTCGCGCTGCGAGAACCCAGAACGGTATGCCTGGTTGGGGTGGGCGGGTACGAGGAGGAGTGGCTTGCCCAATGCTATGGGCCCTGACTGATTGGTCGGCCCTCTTCGGCCGACCAAACCAGTCATGCGCACTCTGCATTTTCTCTATGTAGGCTGCATGCAGTCTACATAGAGAAAATGGCCTCCCTACAGGCGCCCGGCTGGGCGCCGTCCACACCAATTGGCTTAGGGGAGGGGAGGGAGGATGCCTGCTTCCTGTTCTCCTGAAACAGCAGGAAAACGCGGGACCCGGCCAGGAGCGGTGGCGGCGCAGGACCCAGTGAGGTAAGTTTTTTATTTTTAAATTCCCCCCGCGCGAACCCCAGTGCAATCCCCCACCCGCCCCCTCACCCACGAGTCATGCGAGCCGCAACTGACCACAGGCACAGCCATAATGCCCAGTTTGCTGTCTACTTTAACACATTGTTCTTAAGTTGTCTCAATTTTTGCCCTTACTTGCTTGGTATTCTTGTTCCGCGAATTGATTTCCGTCTTCTGGTTAGTTTAATGGTGAATTCTTTCTTGAGGTGTCCCAGTTCTGTAGGACTATCACACTGGATGCCCATGACAAGCAATATCATCTTTATTAAGCAGGCATAACCACACACTGGTCTGTACAGAACAAAAGCCTTTTACGGTAAGATCCTAGGTGGCATATGTCAATTGTGCTTGTTTTTCAGCCTAAAAGCCATAATCGTATCAGACAATATGCATAGCACAGGGTTTCAAGTAAGGTCAAACTGGCCTATAGGGCAATCTGACAGTGCCCTAAGGGCTGGTCTGAAAGGTCAGTGTGTGGGCTGTTTTTTGGCAATTTGTGTCTCTGTTTTATGCTCTAGTGGGCCTATTTTTCTATGGAATTAACACAAACATTGCCTTCAACAAGCGCAAATGCATGCAGTCGCCCATATACAGCAGAACACATATACAGGTTGTCTACATACATTCAAAACTGCCTTGATTTACAGAATGTCTGCCACTTTTTTAGATATCTGATTTACTAATGGGGGCCCACTTTTATTTTGGTACCCGGGACTATTTGTGTCCCAGTCCAACCGTGGTCTCAATGAGACATTGAACACTAGACAGTCTCAGTGGTCACTTTGTGTTCACAGGTGCTCTTTAGAGTGAGTCCTGGTTTAAGTGCACCTGAATAAGCTCAGTGTCGTAACATTAGTCCCCACAACCCCTGTGGTGCGGGTGGGCCCCCTCTGGCACTGTGCACGGGCAGCGGTCCCCTGGCCTGAGAGCTCTTGACTGGGTCCGGGGGGCCTCCAAGTACTTTGCAGGGGGACCCCCTCAAGTTTCTTTACACCACTGATAAAGCTACATAGGCCCTCATTACGAGAGACCAATAAAAATCCCCACAATTTTCCTCCCTTGATTTACCATTACTGCGGGTTGTGATAATTTCGGAGCGGAGGAATCAACAATTAAGAGTTTTTGGCTAATATCATGCAGAAATTGTTCTTAGCATTCACTATCTCATGTTTTTCCAGGTATTCCACTGAGATACTTTGCCAGTTTGAAGCAGGTGAGCTCTCTGGGTGGAATACCACTCCACAGAGTTGCTTATTCATAATTCTTATTCGCTTAGTAACTCCTGTTATCCGGCCCATCAGAATTAATGGAGGTCTTGCAATGAGGGCATTAGTGAATAAATGCCAGCATTTTGAAAGAGGGAGAAAGTAAAAAAAAAAAATTCGGCTGAATTTATTTTGCCCATTGACTAACATTAAAACAGAGTCAATTTTGGAAGGGGAACAGTTAAAATAAAGCCATTTTGGTTTTAAAAAAATCGTGAGTCTCCAATCTGAATTCCATATATGCCAATTGGCCTGATTCGCGCGGGAGACTCAGGCTTTTTTAATCTAAAAATGCTTTATTCCCGCTGTCTCGCCTGAAATTGCATCTGCTTCAATAGAAGTCAATGGGGGAAATACATTCTCCCGATTTTTTTTTAATCTCCCACGTTCCTCTTCTAAAATGTTGGCATGTGTGCACACATCTGAGACCAGTTGAATGACAGGACTAACTCCAGCAGCTCCAAGTATTCAGCTGCAACATGCTCCAATACAAAGCTTTCACGGCCCTGTTGCCAGCGTGTTTGGGGAAGTTAATATTTCATTCCTTTATGTTTTCTGTTCTGATGGATTTCTGCTCCAGAGAAGGTAATTCTCAGATATTTCACTGCCGTGTGTAATGGAGCGGAAAGCCCTCTCCATAGCGCTGTGTCACGAGAGTGTAGAGAACCACACGGCTCTTGCGTGGCAGAGAGGCACGCAGCACGCACACCCTTGGCCCAGCACAGCCGAGAGGATAAACAGACCCTCCAGGATTTCGCGATCTTGCGTTGCACGAAATCAGCTGACTAGCGCGATGACCACAAAAATTCATCTTTTGGCCGTAAAAAAAGGTCTCCAGCAGACAGCCAAAAAAAGATGACATTTTATTGGCTGTATGGGGACATGCCACTAAGTGGCGCTGTAGAGCAGTAATAGCTGCCGGCTTCCTCGAAAGACGAGAAAACAAAAGTAGAGCTTCACTGGCAAACATGCGTAATTAACAACTGAAGTTAAGCTGTATTTCTCTTCATATATTATAGACCAGCTGTGAAAATGTTCCAGGAATCCATCATCATGAAACACTGCTCCGAACCTTCTATGGTGGTAGGAGTAAATGCCTGAAGGCTTTGAATTTCTCCTTAAATAATAATTGTAATTCTTTTTAGTGTTCCCTAGATTGTTTACACATCTTTTCGCTGCGCAAGCTGACAATGAAGTACTTTAACTGAAAATGCTGCAGTCTATTCATATCAGTATTCAGAGCCATCACACGCAAAGTCCTCATCGAGGCTCATTTGTGCACAATAATTGATTACAGTGCCAGGTGTATTAAGTGCCATGAATACAAATTCCCGAAATACCGAGCAGTAATAGAGAACCATGAGGCCTCTGTCTACTCTCAAAGGAGGCTCTACACACAGAGCCACCATCGTCTCAAGATGCTGTACTGGAAAAGCAAGCAGGGGGGGGGGGGTGTCGGACCTGCAGACCTTTAGAGGTCCAATTACATAGGTTGCACCAGTGTAGGTGCGATTGTACTACTCGCGACGCAATTATGTATTAATTCAATTCTATGAAAAATGTATTCTGTGATTAATAAGAATCTTTAAAACAACAATGCCAACAGTAACATTTGCCCCAACCGACTGTCAGGTTGAAAATTTCACTTTAGCCCCGGTCATTCAACACAACTGTCGATTTTGTTCTTGTGCGGTGAAGCACGCAGTGGTGAAAAATTGTACAAGCACTGGTAAATGTTGGTGTCAAATGCACCTGCACCGATAGAAATATGACCCCAAGAAAATGAAAAAAATCAGTCGTGTTTAACGTGGGGAGAATAGCAGCAACCCAATTTCAGTTCTAACAATCACTTCCCATCTATGAGTTCTTTTGAGAATGGAATACAATGGCGAGTGAAGCACTAAAATATGCTTGAATGAATTTACATTGTTCAATAAAGTGCCAATGAGAAAGTGAGATGGAGTGTCGGTTAAACGACAGTTTTATATGACAGCTGAATCTCGATCAATCTCTCTCTCTCACACACATGCATACACATGTTGACTTCACGGCTCAATTAGCATTTAGGAGAGTAAATTCATGGAAAAGGGAGAACCCTGAGCTCAAATAATCAGCCAAGACCACTAAGGAAAAATACGTAAAACTAGGCATCTTCTAGTTATCATTTTATATATATCTTTAAATGTGATATTTATTTATTATTACAGAAAATAAAAAGTTAGTTAGACTCAGAAGCCAGATTCATAAATAAATGCAAAAATGCAGTGTGGTTTAAAGAATTAAGTAGTTGCAACACATATGCCAAATAATCAAATTAATAATAACAAGCCCTTATACAAAAGGACCATGCCACATCCAGCCCTCTCTTGTGCAACAGCGGAATGACATTACATGAGTAATAATCATGTGAACAACACTGCTCTAAAATACAACAGCACTTTTAAAATGTTCAAATGTTCAATATAAAAATGTCGAAAGCCTAAAGTTTAAAATGCTTAAATGTCTAAAGCAAAATGATCCAATGACTTAATGTTTACAGATCCTTCATAATATTTTAAACAAAGACAGCACACAATTTCATGTAACTTGTTATTACGTGGACAGGCAGCACTAAAATGTTACTTGCACAGTAAACCAATAAGACTGCTAATTTCTGAAACACATACTTGCAAATTATTTTTATTGGAAAAAAACATAAGAAATGTAATACAAGGCCCTGTTCAACACTATGATCATAGCAACAGAGGTTTAGCTAATAACCTTGTAATGTTTCAATAGCACATTCCAAGTGCTATTGTGCTTGGCTTAACCTATGCTCCAGAATGTTACCACAAAAGAGAATATAGCAAACAAATACTCTCAAACACTTTAAACATGCATATTTCTAAGTGTAATACTCTGCTACAACAGTTTCCATTTATTTAAAGCTGAAAAGGAATGATTTCAAGTAAAACAAATTGCTGCAATAATGCCACAAAATGTCAATTTTTTTGCCGCAAAATTTGCAAATCTGTGCTGCGATATCCTGGAGGTCTATATGAATAAAGGGGAGTGTGGCCGCTCGCGGTCTCTCCCAGATTACAATACCAGTGTATGGAGTGTTCATTGGAGCTGTTGATAAGTGTATGCATTGGGCTCACAAGGTTCATTAAAAACTGATTGAAATATCAGTGCACTATTACTTTCATACTAAGATTTAAAGAAATAACTGATTCCTTTACCTGTGAAAAAATTGCAGAATATTTTTATTTATATACTTAGTTAGTTCTGCAGTTTGAAACGCATTCCATCAGAGTTACTCGGCTCATACAGTTTTGGGCCAAGGTTTACAAATAGTTCACTCAACACAGGGCAGCCCACAAAGTTGCTGCACTGTGTGAACTAGAGGGAGCAGATCTGGTCTATATATTCAAAGAAATTAAGCAGTTTTCTCTCTCCATGCGCTGGTGAACTCTGTGCACCCTTGTTCCATACTGCAAGGGTTTTTGCGTTGTGTTCAGGATAGTTTTTATGAGAATGGGGTCCCTTCCTGCACAAAAACAATTCTTTGAGTATATTTTCTACATGTATATGTGCTGCCGAATTCAGTACATATGCAAAGATGAAAAAAGAGGAGAAATAAAAAATATTTCTCCTCGCTATGGTGCAGGATTTGGCCGTATAATCTGTCTAAGTATTTGTAGATATAGATTCACATCGAAAACGCATGGGTGGATGCACGGGAACACCCATAACACCCCCACTGTGCCAACTCAAGGATGGCATGCAAACCATTTACATAGTATTACCAAAAGACAGGGTCGTTGTAGTTTTTGTTGTCGTTATTGGCCGCTGTTTTATTACCCTTACATGCATACTCATTTTGCAACCCCCTGGACATAATTTTATGGCCAGGGTCATAAATCATTATCATGAACCATCATAAAACAGGTGTTATAAATCATTTTGTTTTTTCATCATAAATCACGTGTCCCTTACGGAGTGTTGACCGGACGAACATGTGTATCGGTCTCCTTATGCAGGCTTTATTATGCCTGTAAGCACTCCGGAGAGTCCCAGCGCAATATACTGGATTAGAACCTTCTTACTGACCATTTGAACCCTTGAGCATTTTCACTATTGACATATAAGGTGTCTGAATGCAGGCCTTACTAAGCCTGTAAGCACACCGGAGATTCCCAGCACAGCACACTGGAATTGAACCTTCGCATCGACCATTTGAGCCTTTTAACGCTTTCTGAACTGACATATAAGCCCTGATGAAGTTCCCCTTGAGGGAATGAAACGCGTTGGCTGAGCTTTTTGTATTACTGAATTGATTTGTGAATTTGAAATAAAGAACTTTCTTGATACTACTCGCTGGCTACTGGACTTCATTACCTGGCGCACCCCCATATCGTTGAAATCAATCTTGGATCTGGAGCACAGAGGCGTCACGCAACGGCTGGCGCTGGGGTTGGTTGCGCAGGAACAATACACATTGGAAATAGCGTGAGTTGCAAAATTAGAAGTCCGCTGTTGTTATTCTTGACACGTGTCATAAATCATTCGTGTATCGTAAATAATTGGTGTCAGGAACGGTCATAAATTGGTGTCATAAATCATTTGCGTTACTGGCCATAAATCATTTGTCATAAATCATTCGTTGGTCATAAATCACTTGTTTGTCATAACTTATTTGCATATCATAGAATCGTAACTCACCCTGACAGTTCGTTATTCCGCTGTTTTGCAGGCATATCTCCTTTCTTGACACTTTTTGGGGTCAAACATTGTTCTGTTGGTTTCCACGCCCCTTTATGTGTGGTGGGTAGCCTCTTTCTGGAGTTAGGCCCCAACTCGCTACCTTGCTAGTCTCTTTTTGTGCCCTGCCATCTGGCGGGGTCTGGGCTGCGAGCGCCGTCTCCATTTGCTATCCCCTTTTGTCAGGCCTACTCACGCTGCCATTAGGCATCCCAAAGTGAGCTGCCCTCCTTCTACACACCGCCCTGTCGGTGTGCCTCCATAATCAACCAATGTACCCCTCTTATCCGCCATGCCGCCAGGGAGGCTCACGTCTTCCTGTGGCTACCCCTTGCGCTGTCAGTTAATTTTCTTCATCGTCATTTGTTAGGTGCAGGCTAAAGCCATTGCGCCCCACAGTTTGTCCCAAAATACACGCATCCCTTCCTTAGACAAGTGAACCCTGTCCTGCCCATAGAGCTCTGGGTGGCCTGGGTGGATGAGGCCATGCCCAACCCTCTCTAGGCCGTTGGTCTTGCAAAATTTGCTTACTGCAGTATTCAGTTTCCTCTTTGAGTTCTCGACTGCTTTATGCGGCTCTGCCCCTCGCCACACCAGCCTGCTGATCAACTCAGACCATATGATGGTGGTGCTCCCGAAGCACCGAGCCGCCTCTGTGAGGTCCGCCTGGATGGCGAGGAGTAGCTCTTTTTTCCGTAGCCGGGCTAAGTCGCTCCCACCCAGGTGAATTATCAATTTGTCTCGGTGCCAGGCTGTGTCTGCCTGTAGCTCCTCGAGCACCGCTGGCAGTTGGTCCCAACTCATCCCCAGGTGACCCCACCATTTCACGCATGTGTTGACAGGACCGCCTTTCCGCTTGTGGCCTCCCCGCTGCCACCACAAATTCATCCGGGAAACAAATGAGTGACCCACCACCCATGCCAGCCGGGGGGGCTGTCCTGCTGAGGCAATAATCACAATGTCAGGCGACCAAGTCCCCTTGTGGTTATGCCCCCGTGCATTCCCTCCCCGTGTCTTTGTACCGCCAGGTTTGTTTACAGCAGCTGGGGTCTCACATAGGTCCTGTATGCCTTGGACCACCACCTGCCAATGGCCTTGATCCCTGTCTCAGACATCCCGTGCTGGGCTGCTGTGGTCACCGCCCCAATCCTAAATGAATGAGAGCCAAAGGAGGCCGGCGGGAGCCCTGCTCTACCCAGGGCCTGGCACATTACTGCTGAGAACTGGAATTTACTCAAGAGTTTCCCATCTCTATGCTTGAACAGGGGGCCCTCCCCTCCGGACGTAATGCCATGAAAGTTAGTAGGCAGCATACTGCGCAGTATTTCGGGTCCCTGATGCACCCCAGCCGTACTACTGCCCCTTTGCCTATCTGGTCGGTCTTTGACCTTCTTAGCCGCAGTTCCACCTCAGCCACTCCGGGTCTGACATTGGCTGCTTGTAAGCAATGCCCCGCGGGGCCTGTCCTAGCTGGGGCCACTAGCTCGCTAAGCCTAAATGCCCCAAAGAATGCAGTAGCAAAGGCTGCTTTGAACAGATTCAGCTCATATGTGTCATTTTCTATTTACCCCAGTGCATCCATGAGCAAAACCAATCTATTGAAGTCTATGGGTCTCGGGTTATCTGCTTTTACCCCTTCCACGCTCTTCCAACCCTTCATCGCTGCTTTGATGTAGTAGGATGCAGTGGGATCCTGTCCCATGAGTAACTTGGAGAAGTGTGCTACTCCTGACAGATTGGCCTGGGACCAGGACCTTGACTTCTTGGGGCTTATTTACAAGCCCCTTGCACCACTTTTGCTTCATTTTTAACACAGGAAAAGTGACGTACGGGTGGCGCAAGGGGCTTGTAAATAAGCCCCCTTGTTCATAAATGCCCACTGAATGAACTGCTCCACAGCCCTCCGTGTCTCGCCTGCATCGCCCAGTGTCTGGATATTTCCTATTCGCATCACTGTCCCTGCGTATTTCTTGTAGCGTTTGGCCGCATCAGAGGTAAGGGCCTGGCCGTCACCCAGCCCTCTCTTCAAATTAACAGACCGTTAAACTCCGCTAGGAATGTGTCCCACATGATGAGGTTGTGCTTGACCCCCGCCCTCAACCTGCCGTGATGGTGCTTGTGCGTGAGCCCGGCAGTTAACTGTGTTAGACGTCTGGCAAAGACCCTGCTGGCAGGGATGATTCTGGCTGCAAAGTTGAGCTTTCCAATAACCTGTTGTAGCTAGTGGAGGGTTGCCTTCTCCCTACCACACAAATTTCTTATGTCGTCCTTGAATTCTCTGACCTTCGCCTCTGGAGCCTGGACGTTCCTACAACTGAGTCAAGCTCGATTCGGGTGGTGGGGCCTACTGTTTTGTCTGCTGCCAATGGCACTCCCAGTTGCCCCGCTAGCTCTTGAAATGCTGCCAGGGTCCCACCACACTCCGCCGACCTGGTGGGACATACGAAGAGGAAGTTGTCAAGGTAGTGTAATTTACCCCCTGCAGGGTGCCGGTCATGCAAAGCCCATTCCAAAAAGGTGCTAAATTGCTCAAAATATGCGCAGGACACCCAACATCCCATTGGCATTGCTTTGTCAAAGTAGGTTGCCCCCTCCCACTGGAAACCCAACAGGTAAAAGCTAACCGGGAGAACTGGGAGGATACGGAAAGCGGGCTCAATGTCGGATTTCACCATGAGAGCACCATGGCCTGCTGCCCTTACTAGGTCAATGGCATCATCCACTGTTGCGTAGCCTACTGAACATACCTTTGAGCTGATGCCGTCGTCCCCCTCATGGAATGAAAGGTGGTGAATGAGTCTGAACTGACCTGCTTCCTTCTTGGGAACCACTCCTAATGGTGAGATCACTAAAACCTTTGGTACCGGGTGGGGCAGGGGGCCTTCAATCCTACCTAGGGATTTCTCTTTGTCGATTTTCTGACGAACTATCTCTGGGTGCTGCAATGCTGATTTTAAATTGTTGGCGTTGCCCGTGGGTAAGGGGCCTTCACATGGTATGGCAAAACTTTCCTCAAAATCTTTCACTAACATCCTCGCACACTCTTTGTTATGGTATTTGTTAGCTAGCTGCCTGAGCTGGTGCGTGGTATTGGGGGACGCGGCTAGCAGGTAGCTGCTCAAGTCCTCCAGTCCCCCCTCCCTCCTCGTGTCTGTGCTAGTGCTTCTTCTTCTCTTTCTTTTCTCCTCGCTGCTCCTTCTTGCGCCTGCACCCCACTGCCGGGTGCTCCCCACACAGGTGGAGCATATGTGTTGAAACTTACAGGAGGCCCCTCATGTGCACTCATTGGCCTCGTATTTCCAGCAGATGGCAGCCAGCCCACTGGTGGGTGGGGGTTTCCAACTGTTGTATGTTTTGAGCCTTTGAAATGACCTACCCTAGCCTTTGTAAAAGGAACCCCGAAAGGGCTGCTCGCCCTTCCCTGTCCACGTTTTGACCTCTTTTGCCATCATCATTGTGTATAAAACCAGACACGTCCTCCTCATTCCATTCCATCTCGGGGTGGGTCTGCATTTTTATTCTAAAACCCTTACCATATTCTAACCTTGCATTCCCTGGGAACTGCCTGTGTGCCCCGTGAATGTTGGCCTCGTACAGCCAGAGATCTGCTGCCTTGTGTGGAAATTTTTCAACAATAATGCAGGCCATGAGTCTGAAGGCATCCAACCAGTTATCAAAGTTCCTTTCTTTCCTCTCCTTTCTCCTTTTTCTGCTATCCTCAGCTTTCTTATCACACACCGTTAGATCCAGCCCATCCAATTATATCTCTAACAAGGAGAAAATATCTATGAACTCTTTTCTCCATATCCTCTCCTTAACTGCTAAGGGGATGAGGCTCGCTAACCCAGTGGCCCTCGTGATCAGTAATGCGGGGCCTGGTGATGGTCTAGTGTATGCATCAGGGGGTTGTATTATTGGAAAGAAGGGGACCCCTACCATGACAATAGACTTGCTAATCGTAGGGAAGAGAACTAATTTAGAAAAAGAACAGTAGCAAGCTTCTAATTGACCTCATGAAACATTCTAGGTGTGTGAAAATAATAACCAACACTTCACAATATGCGTAAAGAGTATAATAGCCACTTTATATTAAATTTATATTTATTTCAGATATAAAAAATATACTTTTTTGTTCATTCAATTGATTTGTCCTTTATATAAACACAATAATAAATACATTCACATAGAGTAATAGCAGCATCAATATTACAGTGCACAAGGTAGAATGGATGAAGACTTGGTATTGGCATGCGGTAGATAAAAGACGCAGCATCAATATTACAGTGCACAAGATAGAATGGATGAAGACTTGATATTGGCATGCGGTAGATAAAAAACTACGCGCGTTTCGGCACTACTGCCTTCATCAGGGAACCGTCTATTGCGAAACAACTATCTAAAACATAAAACAAACCAAAAATTACAAATTTATAAAATATATACACACACCCAAAATAATTACATCATTTGCTAAAAACTTTACATATTAATAAATGGTAATAACGGCAATGTATGTTGTATCATTATGTATGTAGTTATCTTTTTTCTTATGTTTATAAATTGTTTGTTTATTAGACGAATGAAAGCTAAAACAAAAGATTGAATCAAGTATTGCATTATCAGATATATATATCAGTTTTTTGGATTATAGAATTGCCGTTATTACCATTTATTAATATGTAAAGTTTTTAGCAAATGATGTAATTATTTTGGGTGTGTGTATATATTTTATAAATTTGTAATTTTTGGTTTGTTTTATGTTTTAGATAGTTGTTTCGCAATAGACGGTTCCCTGATGAAGGCAGTAGTGCCGAAACGCGCGTAGTTTTTTATCTACCGCATGCCAATATCAAGTCTTCATCCATTCTACCTTGTGCACTGTAATATTGATGCTGCTATTACTCTATGTGAATGTATTTATTATTGTGTTTATATAAAGGACAAATCAATTGAATGAACAAAAAAAGTATATTTTTTATATCTGAAATAAATATAAATTTAATATAAAGTGGCTATTATACTCTTTACGCATATTGTGAAGTGTTGGTTATTATTTTCACACACCTAGAATGTTTCATGTGGTCAATTAGAAGCTTGCTACTGTTCTTTTTCTAAATTTGCATCAGGGGGTTGACCAGCTCTAACTTGGTCGTTTCCTCTGCTTGCACTCCCCCATGCCTCAGTGGGGGATGCCATCCCCCCCTCGGTCTCCTGCGCCTGGCTGCTGGGATCTGCTGGCCCCACCTGCTGGACCCGTACGCATTCCTGCGGCGAGCTGCCTGGGTCTATTAGGTGCCATGGTAGCCCTGAAACACCCCCTCGGGAAGGAGTTCCTGCTGCCCCCAGCCCCTGTGCGCTCAGGCCATTAAATATCAAAGGTGTAAATGACTTTAAGCATTCCTGCACTATCGCACCAATATGCTCACCACTCGCTGCGTTGGCCTTTCCACTTGGCCCTGCCGCCCCCGGATGGCTACAGGCGGCAGGACGTCCCTCTTGGATCCTCTCTTGGCTGCTGGCTTCTTAGGAGGTTTCGCTGGTTCCCTCTGTCTCTTCCCAGATGCTGGCCGACCGTTGGCTACGGGTGGTTGCTTGGATGCTCTCCCAGCCTCCTACTCCATGTGTGCCTGCAGCCAACAGGTCCCATGCGCCTCCGATGCTGCCCTGATCTGCCGCAACAAGTCACCTGGCTCCGCTGGTTGGTCCCCCCCATTGCGGTTCACCATCCTGCGTGGTTCTCCTGCTTCCCTTTAATAATATTGCTGTGGTATCAGTCCCCGCCTTAAGTATGCACCAAAAGCTGCTCCCACTCGTGTCCTCACACCCAGGCACAGGGAGGTTGGCAATTTGCCCAGAACCTTTGCAGTGGATGCGAAGCTTGAGCCTGGTCTCAGAGATGCACCCTAGAGATGAGTGTGGCTGCTGTATAAATAGTGGCACGTTGACCCAAGGGTATCCCGGCGCTGAATAACAGTTAATAATGTTATCATTGGTGGTTATGCAGTTCTATCTTTGCCCAATTTTTTTTAAACCAGTCCAAAACACTTACATTTCAGTTTATCTTGATTATGCGGAAGCAAGCTCAGCACATGCAGTGAGCTGGGCTCAAACCGTGGGTTTTTAAAAGGAGGGCAGCCCCACCCCTCGACCTCACTCCCTGGCTTCCGCCGCCGCTCTAAAGGTCACAGCGGAGGGGAAGAAGTGCAAGAGGATCCGGACCTGCTAGGCTGTTCGGTGCAGCAATTGGGAAGACGACGACTGCAGGTGGGCCATGCAGTACTCCGGGACACGACACAGTCCCGGTCACTGATCCGTGCACCATTGCTGATCTCACTCAAACCATGGCAGGGGAGGCAGAGCGGTACAATCTGGACCTGCATCGCTGTTCGCCACAGGAATTGGCCGACGACCGCAGGTGGGCCGCGCAGCGATGTGATCGGGGACACTACACCGTCCTGCGAAATCCTCCAGACGCGCTACTCTCCACACAAGCTCGACACCTGCCGTCAGCGCACACTTCACCTCCAGGATGCAACACAGTCCCGCGTGATCCCACCGACGAGCTCGACCCACGCAGTCAGAGGGGCAGTGCGCCCTTCACCTCAGCACGGCCCTCGTGGAGCTTCGGGCGAGGTCTCCAGATTTGCGAGGCGCCGTTCGTTGCTTCGGGTGATGCGACTCTGCCCCTGACCGCCGACCGTCAATACTCTGGTACGCTTCTTGAAAAAATCCTTCGCCGCTGCTCCCCTGCTCCACGTGAGCTGCTTCATGGGGAGCGGCGCTGATGGAGCAAGGTTTCATAAATGAAACTTGCTTGTATTCAATCCTCATCATAGTATTAATTTATTAAAACTTGTATTGTTAATACTAACCTTTGCATTCACGACACGAAAGGGAAGGAAGCTTGCCTATGTGTTTACTAATAAATAACGCTTGTCTGTAATCCAAAATGGCCGCTAAAGCGCGTTAACCTCAATGCGCATGTCGCAACCATATCACATGGTGTGACGTCTTTCTTTGCTTGGTGGGAAATTTCTGCTTCTGCGCAGTGTGTATTAAAATGGCTGCTTGATGTTTTCACATGCTTCAGCTTGCTCTCATTTCATTACTAAATTGTCGTTTCCTAATGCTACTAACGCGGGATAGAATTTATAATTAAATGGGAATAGAGTAGAAAAAGTGGGCATACAGTGAAACATTTTATTCTGTGATTTTAATATTTTCTTCTTGCACTTTTATTAGTTCGTAAACTTGGGCCTGGGTTGGTGACCTGAAACTCGAGAGACAAATGGTTCTGCGCATGTGTCCTGTGTGCCTGCCAAATGAAGTCAATCTGGACGTCGTCCAAGGCCGCGACCCGATGGCCGAAGATGCTGTACTCTTGCCTTTCCTGTTGCATATTGATACATTGTCTATGAAAAATGTTTTACATTTGTCATGAGACGGGTGTGAAATAAAGCGAATGTATTAATTTGAAGGGGTGGGAATTTAAAGACAATAGGCTTTACAATTTAGGCCAAATCGATATGGTGCGAGAATCCACCCCCTGTCCCTGTCCAATCAGAAGTAGTGGCCCCATATTTTAGTAACATTAAGGGGAGGTACATGGGCGTAGAAGGGTATAATAGATATAGAATTAGTTAATTAGTTAGCAGAGACCACAGAACGCACAAGAAGAGCTCCAGACCGCTAAGCTGATCGATTGCAGACTGAATCCCTGTCCAGAAGAGGTCCTGAGGAGGGGGCGGCGGAGTCCATTAGAAGGAAGGCACGGGAGAATCAAGGAGAACCCGAGTATCAGAGAGGGGAACGACGCAGGCGTCGTTGTAGAGGGGTCACCGGTCCTGTCCTGATCCTGGAGGAAGTCTTTGCTCATCATCCTTCCTGGGTCCTATTCTTTCCAACTCCTTGGCTAAGGGGTTTGGTTCTCGCACTTAGGTAAATATAATGCATCCTTTAGTTGCGCTGCTATCTCTATCCTCTCCTTTTCTTTAAACACCGTCATTGATTAGCAATAATCATTTCTATGCTTAATCTTGGGTATTGCGATTAAGTACCATGTGGCTCTGTATTTTACTCTGCTAAATCTTTAGATAAACATTTTAAAACTTCCTGACTCAGTGGTTATTTCAGGATTATGTACTATAATGAATGTCACTCATTTTAAATTTCCCAATTAGCAAAGGATTCATTGGTAAGTCATTACTCTTCAATCAGAAGGTAATTGGTAGCAGGGATTTTGATAGAGAGTAACAGCTGATAAAACCCAGCGTAAGTATTAGCGTAGTATGAATGTATGGGCCCAAGTGAGTATCTGGTGTATGAATGCTGTTTGCTAATATCGCGCTGGATCAGTTTTCTGGTAATCAGAGGATGGTTACTCTTTGTTAATTGGGTAATGAGAATTTTTATTTGTATTTTTATGAACTAACATCCCTATATTCGAAGTTTGTTTTATGTTGTCTAGAATTCCCCGGGGTAAAAGGAATAGCGGATGGTAAGTGGAAGCCATACTGCAGTGAGGTTATCTGCCAGGCAGAAATAGTACTGAAAAGTTAAGCAGGACTTTCAGTACTTGTTAGGGACTCTATGCGTGTGAGTAATAGCAAAAGAGTACGCTGGTGAAAATTTGATGTTATATCACCTAGAAAGGGTAACATTGAAGAAGTAACAGGTACCTCTGGAGCTTGTGTGAAGAGTAAACGGAAGAGTTTTACTCGTAGTGTATGTTTTAGTAAACGGAAAGGTTTTACTAAGTATGGGAGGAAACTATCTTTTCTAGTTTAGAGAAACTGGCATGATAGCGAATGTTTTATGTTGTTACTGAAATTTAATTAAGATTTATAGAGAAAATAAGTTTGCGTACATTTTTGTAAAGGGAGGGTCAGTTGCCGGAGAGGGAGCTGACGTCACAAAACGCCGCACTGGCATTGGTTGAAACAGCGGGTGTGGAGCGACTCTTGTAAAGGAGGGGTCAGTAGTCAGGAGCAGTACTGACGTCACAGGTGCCGCCCTGGGATTGGTTGAAACAGCGAGGGACAGAAAAGCGCAGATTGTAAAGGAGGGGTTGATAGACAAACGTCACCAAAAAGGCCGCGCAAGGATTGGTTCAGAAATAAAAGTTAGCAGACATTTGATTGGTTGAAATTATAAAAGCGAAGTTATTAGTGGTAAAAGGATTGCATGTTAAAACGCGATCCGACTTTAACAGGAATTCATCTGGATAGGAGATATTTAGGCTTTGCAGAATATAATTTTATACATCGGTACTTACCCAAGATGTATGGAGAAAAGAGAAAAATTTCATTTTTACAAAAGATTAAGAATTATTTTAAAAAGGACAAACCAATCAAAACTAGAGAAGGAATTATTATTCCACCAGCTACAACGCCCGCTTCATTCATGATGATGGAGAGAGGTTATCATACTTGTGTATGGATGGAGAATTGGATAGAATATACCAAAAATGATGGAATACTAGCATTTCCCAAGAATGGTACCTTCAATGGAAGAATTCTTCAAAATTTGAGTTTGAGGATGAATGACCTAGAACCCAGACCTAGATTAACCCAGTACGAAGCTTTAGAGGAATGGGAAACCGAGGCATTTGAGCGTGTCCGATCTCGGAGAAATAGGGGTTATCCAGGATTTTTCCCCAGATACTTACATGAGTCTAGGGATGGTCAGATGAAACAATGGAGAAGGGCAATGATTACAGAAGGACTATATCCATTGTTTACAGCAGAGGAGAAATTAGGAGGCAAGTGCACAGAAAAGACAAAACATTTAATGAGAAATGAGGATTCTGAAGACGAATTTATGGAGGAAATGTTAAGAAACCCCCCACCATATCAGGAAGGGACAAGTGGATGCAACCCAAGTGCACCACCGATAAAAACTCCATTAGTGCCACAGGTAATGCATGAATTCACTCCGAGTAGAATACTTCATGACAAAGAAAAAGAAGCCCTAGAAAAGACCAGAACAGAATTAATACAGAAAATAACTCAGATAAAAGTACATCCTGATTCGTTGACCATACCTGTAACGATTGGTCCAGTAGTTCCATTATATGGTACTCAGGGAAGCTGTCCTCCACCGATACTTGCCCCTACTCCTGTGAATAATCCCAAACCTGAAGCTCCAGTTATAATTGAGGATCAATTTAGTGACTGCGAATCCACAATATCACTCATGGACTTGCCTATTCGAGGTACTGTAAATAGCACTCCCAGAAAAGATGTACCTGAATGTTCAAAAGATGTAAGTTTAATAACTTCATCGGGAGCAAAAAGTGCCACCATAGTAACACCTGAAGATCTAGAAAGATGGGTGCAAGGATCAGTTAAACAGTGCACACCTCCGAAAATAATGGACATTCATAAATTGAAAGTCGATTTAGAAGAAATAATAGCAGGAAATGTAGGACTAGAACGCTTAAATACCTATGATGAAGAAGAATTATTGTTCCTGTGCAGGAGTATCACCAGAAATGTAAGGTTATTCCATGAAAAATTATCCAATTTAGCACTACAGATGGAAATAGAAATAGGGAGATCAAAAGTACTACAGAAACCCTATAGAGCAGAATTTTCAGACAAAGATTTAGAAAATATGAATGCCTCTGGAAGAAGATTACAAATAAGAGAATTAATGTTAGTTTTGCAAAAATGGGGAGACCTAGATAAATGGAGAACTAGGTGGGCCATGAAAAAGGAAGAAGCACGAACAAGTAGAACAGCATCTGAATATGTGATGAAGGAAACAGGGAAAGCAGACCAAATGTATCCAATGCGAGAAGTTGCGGGAGGAGGATATGTACATGTCCCATGGAGCAGACAGGATATTTTGTCATTTACGAATGATTTTCCAAAGTTGAGAGAAAAACCAATTGAATGGTACAAGCAGGTTGACAGGTTTGTGAAGGTGTCGAAGGTATTGTTGAAAGATTTGGATGGTTTGTTTGACATAGTGGTACCTGCCGATTTGTGGACAGATTGCAAAATCACAGTGGATTGGCCAAGTGACGAATATCCTAGAGATCCGAAGACAGGTGCCCCGTCAAATGATGTGATGAAAAAGTATCAGCAAGTGATAACTTACCTGAAAGGGAAAATACCACCGAAAGAAACAGATTGGGTAAAAATAGATTGAACTACCCAAGAAGCTAATGAATCAGTACATTCCTACTATGAGCGTCTATTGCAGGTATTTAAACAGTATAGTGGATTTGAGGACATTGGAGACAAGAACATGAGTCAGTTTGTGTACCGGTTTGTTTACGGTTTGAAGCCAGAAATTTGTCAAATGATTAAACAGCATATGCTTTGTTGGCAAGGGAAGCCGATTGATGAGATACTGAAATATGCGAAATATTGTGGGGATGATATTGAGGCTAGGCACAAGAAGTTACAGGAGAAGGTAATGTGGGCACAGGTGAAAATGGCTGAGAAACAGGGAATTAATTTGGAAAATACGAGTGAAAATCAAGGAAAAGATTCTGGAACGAATGGTGATACTGGGAATGGTGGAAAATTTAGAGGACGAATGAGTAGAGAAGAAGCTAAAAAGAAATTTCCTTGTCATGGATGCGGAAAATTGGGGCATTGGAAGGATGAATGTAAAAAGATCCGGAATAATAACGGCCCAAATCAAAATTTAAATCCACAGACGCAGAATGACTCACAGCAGGGTGTAAATCCTCAGAGTCAGTTGCCACCTGCACCTATTCAGGGTAATGTAAGCAGAGCAAAGCACGGTACAGACATCGGATATCAGGGAGGAAGTGGTAAGAATGATTATATGACATCACAATTTCTTTTGCAGGACGATTTCTGTCAATTCAGTCCATGACGGTGCCTAGGAGAGGGGGAGAAGGAGTGCATACTTGGCGCATCCTTACAGGTAGATCAGTCAGGTCCATATGTTGAAGGGAATGTGAAAGGTAATGATATTACTTTCCTTTTGGACACTGGTGCTACCCGGTCTACTGTGAGAACAGCAGACATTCCAGACCTTCCTCTCTCTGGTGAAGATATCCAAGTAGTAGGGGTAGCTAATCAAAGAATTAGAACACCTATTACCAAACCAATGGAAGTTAAAATAGGAAACTTTAGAGAAATGTATCAATTTGTAGTGTGTGATTCTAGCCCAGTAAATTTATTAGGTAGGGATTTATTGTGCAAGATGAATTGTACCATTTCCTGCACACCGGATGGTGTGGCAGTTCAGACACCAGATGAAGATCATGTATATAAAATTATGATTGCAAAACAAGGTACAGAAGTAGACGAGATGTTTTCGTTAATAACAAAAGATGAGTTGCCAGAAGAATTAAAAGGTACAGTAAACCCCATAGTATGGGATTTCACCGGAAAAGAAGTAGGACTTATGGCTAAAATAGATCCAGTTAAAATTACTGTAAAAGAAGGTGCAATTTTCCCAAATACCAGACAGTACAAAATGAGTGCAGAAGTAAAAGCAGGAGTCATTGAAGAAATAAATCGAATGGTAGAACAAAATATCCTAAAAGAAGTAATGAGTAGCCCATGTAATTCACCTATAATGGGGTTAAAGAAACCTAGTGGAAAATATAGGATTGTTCAGGACCTGAGAAAAATAAATAAGATTGTGGAACCATGTTGTCCCATAGTGCCAAATCCTGCAGTAATTCTATACCAGATCCCTTGGAATGCAGGATGGTTCACAGTAATTGATTTGTGTCAAGCGTTCTTTTCAATACCATTACATCCAGACAGCCAGTATCTTTTCTCATTTAAATTTGAGAACAAGGTCTATGTGTGGAATCATGTTCCTCAGGGGTACACAGAAAGTCCTTCTATTTTCAACCAGATACTGAAAAAGTGCCTTGAAAAACTAGTGAAGCCAGGAAGCTCAGTCTTAGTCCAATATATCGACGACTTATTGGTGGCATCGAATACCAGAGAGGACTGTGTTGTTGATTCCATAGCATTATTAAATCTTTTGGCAGAAGAAGGACATAAAGTCTCACCTCAAAAATTGCAATTCTGTACAACAGCTGTTAAGTATCTGGGACACCAAATTGAGAGGGGAAAAAGAAGAGTAACAGCTGAAAGGGTAAATTTAATAAAGAAAATGCAAATGCCTGTAACCCAAAGACAAGTGAGAATGTTCCTAGGAATAGTAGGTTACTGTCGACAATGGATACCAGGATTTTCCATGTTAGCTAAGCCCTTAATTAACATGACAAAAAAGAAAGCAAAGGACCCTGTTGAGTGGGAGGATGAAAGTGTAGAAGCCTTTGTAAAATTGAGAAATGCCCTATGTTCAGCACCTGCCTTAGGCATGCCTGATTATAAAAGAGATTTTGCATTGTTCTGTCATGAGAGAGAAAATTGTGCACTTTCTGTCTTAACTCAGAGACATGGATTAGACAGATGTCCTATAGCATATTTCTCTGCTACATTAGGCCCAGTAGCAGCCGCGTTGCCAGGATGCCTAAAAGCAGTGGCAGCTACTTGTTTGAGTATTGAACAAAGTGAGTCAATTGTGATGGGACACCCTGTAAAAGTGTATGTTCCACATGCAGTTGTCATTCTGTTGACAAGAACCCGAACTCAGCATCTTACTCCTAGTCGGCTGACTAAATATGAAAGAATAATTATGGGTGCTGAAAATGTGAACATGGTAAGGTGTACTATAATAAATCCAGCAACCTTACTACCAGACCCATATCATGAGAGAATTAAAGATGATGAAGACGATGAACATGATTGTATACAAATTACAGAATTATGCACAAAACCACGCCCAGATATAGAGGAACAGCCTCTTAAAAAGCCAGACAGGGAGCTATTTGTTGATGGTTCATGTCAAAAGACATGAAGACGGTAAACTAACTGCTGCCTATGTGGTATGTGAATTAACTGGAATAGTTGAAACATCCTATTTACCAGGAGTCAAATCTGCACAAGTAGCTGAATTGATTGCGTTGATAAAAGCATGCAAAATTGGGAGGAATCAGAGAGTAACCATATTTACAGATAGCCAATATGGTTACGGGGTTGTGCATGATTTTGGCCAACCATGGATGCAGAGGGATTTCATGACTTCTTCAGGATCCCCCATTAAAAATGGACAATTTGTAAGGGAATTGCTAGAAGCAATACAATCACCAAAAGAATTGGCTGTGGTGAAATGTGCTGCACACCAGTCAGGAGATGACTGGGTGGTAGTCGGCAACAGATATGCAGATCTGGTGGCTCAACATTGTGCCAAAACCAGAATGTCAGTCAATAAGAGGGTGGAAAGAATGGGAATCAGCTGCCAACTTATGCTGTATATGCCACCTGAAACTTGGAATGACGTCAAGAAATTGCAAGATGAGGTTGATGAAAGTGAGAAGAATTTGTGGATCAAAGTGGGTTGTTCCCAAAGAGGAGATGATGAAGTGTGGATCAGTGCTGATGGCAGACCAGTCATGCCAGACTGTTTACTCTCACAAATGGCTAGGATGTATCATGGAGACACACACATATAGGGAGAGATGCAATGATTAGGCTGTTCAGACAAAATTGGTACAATCCCAAATTCAGGGCTGTTGCAGAGAGTCTTTGCCAGAGATGTCTAACTTGCCAGATGCGTAATCTGGGGAGGAAGACAGTAATTGGATTTGGGAAAATTGGAAAGGCAGAGGGTCCATTTATGAGACTTCAGTTTGATTTCATACAGTTACCACCATGTAGAGGGCTGAAATACGTACTAGCCATAGTGTGTCTGTTTTCAAAGTGGGTGGAGGCTTACCCTACTAGGAGAAATGACAGCATTACAGTTGCGAAACTGTTGCTACGAGAGCTCATTCCTAGGTTTGGTTTTCCAGTAACTTTGGAATCAGATAGAGAAAAACATTTTAACAGTGAAGTGATCCAAATAATCTGTGAATCATTTAAAATCAAACAGAAACTGCACTGTGCATATCGTCCAGAAGCTTCTGGAGTGGTTGAACA
Source organism: Calotriton arnoldi (assembly GCA_963921515.1). NCBI lineage: Eukaryota > Metazoa > Chordata > Amphibia > Caudata > Salamandridae > Calotriton > Calotriton arnoldi. The sequence continues at coordinate 462,283 of CAWUFW010009980.1, read as the reverse complement.
ATTAAATGGCACTATAAAGTCAAGACTGGGAAAAATGTGTGCATCAACATCATTAGAGTGGCCAGATGCATTGCTACTCGTTTTAATGGGACTCAGAAGTATACCTGACAGAACCACAGGATTGAGCCCACATGAAATAATGATGGGAAGAGCAATGAGACAAACACATGTTCCCACAAACAAACTGGTGAATATATCTGATGATATGGTTCTGGACTATTGCAAAGGATTGGCTGACCTAGTGCGTTCTGTCTCTCATCAGGTTGGAGAAGATGCAGTTTCCAGGCAGCCCGAACAAGAACATGATCTGAATCCTGGTGACTGGGTGGTAGTGAAGAATCACACCAGAGAAACGTGTCTATCACCTAGTTGGGGCAGACCGTGTCAAGTCATACTGACAACGAATACAGCAGTGAAGTGTGCCGGATTTCCTAATTGGATTCATGTAAGTCACACCAAGAGAGTACCAGGTCCCGAGGAAGAGAATCCTCAGACAACGCCAATCACTGAAGAAGCTGAAGGTTGCCCAGCTGAAGGATCTCAGGTTCGAGATTCAAGAGAAGCTGAAGAAGAACAACCGAGCACAAATCAGGATTGGATACCAGTGGTAGAGGTTCCTGAAATATACCACAGAACAAGAAGTCAAGCGAAATTGGAAGAAATTGAAGAAGATCAGATAGGTGAAGAAGAAGCAATTCAGGAATAAGAAGAAAAGACACTAAGAAATCCTGAACAAGGTCAGATAGGGAAAGGAAACTGGACTCAAAACAGTAAAGACCTAATAGACTTTGAACAGGGACAGAGAGGTTTAGAAGAATCCGATCAGGCTGCAGAAGTTCACAGTGCAATAAGCCCTGATCAGAACAAGTTAGATCAAGAAGAGTACAAAGAAGAAGAAAATTTCGAAAGACATGAACTTGAAGAAATAAATCAAGAACAAAGTCAAAAATTTGAAACTCATAGTGGAGCTGCTGAAGAGAAACCAATTAGACCTGAAAAAGAGAAAACAGAAGAAGCAGTAATCGAAGAAAACGAAGCAGTATTAAGCAGTGAAAATAACGAGATCTCTGAAGACGAAAACAAAGAAACAGTGCCAACAAAGAAAACAAGAAAAGGAGATCATTGGCCAAGTGTCATTAAAAGAATAAAGTACCACATAACAACCAGAAGTGAAGATCCAGATCAAGTACCTGAAGTAACAAGTCAAACTGATCAAGAGAAAAAGTCAGAGAAAAGAAAAAGTAAAAGACTGAAACTTGTGAATAACAAATTCAAGGGTCCTGATTGGACTTATATCATTCTTGAAGATTTTGAAAGCTCAGAGTCAAGTGACAGTGGTGACGAAGGAACAAGTACAGAATTGACGTACGAAAAAGAAACAAGACCACCCTGACTAAGCAAAAGAATCATCTAAAGAAAAGAAGAAAAGATAAGAAGAGCAATCTTCCTTGTCAGAAAATGCCTTACGATAGAGTTGCTGGGAGACCAAAACAGAAATGTTGTAGAAGATGCTGTGCATTATGCATATGTAGTCTAGTGATGGTGCTTATAGTATGGTTAGTCCTGATTGTAGCAGTTCCTTACCTTATGATAATAGATAAAAAGATTAATAATGAAACTAAAGGGAGGACAGCAAACATGAAGGGCAATAGAGTAGAACTAATGGCAGAAGATGAACAAGAAATACATCATGAAATAGTTGATAACGACACCAGTTTAAATGTTTTTACAAAGTTATTATTTCAATATGTAGATACCATGGAAGTTAGTAATTGTTACGTCTGCATGAAGTTACCCGAATCAGTAGCAGAGGGTCTAACATATCACCATTTACCACTGACATATGGCATATCATGTAGTGTTTTGTCTAGTTTATTTTATAGAACAGGGAAACTTCAGTATTTTTATTCAAACTTAGATGTGATATTTTCTGAGGTTCCGATTCGCAAGAGTATGAACCCAGTGCTTAGTAGTCAAGACAAAAAGTTTATGGGAGAATTTTTCTTAACAATGAAATCAATAGACATAACACATGCACATAGACACAATCTAACATGTTCTTTACTTGAAGAAGAAAAGATATTTTTGAATTTAGTAGAAGATAGAAGACAAGATTTCCAAAAGAAAGCTTCTGAGCATAAGGCTCATTTACCACCTTGGGCTGAGAAAGAAGGGAGTTACACACCTGGCAAGGCTCAAGCTGCTATGGCTCTGGATTTCGTAAAGACAGGGAAAATTTGTCTTCATAGGTTAAAGACTGATTATAACAATGTTTTCATCGGTACCAGTGAATGTGAACACAATTTTTTAATTCTTGGAGGTTGGGGACTCAAAGGAGGAACAGATTCAGTTTTCCCTGGAATCTATTATGTGTGTGGGAATAAGGCTTACTTTAGGCTTCCTGCACGGTGGTATGGAAGTTGTTATTTTGGAATAGTATTTCCAAAGATATACCACGTAAAAAGAAACACTGGGAGCAATGAAAACAATAGCGAATTAATACGTAGTAAAAGAGCTAGTTTTTAGAAATTGTAGGTGATATATTTGGTGCATTGATACCTTCAGTGGGAATAATTCTGAACTCAAGGAAAATATGTAAATTGTCTACAGTAGTTGATCGTTTATCAACGGATACTTCAGGAGGTTTTCTAATGATTAATGCGGAAATGGTTGCGATTAGATCTATGGTGATGCAAAATCGACTTGCTCTTAATATTATATTGGCAAAAGAGGGCGGAGTCTGTAAATTATTGAAGACGAAACATTGTTGCACTTATATTCCTGATAAAAGTGCAGAAATTGGAACATATATACAGAATATAACTAAACTTGAGAAAGAACTTAAACCACTGGAAGTTGATAGTGTATGGGAAAGATTGACAAATAGTATTTTGTCAATTGGAACCTCGTTTGCTAATATAGGGAAAGGACTTATAGGTCAAATATTAATACCTTTCGTAGGGATAGCGATAATAGTGCTGTCAATAACAATATGGTGCAAATGCTGTAAAAGAATGGAACATATAAGGTGACAGGAAGAGGAAAGAAACGAAAGGTAGATGAAATCGAACTTGAAGAGTGGAGAAGTGAATTTACAAGAAATTAAAAGGAGATTGTAAAAATGGAAAGTGTAAAGGTGAGAATGAAGTAATTTGCTAGAAGTTGGCATCTGATTGAGGGTAGTGTTTTGATGGCTCAGAAACGCCATCAGAGAGGGGATTGATGGAGCAAGGTTTCATAAATGAAACTTGCTTGTATTCAATCCTCATCACAGTATTAATTTATTAAAACTTGTATTGTTAATACTAAACTTTGCATTCACGACACGAAAGGGAAGGAAGCTTGCCTATGTGTTTACTAATGATTAACGCTTGTCTGTAATCCAAAATGGCCGCTAAAGCGCGGGAACCTCAATGTGCATGTCGCAACCATATCACATGGTGTGACGTCTTTCTTTGCTTGGTGGGAAATTTCTGCTTCTGCGCAGTGTGTATTAAAATGGCTGCTTGATGTTTTCACATGCTTCAGCTTGCTCTCATGTCATTACTAAATTGTCGTTTCCTAATGCTACTAACGCGGGATAGAATTTATAATTAAATGGGAAAAGAGTAGAAAAAGTGGGCATACAGTGAAACATTTTATTCTGTGATTTTAATATTTTCTTCTTGCACTTTTATTAGTTCGTAAACTTGGGCCTGCGTTGGTGACCTGAAACTCGAGAGGCAAATGGTTCTGCGCATGTGTCCTGTGTGCCTGCCAAATGAAGTCAATCTGGACGTCGTCCAAGGCCGCGACCCGATGGCCGAAGATGCGGTACTCTTGCCTTTCCTGTTGCATATTGATACATTGTCTATGAAAAATGTTTTACATTTGTCATGAGACGGGTGGGAAATAAAGCAAATGTATTAATTTGAAGGGGTGGGAATTTAAAGACAATAGGCTTTACAATTTAGGCCAAATCGATATGGTGCGAGAATCCACCCCCTGTCCCTGTCCAATCAGAAGTAGTGGCCCCATATTTTAGTAACATTAAGGGGAGGTACATGGGCGTAGAAGGGTATAATAGATATAGAATTGGTTAATTAGTTAGCAGAGACCACAGAACGCACAAGAAGAGCTCCAGACCACTAAGCTGATCGATTGCAGACTGAATCCCTGTCCTGAGGAGGGGGCGGCGGAGTCCATTAGAAGGAAGGCACGGGAGAATCGAGGAAAAGCCGAATATCAGAGAGGGGAACGACGCAGGCGTCGTTGTAGAGGGGTCACCGGTCCTGTCCTGATCCTGGAGGAAGTTTTTGCTCATCATCCTTCCTGGGTCCTATTCTTTCCAACTCCTTGGCTAAGGGGTTTGGTTCTCGCACTCAGGTAAATATAATGCAACCTTTAGTTGCACTGCTATCTCTATCCTCTCCTTTTCTTTAAACACCGTCATTGATTAGCAATAATCATTTCTATGCTTAATCTTGGGTATTGCGATTAAGTACCATGTGGCTCTGTATTTTACTCTGCTAAATCTTTAGATAAACATTTTAAAACTTCCTGACTCAGTGGTTATTTCAGGATTATGTACTATAATGAATGTCACTCATTTTAAATTTCCCAATTAGCAAAGGATTCATTGGTAAGTCATTACTCTTCAATCAGAAGGTAATTGGTAGCAGGGATTTTGATAGAGAGTAACAACTGATAAAACCCAGCGTAAGTATTAGCGTAGTATGAATGTATGGGCCCAAGTGAGTATCTGGTGTATGAATGCTGTTTGCTAATATCACGCTGGATCAGCGCCTTATATCCCCCCCCATGATTTTTCCCACCGCGACGGGCAGTCGTACTGATTGGGGGGTTTCAAAACTCACCTGGCCCCCCATTGGCCAGGTGGCTCAGTACTTTTCTGGTGCGAGTTTGCCGCAAAGGGAGCGCCCCTTCTGCTTCCGGGTGCTTTCCGGTGGCTAAAACTGGATCCTTGCAGGGCTCCGGCATCCGTTATGGCACCGGCCCACAAGGCCCCCTTTGGGGGCAGCCTCCGCAATGCATCACCCAAGGAACGCCTCCCTGACATAGTGTAACACAAGGCAGCACATTGCACAGTTTTCTCATCAATAATTTTACTGCAAATGTTGCAGTGATATTATTAATTATTTCATAGAAGATGTCATCAGCGAGGTAAAATGTGGGGTAATTAACAGTGCATAGCGAGGGCGATTTATAGTTACCTTAGGGCACGAGTTATAGTTTCTTGAGAGAACTCTAACTAAAACTGCTGAATTTCTATGGCTTTGTGTGTGTACATTCTGAACCTAACTATAACGTTCCTGCAACCTTTGTTTTTTTTGTGAATTTCTAAGTTTTTTAAAAATTCTATTTCCTAACTACAATGTCCCTGTAACCTTTGTTTTTTTCAGTGAGTTTCTAATTTTTTTTTAACGCTGCGGGAACACCTCGATCCAACACAACGGTGGTTATGGGGAGCGACACAGCCAGGGTGCAGGATATTCTGACCGGGAACTCCGTCCTTGTGTGAGGATGGGCAGCGGGCCAGATATCGCATCACAGAGTGAGTCGGTGTGGGCGGCGATGCCCCTAAAGCTGTTGGCGTCAGCACTTAGTCGAGGTGATCACAGGTTTAAATTAGTAAGACTCCTGATAGCAAAATAGACAGGGTGGTGGGAGCGCTTTTCAAAGCAAAGCATTCTAAGGCCTTATGCCTAAGCTATGGGCAGAAGAGGTAGTTCCTCCCACTCAAACTGCGTTGCCTAGGGGAAAGCCTCGGGCCAATTGGTAGAGAGTGCTGCCCGCCCTGTGGTGGGGCAAGATTAGCTTAACTTAATACTGCCATGAAGCTGCTGGGTCAAGCGGGTGAACACGTGTGGGTAGGCTTGTCAGTTTACATAGGTACAGGTGTAAATAGTAAAACTCCCAACAGCAAAGAGACAGGGTGGTGGGGTTGCTTTCTGATGTGAAGCATTCTAAAGCATGATCTCTAGGCTATGTGCACTTAATACCACCATGCAGCTGTTGGGCCAAGTGGGCGAACACACGTGGGTGCTCTAGTCAGTTTACATAGGTACAGGTGTGAATAGTAAAACTCCCAACAGCAAAATGTACAGGGTGGTGGGGGCGCTTTTTGATGCGAAGCAGTGTAAGGCCTGACGTCTAGGCTACGGGCACTTAATACTGCCAGGAAGCTGTTGGACAAGTGAGTGAACACGTGTAGGTACGCCTGTCAGTTTCATAGGGACGCAGGTAATGCGTGCAAGACTGAATGAACAGGACGGGGCTCATCCTTGGAAGGCTTTTGCAGAGTGATTAGCTTCTGCTCCATTGAAAACCCTTTGCAATCTTGAGATAGTGGGAGAAAAATACGCCAGGATGGACAGGGCGGCTGAGTATGGCAGTACAACTACAAGGGCCTGGAAATTGATAATTTAGGGTCCATGTCAGGGCTAGACCCGGCGGGTGTCTCCGCCAAAGTGGTTCCGTGCCTGCTCCCTTCATATTTAAAACTGTTGTACACAGTCTGAGACAAAGATTTGAAGACGTGCTGGCAATCATTTGGAGGGAAGTAAACTATGGGGGTGCAAACTTGGGCTTGCCTGCACCTGGTGCGTATAGAGAATAGAGGGTCAAATTTGGTCGCATCTAAGCTAGCTGAGGTGCGAAATCTGCAACACCCAGATGCAGATTGAGCCATGCTGAGTTGAGCATGCCAATGATTGAAGAGAGGGGTGACATTCATCGCTGTTAAGCTCAGATAGGGAAAGGTTACCAGTTTGGGCAGAAGGAGGAAAACTCGCTATTTAATTTTGGTCTAGATGCAACCTGTACTTGTCAGCTGTGAACGGAGCATTCTGGTTAGGTTTATTTTAGTATCTACAAATGTTCTTAACCTTACCACAGGGCATGGGACGAACACAAAATTGCAAGGTAGAGCCCAATTGGGGGAAGAGGATATTGGTCATGTACTGGTCAGTCACTGGTCATTCCTTGAGGCATGGGTTTATTATAAGATTACAATACAAAGGCTGGGTTGCCTGCAGAATAGGCGTATTCTTGACCCCCCCACCCCCCCACCCTCCCCAGCGTGAGCTTCAGGCCACTAGGAAACTAAGAATCATGTCAGTTGTTATGTATGCTCTTTATGCGGCCCGTATTCCTAGATATGTAGCAACATTATATAAATTGATTTTTTTCGCCTCCCACATCCTAAAATCACAGTTTAATTGTGCTGAAGACAAAAGTGTTCATAGATTGTCCGCTTTCACAGTAGAGGTGGTCGAAACAACAACTTGACAGAGAGAGCCGAGCTAAGGGTCTGACTAGGCTCCCAGAGCCCCTACAAAGCACAAGCTGTGGGGTCGGAGATGGGGCCGCTCACTCGTAGGGCTCGCGCAATAACGCTGCGGTGCTACAGCAGATTCCAGCCGCTGGCCCCCCAGAACCGTACAGGAAGAGTCTGCTGCACACCTCAGAGGTGTCATGAATAGCATCATGTCCAGATGAGGCGGAATTCTGCATTGGACTGGAATGCGTGAGTGGAGCAGAGCAGAGCAGAGCGGGCAGGAGGATTCATTAACAGTCCTGGCACTTGAGTTAGGCGGCGCACTGCATTCTTGAACTAGTCGTTTCTCTTGAAGTCGCATATTGTAATCATGTTTCAGGTACCACTTACTACCCTCGATGAGGCATGGAAGCGCTCATGTATGGAGATTTACAGATACCAGCATGCAAAGTTCTGCGGGCCAACAAACCGGGACTGGTTGAAAATTGCTTAATAGGCTATCGCTTAACAGCAGTCCTGTGCACCAAGGGCTGACAGAACCCCTTTGCCTTCTTCCTCCTTTGTGTACAAAGCAATGCAGGAAAGCTCATAGGGAGGAATCGTAGTAGGTATAGAACGGGCCTCTAATGAGGGGTCGCCAAGTGTGGTAAATGTATGGGAGTATTGGTGGTAGCTCTCAAGCCCATATGTCCAGTGACCTGCATATGCACTAAGGGTGAGTCTCTAGCTTCTCACAGCAGGAGAGGCTGCAGGTGAATAACTCACTTGCTTTGGCAGCTTAACATACCCCCGAAGAATGAGGCTATTGTTACGTTATGTTGTGCACAATGATATAGGGATGAACGTGTGAGGGTAGAAATGAAGACGTTTGTGGAACTGAGATTTTGCACTGGATTCACACAAACTCACATGGTAATTCACCATTCATTTGCCACCCATAAAGTCACCAAAAGTTTACTAACTGAAATATCGTGGGAGAAACAGTGGGAAATTTCCAAGCACGTAATGCAAGCAGAAGATGCATCAGGGATATACGGCTAATCATTAATCCAAATGTTTAGCCTTTATGGCAAGTGGGAGCGTCTGAGACCAACCCGGGAGCAGGGAAAGACAAGAGTCACAATGACATGATTTATCATGCTGAGACAAATACAGAAATAAGTAGTCAGACGTTAAAACTTATGGTATCATTAAGAGTACAATGCTCTGCAGGACGGCCAAGCGATAACTGATCGCCATTAAGACAGATGATTCGACAGATGATAATCTCAGCAGAAAGGGTTTAGCAAGCAATCTAGGAAGTTTATAGAACTCGAGTTCTCCAATAGCAAGGAGTTAAAAAATAATTAGCCTGAGCACAGTAAGGAAGGCAGGCCACACGAGGGAATACCGCAGTCATAGTATGTTCTTGTTGCGCTTTGATAGAACCCTGAGCAGGGCTGGCCCCATGGGTACTACACTCTTGGATTTTACGACCTCAGGGAGTAATAAAAAGTCGAGATAGCATTGGTGAAAATTGTCATGCCTGGAGAAGGGGCCAGAGTTTTGTCTGGTGGGGTGTTTGACGGATCGAGGAACAGTGCGGAAGGTTATTACGCCTGCACCTAAGACTGAGTTACCAGGCAAATCACAAAGTGTACTGCAGGGGTTACTGCTTTGTCAAGGACATATACGGGTGTTACTGGCAGTTATAGCTTGAAAGCTGAGTTAGAACAGTGAGTTATTACCGATAGCAGAGAGCTGCATGCAACAATAAGGTATAGGTTAGAGCGTACGATTCCCCCAGTCCTTTTTTACCCTAATGTTGCATAAAAGGTTAATTGGGGTAGAAATCAGTTCTTTTTTTTAGTTCGATTTTATTGAGAACAACAAGAAAAAGAATGGCAAAGCAATGAATACAAGTCCTATTTAACATAATAATTGTAGGGGAAACAAGAATATATGAAGGTTATAACTATCAAGTTGTATATAAAGAAAAAATACATACTATATAATCAATAAAGGGAAGGGATACGGGGAAGAGAACAATATATAATTACTTTATGATATTAAAAGTAAGAAAACATCAATAATAAATGATTTAATACTGTAAGCATAACAATAGGAAAACCTAAATAGCATGGTGAAAATATAAGGGTACAAATATCTACTAATCATCTTAAAGAGAGACAAAGGGTGAAGTTAAGGTGGCTTCCGTACATCATCTGATACAGTAATGGCTTTAACAGCAGAAGAGGCAGAAAAAGATAAATACATAGTTAATGGAAGCCATAAGAGATCTCTTTTAATCGCTAGAGATATAAGGGAAACATAATTAGTGTCTAATCAATTATGAAAACATACAGGGTTCCACCAGGATCTAAAAGTGACTTTATCAGCTTGCTTCCAATTTGAGGTTATTAAATGAAAAGCTAACAATAGGACTAAAAACTTAAAACTTGATGATGACTGCGGCCATTGGGGTGACAAAGTGCCTAGGAATAATTTGTTTAGAGAAAAGGGAACATTAACTTTGAAAATCTTCCTAATTTGGATCCAAACCAAGTGCCAAAACTGATGGAGAGGGGGGCACTCAAATAACATGTGTTTTATATCGGCATTAGAACAAGGCCAGGACCAACAAGTAGAAGACGTACTTGATCAGAAATACGCTAGAGTCATTGAAGAAAATAACACCCGTTGGTAAACAAAATAAAGGGTTTGTGTGGTGTTAGCAGCTCGAGAAGGTTTGGGAAGCTTAGACCATAACTTATCCCATGTTTCAGTTGGCCAACATTGTAATAAATCTTTTTCCCAGGCCAGTTCAGTCTTTGATTTGAGTCTGTCCGAGGGTAATTGTAAAGTCTTGTATATAGTGGAAGCAGAAGGGGAAGTATCTAGTAATAAGAGTAGTGCATTTTACGGGGGAATTGGAAGTACTCCGTAGCGCAAGAAGATATTGGTTGAGGGAGGGACATAGAAGATCATTTTGTGATCTAAAGGTAGCTGGTAAAGACATTTTTATTTGAAGGTCAGTAAACGATAGGGGTTGATCGTCAAGTAGAAGTTGAGATATCCATCGCAAACCCTTAGAATGGCAATTTTTCCAATATATGGTGCGATTCTTAATTCGTAGTGATTTGTTATGCCAAATGGGTTGCTGTTGATAAGAATTAAGTGAGGGATATGATGATGGTAAGAGAGGAGCCAAAAGTTTACGGGAGTGAGAAATAATAGGAGAACGTAATATTGAGATATTAGTAGTAAAAGCAAGGATTTCCTGAAAATCAAACAGGAAATAAGAGATTTCTCTATTTGTACCCACAAGGGAGGATATGCGGGGAGCTCAGAAGAGAGCCACCAGGCAGCTTGTTTTAGGGAAAAGGCAGATAGATATGTTTTGAAATCAGGAAACCTAAGACCTCCGTTAGATTTATCCTTTTTTAAAGAAGACAAAGCTATGCGAGGGTTTGTTTTTCCATAGAAATTTTGTTAAGAGAGAATCAATTTTCTTAAAATAATATCCAGGAATGTGAACCAGAATCATAGATATAATATATAATATCAGAGGGGTGAGCATCATTTTAATCGAATCCATTCGGCCTTAGCAGGAGAGAAAAAGAGGATGCCAATGCGTAATAGTATCATGTAATGTTTTGGTAATGTGATCAAAATTTAATTTTAATGTTTCAGGAATTGTTGGCGAAAACCACAGGCCCAGATATTTTATTTTAGAGGGTTGCCAAAAGAAGCCCGAGTGAACAAAAAGATGCTTTTGACATAAAACATTTAAATTAGAACTTTACACTTATCAGTATTAAGCCGATATTCTGATAGCTGGGAAAATAAATTGACTTGTTGAAAAAAGGGGCGGAGAGAGGTTACAGGGTTAGAGTAGTATAAGAGAATGTCATCAGCGTAAACGGATATTTTAACCTGATGAGGACCAAATTGGAAACCTGAAATATGAGCATCTTGCCTGATTTTAGTTAGAAAGGGTTCCAGAGCAATGACAAACAATAGAGGTGATCAAGGACACATTTGCCGTACCCCTCTAAGTAAAGGGAATTAATCTGAGGTTCTACCATTAACAAAAATTGAAGCTGTGGGACCTGAATATAGCAGGGAAATTAACGCAATCAATTTAGGTGGAAAACCAACCCATCTTAATGCGTGAAACATAAAGTCCCATCCAATCCTGTCAAAGGCTTTTTCTGCGTCTAAAGCAATAGAAGCAATAGGGTAATCCAAAGAAGAAGCCTTGCTAAGGACATTAAAAAAGACTCGAGAATTGTCATAGGCTAATCGTCCTTTAACAAAGCCGGACTGTTCAGGACCCATCAGATCAGGCAGGGTGGGGTCAATACGCAATGCCAGAATCTTGGCAAAGATCTTATAATCAGTATTAACTAAAGAGACGGGACAATAGTTCTTACAGAGAGAGTGTTCTTTATTTTCTTTTGGAATTAAGCAAATCATGGCTTCCTGGAAAGTCCCTTGAGATATACCTTTACGAGTAAACAAATTAAATAGAAGTAAAAGATTGGGTAGGAGGAATTTTGCAAAATGAGCGTAAAATTCAACAGTAAAGCCATCAGGCCCAGGGGCCTTTCCTCGAGTAACACCGAAACTGCATGAGTGATTTCCGCTAATGAAATATCAGTTTCCAATAAGTCAAAATCAATATGATGGGAAGCAGGAGAAGCAATGTACTGAAAATAAGTGGAGAGATGAGACTGTTCTGGTTGAGTTTCTGGAGAATATAAGTTTTTATAAAAAGAAACAAATTCATTTAAAATATCATTATCTTTAAAAGAGGAGTCCCCGCAGGGCCCTGTAAAGATTCTATCCTAGTTCTAGCCCTTCTTACTTTTAAATAATTAGCCAGCAGTTTCCCCATTTTATTCTGACTCCTAAAGTAGCGAGTACTACTGTCCAATAGATAGGAGGAGGCAGCATCCATAGATAACCTGTTAAAAGTGAGTTTAGCATCGATAAAAGATTTCAAGGAAGACTCATCATTGGAGTGAATAGTAAGTATATTCAAGCCATTTGATTTTATTAAATAGTTGTGTAGATTGGGCATCTAAGGATTTTTTCTTTTGTGAGAAGAAGTTTATTATAAAACCCCTGGTGGCTGCCTTGAAGGAGTCCCAAATCATTACGAAAGAGGACTCCAGGGTTGAGTTGATAACGACAAATTCAGAGACAAAGGAACTGAATTGTTGGCTAAATTATGGATCTAAGAGTAAGGAATTGTTAAAGCGCCATCTGCCTGAGTGCAGAGAAAAAGGGATGAGATCTAAGTCCACATGTAGTGGAGCATGATCTGATATTGAAATTAATCCTATCTCAGCTTAAAGAGCATGTTGAGCGAAAGATTTGCTCAGAAAAAGATAATCAATACGGGATTGTGAGTGGTGTGGAGCTGAATAAAAACTGTACTCCCGAAGGTCTGGATGGCAGAATCGCCATATATCAACTAACGATCTATGGCGTATAGTGGAAGTAAAATGTGAGTTTTAGTGGGAACAGACTTAATTGTTGAATGCCTGTCCAATATGGGATCATGAATTTGGTTACAGTCACCACCAAATATAATGTAGTCATTATCATATAAAAGCAGTTTGTCAGAGATTTTTGTCCAGAAAACCTTATTGACAGAGACTGGACTATATACATTGAAAATAACTAAAGGTATCTTATTAATAAGGAGTTGAACAACCCACCGACCTTCAGTATCAGATTCTTGATGAATGAAGCATGCAACTTTCTATGGCATAGAATCAGAACCCCATTTTTCTTACCTAAGGCAGGAGAATTGAACACATGACCCACCCAACATTTCTTCAACTTGGAAGCTTCAGACTCAGAAAGATGTGATTCTTGCAGCAATGCAATATCAGTTTTTAATTTGGCTAGATGAGATAACACCCGTTGTCTTTTAATAGGGTTACCTAGCCCTTTGATATTCCAAGTAGTAACCTGGAATGTAACTTAAAGGTAAGAACATGAACAATCAATATGCTTACAGTAGTGAGATTGAGATTAGGATAAAACAGATAAAAAAAAGAAAAATGATAGAAATAAAGCGTTTGTTTAGTAAGAAAAAGAAGGAAGAAAGGAGTTATAAAGTAGATAATAGGAAGAGGAAAATGGTAAAAAAAGAGCCATATAGAAAAACACGAACAAAAAGGAAATAAAACAGGAAACAAAAAGACAGTACAAGTCATACAAATGACGACTGAAGAACATACCTACAAATCACAAAGACGATATGGGGGTGGCGACACCAGGAGTCGACGACGACAGCACTCGAGTCCCACCGGACGTCAGGGTAACCTTGGATGGGTAAGGATATCAACACATAGAGGAGACCATTTGGGAGACGGGATGCGAAAAATACACCTGTATTAGGAAGAATAGAGATAATATGAATAAAATACTTTTATCTAAAGAGAAGAAAAGGAGAAAAAAAGAGAAAAGAGACTAGTGAATGAGCATCTTAAATTTAAACAAGTGTGAAACAACATTCAAAGAATTATACAGAAAGGGAAACAGCCATATAAAACCAAACAAAATGATAGTCAAGTAGACTTTGAAGTGTCCATGACATCCGTTCCATGTTGCTGAAGAAATTCCTGTAGTGCAGCCGGCTCATCAAAAGTGATGGTCTTTTTCCTTATCAGTAACTTTAAAGAGGCAAGGGTGGATTAGACCACATCTCGCATTTATAGTTCTTAGTTGAGGACGAAGATCCAGGAATTTTTACCAACGGTCCGCGGTGGCTTTAGCAACATCCTGAGAGAAAAACAATTGATGACCCTCCCAATAAAGTAGTTTTTTTGATTTGACAGCTGACAAGACTTGTAGTAGGTCAGTATATTGCAGGAAAAACATGATAACACCACGTGGTTTCGTTGACACTGGGACCAAGTCTATGAGCCCGTTGTATGTTAAATGGAGCAGTAGTAGACATGTCCAGAAGCTTGGGCAAAAAAGTCTGAAAGAAAACTGTCGGAATAGAACCCTCCATATTTTCAGGGAGTCCGTAAATGTGGAGGTTATTCCTGCAGTTCCGATTTTCCAAGTCCTCAGTGTGCTTTTTAAGAATAGATATTTCGGATTCCAAAAAAGAGATGCAAGAGCAAGTAGATTGAAGAGATTCAGTCTTTTGTTCCACAACCAGCAACGTGATTCCAATGAAGACCATTTGTCATCTAGATTTTGCATAGTTTTGTTAGTTTCCTCCATGAAGGGTTTTAATGCACAAATTTCTTCAAGAATCAAAACCATGGAGCTGACGAGGTGTGCACTGGGGACGGGGTGTCCTTTTTTGGTCGTTTTAGAGGATCCCAGAGGCATTTTGCTTGAGAGCTGCGATTTTGGAATTGCGCCTAGTGAAGGGTCAGATTTATGAGGAGATGTATCTTCTATGTCGTTATGAGTGGAATCTGAGTCCGAGTTTGCAATGTGTTTGGAGGAAACTGAAAGTTTAAGATTTCTTAATCTCCCCATATACAAGAAAAGAAGGTTATGTAAAGTACTCCGCAAGTTGCATACAAAAAGCAAAACCTCAAAAAATGTAAAGCAGTTTCATTCAAACAGTGAGGAGGAGAAAACCGCAACTAAAAAAGAGTGAAGCACACAGAAATATAGAAGAAAAACGCAGGGTCGACCTCCCTTGCCAATACTAGAGATGAGGGTTTGGTAAACAGTGACTAGTGTCCATATGATAACAGCCAATGACATATCCGTCATGTGTTGAAGGAATTACTCCACAGAAATGAATTACTGAGGAAAGGCTTCCAAAATATGAAAAGTGTATCTTCTTATGGACAAACATGCCAAAAGCACTAAAAGAGAATAAAAATTAGTTGAGAAGTTTTTTTAAGGTGGCATATGTAAGGTATCCAGTAGCGACATGAACGCAGTGTAAAGAAGCTGCTTTAGATGAAAAAGGAAGCGCACTCGCCTTTCAAAATGGGAGGCGCGACCTTATTCTGAGGAGAAATCCCCTGGGGCCATTTTGGCCCTGAAAGGCACAGAAGCCAGAGTTGTAGAAAACTCCAGCGACTCACCGCGACTTCAGGGAGAGACGCCGTGCAGTCTTGTCCCTCGGCTAGCGCAGAAGCGGTCTCCAGCCTCGAAAAGGCTCCCCGGTATGTTGGAGCTCTGCGCGGTCACACGATCTTGGATCAGCACCGAGACCATGCACTCCGGGGTAGAAATCAGTTCTGATGATAAAGAGAACCCTGAAACACGGTACTACGTTTAAATCCTGAGTTAGTGCTTCTGCGGTACAAGCAGTTGAAACTACACTGCCTATCAGTATGGAAGGCTGATGACCACTACACCTTGTAGTCGTCTGTCCTAGCTAACATTGAAGAAAAACTGTTAGAAGACGGAGGATTGCAAACATAATGTTAATAAAGGAGAAAACTCTCTAGCAGCCAGAGGCATAAGTGTGGGAGAGGGAGGGGGACTCATGTTCAATCTGTCTATGGTACAGAATATTGAATGTGCTCTCCAGGGCTCGGTACGGTAAACCCGAGTTACAGTTACCATGAGTTAATCTTGGCAGTCATTTTTGTGCAATCTCATAGCCTCTCAGGCAGCCTACATTTGAAAGAGACTGAGTGTAGAAACACATGAAGCACAGAAAACGGAGCACAAAATGTGGTTATTCAGTATACGCCGGCAACAGTGGTAAAGAACAACTCGGCAAATAAGTAGGTCTGGAATCGTTGCAGATGGCCTATGGAGTATATTTCAGTGAAATGCTTGTGTGAGCAAGGGATCAAAGAATAAGACATCTTTGGGGAACCATCAGTAATAGGTAAATACAGGAAACCGGCTTCTAGCAGGTGTGGTTGGGTTAAATCAGAGGAAAAATGTAAAAAGGTTTGGGGCAAACAGGAGTGATCAATGTGAATAATTGAGTGAGAGTGAGACATATCACCTACTGTGTTGCAGCAGGCAGGGGAACTGGCCAGTGAAAGGCTTGGCACGCATATTCCCAACCTCATTTAATTTAATTGGTAGCCTACTTGCTCATCTCAGTATTAAGTAGTGCTTCAAGACAGTAATTAATTACACTAAAATATTTTACATTCAATGCACTGCCATTTCTGTTAACTAAACACTTTCTTTCCATCCCCCCCCCAATCTATGGGTAAAGACTTAACTGCTATAACCAGGATGGTCTCTGACCTCCATGATGTTCTTTCTCCCTCTTTAGCCCCGGGCCCTGCCCCAAAAGGGTCTCTCTCAGGCCGGCCCTCAGCTATTGCACAGGCACCCTTATTTATAGCATGGCAAAGATATATAGGGCTAACGGCTGGGGCTTCGTGCATCATGGGCTCATCAACCTCATGGCACCGGGTTATCACTTGGAGTGTGGGGTTAACTTATCCAGGGTAGGCAGAAACATGTTCCTACTCAAAATAGTTGGGGTCCTAGAACAGCTAGGTTTCACCTGAACGTGCAAAAGGTGGAGCTGCCACCAATCGGTAAACTGCTGGAAGGGTGGCGGAGGCAACACAGAAAGAGACCCAGAGGAAAGAGTAACCTGGGTAGAAGAGTTATTTATTTATTTAAAGTTTTGTATAGTGCGAACATGACCCAAGCGGGTATCAGAGCACTTTACATAAGGGTTTTGGAAGACATAGGTAGATAGTTGCGGGAGAAAAGTAAAGCAATCTACATCAGGAACAAAAATGTTTGCGAAAGACATAGGTAGATAGTTGCGGGAGAAAAGTAAAGCAATATACATCAGGAACAAAAATGACATATTGGCGGGCGACACTTTGCCGTAACAGAGGCCAGGTAGTATCTAAATCAGCTAAACAGGATAGGCAACAAAAGGAGAGAAGCATCTAGTTCAGTGCTGTGTTCATCAGTAGAGCTTTCACTTCCCTTTTGAAGGCCACTGTTGAGGGAATCAGTCTTGTTTCCACAGGTAGGGGAGTTCCAGATTCTCGGGGCAATGCCAGAGAATATGCGCTTGTAGGTTTTCAGTTTTTTAAATTTCTTCGGTTTCAGGAGCAGTGTGCTGGTGCTCCTTGAGGGCCGGGAGCCACCCGAAAGTTCTAGATTATTAGTAAGGTAGAGAGGGGTATTGAAGTGGAGTGCTCTATGTGTCATACAAGCAATTTTTAACTGGATTCTTGCCTCAAACAGTGCCTCAATCAGTTGCAATTAAATCCTTGCCTCAATCAGTTGCTCAAACAGTGTCCTTGGGATGCTTCACAGCAGGGACATGGAGTAGCAGGTGACAGCCAGAATAGACGAGCTGCTCAGACATTGTCCTTGGGATGCCACACGGCAGAGGCACTGGGAGAAGGCGAGTGGTCAGCAAGGGTCCAGGAAAGCAGAACAGCACTTGCAGCCCGGGCCGGGTCTGACGGCTGCTCACAAGGTCGGTAGCTAGAACCCACAGAACCGGAGACATCTGCAAAAGGGACCATCATGCAGGGTCAGTGCTGTCAGCCAGAAATAGAGGTAAAAACCATTCAGACAATGTTTGGACTGATAAGTGTGATTGGTAATAAACTAACATGGGCCTCCAATGACCAACCAGTAATTTGTAAAATGTATGATCCATGTTTTGGAAATAAACTGCGGCCTTTATGCACCATAAACTGTTGTCCCCTGAATGTTTTGAAAGAGGGGATGATGCATTGTATGGCCAAGAGGGAAAGGGTATACTCGCACGCCTGGGAGGGGTTGAGTTTGCATGCCCCACAACAAGGGAAAACCCATGCCACTAGCACATTTTTCCCCGTTTTGAAGAGCACAACTCAGAAAGGTGATGTTTTAGTGCACTTGAAAAATACAGGACTCGCAATGAGCCACAAAGCTCCCGCAACCAACAACGCTGTTGAGCCAAGACAGCGCCTAGAGACAGCAACACAAACGTGATTCAGTGTGTGCAGTGAATACATGAAGTGCCCAACTGCTGCATTTTACACAAAGTCTACCGTGGGATCGGACTTTTGACCACGTGCACTGCCTAATCTACCAGCCCCCTCCAATGCGCCTATTATGAGATCCCCTTTCTTAACGTTTCCTTGATAATTGTTTAAATGAGGGAGAAACTTTAGTGTAGATGGTCTTCTCATTAACAAGAAATAACATGTTATTCAGCTGCTGCTTTGTGGCCTGTATTTTAAACGTGCTTTACTGAATAAGTGTTACCCCCCTTAGCTGGGCCAAGTGGGGGAGTGAAGGGCCCACGTGGAGGCATGGCCGCCGTGTGAGTCTTCCCCTAGACTAACTTCGCTCTTATGCAGTCTCACTCCTAATCCCCTGCCCACTCAAATGCGAAATTGTGTATTTATCTTTCTTTCTGCATCCACAGTTATTTATTAACCCGATTTTGTGTAACACATTGATAGAGGGCCGAAGGCTAACCATTGAGCGTGACAAATATACCTAAATAACATGTCCTTTAAAAGAACATTCTTCGACAGAACAAACTAGGTTGGTTCCATCGGAATGCCCTCCGAGGAGAGAGAGAGAGAGAGAGAGAGAGAGATAGCGAGGCAGAGAAACAGACACAAAGACAGAAAAGAAAAGGAAGTTGGAGAGAGGTAAGGTAGGGAGACAGAAATGCATACAGTGGAAGAAAGAAAGCAGGTAAGTTGAAGAGACGGGGAGAGTTAGAAAAAGGAAGGGGAGATAAAGTGTGACGAAGATGCAACGAGAGAGGGTAAAGTAGGAGCGATTGAGACAGTGCTACTACAGGAGAAACGGAGAAAAAGGTGAGAGGCAGGGAGTAGAGAAAGGGGGGAAGCGGTGGAGAGAGAGCTGAAAGGAGAGAGATTGAGGGATGTCACGTGTGGAAACCAAGAGACAGAGAGAGACAGAGAGAGAGAGAGGGAGAGAGATGGACAACGAGAGAGATGAGTGTATGAGAGAGCAAGAGAGTGAGAAAGAGAGTGGGAAAGAGAGAGAGGGAGAGGGAGGTAGGGACAGTGTGGTGTTCTGTAACCAGTTGTTGAGACAGCATTGAGACTGAGAGAGGCAGAGCTGTTCGTGGCTGTTGGTGTGGTTGGGGCCTTTGATGCTATACACAAGATAATTTGGCCCTCTTGAAGCTCCAGAAATATACTTTATTGGACTTTTACATTTAGTGACTAACGACGTGCTTAAAGATATTTAATGTTTGTAAAGAAACAGGTGGTCCCTTAACATGAATTTGCACAGAACAATGAGCATAGAAGGTAAATAAGTTCTATGTCAGAAAACTTTTTAAATTGGAAAACTACAGATATTTATTTAATCACATAACATACAAAAAACGAAATAAAAGTGGGAAACAAAAAGCAACTGAAAAGATATTTTACAGCGCAGACATTTTTAGAGTGACTGTAACAATATTAAGCAGATTCTGTCACAATTATTTCAAGTACCAATGCTATTAATCGCCCTGGATCATCTTGTAGTCTCCTGGTCGACCATAATCTCTATCCAGGGAACTGGCCTGTCTTTTAACAACAAGGGACTCGAACAACACTCAGCGCCTGACCCTAAAATGGCTGCCACTGATCTCACATGGACAAGCCTCGTGGCTGAAAACACCCAGCCTCAGAGCCACAGTGATCAACAACCTCGACCTACCCCTGTTCATCACCCTATGCCGGCGGAGTCCGAACCGCATGGCCGATCCCCGGTGGAGCTGCTCCGACAGCTATAGGGGAGACTGGCTCTGGCACACCGCTTTGGCCGTCACCTACCCAGCCGGTCTTCGTACATTTGTCTTGTCTTCTCCTCCGCTGCTGTCTCCTCCCTTTGGACTCCCAACTCTCCCTGATCTGTTTGGATCCTCCTTCTCGTTTTCGCTAATAACTCCTGTACTGAATAAAAAAAATTTAAAAAGCTAGGAGACCTAGCTTTTTGACTGATGCCCGGTGGAGCTACTTGATAGCTAAAGAGAAGATGGGCTGTGGACTACCCCATCAGCCGTCACCTACCCAGCCGGTCTTTGGACAGAACTGACTTCGTCTCTCCGTTGTATTCTCCCTCCTACCCCTTTACTCCACCCCCTTTCTCCTTTATGCTCCATTTATCCCTCCTCCTTGCTCTTTAACTGTTTTCCCGTTGAGACCTAGCTGTTTGGCTGATGCCCGGTGGAGCTACCCGATAGCTAAAGAGGAGATGGGCTGTAGACTTCCTCCTCGGCCGTCACCTACCCAGCCGGACTTTGGGCAGACTCTCCTTCGTCTCTCCATCCTATCTACCTCCTACCCCTTTACCCCACCCCTTACCCTTCTAAGCTCCATTTATTTCGTCTTCTACTCTCTTGAAATGTTTTTCTAGTAACTGATGTAACGTGTAACTGATGTAATTTTGTAATATCTGTGGAACCTTATGTAAAGCGCTCTGATACCTCCGGGTCTAGCCAGCGCTATATAAAACTCTCAAAATAAAATAGATAAAAATAAAAAAAAAATAATAATTAACTTAGAAGGCAACCATATTTGCGATAGTCATGGTATTGTAATGTGGACGACGTTTCAATC
Organism: Calotriton arnoldi; assembly: GCA_963921515.1. Lineage (NCBI taxonomy): Eukaryota > Metazoa > Chordata > Amphibia > Caudata > Salamandridae > Calotriton > Calotriton arnoldi. The sequence goes on along the minus strand of CAWUFW010009980.1, from coordinate 441,499 downwards.
CCACTTATTAGTATGGGGATCATAATCAGGACTTTAAATGTATATGCCTGAGACTTAAAAAATGCCTGGTACTGCATTGAGAAGTCAAATCACTTCAGGTTAGGGTCACAAAATACGGAAGGTGGTTGAGGTTGAATCAAGAAGTCATGGACTTTTTACATCGACTGTCAAAAACATGCTTTGAATTATATCCCGGTAGTGTGTTGAGAGAGCTCCCGCTGTAGGGCAGGGCAGCAATGCATGATTGCTCAGTGAATGTAGGGCAATTAGCAACAGTCCGTCTCCGTGAACCAGTGAATGGCAGTTCAAGACATCGAGCATTGAGGCACCACATTTGACCTACTCCATAGGGCCCCAACACAACCGGAAAAACAGCGTGGTGGAACCAAGAGAAATAAAAAAGGGTGTATGGGTGTTGAAAGCGACCAACAGCTCTAAGGCGCTCACGACGTGCAGTTGCAGCGCACGAGGTGCATGAGCATAGTGCAGAGATAGCACAAGCCTCATCTCACCCTGGCCGCAGCGTCACCAGCCTCGCTGGGGGCTTCACTGCGGCTGCGCTCCGTTCCTTAGCAATGCAGACAGAAGCTTCAGGCCGCATCCGCATACACAGTGCATTACGTTCTAACAACACTGACCATAGCCCGGTCCGTGTGTGCTCGGTTACTGGCAACGCTGACAGAAGCTTCACAACGCATCAGCGTGCCGGGCCCACCCAATATGTTCAGATAACGCTGACTGAAGCCCTGTGCGACATGTGTTTCATTGAAATCCTTCGTGGGTGTGCTGGCCGTGTGCCCACCCTTCGCCAGTCATTTGGTGTTTATCAGGATCTTAATGAGGATCCTCCTGTCATGATAAAGGAATATCTGGAATGTGGGATTCTGTTTGAGAAGACTTGATCAAACCGGATGAGGTAAAATGTGCCCTGCCAGCTGCGTTTCACTGTAGTGTTTTCTCTGCCTTTTGGTATTCCTTTTGTAAAAGAATATCATCTGACACTGCACCCCACCACTGGTGTTTCTCCATTTCAATTGTTCAAAGGAAGGGTTCGCATTTGTGAGACAGTTCCTGGATGGGCGAAGAAGGGAAGAAAAGAAGTGGATGGTCAGGTGGAAAATGTCGAGGGGTGGAAGGAGAGAGAGAGCGAGTGAAGAAGGCGTAAGGGAAAGAGGTCTTTGACATGCATAAAGCTGTTAAGGAGCCTCCTGTGCAAGTAGGGGTTTGGAAAAAATCAAGGGGCATATTATCAAGGAATAGCGATATTTATCGCTAACCGCGCTTCCGTGGATTGTTTTAACGCCGCCTATCGCTGGAAAATATCGCTGAGATAACACCCTATTAACAAGGTTTATCTCCATAGCGATAAAATTTCCAGCGATAGCGGCTAAAATGTGAGAATATCGCTGGAAAAGCAGCGATATTCTCGCATTAACGCTAAGGATGGATTTAGCCTGACAATCCACCTCCTATACTTTAAACAGGTAAGTCATACTCAGTAGCAGGTGTTAAAATCTAGCGATAAACGCGCTTAGCGCGATTTATTTTATCGCTTCGCCTGCCTTGTTAATAGGGGTTAGTTGTGTTAGCGACTGTTTTCAGTCGCTATTAGTGGGGAACGCCTACCTTGCATGTCATTAGCGATAATTATCGCTGGCATGCAAGGCGATGGTAAAACCGGCCGCTAACGCATGAAAGCTGTCGCTAACGCCTGTTAGCGACAGCTTGCTGATAGGGCGATAAAATTATCGCCGCTTTAGCGGCAAAAAGTGCCGCTAAAGCGGCGATAAAGCCCTTGATAATATGCCCCCAAGTCCCCACGCAAGGATGGTAAAGCTTCCAAATTTAATCAGCCCTTATAGATGCTAAAGTTGTTGAAAAATGCTGTAAAAACAAGTGATCACAGGATCTGGAATCTCAACAGGGTAGCCAGATATTATCCTGTGAAACAAGAGGATGCTGACTCATTGGCGGAGGATCCTGTAGAGAATCAAAAAGTTTTAGAAGAAAGCGGTGCATCTACAAGACTATGTCTAAGGGTGCATGTTTCTTTCGTTTTTCAAGGTCATGGTATTTTTCTGTACCACCATATCATCTCTGGAATTTCATGTGAGAGATGCAATGTACTTGTAGATACTTATTTAAGGTGTTATATAAGGGGTTGTTATTTGTTGCTTTTATGTTGGGTTGAGGGAGGTGATATGGTGTTCTGTAATCAGGTGATGAGGTGGCCATCTGTAACCATCACATCATCCCTGGAATGTGTAGATTCTGTTCGAGGAGACTGAGGGGGATATTCACAAGGACTTATCTCTGAGTTATCGCCACCTTAACGCAACAAAAGTGGAGACAGATTTAATGCCCCATTCACAAGCGGTTGCAAACTGCAGACAACGCAAGTATTCCCGCGATAACTGCCGCAAAAATTACCTCCACGGGTGACACCACCGACTAACCCTAATGAGATGCAGAGTAGGCGTTCCCGTGCAAAAACACACGAAAACACCACTACACCCCATTCACAACGAACTGCCAGATCTGCGATGCGAACCCAAAACAGGCGATAAGCCGCAGTAGCAGCAGGGAATTAACACCTGCCTTTTGCTGGTGTAAAGCAGGACGACTACCCGCAGTATGAAAGGGAGCCCAGCCCAGAGCCACATCTCAAGACCCACAGATGCCATGGAGACAATGATCATGCAGCTCCGAGACCCATGAGGGCCACAACATCCACCCCCACCACAACCCTCCCCCCCCCCCCGGATCCCCGCCCCGGGCCAAACACATACCTTGCACGACACAAGAGCCACAAAAAGCGCATGATGTCGCACAATGACAACAAGAAACACGTGTGGGCAGAAGAACGAGAAACAGTCACTCATCATTGAAGTAGCAACCAAAAACTTTATTGAATACAACACAAAACACCAATGTGGAAGACTCCTGTCGGGTCCACCCGGGACAATCCTGATGTCACAGCCTGGAAAATAAAGCACAAAATCAGAACGTGTGTCATGCGCACATCAAAGGAGCGAGAAACAGAGATGTAAAGAAAGGCAGAGAGAGAAAGAGAGAGAAGTAAAGGAAGGGAGAGGGAGAGAGAGAGAGAGAAGGAAAGGAAGGGAGAGAGAGGTGAAGGAAAGGAAGGGAGAGGGAGAGGGAGAGAGGGAGAGGGAAAGGAAGGGAGAGAGGGAGAGGGAAAGGAAGGGAGAGGGAGAGAGAGAGAGAGGGAAAGGAAGGGAGAGAGACAGAGGGAGAAGGAGGGACACTGCCGCCCCGTGCACCCAGGCACCACTGCTCACCTGCTGCCACCGGTGTGTCTCCAACCACGTGCCGGTATACACTGCAAGCCACCAGGTCTGCAATCTGTAATCGAGGCCAGAGTCAATCATGGCAGAGTCCATCACACTGCACACGGCAACAACGCCTGCCCGTCCTGCGCACACATGCAGCCGCACCCTACCCCTCCCGCCGGCCAGCGCTGGCTGTCCGCACTTGCGCACCCAGGCCCCACTGCTCACCTGCCTCCAACGTTGTGTCCACCAGTGGAGGCCCCTACGTGCCCGTGCAAGCTCCAGGCCCAGGTCCTGCCACCATGGCATGCTCCACATCATGCGGACCCGCGCCGCGGCCCAGCAGGTCCCACACATGACGCTAAGTCCTGAGGCATCAATGGCAGAGACCACATCAGTGCACACGTCATCATCGCAGGCTGCACACCCGCTCAGCAATTTTGGTGCCACTAACCCTGTGCAACCCCAGTCAGCGCCACGTGGTGGTAGGCCCGTGACGGCCGCAAGGCTTTGGGTGCCACTAACCCTGTGCAACCCTAGTCAGCGCAACGTGGTGGTAGGCCCGTGATGGCCGCAAGGCTTCGGGTGCCACTAACCCTGTGCAACCCCAGTCAGCGCCACGTGGTGGTAGGCCCATGACGGCCGCATGGCTCCGGGTGCCACTAACCCTGTGCGCAACAAGTCATGGGCCCTTTATGATTGAGTATCGTGGAACCTCCGTCATCCAGTCACCACCGGCAGTGGGGAATGTGACGTTGTCAGCCCCTTATATTGGCGGGGCCCATGGCCTGTGACGCCTGTGCCGGATGGGTGTGGTGTGAGTGAAAACCTGCCCTCAGGGAGTGGCCGTGACATGCTGACAACTAGACCTGCGACCTGCAAACCACTAGCGTGTACGCCTGCGACATGTAGCTATGTGGGCCCCCCCCGGAACGTAAGCATAGTGGTCTGGCCTGGCGTACGCCGAACCAGCGCAGGGCTTGCAACAATGACTCGGGGGCTCTGGGCGTGGTTCAGTCCATGTCCGGACAAGGAAGTGACTAATGCGTGTGTCCCTGTTGTGGTGTCTGCGGCACCCGGAACGCAATCGGCAATGTAGCACACATTGACTGGATTTCCACTAGATGAGCATCATTGACGTTGGGGGGAATCACTGAGCCTACATTCATCCACACATTCATACATGAATGATGAAAGCCATGACACAGCAGTGTGTTTCTGAATGTTTAATGCACATCCAGTGGAGTTTTGCAGCTGATTTGCATATGGCCATGTCTGAACTGGGGTGGTGGAGTGAGCTAAAGAATGATGATGGATTAAACCCAGATCAGTTGACTGGGGGTGAGTGTTTGATTGGCTCAAGCGTTCCGTCCATCATCCCCTTTTGTATCGCTTTGGTCGCCCTAAGTTGGCGGGGGTATGCCCAGACGTGGGTCCCTTGCTCACTTTGCCACTGGATTCAAGCAAGCCTGGCTGATGATGGCTGAAATGCCAGAAACCGGTCCTAGGATGCTTGTTTCCGGTCCAGGAAGACATGGCTTGGCAGTTCGGGCTGGACTGTTCCCATGAGGCACAGGGTCAGACTGATTTGCATATGGCCATGTCTGAACTGGGGTGGTGGAGTGAGCTAAAGAATGATGATGGATTAAACCCAGATCAGTTGACTGGGGGTGAGTGTTTGATTGGCTCAAGCGTTCCGTCCATCATCCCCTTTTGTATCGCTTTGGTCGCCCTAAGTTGGCGGGGGTATGCCCAGACGTGGGTCCCTTGCTCACTTTGCCACTGGATTCAAGCAAGCCTGGCTGATGACGGCTGAAATGCCAGAAACCGGTCCTAGGATGCTTGTTTCCGGTCCAGGGAAGACATGGCTTGGCAGTTCGGGCTGGACTGTTCCCATGAGGCACAGGGTCAGACTGATTTGCATATGGCCATGTCTGAACTGGGGTGGTGGAGTGAGCTAAAGAATGATGATGGATTAAACCCAGATCAGTTGACTGGGGGTGAGTGTTTGATTGGCTCAAGCGTTCCGTCCATCATCCCCTTTTGTATCGCTTTGGTCGCCCTAAGTTGGCGGGGGTATGCCCAGACGTGGGTCCCTTGCTCACTTTGCCACTGGATTCAAGCAAGCCTGGCTGATGACGGCTGAAATGCCAGAAACCGGTCCTAGGATGCTTGTTTCCGGTCCAGGGAAGACATGGCTTGGCAGTTCGGGCTGGACTGTTCCCATGAGGCACAGGGTCAGACTGATTTGCATATGGCCATGTCTGAACTGGGGTGGTGGAGTGAGCTAAAGAATGATGATGGATTAAACCCAGATCAGTTGACTGGGGGTGAGTGTTTGATTGGCTCAAGCGTTCCGTCCATCATCCCCTTTTGTATCGCTTTGGTCGCCCTAAGTTGGGGGGTATGCCCAGACGTGGGTCCCTTGCTCACTTTGCCACTGGATTCAAGCAAGCCTGGCTGATGACGGCTGAAATGCCAGAAACCGGTCCTAGGATGCTTGTTTCCGGTCCAGGGAAGACATGGCTTGGCAGTTCGGGCTGGACTGTTCCCATGAGGCACAGGGTCAGACTGATTTGCATATGGCCATGTCTGAACTGGGGTGGTGGAGTGAGCTAAAGAATGATGATGGATTAAACCCAGATCAGTTGACTGGGGGTGAGTGTTTGATTGGCTCAAGCGTTCCGTCCATCATCCCCTTTTGTATCGCTTTGGTCGCCCTAAGTTGGCGGGGGTATGCCCAGACGTGGGTCCCTTGCTCACTTTGCCACTGGATTCAAGCAAGCCTGGCTGATGACGGCTGAAATGCCAGAAACCGGTCCTAGGATGCTTGTTTCCGGTCCAGGAAGACATGGCTTGGCAGTTCGGGCTGGACTGTTCCCATGAGGCACAGGGTCAGACTGATTTGCATATGGCCATGTCTGAACTGGGGTGGTGGAGTGAGCTAAAGAATGATGATGGATTAAAACCAGATCAGTTGACTGGGGGTGAGTGTTTGATTGGCTCAAACGTTCCGTCCATCATCCCCTTTTGTATCGGAGCAGTACAGGGCCATGCCAACCTCACTTCACAATATGGGCCAGTGGAGGGCCAGCCAGAGTCCATCGGGGAATGACAAGTACAGCGGAAGAGGAAGGGTACAGTCCGCAGTGTGGTCGCCGTGTCATTGGTCACCAAACAGGATGTGGCAGTCCATGTCGCGGTCCAAGGTGAGTGCAGCAGAGTGTATCGGGGGTCAGTGGAAGGTCATGGGGCGATGTGCGGCACCAAGCAGAAACAGGCCAGGTGGCGGACATGAATGCTAGTGCCTCCTTCTGAACTCAAGCCCATCCACGTCGTCGTCCTCGGATGTGTGCTCTGCCCCACCTGTGGGTGGTGCAGTTCCAGCTGCGGCACTGTGTGCCACTGACACATCAGGGGCCGGAGGTGGATTGTCGGCCGCACTGTGTGGCAGTGACACATCTGGGGCCAGAGTGGAAATGCCTGCCGCACTGTGAGGCACTGACACACCAGGGGGAGGAGATGTGGATGGTGTAGGGGCAGCAGCATTCATCTGCGCCACGCCTTGTGGCAGCAATGCCATTATGAGGACATGCAGGGCATGGTAGATCCCAGCTACATTTCGCTAATGTGCAGCAGTGGCTGCCATCCTTTCTGCCTCCATCCGCACCATGTCCTCCATGAGCCTCCGCATGTGTGCCATCTCACGGCTAAGATCGCTGGAGCCACTCTGAGCGGACAGGTGTTCTTGTCTCCGAGTCATGACTCCAGTGATGTCAGCCAGGGCTCGTTGGAGACCATGGAGCGGCGTGTGGGTGTCCGTCAGGTACTGGAGGTGGTCCCTGATGGGACTCAGACACCCATGGATGGCGTCAAGTTTGGTAGCCATGAGGTCGAACCCCACCCGCACATGCTCAGCCATCTCCCTCTGTACCTCCAACACACGGCGTTGGAAGGCCATGTGTTGTTCTGGGGGGTCTTGGGAGACAACCGGGGTTGTGGGTGCCTCCTGCTGGGTGGTTAGTGGAGTGGGTGGGGTCTCCTCGATGCAGCTGGGCTGCCCTGGTCCTGGAGGTGACTGGCGGATGAGCTCAATGATGTCTTGGAGGGCTTGGGTGTCGATGCTGGTGGTGTCCTCCTCGTCATCAGTGAAGAGTGGCTGGGACTGCTCTGCAGGTGGCGTTGATGGTGCCCCTGCAATGTGAAGGGGAGATGCTGTGTTACAATGCGTCTACATGTATGTAGACGCATGGTACATGTTCACATTCAGACAGCATGGCAATGTACATTGTGACAGGCTGTTGATCAGGGCCATGATCCAGAGTCATTGTGGGTGTGCACTGTGCTCTGCTTGATTGTGCATGTGTGCCATGTGGCCATCTCCCCCCGTCCCCCCAGTACCTGGTGGTTACTCACCCTGTTGCCGTTGTGTTGTGTCTTGTCGAGCAGTGTCCGGTCCCCCGACTCCTGCCACGGTCTCCACACTGATGACTGTCGACACCAGCTCCTCCATGTCATTCAGCTCCAGCTGTGGCGCTGGGCTCCCACCTCCACTCTGCATTGCTGCCTTCTGGTTGCCAGCGAGTTTCTCCTTGGTCTTGCGCTTGATGTCAATCCATCGCCTCTTGACCTCGTCCATTGACCTCTTGTGCTCTCCGACGGCATTCACCTTGTCCACGATGGACCGCCATAATCCATTTTTGGTGCCCAATGACGCATTGGAGGTGATGAACATTTGTTGATGGTGTTCTATCACCTCCGTGACCAGGATCCTATTCTCCTGCGGACTGAACTTCGTCTTCCTCTTCTTCTTGTCCTTGCCCTTCCCTGTCACCGAGGTCCCAGGCTGGTCGTCCGGGGTGCTTGTGGGGTTCTGCTCGTCCTCTGCGCCTGCTCTGGCTGCCTCCATGGTGCTTGAGTGTTGGTCATTTTGTGTTTGTGTGTTTTTTCTACTTTTGTAGTGATTTTCCCACCTGCCGTGTGTGTATGGCAGGCCTGGCGCTGCTTATTGCTGATTTCCTCATCGCGAATGGGCTCATCGCATGTTTTTTGGTGTTGGGGTTTGTGTTTTTATCTCCGTCGCGGTGGTTGTATCGCGGACATTGGCCGCATTTTCGGCAACCTATCGCATGGTACCGCCGTGTTGTGAATTCCAGGTTAACACGGGGTTATTTTCCCACGATAGACTGCGATGTGTAAAGTTGCGTTAACATTTTTTGGAGGTGTTTAGCGCACGTTCTTGTGAATATCCCCGTGAGAGAGATAGAGCTGTTGGTGGCTGTTGGTGTGGTTGGGGCCTTTGATGCTGTATACACAATAAATATACTTTGGACCTCTGGAAGCGCTAGAAATATACTTTATTGGAGCTTTACAGACAGCAAGAGAGCACATGTAAGATAGAGCCAGAGAGAAGAACCGTCTTGAATGCAATAAAATGTGGCTGCTTTGTTTTTTTTTTCTGTAGGTGGGTATCATACCCCAGCCGCTGGAATTGATTGTCACACATAACATACCTTCAATGACGTGCATCAGTTTTTCATTTATTTTCATTAGAAACCTGAACAAAACTCTAATCTGTCCATGCAGGAAATCGCAGCTGTGTACAAACCTTTTAATAATAGTATGGCCCATGGGGTAATGCAGGTGTGCTCAAAGTTTAACAATAATATAAAAATGTAATCTAGAAAGATACAAGTAAAGCTGAAAGGAATGAGGAGAGACATCCCGAAGCTTCCTGTGCAAACCTTTCGATAAGCCCTACACAATTAGTTTTAAAAAAATTATGGGAAACTCAAAAGTGTATTGGAACTTACAGAGACACTGCCACATTCATTTTTGAATATATAACTGATAGTGGGTGTTTTATCACATGAAGGACCCTGTTCACAACATGCATTTTCTCATATGTGATTAGGACTACTAGCATACTACAAAGTGCTATTCACAAATCTCTGTGCAAAAACCTCCACCCTCGCCTCTCTTATCTTTTATGTGCAGAGATCTCCCCCTTAACCCATTAACTGCAGAGATCTCTGCACATGTAGATATTCGTTTTTGTAATAAATGTGGACAGGACAAGGAGGAGTGGCTGGAAAATGAGGAATATTTATTACTAAAGGTGAGTGGTTTGGGAGGAGTAAGGATGGGTTAAGGGAGGGTAAGGGAGGGGTTTAGGAATGGACATGCACCCAGCACACAAAAGAGGAAACCCTTTCCTATTCACAAACGGCACTTCTATAGCTACTACAGCCAAAAAAGACCCAAATAGTTGTATATATACACCAGGTCAGAGCTAGAGTACGTCCAGCACCACCCATTGTTACTCTCATGTACTGCAACACCCTTCCATAGAAAATAATGGAGATTGGGACTTATGAAGCCCATAGGAAATGTTAAAATTAATTAATTTATTTAAAATTAAAAAGAATATATAAACAATTATTTAAACGTTAAAAAATAAAGCATTAATCATACATAAATAGTATTTCATTTCAAATTAATCTAACTATCTTTTTCAATGTAAAAATATATCTTACATTTTTGAAATATTATTTCAAATAAATTAATTTTATATTTAACTTATAGTAACTTTTAATACATAAATAACAATATTTTACTTTATGTGGAAGCTATTTTGAAGAGAAATCTTTTAAAAAATATTTTTAATTTAATATCCTTAAGTTATTTACATTTTTTATTTATAAATGAGTTAATAGTGCTGTATTATTTTTAAAAAAATCTACTCTTAAAAAACATATATCAAATATTAATTTACATAAATGTTTACTTTACAAATATTTAACATTTTTTACACATTCCAAAATTTCCCTATAATTTGCATACAGAGATCTCCAACCCAGTTGTGGAGGTCCCCACCATGTGTGTGGGATTGTCAAATATGATCTTAAAGTCACTTCTAGTAATAACTTTACAGTGATATATGAAGTTTTTACTTGCTCCAACCGTGTCTCATGGGTGGGGGGATGCAAGTCTTCAGTGTTGAGTAACTTTACACTAATAAATGGTGAATAGCCATATCTTTACATGTGTAGATATACTCACACATAAATTTACCTTTGTGAATTGGACCCAACGTTTTTTGTAGCGTAACGTCCACATTGCCCATCACTATATCTATGCAATAGCATCTTTAATTTTAAAGTTGAAACTATCTGATTTCCTTTTATCTGTCATATTTGAAAAAATTTAATTGAAAGATTTTATCAATGATTTTTAACTCACCATGTAAATATGTATCTTGTATATTTATTACAATGGTTTTAAGTAACCACGCAATTGTCTAAATAAACTTAAACTTAAACTTATATCTAGGGACTTTCTTTTTGTAAGGATGGTAATAGAGTAGGTAAACATATGTGATTGTGTAAAGTGTTAACTAGAGGCGGTAACTCCGAAAAATACCAAGAAGCCTTTTGCAAAGTCTACAAGATCCTTGAAAATTCAGTAGATGTACAGTTGTAATTGAATAGAGTGAAGTGGAGTGCTTGCAGGTGGAGGAGATACCAAAAATTGTATGAAGCCCATGAGTAAAGTTAACAAGAAGGCTTGAGCTGCTGTAGTGGGTGGCCAATGCAAGCCTGCAACTGCTGGTGATGTTGTACTCAGCGATGCAATGTTGCCAAGAATTTATTTAGTTTGATTAGCCATGACATAATAGCGGTCTTCCAGGCAGCAGCGGTCCATGCAGGTAAGCGTGGTGGGGCGGGGCGGGAGGAGGATGTCGACAGACGACAGAATAGGATATATTTATTTATTTAATTTTCCCTATTCTGCAGTCTATCCACTTCCCCCCCTCCCGCCCCCATCATACTGCCCCACCGCGTTTACCTGCACGGACTGCCTCTGGTTCCAGGTAGACTGCCATGGTATAAGTAGGGATGCGCAGAATTTAAACTTGAATTTCTAAAGTTTTGTGACAAATTAGGTTATTTAAAGTTTAGCAGAAAGGGTACTCCAACAAAGACATGGCGGAGTGCCCAGTCCGCTAAAATGTAATTTTGCCTGTTCTAATGCAGTCAGGCGAACTGTAATGTTTTTGCCAGCGGTAGTCTTGAACAGAAAAATATAAAATGACCCCCTCACTCTGGGAATATACTCCCAGGGCTTATTTACAAGCCCCTTGCGCCACCCGTACGTCACTTTTCCCATGTTAAAAATGATGCAAAAGTGGCGCAAGGGGCTTGTAAATAAGCCCCCCAGTGTGCAGGACTATTAGTTTTTATTGTTCAAAAATAAACTCCTGTTTTAGGAGTCTATTTTTACAAAACAAAGCTTGCTGAGTTTTTGCATTAAACATGGCGCTGTACAGCCAACGTACAGTGCATCCAGAGGAGCCTCGAGGCAGGCAGAGATCTTTAAATAAGCCAGGAATTAGAGGTCCAGCGTAGTGGAGTCTATGCCTCTGCTGAGCAGTGGAGTTCAGCCATCAAACCCTAAATGATGCCCAAACATAGCACTGTGAAAACTAATCAAAAACACTGCTTACTGATGAGAATAACTGCAAAAGAGAGTTTTAGGGGCAAGAATTTTCTCACAAAATCCCCTTTTTTAAAGTAACAAGTGTTTTTGCAAAGGGGTTGTGGGATGGGGGTAGGGGACAGATTCTCTTACAAAAACCCCCTTTCACAGATTTTTTTTCTCGCATTAATTTTTAACTTTGCAGCCTCTTTTAAATTTATGAACCTTGAAAAAAACTTTATGAAAATTTGGAAGGAAATCTTTGGTTATAAAAGAGTTTATGATTCACTGGAGTGTTCAAACATTTCATGGGTTTCTGCTAATATAGGTGTCTTATATTAAAAACTGCTAAAACATGATCAAATATTCATGTACAAACAGGTTGTAACAGAGACCATTATGGGTACTAGAAGCAGGAATAAGGTGAGACAAGACATGTAAACCACGCACCGCTATTTATGTCAAGGCTTGTTTGCAGAGAAATATGAATAATGTTGAAATGTATTAAGTAATTAGGTGTGCTTAACTGATGTGTAGCCATAATTCCATTTTCAACCTTTATATTTTTTTTTTTACACAAGATCGTGAACCATTATAAACTCGATCTAAGATTTTTCTTATGTGAAAATGTTGAGATTATAATTTTCAAAGCATACATTCTTTTAAAAATCATGTATTTTATATCATACTGTAATACATTAGCCAATATGATCAAATAAGTTTAATCATTAAAGCAATGTAGGTTCAACATTTTAAGTGAGTATGGAAACCTATCCTGGCCCTATAATAACTGGTCTAAATATTGGCTGTTTCCCGTGGCATCATGGGCATACACTGAGGGAAATGGTTTTCCAGCTTTGTGTATGAAACGCAGAGCACTGACTAAATATTTGGACATTAAAGTGACACATAATCAACAGAGCTATATTAAGCTTAACATAGAGTTGTTTGGGCGGAGCCTGGCAACAGACTGTCATGGCCACCTCTGCGTGAGGGGTGAAGTCGGACAGTTGACTGTCATGGCCACCTCTGCATCAAATTCCTCCAGCCTGGGGGGAGTAAAGACCACATTCCTCTGCATGCCCCGTCATCCTGATTGAGTGACCTCGCTAGCGGAGGAGATGCAACACCAGATCCAGAGATGCCCTGAGGACTGGCCCGGGTAGCCTGTTTTCTCCAGTTCCTTGCTGCGGCCTGTGCGGCTGATTGAGACTGGCTGATTGCATGCAGGATGCTGCACGGGGTGTCTCATGGCCCAGTGTAGACCCACCTACTTCTCTTGCACCTCAGCTACCACCAGGTGTTGGCGCCCGCACAATGTATGTGTTATCCTTGTGAGAGGAGAGGGATTGCCTCAGTGGGTGGTGCCGCAGCCAGAGCCACTCCTGTCTACCCTCACTGACCCACCCTCACCTGCGATGGCCTGCAGCGGCCTGTGAGGCCTATTCACTTCAAAGGGTGAAGCTAGAGCAGCCTTCTTGGCAGTACCCCCACTGTGTCTTTGCTGATTTCTGGATCTCCCACGTGGACTCTGTAGAGGGCTGTGATTCCCCCGAGGTGAGAGAGGGAAAGAATTAGGGGCACCACCTGGGCAGCTTCAATTGGGCTGTGACATCCTGTTCAGGGGCCACTGGCTGCAGAGAGGGACACCACTGTGTGCACCCTCCACTTACCCTGATGCCTCGCAAGATGGACCTCCACTTATGGATTCTCTCGACAGCCTGCTTTCTGTGGCTTAGCACTGTGACGGGGCTCACCCTTCATCAGCACTGTCTCTTCTTTGCCCCCTGGGCGTTTGGAGCACACCTAACACTGCCTCAGCCTATGGAATGTGAGGGGCAATGCATTGTTTCATTGTCCTCTCGGCTTCTACCTAGCCTGTAACTGTCCGCGTTTGGTCATGTGCTGTGTCCTGGCCTGCAGTACTGCACTGCCTCACAGCCCCCCATCCTTTACCATGTGGGCTCTCCTGGCAAACCTCCCCGCCCTGTCTTGTATTGAACCCCAGCCCACCTTCCCTGTGGGGCTGACTGATAACCATAGTAGTGGTAAAGCCACCTGACAGATGCTGTTTATGAAGGTTGTGGAGGGTTTGAGGCAATCCTCATGCGGCGCCACATCTCAACCCCCAGACGCATCCATGTAACTTATCCTCAAGGAAATTTCAGTGCTTGGGGCACAGCTTTGGTCCATAGATGTGAAGATCATGGACTTCACTGTGGATATGAAGACCCTACAGGCGGACATGAGTACCTTTCATTCTAGAATGGTAGATGACCTAGACAAATGGATGACTCTTATTGAGGAGTGGCTGGATGACATCGACTCGTGGGGCCTGGACATTTGGCATCTCAAACAGAAAGTTGTTGACTTGGAGGACGGGGCACGATGGAATAATATGAGATTTTATGGCATTCCTGAAAAATTTGAGACAAAAAATTATGTCGGGCCCTCCTGTTTGAGTTGCTCCCATGCTTACTTGGGCTCACTTTCACCCACCACCTGTAGATCCACAGGGCGCATAGAATCTGCTCCAGGGCATTGCCGTTGAACAACCAGACGAGGACTCATCAAATCATTGCTTGCTTTCTCCAGCATGAACAGGGCCGCCAGATTCTGTCCTCGGCCATGGGCCCATGGACCGTTAAATTTGGATGGCTATAAAGTGCTGATAGCCGCAGACTATTCAGTGGAAGCCAATGCCAAATGGAAGACATTTCTGCAACTCTGACCATGTTGTCAAAAGTGAGACATTAAATATGGCCTCCTGGAACCTGTCACAATGTGGAAAACCATGGACGGTAGCTCTAAAGAATATTCTGAGCTGAAAAAATTAGCACGTTTTTTGCATTGTCTAGATGAGCAAAGTATGGACAATGACCTACCACCTCCCACAAGCAGGCTCCTGTCTTCCCCTCTATATGACCAACCTTCTTTATGGGTGGGCCATGCCCTGGACAGGCTCCTAAAGAAGCCCTCAGATAAGGAGCCAGCCATGCAATGTATGGAAGAACTCACAAATGATGCTGCCAGAGGTAAATCGAGATCTCCTTTGAAGCCGCCTCCCTCCACATCCTCAGGTGTTACGGCCGGACCCTTCTGACAGCCCGGCTTATTGAAGTGCTCCACTGGCCGACCTCAATATCCATATCCTGACTCCTTGGTTGTTTGTTGCTTGCTTGTGTATGCTTGCCAATTTGTAGGTTGCCCATCCTTGGGATGGGTGGTCAGGCTCCTGGGGTGTTCCACCTGCTTTTTCCTGAGCCCCAGATGAGAGCCTTACTTACTCACCTCCCTCTATTTCCCTATCCTAACCTACCTCCTCCCATCCCTCATGCACCCTTCAGATATCATCTGTCTGTTGGTGCAGCCGGCTCCCTGTGGAGCCGGGCTCAGAGCAGAGGTTTCGACCCACCGACAAAAGGCTCTCCCATCGGGGCACTCGGACAGAGAACGATTCGCCCCACCTGAGTCTAGCCCCCCACTGGTTGTGCCTCCTACAGCATGCATCCCACACAAATTGTGATCCCTCCGATACCCATCCTAGCCCAAGGACTGCCAACATCCTGATGTCCCCGTTTCCTCCCCTCTCCTTGGCCACTACCTGCCTCCTTTACCCTTTGCCCCCACTTCAGAGGACTGCCTCCCTGTGTCAAATACTTTCCTTTAACGTGAAGGGATTGAGGAGCTACTTTTAGCGGAAGAAAATTCTCACCTACCTGTCCTCTAAGTGTGCGGACATAACCCTCCTCCAAGAGACCCACTTCTGCCATACAGAATCAGCCAAACTCAGAAGAGACTGAGTGGAACATGCCCTGTACAGTAGTTTTCCCCCTCACTGTCTCAGGTGGAATAGGGTCCATGCATCTGTTTCCGGAAATGTGGTGTGGTGATCTTGGTGCATTAGATGTTACTGTGTCAGGTTCTACATACATGGACAGATGCTGACGCCGCTATTTCGTGGTCAAGCTCAAGATCGGAGACAGAGTCCTTGGGGTGGGTTCGATCTGTGCCTTGACCAGGAACAAAGAGCTCCACCTTCTATTCTCAACCGTGTACTGAAAAAGTTGAGGACATCCCATTTAATCTTCGGGGTTGAATGGAATCTTGCCCCAGATGTCCGGGTTTGGTGGCTTAGTGGACTAATGTGTCCACTTCAGGGGCCTGTGTTTGACCTCATGGGCACAGGTTCAAATTCTGGTGGGTCCACTCATCCTTTTATCCATCTGAGGTCGGTAAAATGAGTACTATCGAGTTGGGTAACAATGAGCATCTGTTATTCAGCGCCAAGATACCCTCTGAGTGAACGTGCACTTTATAAATACAAATGTAATGTTATGTTATGTAACTATGGGCAGGAGAGGCCCCTTGGACATGGCACATGACCAAGACCGTGCCCTCCTACAGGACCTTAGAGACGATCATGGTCTGTTTGACATGTAGCATCTTTTCCACACGGTAGATAAAGGCAATGCCTTTCGCTCTCAGGTCCACTACTCCCACTCCTGACTGGACTCCTTCCTAGTGATGCAAGCAGTGGTCACCCATACTCATGACAGTGTCAGTTTTGATCCAGCACTTGTTGACCAGCCCCCATAGGTCTCTCAGCAGACTGGAATATTTCCCGTCACCACAGAAAGCCATGGCGCCTAAATGTTTCCCAATATAGAATGCCGGTGGAATGAGCATGCTTAAAATTCACCTTTCTACTTATATGACTGACAACATAGGCTCAGTTGCATCCCGACAGATACTCTGGACAGCGGCTAGAGCCAACAAGAGGGGTCAGATACTCGGCCCTTGCAAACAATGCTGAGTCGGACCGTCAGACAGCCCTGGAACAGTAAATTGCCTCCATGATGAAATTCTATCTCCAAAGCCCTACGGCTGCCTCCTGACGAAAACTATAATGTTCAAAAATATAGCAGAACTCTTTGTTTACTACTAAAGCTGAATACATGCTATACTGCTTACAATTCCAGTGAAAAGATGGGCTGCTTACTTGCTGCACAACTGTGGCAGAGGGAAGCCTACATAGCTAATCCAACCATTCATGAACCTGGGGACAGGCTAGTGACAGCCCTGAAAGAGATAGCTGCAACCTTTGCAGAATACTACCCAGGCCTCTACAGCTAGGAGGTTGGGGACGATACCAGTGCGGAAGATCGTTTCTTTGCAGACAATTGACTACCATCCCTCAATGACCAGGGCAGAGCCCTTCTTACGGGAGTAATAAAGAAAGAGGAAATATCACAGGCTTTTACCTGTCTCCCTTATAACAAAGCACCAGGGGAAGATGGCTTCCCAGGGGAGTTTTACAGATGGATGCAACTGATAGTGGTAGACTCCCTGTACGATGCATTTAAGGAGGCTGAGGAATCAGGCAGCTTAGCGCACCTCTACAATAGGGCCCTTATCATGGTCATTCCTAAACCTGGAAAAGACCCATTGCAATGTGGTAGCTACCACCCTATATCCCTTCTTAATGCTGACTTGAAGATACTAGCTGCGATACTGGCGGCCTTGCCATAAACAAGTGCTCCCCACCCTGACCCATGACTCCCAGGTGGTCTTTGAGCCCAGTAGGATGTCCTGCAACCATCTCTGCAACCTCTCCCACATTCTGTGGATCTCTAAAAATGCTAGAATGAGAGAATCGCTCTTTCTCTAGATGCCAAAAAGGCATTTGACCGCATTGAGTGGCTCTTCCTCTTCCAGATGCTTTGGCTGTTCAGACTCGGAGAATACTTTATTTCTAAGGACTGATGGCTGTATGAGGTGTGAACTGTGCAGATCAACTGTGGAGGCTTTCTCTCTGACCCCATTGCAATTAAGAAGGGCTGCCCTATCTCCCCCTTCTGTTCCTTCTCGCTTTAGAGCCACTGGCGGTTCACATCCAGGGACACCTTCTCATTATGGGGGTCGCTACCTTCATGGGCGCTTCAAAAATTCTGCTGTATACAGATGATATTCTGCTTACCCTGACTGACCTACCTACATCCCTACCCGCCCTCATATCTACCATGTCAGATTTCTTGACATTCACAGGCTATTGGATAAACTGGAGCAAAAGCCAGACTTTACCACTCTCTCGGGTCACCACGGAAGTGGCCATAGCAGATTATAACTTTCAATGGCAGGCTAGCTGTATGGCATACCTTGGGGTGTACATTAACTGCGATCTTTAAAAGATGTTCTCTGACAACTTAGACACATTAATAGCTACTACCAAATGAGAGTATGTGAAATGGACCCAGCTTAATTTCTCCCTCTGAGGAAGAGTATAGGCGGTCAAGATAGTTATTGTTCCATATTTCTTGTATGTGTGGGAATTCTGCCATTAGTGGTTAGGACATCCATACTCCAAGAAATAGACAGAGACGTCAAATCCTAAGTATGGGGAACCTGACACCACAACTGAAAATTCTAAAACTGATCGCTCATAGGCGCTATGCAGGCTTGAGCCTACCGAGAGTGGAACATTACTACATCATGCTTCATGTCTCTCGACTAGTATATTTACCCCATCTAGGCAACAAGCTTCATTCTGGGTTCCTATAGAACACCTTCTTATGGGTTTGGGCGTGGGCCTTCACATACAATATGCTCTGAGGCCCCCTCCAGTGCTGTGTGCCAACGCTATGATTCGGACCATGCTCAAGGCATGAGCCTGCTCCCATAAATTGATTAACTGTGATGTAAGGTTGCACAAATGTGCACCGCTATGGTGCAATGTCAGTGCCAGCCAATCTCCTGATCCCTATGGAAGCAGGCTGTCACCCTTACCATTGACGATTTGATTCATGATACCCAGCTCAAACCCTTCGAGACACTGCAGGCTGAGTTCCACCTGCCCAGCTCCCAACTATGGCACTTCTGGCAACTGAAACAGTTCCCTCTCTGGCCTCCTTGGTAAGCCACCTTGGACAATTAAATTATCCCCGATTTTGCAATACCTTACTTTGCGGTGCCAGTTCAAGGGGGGTGGTTTCAGGATCTTACAATCTGCTGATACACTCCCAACTATGACTGAACTGGCACTGGCAGCGGCTGCTAATCTAATCAGAAGACGACAGGACGGACCATGTTGAAAACCTGGACAAGGAGGACCAGGATACCAGAATGAAATTTACCCTTTTCAAGATACTTAATGACTGGTATTGATCCCTTTCAGACTGAGACAGGCAGGTCTGCTGCACCTTCAGACCTGTTGGAGGTGTACCCATGACCGTTGTGACCTACCCCATATCCTCTATCAATGCCCGAAACTTAACATGCATTGGACATCCATTCAGAGATCGCCTAGCGAGGCATTATAGATTCCTGTCCCATTCATGGAACCTCTGGTCTTACTCCACATGTCCAACCTCCCAGACCTGATGATCCACTTACAGTGCCTCATGGCCACAAGGCTCACTGTGGCAAAGATCTGTGTTGAGCGCCCCAAAGACCAACACATGACAAATGGCTTGCCGAAATGTACAAAACAGACATATTTGAGGGTCTTATTTACAGGGTACAAGCAATGCTGACACTTTCCTCCATATTTGGGAACCCTTTGTAACTGATAGGACTCTGCCCCATGACTATTGTGGGAATATGTTGTCACAAGAGGAAGTGCCGGACGTTTTGGCTTTTTTCCCACTCTGTCCATGGAAGAGATTCTTCTCTCATTCACCTCATCCATTCACTCTAACTTTCCTGTCCCCTCCTACAGTTCATTGTTTATAGGGACAGCTGTGTCCTTCTGGTTTTTGTTTGACGGCATTATCTTACTGGTGGTTTTCGATTCTCCTAGCTGTTTATCTTTTAAATGGGGGCACCACTGCAGACCTTGATGCAACATTATTCTGTGTCAAACTAACCCCATTATGATTATGTTTCTGTTTCTATTTCTGCTGATACTCCTAATTGCTTCCCTGGTTTCATGGTTTCATGAGAAAGTTGTTCCTTCCTTCTATACCTATACATTCTCTACTAAATTTGGAGTTCTGCATTGTTGTTCTGTTACAGATGGTTAGGGTGGTCTACATGTTTTCCATGTACACTCATTGTTACCACAATAAAGAATTACCACACAAAAGCATAGACTTGGTGTTAGACTGGAGTCGTAAATCAGTTGCATTCTGGAAGCGACTATCCCTTTTCTTCATGGCTAGGATGACACTTCTTAGTTTGGCGATTAAGATCATGTCTGTATGTTTTACAGTGGACATTTTGCTTCTCATTTACAGAAGCAATTTCTGGCACCTGGATAGCACCCTGACATCCTTTATACTCAGCCAAAAAAATCACATGGGGGTGAGGTAGAAGCATGCGGAAAGATTACTCAGCCTCCACATATGTAACATATCTCTATCAAAAGAGAGTGAACTTGATGCTTTAGTAGTATATGGGTGTACCAGTTATCAACCCGAAACCCTCAACCAATAGTTGCCACTGGTGGTGTTAAGTGATCACCACTATGATGTAGTATCGGGTGGTGAAATTATTGGGTTTCACACCTAGGTACTCGCTTCCCTGGGAAAGTACTGCCTTCCTTCGAGGGAAAGTACTTGTGGGATCCATGTGGTGATATATAAAAGTACCTCCTATATCTGAAAATTGACATTTAATATGGGGGAAGTATATAGGGGTAAGATTAAAAGGTGAGGTTGTGATGTTGTTCAGACGTGTAAGTTGTCCTAAGCATCACACTTATTCTGTCAACATGTTTTGACCTTTATTGCGCAAAGTGGTCGAAGCCTTCGTCAGGACTGATTTTGGAGATCATCAGTTCCCCTGTTATGACATTTGTTGACTTGTAAGATTCTACTTATGTGTCTTCATACCAATACCTTTCAACCTCGGATCAGACTGTATCTTGAGTTCTTTGTAATTATATATACCCATATAGTTAAGGGTCACATGGTGTTCTATGTGATACTTGAAAACAGATGGGAAGGAAGGGGGGATTTCGAAATCTTATTAGGCTAGAAGAGTTGAACAATAAAAAGGGTCGGGGGAGAAAAAGAAGGCAATAAGGTCCTTCAGTTCATGCAGTCTTCCTATTGAAACATCATGCACTAAGTAAATATACAGATATATACATCACCTTGCAAGCACATTTCACTTGCTAGCTTTTGAGAGAGTGAAACTGCATTTTTTTCCCTTCTCATATTTCTCTAACCGCCTCATATGCAACAGGTGAAGCAAGGGTGCCGTGGCTATCGGAAAAGTTGAATAAAACAGTATGTGCCATATTCTGCATCATGTTTACAATGAATTAGAAAAATCAAGGTTGTCAGGTGTCAGACCATGTAGAGCACCTTGTGGGTGGCTATAACACACTGTAGGATTCAGTACCTCGTGAGTTGGGCGATAATTGTTATATTTGGAAATAATTTGGGTGAGTGTCCTCGGTAGGATGGAGCACCTAATCAGCTCTGTGATGTTATTAGGTAATACGCTGGGACATAGTCCCCTGTGGTAGAGTATTGGTCTAGGCACACTAGGTGCCTCGTGATATTAGCAGTGTTTCTTGCTGTGTGTTAGGCATTATTTATGACGGTGCCAAGGTCCCAAATGATGGAATAGTGCTCCAGGATGGGAGGAGAGGTGTTGTCCTAGAGTAGCGGGGTGTCTCGCATTAACAGAGGTTCTACCTGTTGTATGTCAAGCTTACATACATAAATTATCATGTCCATGAGGGAGGTTGGTCAACTTCAAAATACTATTATGGCCGGCCTTGGGGCAAGGTCCCTAATCATGGGATAGCCCTCTAAGTTTTAAGAAGTGCTGTAACCGTGTTCTGGGTTGGCCAGGTATCCTGTAATATTAGAGATGACCTTAGTTGTACGTTATCCATATACATGATGACTAGTCATGTTGAAAAGGGTGAGGGTGAATTAAGGGTGAATTAAAATCGATGCAATTTCTAAGCCGGACTTCATTTGTAAAGCGGTGCATGGGACAAGGTCGCTGATAGTAAGATACTGTTTCAGGTTAAGTGGAGCAGTAAACCTAGTGAGTCCCTCAGTTACTTAGCCATGTACGTTCTGTTAATAGATGTTAAAAGGGCACTGTGTAACCCCTTACGGTGGTGGTAAACTGCTGATAGTGCCAAACATTAAGGGGAGAAAGAGTTATAGCATCACTTGTCTATGGAAAACCCTATTCGTCCCAACGTAGATCATCCTCATCTGGCCTGCAGGGAGGATGTATTCATATTGGGAAGTAATTTATCAACCCTCGATGGCTGCCCAGATCCCTGGTACCGGGGTAAGAGTAGCTGGAATCACAGTACCCAGCGCAGCACACCCTTTGGTACTGCAGTACAGGTACCATCGTACCCCCAATTTTTTGGGGGGGAATGTCAAGGGTCTGGTCATAGGCCAGACCCTGTGAGCAACTGCCATTTTGCAAGCTGAAGCGCATGCACAGCGGAGGTTGGCCACTACCAGGAGGGTTGCCAGTTCTATGGTGGTTTGGTATGGATACAGATACAGATATAGATATAGATTTAGATACAGAGATAGATATAGACAAAGACGTGCAAATCTATTAATTTGTTTTTGAGATGTAAGCATTTAAAAAGGTTGTCAAAAGGGCTTTAAAGTGTTAACACTTTTGCATATCCGTGTTGTTTAAAATCTTAAATCATGATTTGTGATTCCTGTTAATCACTTTTTAAATTTATTTTTGACAAATGGGATTGGTTGGAGAAGGACTATGAATTTGTTTTCTCCATCTTGAAAATTGTGAATCAATTTCAATTTGTGATTCTTTGTGCTGTGGAAACATATTTCCACAGCCATGGGGTAAGGGGCCCTCAGGTGTGCAATGACTCTTGGGTGCTGATGGATGTACAAAGGGGTGGAAAAGTTGAATCTCACACCAGGAAAAAGCACTCCCTCTCCCTTTTCACAAATATGGAGAAGGCCCAGGAGATGGGGTTCTTGGGGCCATATTCAGCTTGGGGGGGGGGGGCATGCCCCCTCCCCTTATTAAAAATGTGCTGGGCCCCAGGGGAAGGGGGCCGATGGGCATGAAAGCTATGGGAGGGGGGTCGTGCACCTCCCTTCCCTTTCAGAAATATGGCAGGTGATGGGTCTCCGGAGTCATAATTGGCTTGGAAGGGGGACCCTTGCCTACCTCCCCCTCTAAAACATTTGCCAGCCCTGTGGGATGGGGTTTCTGGGGCTAAAATTAGCTCAGGAAAGGAGTCCACGCCTCCTCCCTTTCAAGAAATGTACCAGGACCGAACTTGGCTTGGGGAGGGGGCCCATGAGCATCCTCCTCCCCATATTTATATTAAATAAATATGGATGATTCCCAGGCACTGGACCACCAAGGGGCATTTTTTAAATTTTTTTAAATGGTGCCCGCCATTTTTTTTTTTTTTACCACATTTCCGTGGAAGAACAGTGGGATCTTAGACATTTCTTTTCCATTTTGGCACCCAGGGAGGGCCCTCTGCGATCCCACCCCCCACAAGGGCTAACAGGGCAGAGAATTGCGATTCTCCTAATAGTATGACCAGAGAATCTGGATTTCATTAAAGACACGGAGGCTAACATTATGCATATTTCTTTTAATGCCACTTCAAGCAGCCACTTGGAAGTAATACATCATAAAGTAAAGATCTAGAATAGAATGCTCATGTTGAACAATAGCCGTAAGCTTAGATAGATTTGCCTCTTTTAAATGATAGGAAAATAAGACTTTACTATAATGAAACAATTAAACTTTTCTTCTTAATGTAACTTATAGGTTCCAGACGAAGGAGTATATCTGAACGCCGAAACTTTGCTTGGAGAGAAGAGAAGGCGGTCTGGAATCTCCAGAGGCAAGCTCCTATGGATACATCCTTGTGGAAGAACCATCTAAGCGGAGTTATCTGAAAAATATAAAGGATTAGAGTTCTGCACTTCTATCCCTTAAGTATAAAGGAGAAATGTGGCTAAGTGCATCATAAAATACTTATACAATTAAAACAGTTTCGTTTCTTTTTTTAAATTATTTTTTATATATAATGACAACATTTTAAAACATTGTTTAAATATTACTAATTAACGTTTAGAAGTTTATTATCCACTTCCGGGAGGAAAGGGTTGGGATAATGTTAGCCTCCGTGTCTTCCGTGCTCTCTGGTCTTATTATTAGGAATATCGCAATTTAATTACAAGACCGGAGGCTACCATTATGCATATTGGTAGTCATGTAGAACTACATCAGACATGTGTTCAATAGGTTTACAATAGTGTTTGGCGAAGGTGTAGGAACTGGACCAGTCGGCCGCTTTAAGAATATCGTCTAATTTACCCCCTTTCCAAAAAGATTCGCTAGCGATTGCGCCTCTTAAAGAGTGTGCTTGGAATCTTTTAAGGTCTATGCCAGCTAGCTGCATTGCCAATTTAATCCATCTAGCAATAGAGGTAGAGGAGATGGGTTTGAAGGGTTTAACAAATGATATAAGTAGTTGGTTGACACCAATGGTGCGATGAACACTCATTCTTGCATCATATTCTTTCATACAATCTACCACACACAATTTTTTGCAAGCATCAAATCTTGGGTAGAAGATCGTGTCTGACATCGTTTTGGTTCTTTTGATAATTTCAAATCTGACACCAAATGTGTCATAAGTTCTATTAGTTATTTCCAGTGCATTAACGTCTGATACTCTCCGGCAGGATATTAGGCATAGGAGAGATGCTAGTTTAATGGACAGTTTTTTATTGTCTAGGAAACTGTTATTGGGCCAGTTAGAGAAAAGATCAAGCAATAATTTGACATCCCAAAGTGTTTCGTATTTATGTTTAGGGGGTCTTTTAAGCCTAATACTTTTCATAATTCTACATATTATCGAGTTTTTTCCTATAGTTCTCCCGTTTAAAAGGGGATGACCTGCTGATATAGCTGACCTATAGCAGTTAATTGATCTGTACGTAAGGCCTCTTTCAAATTGTTCCACAAGGAGGTTTGCTACATGTACGATAGGGGCCTTCACGGAATCCAGGTTCCTTTCCATGCACCAACGAACCCATCTTTTCCAGATGCCGTTGTATCTATAGTGTGTACCAGGGGCCCAAGATTCCTGGAGGAGAGTTGAAGCCTGTGTCGAAAGGTTAGTGATTTCATGGGCTCTCCTGACACTTTCCAGGCAAGAAGGTTCAAAGTTCCTCTCTTCCTAACCGTCTATGTCTCTTAGGAGCCCTTGTGAAGCTGGGAGTAGAAAGGGAATTTTGTAAGCTAATTCCAAAGTTGTCAGAAATCATGGTTGGGATGGCCAGAAGGGTGTTATTAGGATTATTGAACATTGTTCCTTTCTCAGCTTCTGTAGAACCCGCTGGATCATCGCGAAGGGGGGAAAGGCATATCCCCGAATCCCTTTCCAAGTTTGAAGGAAGACATTCACTGCCAGAGCACCCGGGTCTGGCATTCAGCTGAAATAGTTTTGTAGCTGGGATGTCAGTCTGCTTGCGAAGAGATCTACTTCTAATGATCCCCATAGTTGCTCTAGTCTTCTGAAGACGTTCACATTGAGTTTCCAGTCGGTGCGGTCTACTAGGAATCTGGAGTTCCAGTCCACACAAACATTTGTGTTCCAGACAGAACATCCATAGTTTTTTTGCTAGGTTGGAGAGATCTGGGGATTTGGTGCCTCCTAGGCGATTTATGTAGGCTATGGCTGACATGTCCATTTTGAGAATAACTGATCTGCCCTGAAGGGATTGCTTGAAACTCATTAGGGCATAGAGCCCAGCGGTTAATTCCCAAAAATGTATTTGGTGTGTACTCCACATATAGGACCATAAGCCTCCCGTGTTCTGATTCTGAAAGCAAGCACCCCAGCCATGAAGGCTCGCGTCTGATTCCAGGACGAATTCCGGAGAGTTGCCAAAAATGGCTTTCCCATTCCAAGCGTCCAGGTTTTCTAACTACCAGGTCAGTTCTGTCTTGGCTTCCGTGTCTAGATATATTTTGTCTCCATACCATAGGCCTGAGCGAAGGTCTCTGCCTTTCACCCTTTGGAGGGCCCGATAATGTAAAGGACCCAGGAAAATAGCTTGGATGGAGGAAGAGAGGAGGCCCAGGAGTCTGGCTAGTTCTCTTAAGGTTAAGAGGTCTTTTTTTAGGACGTGCCATATCTCTTTTCAAATCCCAAGAACTCTAGAGACCTCGAGGGGGTCATAATGGATTATTCTCTGTTTATTATAAAACCTGCACTCTCTATCAAATCTACGGTAGTGTCCAGGTCTTTCAGTATTTGAGAGTGATCTTGAGACATGGGGAGAATGTCGTCTAGCTAAATTATAAGGCGGATTCCTCTTTCCCTCAAAACGGAGGCGATAGCCCTCAATACCTTGGTGAAGCACCAGGGGGCAGAGGAGAGACCGAAGGGAAGAGCTTGGTACTGGTATAGGGGACTGTTCCAAGCAAATTGTAGGAAAGATTGGGATTCTAACGCCATCGGAATTGTAAAGTAGGTGTCTTTCAGGTCCGATTTCACTAACCAGTCTTTTTCTAGAAGCATGTCTCTGAGGAGATGGATACCCTCCATTTTGAAATGTCTGTAAGTGAGAGATTTGTTCAGTTCTCTGAGGTTTATTTAAGGCCTCCAACCTTTGTCTTTCTTCTCTACCAGGAATATATTGTTTAGGAAGTTCATACATTCCCAAGGTACTTCTACAATTGCTCCCTTCAACATAGAGTTCACCTCTTCTGCCACAATGCTCTGTTGGTCTTTGGTCAAGTTTAACACTCTTGGGGGTGTATGTTGTGTTGGTTTCTCTAAGAAATCTATTTTGAAATCCTGAATGGTTTCCCAAACCCACGGCTCCGGAGTGATTCGTTTCCAGGAGTGAAAGAAGTGTTGTAGTCGCCCCCCACTTTTCCCGCTGAAAAGGAAGGATGAGATGAGTTGGTACTTACTTGGGATGTTGGAGGAGTTTTGACCCCCAGCTCTGAAAACCTCTTGAACGGAAGGGTCTTCCTCTCTGTGGATAGAAGGAGGGGTTCATCTGGTAGGGGCATCAGAAACCCTGTTGTCTAAAGAAGGGTATTTGGTAGGGACGGCCGGCAGAGTGACCCCTTCTGCCGGCCCTGGCAAAAACACTAGGGTTAAAAACTCTGCGCATATTAGTTTGTGCCTTATCTAGCGCAGTAAAGGTTGCCACATATTTCCCTAGGGTTTTGATCATGTTCTCCCAGAAGAGGAGTCCCTTGGGGTTGTTGGAAGGTTCCTTTTCAGCCATATCGCTAAGTTTTGGGTCTATCTTCGTCAGGACCACTCTTCTCCTTTCAGTGCTAATTGCAGCATTGGCATTTCCTAGAAAGATTAGCGTCCTTTGGCTTCATCCTCTCAGTAACTCAAGGTTTAGAGGGGTGCCATTAATGTGGCTTTCTTCAATTAGGTCGATAATTCTACACAAAGGGCCTAGCATGTTGAGCATGCAGTCCTGGCATGTCTTAAGGGACCGTTCCATGCCCTTTCTTGGGTCCCTGCCCAGTTTAAACAAGGATTTAATAAGTTCTGGGTCCAGATTAGGTGTGAGGCATATTTTGTCTTGGACCATAGGTCTTGGGCATTCCGCCTTTAAAATATTTCGTGGGTCTCTTTCTAGGGAGTTTCTTATCCACCTTTTAATGAATTTGGCCACGTGGTTCTGTGGCCACTATTGTGAGCTCCTGTTATGTTGGATATTGTAGGGGGAGAACATTTCCTCGCCTAGAGGGTCGAATATTATCTCTTTAGAAGAAGAGGGGAGTTCATCCTCTGAAAGAGCGAAATCTGGGTCAGTTTCATCCGGGTCTAGGTCAAGAATGTATTCATCCATAGATTTAAGCCCTCCTTGTCATTCTGGATCAATTTCTTGAGGGTCAGGAAGAGCACTTTGGTATTGTGTGCTGCTTGGGGCATCCTGGTAATTTGTGCCGTTAAGGACACCCTTATAATTTGAGGTCCCCCTTTAAACGATGAGGTGCATAGACCTCCCAATAGGTTTGAGGTGCTTGGACCACCCGATGTGCTCAGTGGGCTCATTCTATCGATATTATTAGTTTTCTTTGACCTTTTGTCCCCCGCCCTTAGTATATTTGTTATGCCCTCTTGGGGGTTAGGAGGTGTTATTTTCAACCTCCCTTATGCTTCTTTTGCCTGCCATGACCTGACTAATCGTTTCGCGCATGCAGGTGCGCATTTCATGTGAAAAAATGTCTTTATCTGTTCATTGCCAAGGCTGGGGGTGGGGGCAGCAGGAATTTGGGAATCGTCTGACTCGATGTCAGACATGCTCTCCAAAAATATTTAGCCCCAAGGTCTTCAAACCTTAAATAATTCTTTATAATTATATTTGGGGCTGTTAATGATATACAATAAATTACCCTTTTTTAGAATGTTTTAGAGTTGTTATAAGAATATAGGGTTAAAAGGTAAAAGAAGAGGTCTTTTCCTGCCTGGGGCGTGTGGAGAGGCACAGCTGATCGCTCATGTACCAACCGTCGTATCTCTCCCAAGACGGGACTTGGCGA
Organism: Calotriton arnoldi; assembly: GCA_963921515.1. Lineage (NCBI taxonomy): Eukaryota > Metazoa > Chordata > Amphibia > Caudata > Salamandridae > Calotriton > Calotriton arnoldi. The sequence goes on along the minus strand of CAWUFW010009980.1, from coordinate 413,213 downwards.
GCGATCAGCTGTTGGTAACCATGTAGCTAGGCAACGCCTTTGCTGCATTCACGGCGTAGACTGAACTGGGTTTAATACCCCTTTTTTTTTTTTTTTATATTACGTTGTTAGTCAGGTTCATCTTAATAAAATAGACCTTTCCGTGTCTTCCCTTTCTTAAATTTTTTTATTAATTTTACTCGAAAGTGCCTCTGCAATCATCACGATGCGTGCGTAGTGCACGTCGCGCCGTGGGGCTAAGGGTCTTTCCTCCAGGGAGTCTGTGATCGGAGCAGGATTTCGCCTGCCCGAGTGAGCAGCGGTTTCGGGAGTCCCGGACGGTATATTGTGTCCGGGGACTCAGTAAGGTAGCGTCTCTCTTTTATTAGAGCATATATGACGATAATATACATGACAATTACCATTCATTGTCACAGGAGAGCAGAAAAGAAAAGCGAAGAAAATCACAGTTATGCATTTCTTTTTCCCCCTTTTTAAGCCTACTCGAGTAACCCTTCCCACCCACCTTGCCCACCCCCTGGGAGTTGGCCTCGCTCTGTTATCTTTAGTTTGGGTTTTAAATTAATTTCCTCTTTATGGTTTATCCATTCTTCTCAATCCATCTAGACAATGGTGCTCAGATTTTTAAGCCTTTTGTTCGAGAGCGCAGTCCCCTTCTTGCGTAGATAGCTTTTTCCAGATTGTAGTTTGTTAATAAACCAGAAAGCCATTGCTGGAACCCGGGGATTAGGATCCAGCCAAGCGGATGCGAGACATAAGCGGAGGATCGCCATACCGATGAACACCAGTTCTTCTCTAGGCTTCCCCTGCATTTCCTGGGCTACCCCAAGTCCTATCAAGGTCGGAGAGAAGAAGCAGTCAACTTCTAGGGCCTCCTTAAAAAAGCTGGTAATCTCTTGTTTTAGTTTACTAAGGGCGTCACAGGAGGCAAAGATGTGACTCAAATCTGCCTGAAATAATGCACATCGGGGGCAGAAGGTTCCTCTCCCCGTCCCCCATTTGGCGATCCTTTTAGGGGTGTAATATAGGCATGTTTTATAGTATTGAGCCTGGAGTCGGGCAGGGATTAAAATATTCTGTGCTAATTTGACTGAATGAAAGAATAGGTTTTCCGAGACTCTAGTCTCCACTTTCCACTTTAAAGCCCGATCTTCCATGTCATCTATCATTAGTGAATTAAAAAGATTATAAACAACTAGAATGGATAGAACTCTGTTCCTCCATCAATTTATCTATGATATCGTTATTAGCAAAACCTATTGGAACCCCCCTTTCTTATTTAGAAAATCTCTAATTTGCAGATATTTATAAAAATCCCTCCAATCTAACTCATACCATTCTTTAAGATTTTCGAAAGAGGCCAGTCCCGTTGGAGAGAAAAAGGCTCCAAGCTTAGTCAGGCCCGCATCATCCCATCTTTTGATGATTAGGCCTTTAAAAATTTCAGGTAGGTTGGGGTTATTGCAAAGTGGTGTATAGTAATTGAGGCGACCCAAACTGATCAGTTTCCGAACTGATTTCATAATTCTATACCCCCCCTTGCAGAGTTTTAAAGCGAACTTTCTTGTAGTGATTGTCATTTAAAAATTCCCAGGCCCAGCCCCACGCTTCCACCCCCATTACGAGTTCTAGCAGGGTCAGTACTTCTTCTGTCGCGCTATCTTTTGGCTTCTCTTGTATAAGAACTAGGTTATATAGTAGTGTAGTGGCCCAATAATAGAGTCTTATATTTGGTAGAGCCAGTCCTCCCCTTTCCCTAGGTAAAGAGAGATATTTATATGCCCTTCTTGGCTTGGCATATGCCCAGATAAATCGGGAAAATAGATCTTCAATTCTTTTAAGTTTAGTATTTGGTAGGGAGGGCGGAAGGGGAATGCTAGACTAAATTGGAGTACATGAGTAATTTCGGTATTTATTTAAATGCTAAAGTAAAGCTAAAACAGTTGGACAGACGACGCACATTCAGTTGGATAGACGGCACAGATTTAAATGGTATAAGTAAGGCTAAAACAGTCAGATATACGGCGCATAAATATTTAAATGAAATATTTTAAATAGTTATAAACATGGAAATAATGGTCGGGAAATGACTGTAACTTAAGGCATACGTGCTCTAACGGCTATAATTAAAGATTAAAACAGTGTACTTAACCCAAGACAAGGTATCTAAAAGGTTAATAGCATGAGAGAGAGTAGTACTTATCTGCTTGAAGCCGCATTTAAAAGAGGCAGATCTATCTAAGCTTATGGCTATTGTACAACATGAGCATTCTATTCTAGATCTTTACTTTATGATATATTACTTCCAATTGGCTACTTGAAGTGGCATTAAAAGAAATATGCATAATGGTAGCCTCCGGTCTTGTAATGAAATCCCTACCATGCCATTTATAATCTTTTTTAAAAAAGTTTTTCAGGACAGAGGACTAAGTCCCTGAGTCCTTTTATGGACATCGCAACATATCTTTTCATGTTGCGGCCAGCCAATCAGAGCACTCCCTCCTGTGGGACCCCCAGTCCTGCTGGAGGAAGGTGGCTGAAGGGAAAAAAGCCACTGCAACCAGTCAGAATGCTCTATTTTTTGAAGTTGTGCTTGCTGAAATCTCGCAAACAATCCAAATATACAATTAGTTATGAACCTGAATTTCACTATTATGTCTGAATGGATTAACATCAAATCACAAAAAGCACGCTTCCTGGGCCAAGATCTTACTTCCTGCCAAATTTAGTGTAATTTAGTTGAGTCATTTTGGCTGGAGAGCATTCCAAACATTCATATGGAAATTGCATAGGGAAATTGCATCTTGGGACCCCCCCCCCATTTTTCTCAGCCCCTGCTTGACAGATCACCCCAAACATTTCAGGAAGTAGCTGAGCGAAAAAGGGCACATTTTTGGAAAGCTTTGTGAAGGTTCATCAAATGGTGCCCAAGTTATTAGCAAACCAAAAAAGCTATTTCCTGAAGAAACATGACCATCACTGAGTAATACATAAATAAATACAAAACAATCAAAGGTGAGAAGTAAGTTATAGTTAGGGGTTATTATAATGCAATGCAATTGCATAGCACATTACAACTAAACAAATATTAGAAATACAATAGTTATGTTTTCAAACCTTCAATTACAACATTATTTGTCCAACTTATACTACGGGCCACAGCGCAACATCAAATCTCAACATCACTGGCACAGTCAAGCATCTATAACTTGCTCATTGCATATGTAATATTTATTGTATTGAATAAAATGTTTAAAATACAGTCTCAAATTTGGCATTTATAAATATCATATTATAGAGTATTGAAAATATTTTCATTTACATTTAATATAAATGTGGTGCGTTATAGTTGCTTAACTGTGTCAGTGACGTTGACATTTGATGTTACGCTGTGGCCTGTAGTATAATTTGAATAAATATATAATTAAATGTTAGAAAAAATAACTATAACTATTGTATTTCTAATGTTTATGTAGTTTAAATGTGCTGTGCAATAGCGTAGTATTATAATAACCCCTAACTATAACTGACTTCTAACCTTTGAGCTATTTTTGTGAATTTCCAAGGGTTTTTAGAAGCAGTACATTTTTAAACATATGTTCTTATGTGAATAATTGGTGAAAAAAAAATATATATATATAAATTTAAATACTGAAAAAAGTGTGTGCTTTTGTATTGCATTGGGCTGCACTTTTGCAGCCTAATGTATTGTGTGCTTATATATGAAAATAAATAGCTTTAAGCAGTCTTTGGTATATAAGTTAGGTAAATAAGATGTGTTTTTAGGGGGGTGTTGACTATTTTGTTTGAGGGTTATTGTATATATTTTTTTTTAATTGTTGATGTCGCTGTATTATCTCAGAAGTACTGTGATACTTAGCGATAGCAAAAAAAATTCTGATAGGCAGGAAACAATTTTTTTCAACCAATAGAAAGCAGGAATTATTTATCCTTATTATTGGTGGGCTTTTGAGGTGATCAGAAGTGTACCAGTTCTGCTGCTGCATTTCCTGTGTAAGTCTGCAATTTTCCAGCATGGCAGAAGGAGGAGAATCCAGTGTTGTTGCTCATGGTGCAATGGAGGAGGAAGAGGAAGACATTTCCTTGGAAGAGCAAGAGGTGGAGCGTCGAAAGCAACTCAAAGAGTTAGTGTTGTGACAGTTTTTTACCATTCTTGCAGGGGAGAAAAAAATCAATGCCCGGCATGTGACATGCTCCTAATGTCATAAAGTGATATCACGTGGAACTGGCCAGTATTATTTGTTGGGGACCACAGGAATTCGCAAACTTCTTCGTCCTATGCGTTCAACCCATTTGGCTTAGGCTGGAACCAGTTGGGCGTGTTGTTGTTTTATTTTCCTTGTTGGAACAGTAGACCTACAGTTGCAAAAAACAAACAAACAAAAAATTAGAAAACACAAAGAAGAACTATTCTTAATTTCATAACAATAAAGAGCTGCTACTTTCCCCCCCTACATGTGCAGTCATTAATATATAAAATAAAAGAGTAAAGGAGAAGGTCAATTTCATAACAATAAAGAGCTGCTTATTATTGCAACTTTTCCCGCATACAGGTGCAGTCATTAATATATAGAATAAAAGAGTAAAGGAGAAGATGAGTGAAGGGTAAGTAATGTTATTTAGGTATGTATAGTAAAGGAATACTGCTCTAACTTTGTATTTCTTAAATGTAAAATATTTTGTAGATTGAAAAAACATAGAAACAAGTATCTTTTACATTTCTTCACATACATACATCACAAATGCAACTGCTTATATTTAGTGCTGTTCAGATGGTAATAACAATCAAGTTACCAATATATGCTATCATTTATCACCTAAAAAGGTGCAGATGAGGATTATATTTTGTTCATCATCAAGAACTAGGGGAAAACACAAATCAAATGGATTGTGAAAAAACCTGTTTCAATGCTGTGCTTGTTCAACTGTGGGCTGTAGTCAAACTACAAAAGCAAATGATAGTAACTTACTACATTTCTTACTTAAAACAGTAGATTTCTTCAAGTCATCAACAATACTAGGCCACAAAATGACCGATCTGCTATTTGTTCTATATAGTATATTTGCTCTATATTGTGCATATGTAGACATTTGGACCTAAAATTAAAATTTAGGAGTTAGAATCAGAATGTAACAGTTGGTTAAGATTTTAGGAAATCTGGCTTTAAATGTTACCTTAGTGTCATCACATTCAGTCCATACTGTATTGTTCCTTAAATATAATGTGTAATGTCCTGAAATAGTATTTTTCCCATGATGGAAAATAACTGAGGGTCAAGTAAAAGTGCATCCCGAAATGGAAATGTGTGTAGCAATGAATTAAGTAATTAAGGTATTAATTTTTCTGTTATCGGGAGCACCTCTTTGTATCTTTAGACATAATCACTTATTCACCATAGTTAAACAAAGTGTTGTGGCAACCTTCTATCCACAGTTTGAACAAAGGTTGGAGTGCACAGCTTGATGTATTCATTTCCGAAATTGGAAGGTATACAAATCTTTCAAATTCTGTGACTGCTGAGAAAGCATTAAAGCATTGGGAACATTCATGTTCCCAATAGTATCTTAGAGCAAAACAATCTGCATGTGGGAAGGTGTCATTAGCTAGAATTTCCATAATATCTATACACAATTCCTGGGCATCCTGTTACTGATTTAAAGAGAAGCGCACAGTTCCTATAGAAACATCAACAATATCTTGTCATGTCTTCTAGGATAGTCCCATCATATATACCTCATTTTTACATACATTGTCCCATCCACACGACAATAACGATTCTAAACAGGTGACCTTTTGCCTAGTAGCTTGCTCCTGTCTCTTCGACACCAGGCTCTCGGTACTCTATCACAATCCCTGCACCTGATGTACATAGACATGTCCCCAGGTACAGCAGAATTATTCTGTATAATGGTCACCACTTTTTTTCATCCTTGGCCAACAGCCAGCTGTGCATGATCACACTTGTTTGGAAAAGCATCGGTGATGATTTTCAAAACATTTATGATTGTTTTCATAACACCCATGATTGTTTTTAAAACATCAATTCTAGAAAAAAAACCTGGAGTGACCACTTTAGTATAAAAGACCCCCTCTCCCCCCTACAAATTAGAGGAGAATTACTTCCAAGCTGAGACGGGGGTCCTGCATGCCGAACCTTCGACACACAGCGGTCTGACATCCCTTGCGGGTTTTCATCCTCGACGCAGAGACGGGGTCCTTCGTTCTAAACCATCAGGTGAGGGGCTGGTTCTTCCCAAGGGGTTTCTTTGCTACAGATACATATAGCTACAGACACATACACCTACACATCCAGGTTAGGCTAGGTACATTTTAGCAAAATTACTTAGGGCGTGCATTTTAGGAATATGCAAGTGCTACTGTTTTTACCTGAACTGTTTCTGTTCATCTTATTAGCACTTTGGTGGAAATGTATCTACTATTTACTATATTGGTAATAGCAATCTCTTTCGTATGCTTCTGTCTTCTGCTTGTCGCAGTACATATGTTTTACAGAAGATTGTCGCTGGACCAATAAATACTTATCGAAACGTCCTAATCACCAACCTGTGTATTTTCTGAGAGAAAGCAAGCACGAGTATCTGAGCAAAACGTACTGTACTGTTTTCCACGATCCCTGTGGAAGCAGGGTTGTCATGTTCAGTGGTTGCCAGAGACTACCTACACCACTGTAGAATACAGGGGGGTGGTAGTGGCACTGTAGAGCTAGCTGGTCTAAAGGCTAACATATCCTGTGGAGGTGTCCGAAAGCGGTGGGGACACCAAGCCCTCAGTTTAGGTCATCCAAAACGCACAGGTCCTGGGGGACTCCTAGGAACTACACAACATGGCACCCGCCAACGTTGGTTTGGTTCTTATATTAACAGGTAAAATATGAGTAGTTCAGTCGTGCTTTCTCAGAAAGCCCTACTCAAACTTTTCAGAGACGTCTGAAGTGACAAGCGAGATCCATCAGCTGAGCAGATATACTATGTGTATTGGCTGAAGGTTTAGCAAGCTTGTAAGGATAAAAAGTTCCCTACATTGTGCAAAACCCTACCTCTTAACATTCTTGTCTTTTAAAATGACTGACCCCGTGAGTAGGTCGGGAGAAGGCAAATTTGCAAATGCTCTTAACATCACAGAGAATTGCAGACATACAGTAACAATAAAGTTGTTAGAACACAGAATACCAGCAACAGGTGGCTGTGTTACCTACGTGATTGAGTCACACAAGGTGTTCGGATCAGAGGTATTCTATTCCTGGGTACAGTTCTCACCTGCAGATTCGGTGACTAAATTGTTCCACACATACATTGTAGTCGAACCACCAGTTGAATACATTCCATACAAAGACATTGAAGTCAGGTTAACTTACCAGCATCATAAAAGCTGGTTTAAAAGCGCCCTCCCACACACAACATCTGTCGTGAGACTCGGTCTGCTCAGCATAGAAGGAGCAACCTGGCCGGTCTTAGCGACATACACTCCACATCCCGAGATAGATAGACTCCCAGTAGATGAAGTACGTAAAATATACAAAGACATAGTCAGGCTATGCAGACATATTGTCCAGTTCGTCATGCGAACATTAACAGTCCAACCTGCGAGAAATGCACCAGCTGGTCCACATCAGACCACACCTACAATTAACCCACATACACTGAAATCAGTAATAGGGACAATTACTTCTAAACGGGAGCTAATTCCGTTCTGGATAGCACAAAAAATTGCATTGCTGGAAGCAGTATTTCCCCATACGGGTCTGCAGGAAAAACATAGAATGCTAACCATTTGCTTGCCAATGGGGATGGTTCCCACGATTGATGATTGTACCACTTGGGGAACAATCTTTGCTGCAGTTTACGTCAGAATACACAGTACTCCTTCCTTGGCAGAAGTTCCAGAAGTATTGAAACAAATACAGAATGGGTATGTTTGCCCAAGTCCCTGCAATATTGCTGAGTAATATAAAGGGGGAGGCAGCAGCAGTGGCCATACGCAGCCGCCTAAGGGAAATAGCACCTAGAAATAGCGAGCGAAACGTACCAAAAATTATCGAAGAAACTTACGCTGAGTTAGGTAGAGATAATTTGGGAACCAAAGCAGGGAAGCCGCAAATGGCAGGTAGTCCCGACAAAGACAACTCAAAACAAGCACCCACTTCTACTAAAAAGAAATGGGAAAACAAAAAATGTAAAAATAATAATTCGGAAAAGAATTAACAATCAAGGTGTGGGTCTCCCCAAAGGGAGTCCTCTGAAAAGAGGTACAACCTTAGGAATCGTGATAACATTAAAAAACCTGACAGGTATCAGGACACTGATACACGTTCCTTTCGTTCCTTCCAGGATTCATCAAAAAACTCAGAGAGGGATGGCCAATCAGAACAAAAGCAAGAAGATCGACCAAAGACAAAAAGGGAAACACATTGCACTTCAGATTAATTTATTAAACAGGAAGATAAACACACATAAAGCAAAACCTCACTACAAAAAGAAGAAAGTAGCAGGTTTAAAAATTAGAAATACCCAGGTTACTGAGGACTCAGCTTCTGAATGGGGAATGAGCTCTGACGATGCTAGACAGCGCGGCAGAAGTAACAATAGCTCGCCAGAACCTAAAGAATTTTCTGGTGACAGCAGTATTGAATGAACATATCACGGTGGGAACACCTGATACCAGATTTAGTGTCCCGCATAGACTATACGACATTACACTACAGATAGAGGGGGACATCTCAAGAAAGGTTAAAGGTCTCTTTTTGGAGAATTTGACATTTGAATATGACATCTTGTTAGCAGAAAGAGATAGGCCGCCTGAATTTGTGATGGAGTGCTCAAAAGGTGAAAGCGTCATTTTGCCTGCTTTCTTCGACCTCGTTCCAGAATCTTTAAAACACTCATATGCGCAGGAGTGGGTGCTAGCGCTAGCTCCGGCATTATACCACAACCATGTAGGGTGGGACGTGGAGTCTACCCACCACGAAATCCCATTAAAATCCACTCCAAATCCACAGAGACAGTACCCTATAAAGAAAGATGCAAAAAGACAGGTCAAAGAAATCTTAGACCAACTTAAAAGCCAAGATGTAATTGAGACTTGCACCTCCCCGATGAATAATCCAGTAATGAAACCGGACAACTCATATCGTCTAGTTTTAGATTACCGACATTTGAACACATGCACACGAACATTTGCAGTTCCAAATGAACAAAGGGGCAGATTTACAACCCCCCTGCGCCACCAGTACGTCACTTTTTGTAACGTACTGGAGGCGCATTTTACTTCTCCATATTTACGAGGAGAGGAAAAGCCACCCTGTGTGACTTTTCCTCTCCTTGTAAATATGGCCCCTTCTCACGCAGCACTTTGCGTGGAAGGGGCGTTCCATGGGTGTTGCTGTGGGTGTTCCCACGCAACACCCATGGAATGAGACACATTTCCAGATTTACGAGGAATCGGAAATCTGGAAATGCGTGTCAATGCTACGCCTCCCCAGGGGAGGCGTAGCGAGGCGCAACAAGGAGAAAGGTTTTCATTTCTCCTAGTTTTTTCCTCTTTCAAAGCATGCTGCATTCTACAGCACGCATTGAAAGAGGAAAATGCCTGTAGTGATTGTTTTTGTGCAGGAAGGTGCCCCTTCCTGCACAAAAACAATCTCCCCACGACGCAGGCATCCTTGCACCGTGGTGCAAGGGTGCCTGCGCCGGCGCATGGCTGCAGTTTGTGCGCCAGCGCAGGGGAGAGCACAGAAATGCAACATATTATTGTAAATATGTCGCATTCCTGTGCTTCGGAAGTGCCGCAGAGTGGCGCAGCCAAAGGGCTTGCCTTGCCGCGCTGCGGCACTTCCTTGTAGATCTGCCTCACAGTCTTCATTAATGAATAACATTGTGCGGAAAAAATACAAAACAACATTAGATATCTTGAATGGATTCTTCTGGCAGAATATAGCTCCAGAAAGCAGATATTTGACAGCATTTTCTGCGCTCGGCACTAAGCACAATTTTTGTTGTTTGCCTCAAGGGTATGAGAACAGCCCGGGGCTATTCTCGGCAAGAGTGTCAGAAATATTACAAACATGTGATGAGGAGGCAGTGTCCTATGTAGATGACATCTATCTGACGGACGATGAATTACTTGAACACTTGAGCAGGGTGAACAACATAAATGTGGGATTCACCAACTTGGGCTACAAATTTAATTTAAAGAAATCAAAAATTGCCCATCCCAACGTCCTGTTTTTGGGATATGAACTCTCAAGTGAAGGCAAGAGCCTGGCAGCCAACCTTTTAGAAAAGTTTCCGCTGCTCCAAACTCCAAAGAATATTAAGGGTTTGCAATCCATTTTAAGATTTCTAAATTTTGGAAGAACATGCATTCTAGATTACGCAGAAAGAGTAAAACCTTTCTACAATTTAATCAGGCCTGATATCACACCGCATCAGTGGACAGAACAACACACGGATACTCTCCGTTCAGTTTAGTCTGACATGATAGCATCTAAACATTTACACACACGTGTGAATACCACTAACTTGGTGAGTCGGGTCGTCCCGGGTTTATCAGGGTATACTTACATCACTTTCAACGAAGGTGAGACAGTTTTAATTGCATACAAATCACACTTATACACAAATGCTGAAATGCGATTTGCGGCAACAGAAAAAATACTGACTGCGGTACAGACTGCTGTAGTGAGAGAAAGAGAACTAGCACAGGGGAAACGCATAATCGTTGTAACCCCGGTACCAACTTCAGTAGCTGTTACCAAAGCAAGCATTCCAAATGTAAAAGCGCTACATTTGCGATGGATACAATGGGCTAATTCTCTCACTGCAACAGATGTAGATTACAAATTTGATTCTACATTCAAAACACAAGCATTCCTGCAGTCCGAACAAGAATACCCTCTTCCGAATTAAATCTTACCTTTAGAAAAATATGAATACATCATTTACACTGATGGTTCTGCTCAGCCTGCCATAGGAAGTAAACAGCAATATAGCGCTGCATGTGCTAAAGTGAAAGAACGTATGCGGGACGGCAAGTTCCATCCAAGCAATACGACTACGCAATCTCTAGGAGATTGTACAGCGCAGTTGGCAGAGCTGAAAGCCCTGATATTGGCACTTCAGTACACGGATCGGGAATTCCCCACAATTATAGTGTGTGATTCGTTTTACTGTGTGCAGTCTTATAATGAATATCTTCATTACTGGGGGCAGAATGGATTTAGCGATTCGAAAGGTTGCACAATTAAACATAAATTGTTATGGGAACAAGTGGCAAAGCTGAAAGCATGCCTGCCACGGGCTCAAGTTATTCACACCTTGAGTCACCAGCGTGTTGGCATACATGTTGAAGGGAATTCACTGGCTGATGAAGGCGACAGTGCGAACTGCTGCCATTGCTGCAATCACTCGTTCTAGCACGAGGATAGACAGAGACATACTGATAGCTGTCAATGCCTCAAAGACGGCTCTGCTGTTCCAAAGGGCTTTCCACTCAAATAGTCCTATAAATTAGATGTGCAAAACACACCGTATGCTTAAATTCCAGGAGTGGGGGATAGAGTTATACCAAACACAGATCGCAGATTAGGTTTAATACTAGCTGAACACGAGGGTCTGGGCTCTGCACACGCAGGAGTCACTGCTAAAGTTTCATTACTAAAGCGCCGATTCTGGTGGCCAAGTTTGTCTAAACAAACTAAGTCTTATGTCTTAAAGTGTGACATCTGCCAGCAGATGAAAGGTTCCACCATAGCACGGCCACCACAAACACCATTACTAATTTCCGACAGACCTCTTGCATGTGTCTATTTGGATCACTGCGGCCCCTTAAATTCAGATGGGCTTACAAGTACATCTTGGTGGCAGTGGATTCATGCTCTAGATTTCTATGGGTTTGGCCTCAGCGCTCGGCTGATGCTCGAACTGTTATAAAGGATTTGTGAATCTTCATCGGGACATACGCAATTGGCACGTTACATTCTGACTGTGGCCCTGCGTTTAGCTCTCGGGCTTACAAGGAAGCCATGGACAGTATGGGCATGGCCTTGCAGTACTCCTCCCCCTACCATCCCAAGTGAAATTCAGTGGTGGAGAGGAAAAACCGGGACCTAAAACAAATCCTTAACAGCAAGGGTATTAGGTGGGGGCAGTAGTTGGGTCAATCACCTATACGGGGTCCAGAGGACACTGAATAATATGCCAAGAAAATACTTGGGAGGACGAACCCCTTATGAGATCCTGTTTGGGACAAAAATGTGGGTACCTGACTTTGATTGTGCCAGCACAGTGGCAGATGTAAAACCATTTGAATTGAATGATTGTTTGGCTGTTTTACAGGAACTCAATAAATTCCGGGCATTACAAAGCAACATCCAAGTAAAAAGCACCGCCACTGGGGAAGTGAAACCGGTTCCGGCAAGACCTGTCTGGGTCCCGAAGATTAGGGACCTGGTCAGAGAAAAGTTCGTGGACAAGAACAAGTTTGGGCCATCATACAGAACACCTGTACCTGTCCTGGCGGTTCAAGGAACAAGAACAGTACTTCTTCTGCCGCTTGCTGGCAGAAAAGAAAAAAGATGTCTCCATTGATCTGATCAAACCACTCTATGTGGCCAATTCTCAACAGCACGCCACGTGGAATCCTGAGTAGCCGCCGATCTCCTCTCGCTACTATACAGGAAGTTCAGATGGAAAGACTAATAACTTTTCAAGGCTCCTCTGTGCAAGATGACGGAGTAGCCAATAATGGAGTACGAATTACACCTGTTGAAAATTAGCAACATCCAAATGAAACTGAAATGCAAATAGCAATTCGGCCTAACCATGAACTTTACATCAACTTGCCTTCACAAGAAGCAACTGCCAATTCTAAAAAAACTGCTGAGCTACCAAAGATAGATCAAACTGCGTCTGGCTACTTCATCATCTTTGATGACTTCTCTTCAGATCCAAGTTAACCTGAGCAAATGCCAACCATCTCTAAAAAACGAACAACTTCGACAATTCTATCTCTGGCTGAAAAAGACTTACTTAGTATCACCCTGGCTGCATCTTTGTTTTGCATTAGTGATCCTGTTCTTGTTAATTTGGATTGGTATAGTAGCAGTCTTTTTCCTACTACTGAATGGACATTACCTCCCACAACGCTCTGCAGTGCAACCTGTGAACTTGGTCTTGAAACCACATACGTCATCACACCGTGAACAGAGAGACTTGTCCCTAGTGAACATTTCAGCAATTCCAGTACCGGATGGTATAGTTTGGGATAGAGTTTCATTTGATATATTTGGTCCTACGGAACATTTGAAAATTCCACATTTGTTCAAAATTTCTATGAATGACTTCATTACCCCGAGTGCACTCTCTGATGATTGGGACATTGAGACTGTAAATACTATGCTTTCAGATTTAGAACAATCTGCTGCATTTTCTTACAGCGAATTGTATGAAGATACACCTGACTACGATAGCATGTTTTGTTACCAGCATTATGGTCATCACTTTTTGCACAGATCTCGTGTTCCACTCATTGTAAACACTTTTTTTTTTTAGAGTTTTATATAGCGGAAACTAGACCCGAGAAATCGGCTATCAGAGCGCTTTACATGAGCACCAGTTTCGTTACAGAAGGACACATTCATTTTTGTTAGGCACGGGGAGATTACGTGATTTGCCCAGAATCACAGGATGTTGAGCGTCGTTGTCGAGACTTGAACCCGGTTCCCCAGCTCCGAGGTCGACTGCTCTAGCCGTAAGGCTACATCCTCTGCCCAATCAATGGGAACATTGCCCAACACCACCGAAAGGGAGTTCTGCCACATTCGCACATTCACACAGAAATTTGCATACTTTTTAGGGTTCAATACATCAGACCCAATGTCATACTATTATAAGTTAGTACAGACTAATGCAAATGTGAAGAAAATGATGCTGACAAACACCAAGCTCATTTATTCTGCACCTTTCATCTCCCAACTGTCTATACAAGGTTTCGACAATTGGAGGGACACAAAATCCTTCTGGGGGACAAAAGAGTGGCAGGTTCAGGGTAAAGGAATATTACCTGCAAAGGTAGAGTTTACCTCATACCTTTGCAGATAATATTCCTGAATAGAACAGTGCAACAAACTACCTGCTACGGGTTTGCAAAAATTAAAGTCCTGAAATCCCCACACATCCCCTTACCCATACCTATTGCAGGTACATCTAATGACACACTGATAAGTGAGGAGATGCTGGGTGAAATGGTACAGAATGGTACATACTATTCCTTAACTCCCAATTGGAAGGGATGGTTGGTTTGGCCTATCGACACAAATAGGTGTCAATCAAGATTCAAGGGTACCACCAGAGGGTTTAGTATCCATAGGCCTGACCCACGCTATGTACACACAGACGATCCAGGGGTAGTGAATTCTTATAGTGTTGGGAAGTTGTGCCTAGAATGGCTAAAAACCTCAACACTACAACAGGTGAAACAGCACTTGTCCCTTCTAGCAGACAACATGGATCTTAGAGATTTCTTGTTAGGTCCCGAGAAACTGCGTAAGAAACGCTTCATATATGCCATCTATAATGAACTGTGGAAAGTCTCCCAATAGGATGCTGCTGAGAGATTACATGAAATTGATAAGATTAACCTAGAAAAGGCCCTGGCTGTGGTAGACAATGGTATGATCACATTTTCTTCACACATTTATTCACTGGGCAACATTGTGTCCTCAGCAATTGACATAATGGAACAAGATCGATCTATTCTACAACATGGGCAATCTCAATTGTGCTCCATTATGCTTTTAAGCTGGATGCTGCAATCATTGCTTTCAGACCACGTGCCATGGAAATACATTAAGAGCACAAGTTTGTTTTCGGCTTACAATCTGACCGACAGACAGTTGACTATGGCACGCAGAGATGCAAAGTACACCATGCTGCTCATTGAGAAATTGGAGAAATTACCTTTTGCTGTAGCAGAGTCACTGTCTACAGAATGGTTAATTCATGGCTATAGCACACTGACAATCACAACATTTCAGTTCCCATACTGCCTTAGATACATCCAAGTAGGCAGGTATGAAGCGTTGGGTGAAGGATTCATACAGGAAACCTGGGAGTTACCGTATAAGGACACTGAAGTCCTCTTAAGTGGTAAAGACTGCATGAAGGCTTTAAGTGGGTCTTTAGTGTGCAAAGAAGTGTTGCTTTATGGAACGTGTAATGCGTCCAAGGCGAACTTATCTTGCTGCTTTAAAGGCTCCCCAGCTGTTGTGATTCACCCGGTTTTTTAATTGCTTTTGAATGGAAGTTATTTAGTGCTGAATGATCAAGGCTGTTGTGGAATGGTGCCAGGCATTTCATATCTAGTCACAGTGAACTACAGGGTTGTTTACTGTAAGCAAATATTGTTTCCCCCGGCTCGCACAGTTAGGGAGGCATCACTGTGGCCTTCATTGAATGTTTCCAGCAATAGGTTTGATTCGCTGAGCAGACTGAAAGCCCTGTTGTTTCAACAAACTGTGGCCTTAACTTCAGCCCGAGAGACTTTTGATCTCCAGGCTGCAAGGTCTTCCTTTCAGACCATCTTCGGAGTAATTCCAGCCTTCATACACCTGTACTTGGAAGCGTTTTTGGAGGGCTTCCTTTGGTCCTGCTTTCGGTAGCGGGCATCCTGATTTTAATACTCTTGCTTCACAATGGACGTCGCAATCCCTCACGAAATGGAGAGAACACTGCTGGAATGACGTTGTCGTGATCACATGGTGTTCTACCTGACGACGCCTCGGCTTTGAGAGCTGAGTGAGCATTGGTTCCTGTCTTTCAGACCGGTCTGGCTAGACTGTGTCCTGCCTGTGTTCCGTTGCCTCTCCTGCAGATTCGGGTGTGTGTTGGACCTGTGTCTGACACTTCCATCGGTTGCGCTGCCGGACATAGAAGTGCTACTGGTGCCTTTGCAGGCCCACATATGCAGTTGTCCACAGCGTATTCCCATGTTGATGACAGCCTTTCTAGAGCTTCCAAGGGATGTTTCTGCTCCTGTTGGAAGGGATATCGGCTCTGCTCCAGAGGTTCAGGCATCGATATCGGCGTGCAGGCATCTAACTCTTCCCCGGCGCCTGCCGTTGGAACCAGAGGTGACCATCTTTGCTCATTGAACATGATGCTGGAAGTTCTTGAGGGGCTGTCATCTGCGGATACGATGTTCAGCGATGTCGAGTCTTCAGCGCAGGATTCTTAAAACTATCTGGCCTCTCCTGTGCTGTGAACCGTTTGACAACTTTTTAAACATTTACAAAAATTGAAGGTCAAAAATGACTTTGTTTTCTTTTTCTTCATGGCTTTCAAGGTGCTCAGTGCAATAATCGCAATATATACAAGTCTAGAGGACCTTTTGAACGCTTTTTTAGGGAAAATTACTTTTCTATTATGGACATCTTTTTTATGCTTTTAAAGTGCTTTTTAGTATGTTTTGTTATAAATGATTTTTATGCCTTTTTAATAGCGTTATCATTATCTAGCTGACCTTGTTGACCTTTTGATGAGGAGTGGGTGTCATGTCTTCTAGGATAGTCCCATCATGTATACCCCATTTTTACATACATTGTCCCATCCACACGACAATAATGATTCTAAACAGGTGACCTTTTACCTGGTAGCTTGCTCCTGTTTCTTCGACACCAGGCTCTCTGTACTCTATCACAATCCCTGCACCTGACATACATAAACATGTCCCCAGGCACGGCAGAATTATTCTGTATAAGGGTCAACAGTTTTTTTCATCCTTGGCCAATAGCCAGCTGTGCATGACCACACTTGTTTGGAAAAGCATTGGTGATTGTTTTCAAAACATTTATGATTGTTTTCATAACACCCATGATTGTTTTTAAAACATATCCATTCTAGAAAAACCCTGGAGTGACCACTTTAGTATAAAAGACCCTCACTCCCCCCTACAAATTAGAGGAGAATTCCTTCCAAGCTGAGACGGTGGTCCTGCATGCCGAACCTTCGACACACAGCGGTCTGACATCCCTTGCGGGTTGTCATGCTCGACGCAGAGACGGGGTTCTTCATTCTAAACCATCAGGTGAGAGGCTGGTTCTTCCCTAGGGGTCTCCTGGCTACGAATACATATAGCTACAGCCACATAAAACCTATACATCCAGGTTATTCTAGGTACATTTCAGCAAAATTACTTAGGGCGCGCATTTTAGGAATATGTAAGTGCTACTGTTTTTTATCTGAACTGTTTCTGTTCATTTTATTAGCACTATGGTAGAAATGTATCTACTATTTACTATAGTGGTACTAGCAATCTCTTTCATATGCTTCTGTCTCCTGATTGTCGCAGCACATATGTTTTACAGAAGATTGTCGCTGGACCAATAAATACTTATCGAAACGTCCTAACCGCCAACCTGTGTATTTTCTAAGAGAAAGCCAGAATGAGTATCTGAGCAAAACTTACTGTACTGTTTTCCACGATTCCTGAGGAATCAGGATTGTCATGTTCAGTGGTTGCCAGAGACTACCTACACCACTGTAGAATACAGGGGGGTGGTAGTGGCACTGTAGAGCTAGCTGGTCTAATGGCTGACATATCCTGTGGTGGTGTCCGAAAGCAGTGGGAACACCAAGCCCTCAGTTTAGGTCATCCAAAATGCGCACGTCCTGGGGGACTCCTAGCAACTACACAACAATCTCTTATACCAATTGTAGATTGGCACAATTGTTTCTCTGATTGAAGTAAGGAATACAAATGAGTGACAGTGTTACAAAAAGGCTTATCTGTATTTTCAAGAAGTAATTATTTTAATAAAGGTAAATATAAAATCAGATTAACATTCACATTACTATAGTTGTTAATACCATTTGTATTAATAAATTGAATGCCTAAAGTTTTAATTATTATTATTTGTTTTTTGGTTTTTTTGTTTACACGGTTCCACATTTTGTAAAGGCTCATTAGTTGTGAAACTTTCTTTCCTTTTCATATATATTTTAGGTTTACACACCACCGGATATTCACCAAGAGCAGGAGTATATATTTTCTTATACAATTATATCGGCATGCACAAGAAGTGCCTGCATTAATTCTGATTTCATCACGATCAATAATATATAGTACTTGCAATGTTTTCATATGTGATAAAGTTACATATACCATACCCTCATTAAAAACAGCTGAGACAATGTTAATTAATGTATAATCCAAGCTTAAACCTTGAGATTTCTGTATTATTTCAGCATTGGCTAAATATAAAAGAAATTGCTGTCTGCAAATATATGTCTTTCATCAGTGAAAATCATGCCATTGCTCTCGCAATTTGTTTTGATTCCTTAATATTGTCAAATTTGGCAATGACAAATTCAATGTCATCATTACTTTTGTATTTTAAAAACTGTAGTACATGTCCCTTTAGCTCCATTTACAAATCCATGTTCTACATCCAAAGTGTTTTGTAAAATGACACAGCATTTTTTCCAAAGAAATATATCTTTCTCTAATCCGGCAGTTCGTGACACTGATTTCTCCATAGTCAGTAATTTTTTCAATAAGGAATTAGTTGTAGGAATATTTGTTCAATGAGTTTCAAAACAATCTTTACAAGTTAAATATATAATTTTTTAATATCCATTGATAACATTTCCATATTTAAATCAGAGTATTCTTTTAGGGTTGGCATGAAATAAACAAACGGGTAGTGTTTTCAAAAGAAGATAATGTATAACCTCAGCTGCAGTTTTCAAATGTGTGAATAAGGTAGATATACATCTCATTGCAAGATTCTTTTTGCATATTCAGGTACGATTCCTAGCCTAATATCTTTAAATATTCTCCCATATTCTTCATTGTTTGCTTGTTTTGTATTTTGTGTTAGTTCACTACATGAGAAATTTAACCAAATATTAGCATTACCTATACTTCCTAAGGAGTTCCTAGATTGTTTGGCTGTGACAGTTTTAAAAATTGGGTCCCCTTTAACTGGAGTTAGTTGATGTAGATAGCCAAAACATGTTTCCCACCAAATAAGATATCATTTGATGTCTTCACCATTTCTGTCATACGTAAGTGAACAAAAGCCATCATTAAGTTAGAAACCATATTAACCTCGTCTATAATAAAAATCTGGAATTTTTGAGAATTCTACAAAGTTCCAGAGAGGTATTTCAATGTAATTTTAAGTATTCTAGTTTATTAATATGTTCCACTGGCAGTAGTAGTACTAAGTGAAATGTGATCCCTTTAATATTATGTGCTGCTAATCCAGTTGGAGTAGTAACAACCCATGATACATTTGAGTTTGTTACTTTTTGAAGGTAAGCTGTTATCACTTTTATAAGGAAACCTTTTCAGGTACCAGCCTGCCCTGATATATATTTTAATATAGGCTGAAAATAGGAACATAAATCATGTTCCTGGCGAAGTCCATGGTCTACAGTTGTTTTAATTTTTCCAAATATTTGAAGTTGTTCTGTATTTAATTGTGAGAAAAGGTATTAGAAGTTTTCACCATCCTTACGCATTTTGACCATAGCAAGTTTTCCTCACCCACAGCAAATGTACCTTCATTACCAATATTTGTCCAAGTGGGTCTGCAGGTGTAATATTAGAAAGGTTATTGGTACTTGCAGTATTGCATAATACTTCCGCTTGGATTTGTTTTTCCTCTAACATTTCTTGGTCCAACATGTCAACATAAATCTCGAACTCTGGTATTGTAAAATAGGGTTTGTACTGATAAAAAGCTTCCTCATATGATATTGATGTTACAATCAATTCTCCCTCTTTTCGCCATGGTTTGAAAAGTTGTAAGAGTGCCAAAAAATGTTAAACTTTATTACAAGGAGTATCACATGTCAGATTGTGGTGATTAATTAGTGTAGGTTTGGAATGCCATATTAAGCAGCCATCTATTCCATTCACATGAAATTTTCCACTATTAACATCCTCAACAACATTATTTCTATTAGTATAAAATTGAGTTACTTCATATAATGAAAACTGTTCCAATCAAGGGCTTCTATTACATTAATAAGTGTCTAACATTTTTTTCACTATCTTTTTGTTTTCAGGTGCAAAGTGTGCAAGATACTCAGGGGCATATTAGCAAGACCGGCGATAAAATTATCGCCGTTTTAGCGGCAGGAAACTGCCGCTAAAACAGCGATAATGGGCTTGCTAATATGCGTTATAGAATTCCAATAGAAGCCCAGGTTAGATGTGCAGGACATCTAACCTGGGCTTCTATTGGAATTCTATAACGCATATTAGCAAGCCCATTATCGCCGGTTTAGCGGCAGTTTCCTGCCGCTAAAACGGCGATAATTTTATCGCCGGTCTTGCTAATATGCCCCTTAATTTCTAGTAAACTTTTTTGAACTCTTCTTCTAGAGGACGCTTATCCTAAGCTAAGTCATTTAATGGCCTGAGATTTAGCATGTATACTTGAAGACCTTAATCAGTCACACCCTCATAACTGCTAACTTCTCTGTGAGATAACATTTGAATGCTAAATTGATACAGCCTTTTAGTTAGAGATTGCTTTCCAAATATTTCTTCCCATAATTCCTTCATATCAGTTTTCTCAGCTTTAGCGATATATGAAGTCACATGCTGGGCAACAGCTGTTGAATTATCAGCAACAAATTATATATTGATATTAGCATTCCACATATGCAGTATTAAAGGGCTGTAGTAATTTATCCGCTGTACTGGGTGTACTCTTTTTAAATTATATGTGTTTGTAAGGGACTTCCCTTTAAAAACATGCCTAACAGAACACATAAGATTGTTGACTTTTCCTTTATTTAAAATTGGTGTTGAGAAGCAAAAATGACATTTAGTGTACTGTTTTGATTTGTTTGTAAATTTTCATAAGCAGTATTTTCCTCATTGTGACTTTGAAATGTAATAACTTGTTCAAAATGTTCTTTGTTCAATTCTTTATTTGGGATATCACAAGTAACATATTGCTCAATAAACTGAAGAACAGATTAATCTGAGTCATATCCAAATTTGGGGCATTTTTTATCCATACCAGCATATGAATATGAGGTGCACCTTGCACCTCTTTCTTATTTTTCTCTGAAAGAAATCAACAACCTCTCCTAGGTGTTTCTTCTTTTTATTTGTTATAAACTTAAGCATAGTCTGGAATTTGTGATTAAAAAATCTGCTAACATTTGCTGGATCCAAAGAACATAGGGGCTGATTAGAATGGTGGGCAGACTTCCATCCACCTGCCACCCTATCGGGAATCGGGACCGCCTGACAGGCTGTCCGTGGTCCTGACATAGGCATTACAATGCGACCGCCACCACGGCGGTCGCAATGCCTATGTTTTGCGTTGCGGCGGGTGCTGCTGGCTGCAGCACCCTCCTCAATGCAAAATTGGGATACTGCACATATCACTGCACTACGTGGCAGGCACCATGCGGTGCCTCCCACATGGTTCAGGAATATGTGGGGGGGCACGATATGCTCACATCGGAGGGCCAGCGGGGAAGGGGGGCCCGCTACTGGCTCCCAAAGTCTCTTTCCGCCTGCCTTTTCATGGCGGGTTAACTGCCATGAAAAGGCAGGAGGAAAGGGACATTGTAATCCCTACGGCGGTGCCTGGCAGGCACAGCCACCATGGTAGGGACTACAACCCCCTCCGCCGCACCGGCATGGTCAAGGAGCCCATCGGATGTGTGGTGGTCGGTCTTTCCGACTGCCACCAATCCGCCCGCCATTGAAATATGGCGGGCGGATATCATGGGTCCAATGGTGGTGGGACCGCCACTGAGGGGCTGTCGGTGGCGATCCCACTGTCATCATAATCGGACCCATAATTCTCCTGGTGTCTTCAACGCAACATCTGTCAAATTATTGTTAGCTTCAAGTAATAAACTTTATAAATCATCCCATAGGTATTTTGCACAACTCACATCTTAGTTCTCCATGTCTTCAGAACCAATATCCATTTGTGCCTCGCTGCCATGCCATAAGATAGAATAAAGTTATTTTCCAGGTTTTCTCCATTGCTTTCAACCTTATTTAGGAATGAATAAATCCTGTTCCATTTCTCATCACATGGCTATAGCATAAGAGGTAATGGATAATTCACTGTCAAATAGTAAAGTAAAAATGTAAGGTATGCTTTGCCTAAAACGTGGATCCTCTATAGTCTTATGAACAATATTCCGATGCTGAAATTAGAATAGGACAGTCATCACATCAGCCTTCTTTTCCAGTTGGAAATAAAATTGGATAACATCGAGCCTCTAAAGTATTTTCCAGATACTAACTGGATCTCCTGTAGCTTCACTCATTTGATAGAGTTATAAGGCATCACAAACTAAGGGGCATATTAGCAAGACCCACGTTAAAATTATCGCCGTTTTAGCGGCAGGAAACTGCCGCTAAAATGGCGATAATGGGCTTGCTAATATGCGTTATGGAATTCAATAGAAGCCCAGGTTAGATGTCCTGCACATCTAACATGGGCTTCTATTGGATTCTATAACGCATATTAGCAAGCCCATTATCGCCGTTTTAGCGGCAGTTTCCTGCCGCTAAAACGGCGATAATTTTATCGCCTGTCTTGCTAATATGCCCCTAAATCTTTTGAATGCAGTGGGTATATACTATAGTGCTCATATATTCCTTCAGAGTGTTCTTTACTAACTTTCACAAACTGCCCAATGTAAGTTTATTCTATAAATAGTAAGTCAGTGGTATGTATCATTCATTTAAAAAAATTGATAGTGTAAGCTATTTTCTAACAAGTAAGAAATAGCCTCCTGTATTTTGGAAATGCTTACTAGTTTTGCCAATTTTGTTTATCTTTGGTTGGCACTCCATTAACTAATACAACTAAAGGTTCTTCTAATCTCCGCTGTACTCCCACAGTTTCAATGTTTTTTTTAAAACATCTAATGGTAGAAAAACAACCTTTCCTTTTAGTGCATGCACTAACTCTTGTGCTGGAAATTTCCCAGATTTAGGCTGCATTCTAATAATAGTTTGAAATGGATGTAAAGTTTGAATTAATATACTTTCATATAAATTCAAATGTAATTCTGAAGGTATAGGGTACATCTCCAAATTATTACAAATTTCATGTGAAGGCATAAAGTTATAGTCTAATTTTCCTTGGCAATAATAATGTACAATTTGATCAGCACAAACATCAGTTCTGTTTTCCACAATAAGACAAATAGCAAGTTTCCTCCAAGTTACTCTGTCTTCTTTTTAGTTTTTTTTTTTTGTCAAACTTATTTTTATTAATTTCTTACAAGATCAGTGACGTGTTACACGGCAATACATGCTGTTGTTCTGCTCGTACAATGCTAGTAGAAAGCTAGTTCCATGTACAGAGTAATACAATAAGTACGAGATGTGCCTTTTACAGGAAGTCATATATGGTTTGCCACCACTTTTCATGCAACAATTGTGTCCTTAAACTGAACCTTCCCGAACTCCCAACTTTCCCCCGTCTCAAGAGCCCACCCTTATAAATGAAGATGAGTTAACGTCAGTTCAACAATCGCAATAACATTTGGTGAGTGCAATGTGGTTTTCACACAATTCACTGTCAACAAAGCCCGTAAGGGCTATCATCTATAACAAAGAAAGCACTCTATGCTTTTTCCCATTGAGGAATGCAGAATTCAGTAAGTTAAAACACCCTGAGGGATTCGAGAAAAAGAATGTATTGTCAGCCCATCTACCTTTTGTTAACGGATTTGTAACTAGGCCTTGTACAGCTGGTAAATACCTTGAGAGAGAGTTGGGAGGCTCTCAACAGTCAAGAAAGAGAAAAGAAAAAAGGGGAAAACCCACCCCGAACCCTCCCACAGATTGGTGGTGGCGGTTAATTATCAGCAATGAAACACGAAAATAGGTTGTGCATAATGGGCATTAGAATTGAAAGAGGTGCATGCCCCTGATGGAGGGGGGGCAAACAGCCTGCGGTAGTCCCTGTGAAAGATAGGCAACCAATGGGCCCCACCTGTACTCAAAGTTTTTGTAGTCATCTCGGAAAATGTCAGACATCCTCTCCAAACTTAATAATCTCCAAAGCCTAGAGTGCCAAAGTGAGACCGCGGGGCCTCCTTCTTCTTCCAGGCGGCCGCTATTGCGATCTTCGCCGCACCTATGCAGGTCCACATAATGGCCTTATCAGCTTTGGTTTGGTGTTCCAGCGACTGGTCGCGGAGGCCCAGCAGAGTCTCTGCCATAGTAGTCGGGATGGGGTAGCCCAGGATATCTTTAATATGCGCAAGGATCTCTTCCCAAAATGGTCGGATAGACGGGCAGTCCCACCAGATATGTTGGAAGTCCCCCACCAGGCCACACCCCCTCCAACATAGATCTGAGGTGTTTGGAAAGATTTGTTTAAGTTTAGAGGGGTATAGGTACCAGTCTGTCACTACCTTAAAGTGTGCTTCCCGTAGTTCCACGGAGTGATTAAATTTGTGAATGTCAGACCACAGACCTCCCCATTCCCTATCAGAGATAGCACGTTGGAGGATTTCTTCCCATGTATGTGTGTACCGAGGTCGTGGGGAGTGCGTGGAGTTGAGTAGGAATTTGTAAAGGAAGGAGATCACCCCCTTCATGGAACTGGCCTTTTGGACAAAGGTTTCAAATTTGGTGGGGGGTCGCGTGGCTGCGTCGTGTACGTGTGGAGAGGTGGCCCAGTGTTTTAACTGCAGATAGCGGAAGTGCTCCAATGAATCTAGACCATAATCACGTCTGCAGTGTTCAAAGGTGAGTATATCGGTGTTATGGAAGAGGTGGGTTAGGGCTCGGCATCCTCCCTCCCTCCAGGCGTCAAAGGGGCCTTCGTGGACGGCCGGCGGGAAGTCGGGGTTGAAGTGAATAGGCGTGTAGGGTGATGGGAAGGTGGTCCAGAGGTCGTTATTAGAGATGGTATCCCAGACTTTCAGAGTGGTGCGGGTGGGAGTACTAATATAAACATTAGCTGGTCTGTGGTGTTTGGGTCGCCATATTAGGTCCCAGATAGTCCGGCCTGTAACAGATCGGTCCATGTGCAACCAATGCTTCTCCGATTCATGTTTGGACCATTCGGGTATCACACATAGTTGGGCCGCTTTATAGTAAAGGCTAAAGTCTGGTAGACCCACTCCCCCTTCAGATCGCAAGCGGCGTAGCATTGTGTAGGAAAAGCGAGCCCGGCCGTCCTGCCAGATGTATTTTACAATTGCGGATTTGATTGTCGGAAAACATTCCCTATCGAGCTCTATGGGTAGGGCCTGAAACAAGTAAAGAAGCTTAGGAAGTACGGTCATTTTGACCGCATGGATGCGGCCAAGCCATGAAATGAAGAGAGGTTTCCATCTAGCCAGCTCGGCGCGGATGTTGGTAAGAGCGGATGGAAAATTAGCTTGATAAAGCCCTTCCATGCGTGGCGTCAATTGTATCCCCAGGTATTGAAGGGAATGGGATGTCCATCGAAGCGTAGTGAGTTGTTGCAGGTCTCCTACCTCATTTCCCGGGACCGTTAAGTTAAGTATATGTGATTTATCCGTATTAATCTTAAAACCCGCTACCGCCTCAAATCGCGTTAATTCTATCTGGAGTTGGGGAAGAGAGCAAGAAGGTTCCGTAAGGGACATAAGGACATCGTCCGCAAATAAGGAGATTTTATGACTTTCTCCGCCAAATGGAATCCCCTTAATCTCCGGTGTATTCCGTATGGTCATGGCCAGTGGTTCAATGCTAAGGGCAAACAACAAAGGGGATAACGGGCATCCCTGTCGTGTGCCTCTGGTGTGGGGGAAGGGGAGGAAACTATCCCATTCACCTGCACCCTAGAGCATGGCTGTGTATAGTTAGCCCGAAGCATGGTGAGGAAAGCTTCTGTGAAACCGAAGTGGGTAAGTGTTTTAAAAGAAAGGCCCAATCTACTCTATCAAAGGCCTTCTCGGCGTCTAGACCCACAAGTACTGCCGGTATTTTCCGTTTGGTGGCCTTCTCTATCAAGTGTGTTATGCGTCTGGTATTGTCATGGGTCTGGCGGCCTTTGATGAATCCGGATTGGTCTGGGTGTATTAGATTCGGCATGAGATCGTTTAAGCGAGACGCTAGAATAGCCGAGTAGATTTTTGCATCGAGGTTCAGCAGAGCTATGGGGCGGTATGAGGAGCATATCTGTGGGTTTTTCCCCGGCTTGGGAATTACCGAAATGAGCGCTTCGGTCATTGATGTGGGGGCTAGGCCTTCTGCTGCCATTTTGTTAAAAAGGCACGTGAGATGGGGCAGGATATCAGGGGCGAATGTTTTATAGAAGTGTGCTGTAAGCCCGTCTGGTCCAGGAGCTTTGTGCAGTTTGAGAGACCTGATAGCGGTAGCTACTTCCTCAGGGGTGAAAGGCGCTGTAAGGTTATAATTCTGGTCTTGGGATACCTGTGGAAATTGTAGTGTTTGGAGGTAAGCCTCCTGCAGCTCTGGATCTCGCGGTTCGCCCCGGTATAAAGCCTTATAGAAGGCCCCGAAGGTGTCTGCCTTCTCGGCATCTTTGTGGGTCAATACACCCCCTCATTGAGTATACCCCCTATATATTCTCGCTCGCCTTCTCTTTCAACTGTCTGGCCAGGTGTCTACCTATTTTATTTCCTTGGGAGTAAGATGTTTGTCGGAGTTTCAAGAGAGTGAATTCGGCTCTGTTGTTGTATATCGCGTTTAATTTTCCCCGTAGGGCCGTAAGAGCGCGAAGGGAGGGTCTATTAGGTGTGGCTTTGTGCCTAATTTCGGCCAATTCTAGCTCGGACTCTAGAGCCATCCGTTCTTTGGCCCTCTGCTTATTCAAGGAAGAGTTAAGAGCGATGCAGGCCCCCCGGAACACCGCCTTAAAGGCGTCCCAATTGTTAAAAACAGTGGTGTCCTCAGGTATATTTAAGGTGAAAAAGTCAGTGATGGCTGCTCGTAGGGCTGTACATGACTCTCTGTCGCGTGTGAGGGAGATCGGAAAGTACCATGTGGGTGTTGCGGGTGTGATGCGGGTCCAGGACAAACAGACCGAAATTAGACAGTGATCCGATATGGAGAGGGGAAAGATCTTAGCTTCCCTCAGGGCCCCCTGTAAGGTTTGGTGAAGAAAGATGTAATCGAGTAGGTGCGGTGTACATGGGAATAAAAGGTGTAGTCTTGTGCCTGTGGATAAAGGGTGGGCCATGCATCTAAGAGGCCCATGTCATGTAGCTGTTGTTTGATGTCCGCCGTAAATGAGGCGGAGTCTGCCCTATGTGAGTGAGTGCTGTCTAAATCTGATTGCCACGTCAGGTTGAAGTCGCCTAGCAGTATCGTTTTTCCTTCCGCAAAGTCCCGAATTTTCCCCAGTGTTGTAGTCAAAAAGGCCGTCTGTCCTGTGTTGGGGGCATACATTGCAATGAATGTACACAGTACTCCCTGCAGTGTACCCTTGACCATCAACAGTCGCCCATCTTTGTCAGTTTGAATGTCGGAGGGTTGGAATTTCGTGGCGTTATGAAAAAGGAGGGCAACTCCCGGTGCTTAGTCAGCGCGGAGGATCGGTAAATCAATGGATATTGTTTGTGGCGAAGTCGTGTGTCCTCTGCTCGGGCCAAATGAGTTTCCTGGACGGCAACTATGTCAAGGTGGTGATCTGTAAGGTATTTCCAGACCTTCTGTCGTTTTTGAGGGGAATTAAGGCCTTTCACATTCCAGGAGCCTATGGTGAGTACCATCAGGCCTGGGTCCCCCTCCCTTCCCTCTCTCGAAACCGACGATGTAGGCGCTTCGGCCTTGCTGCTCCGAGCCAGCAATATATGTGTCCCTTATAGTGTAGTTTGGAGGGGAGCTGCCTACGCAAGACCAGTGTGATGGGGTCAGAAAGAACATGTCTCCTCCCCTCCCAAGGTCCACCCATTCGCCCTCCACAAATTAAAAGGAGACCCAAAATTACCAATAGGGACTGGTTGCGCAACGAAAAATGCCCAGAAGGAAGTAGGGAACTGAGAGTCCCCTTTGCAAAAACATTAAAAGCCACCACCATCCTCCCCACCCACCCCCTTCCCCAACCCCAAACAAACAAAAAACCAACAATACCAATAACCGCGGATGGGGTACCTTGAACATGTTCCCAAAGGAGGGAGAAGATCCTCCATGGGAACGTTGGGAGACGGTACGACCGAGGTCCCCGTCCGCGCCCATCCCGGACTTCACTCAAAGCCGCAACTACCAATAACATGCGACTAGACTTATAATCCAAGGTCGAGGACCAGTCCGAGGAGATGTATAGCTACTGCCTCCGTTGGTAAGTCCCTATTTCGGCGGTGCTCACTGATGCGGAAATGTCTGTGGAGATCTCGTGACCAGGGAACTCAGTCAGTATTTTCGTCACTGGGACATCTAGCCAAAAGGATCAAGAGGCAACAGGAGAAGAACTGTGGCCGGTTGGCCTCCTCAAGGGCCAGTGGAGGCGATGAGGCTTGTCCCGTCCTAATCCCCGAGGTCGCCCATATCCAAAGGGTAGAGCCCCGTTGCCTGGACTTCATGGCTGATGAGGGTCACCATTGTGGCCAGCGTTTTGGTTTCTTAGTCTAAGGAGAGAGACACTCATATGTATTTTATTTGCGATTTCTGCGTGCTCCTGTGGACCAGGGAGAGACCGAGGGGCCACCCCTCAGGGTCTCCCATGCGCTTGAGTTGGTGAAGCCGGGTTCCTCCGAGGGGAGACCCAGGAGATCCAATCCCGCTTTCAGCTCGGAAATGTGTCTTTGTTTATTGTTGAACTCAAAACTCAGACCGAACGGATAGGTCCATCTGTACCGGATTTTATCGTCCCGAAGCTTCGAGGTAATGGGCCGAAAGAGCTGCCTTCGAGCCAGAGTGGCCGGAGCTAGGTCCTGGTATATATTGCAGGAGTGTTCTTGAAAGGAGATTGGTCCCTTCTTCCTGGCAGCCAGGAGCACTGCCTCTTTGTCTTTATAAGAATGGAATTTAGCCAGCACGTCCCGTGGGCGTTTCTGTTCTCCAGTCTTTAGCCCTCCCACACGATGGACTCGATCCAGTTTGATTTTAAGCGTTTGGGGACTGAGGATTTCCGCAAAGAGCCCCTCTATGAAGGCTTCAAGGTCAGGCCCCTCCGCGCCCTCCTCCAGGTCTCGTATTCATAGATTTTCCCTTCGGGCCCTGTTTTCAAGATCCTCCGCCTTGAGTTGTGTCTGGTAAAGTTGATCTTGTAGGATGTGTATATCCTCGCGCACTTCGGTGGTCTGTTTAGCTTGGTCCTGAGTTTGCGCCTCTAGGTCCAACACCCTGGTTCCTACCGAGTCCACATCTTGCTGCAGAGTGGTCAGCCTCTCCGTGAGGTCCGAACGCAGCTGCTCCATCGTGGCTTTGATGTCCTGTCCGAGGTCAGTCCGGAGCTCTGCTTTGAAGTCTCTAAACATATTCAAGAGGTCCTCCTTTGAGATGGCCATGTTGCCTGGTCCCTCGTCGTGGCCCGAATGTGGGCGTTTCTCTGTTGGCGCAAAGAAGTCGGAGACCTTGTTCGTCTTCTTGTTCGTCGCCTTCTTAGGGGGCATAAGGGCGGGTCCAAGTGGACCCCTGGCATCGCAGCAGGGGGGCTTGAGTGGACGAGATGCGGAAGGCGACCTAGTAGTAATCCGCTTGGAGTGGAAGAATCAACTTCTTTTTATGTCCTCAGCTGAGCAGAGCGTGGTCAGGGGATGTCGCCCCGCTGTGTGCAGGAATTTGGGCGGTAAAACGATGTCTGGCTCATGGAGAGAGGTGTGGAGCAGCCCATACAGCCCAATCCGGGTATGGCCAAGTAGAAGGAGCCAGAGTGTGGCGGTTCCTGCACGAAGGTAGCAAGGCCACTGACTCTCCCGACCCGGCTTTAACGGGTATATTTGGGCTCAGGAGATCTTGTCTTGGGAGCCCCCACAGCCTAGGTAGGCTCCACCTCAGAGGTCCCACCCGGCCGACAACCCCCTCAGGCCCCCTCTGCAGCAGTTGCTGGAGATGTGCCCCGGCCGCGACTGATCATGGGTCGTGTTATCCGAGTTGGAGAGGCCCAGTCCCCCGTGGTTCAATGGCCGTTCATTTTGAAGCACTCCCGTGTGCCCCGCTTGGTGGTGCATAAAGGTGGGAGGCCCAGAGCACGAGGGTCGTATTCCGATGCCGGAGGGCGGTAAAGCCTTTCACTCGGGACCCCGAAACAAGAGGCAGGACGGCCAGTCACAGCCCAGGGAGCGTTTAAGCCGAGACATGTAATTCCATCTCTTCTACCTGAACCACAGAGTGCTGCTGAGTCCGTGTCAGGGTCGCAAGCTGTGCAAAGTGTGTGTCCTGAGCTGGCGCTGGTGTGGGAACAGGTGACGGGTCCCCAGTCGGGAAGAGTCGAGCGGCGGCGCCTGCAGTCACATCTTGGCCGCCATCTTAAGGTCAGGCAGGCCGCGTGGAGAAGCTCGTCCGAGCGTGGTGCGCTATTTATTTTCCAATATTAGCCTCCCCGGGCAGCCCGCAGTATGTCTCTGGGCCCCAACTGTTAAACCCGCCGTATGCGCACCTGTGAGGGGCTCAAGTGTCCTCGGGAGGCTGCAGGATTTCCCAGGGCGGCCACACCGCTCCAGCGTCCGTTCTTCCCGGGGAGGGGGGCCGCAGCAGCAGGGTCGGCCGTGTGTCCCTCTTCCGGCCCTGGGAAGCAGACGCGGGTAGCCTGCTACTGTTGTCCGCTCTCGTCACTGCCTCCAGGGTCGCTTCAGCGCTCTTCGTACCGAGGGCGCCATTTTGATAGGCGCTGTTTCTCTTGTTGCGAGGCTTTATTTAGGGCGGTAGGATAGCGCTGGAGGCAATTTAGAACACACCGATTGTGCCCCGCACCTTCCGCTCCATGCCAAGATGCTTCTCGCCTGTCTGAGTTCCGTGCAGCTGCAGTTAATCGTTCCGGGATACCACGCGGACCGGGAGCCGAGACGAACTACGTCCGATCGGCAATCTTGCCCGGCCACGCCCCCCCTTTTTAGTTTTTTTAAGTAAATCAATGTATTTAGTTTGTTTAGCATAATCTGTGCATCTATAGCAAATGCACACTTTATTTTGAATTTCAGAAATGGTTTCATGAAAGTACAAAATATCCAAATCATACTGTCTGAAGTCCATAATTGGATTAACCATTGTACTTTGTGAGTATACAATATTTGGGGACACCGAAACTTCAGACTCTCCACTAAAGTGTTTTGATAGTATATACTTTGTAATTGATAAGGCCCTCTGACGATTAGAGTGTAGCAGAGCAGAATGTATTTGCTCCAAGTGTTTTGCCGGACCTTTAACAAAATATAAAGTTTGTTCAAGGTTTCGTATACTTGAATGATGAGTTGAAAGCATTTTAATGTCATGAAAGGTTGAATTTCACATATCATTTCGAAGGCAGCCTTAACAGTGGCCCTGTAGCTGTATGCTATTTCTAAATGGACAGTTGTCCAATGTTTGCAGAATATATATTTTCCCTTTCAATCGTTTCAAAACACTGATAAACATTTGTAGACTTTCAATAGATTTCGTCCGAATCCTGCAATTCCACTGGTAAACAGGATGTTTTGAAGCTTTCACCTCAAAATTCTGGCTTGAGTACTCCAATCAATCAATCAATCAATCAGGGAATTGTAAGCGCGCTACTCACTTGTGAGGGTCTCAAGGCGGTGAGGGGGGGGGGTCCGCAGATCTGTTTAGCCGAAGAGCCAGGTCTTGAGGGTCTTCCTGAAGGTGTTCAGGGAGGGGGCGCGTCTGATGTCTGCTGGTAGCTCGTTCCAGGTCTTGGCTGCAATGTGAGAGAAGGATCTTCCGCCTGCTCTGTGGATGCGCGGGGTTTCGGCCAGTGCGAGGTTGGAAGATCGGAGGTTTCTTTTGGGTACGTGGAAGTTGATTCTGTCGTTGAGGTATTTGGGTCCGTTGTTGTGTAGGCATTTGTAGGCTTGAGTGAGGATTTTGAAAGTGACTCTTTTCTCCACGGGAGCCAGTGGTGACTTCGTAGGTGTTGGCTGATGTGTTCGTGTCGGGGGATGCCGAGGACGAGTCTGGCGGCGGTGTTTTGTACTGTCTGGAGTTTGTGGAGTAGGGACTTGTTGATGCCGGCGTAGAGTGCGTTTCCATAGTCCAGTCTGCTGATGATGAGTGCGTGGGTGACTGTCTTTCTTGACTCAGGGGGGATCCACTTGAAGGTCTTGCGGAGGATGCGGAGGGTGTTGAAGCAGCTGGAGGTGACGGCGTTGACCTGTCGGTTCATGGAGAGTGATGAATCGAGTACGATGCCGAGGTTCTTGGCGTGGTCTGAGGGGGTAGGTGGGCTTCCGAGGGCGGTCGGCTACCAGGTGCTGTCCCATGCAGAAGGGGTGGTACCTAGGATGAGGACTTCTGTCTTCTCGGCGTTGAGCTTCAGGCAGCTGTTGGTCATCCAGACTGCGACGTCTTGCATTCCTTTCTGGAAGTTGAGTTTGGCAGTGGTGGGGTCTTTGGTGAGGGAGAGGATGAGCTGGGTGTCGTCGGCGTAGGATACGATGTTGAGGCCGTGTTGTCAGACGATGGCTGAGAGGGGGGCCATGTAAATGTTGAAGAGGGTGGGGCTCAGTGATGAACCCTGTGGGACTCCGCAGGTGATTTTCGTGGGGTCAGAGAGGAAGGGTGGGAGTCTGATCCTTTGGCTTCTTCTGGTGAGGAATGATCGGATCCAGTCCAGGGCTGTTCCTTGTATGCCTCGTGCGTGTAGTCTGACGACTAGTGTGCGATGGGAGACAGTGTTGAAGGCCGCTGATAGGTAGAGTAGGATGAGGGCTGCGGAGTGGCCTTGGTCCAGGAGGGTGCGGATGTCATCTGTGGCGGCGAGTAGGGCGGTCTCTGTGCTGTGGTTGCTTCGGAATCCGGATTGGGACAGGTCGAGGACGGCGTTCTCTTCAATGAATCGTGTCAGTTTCCTGTTGACTGTTTTCTCTGCAACTTTGGCTGCGAAGGGGAGGAGCGAGATGGGCCGATAGTTCTTGAGGTCGGTGGGGTCAGCTGTGGGCTTCTTGAGCAGGGGTCTGACTTCTGCGCGCTTCCAGTCGTCTGGGAAGGTGCCTGTTTTGAAGGTGGTGTTGATGGTGCGTTTTAGTTTGGGTGCGATGGCGGCCACGGCTCTGTGGTAGATGTGAGGGGGCTGGGGTCGGTGGGGACCCCGAGTGGATGCTTTTCATGGTTGAGGCAGTGTCTTCGGCCGTGAGTGGTGTCCAGTTGGAGATGGTGGGCTGGCTGGTGTTTCTGGGGGGCGGGGGGTCGTCTGTGGCGCCTGGTGGATGGTCGATGAAGTTGTCGTAGAGGTTTTTGATCTTGAGGTGGAAATAGGTTCCAAGCTTGTCGCAGAGGTCTTGGGCTGGGGTGATGTCTGTGGCTTCGCTGCGTGGGTTGGTGAATTCTTGAATGACACTGAAAAGTTCCTTGGAGTTGGTAGAGTTGGCCAGGATTTTGTTGTGGATGAAGTTCCTTTTGGTGGCTCTGATCTGCTTGTGGTAGTCCGTCATGGCGTCCTTGTAGGTGGTGTGGTTTTCGGTTGTCTTGGTGTTTCTCCAGTTCTTCTCCAGGCGTCTGCAGGTGCGTCTGGCTTCTTGGAGAGCAATTGTGAACCAGGCGGCTTTCCTGGGGCGTTGTCTGTCGGGGTTGCGTAGCGGGCGAGCTCATCTGCGCAGTTGGAGATCCAGGTGTGGAGTTCTCTGGCTGCATCGTTTGCGCTGTTTGCGTCGGGTGCCCAGGTGTGGTTGTCTCGGGTGAGGGTGGAGTTAAGTTGCTCGTCGGTAACCTTGCTCCAGTTCCTTCGTGGTGGGCGTGGGGCTGGTTTGGGTGCCTTGGGTTTGTTGATGGCGAAGTGTACGCAGTGGTGGTCGGTTCCATGGCGGCTGCATTGTGTGGCTGAAATGGACGCTGTTTCCTGCCACGAAGATGGGGTCGAGGGTGTGTCCTGCTCTGTGGGTCGGTGTGTTGATGAGTTGTTTATGTCCGATGCTGGCGAGGTTGTCACGAAGGATAGTGGAGTTGGGGTCACTGGGGTTGTCGAGGTGGAAGTTCAGGTCTCCAATGAGTATGTAGTTTGTTGAGGCGATCGCGGGGGTGCGATGACGTCGGTGATGGTGGTGGCGAAGGGTGTTCGGGGGCCGGGGGGGTCTGTAGACGAGGGTTCCTCGGAGTGTGGCTTTGGGGGTGGTCTGGATCTTGAAATGCAGGTGTCCTGCGGAGGGGAAGGTTTCGCTGGAGGTGGTGAGGCGGAGGGTGATCTTGTGGGCGATTCCGAGGCCACCTCCTGGGTGGTTGGGGCGGACTTTCCTCTGGATCTTGTATCCGTCTGGGATGGCGGTGCTGATGTCGGGCGCAGAGGATGCGTTGGTCCAGGTCTCTGTGAAGAAGGTGATGTCGGGCGAAAGAGAGTCGAGTAGGTTCCAGATTTCCATGGCGTGTTTGTGTACGGAGCCTACATTGAGGAGGATGCATTTTAGGGTGTCGCCGGTGCTGGCGTCGGCAGTGTTGGAGGCCGGGGTGGCGGTGAGGGTCTGGCGGCAGTGGAGGCAGGAGAACTGGCAGTGGGTCGTGTTCGGCAAGGCCTGTTGGCATTCTCTAAGTCTTCCAGGGTTGAGTGTGAGGAGGGTGGTGGTGTCGTAGCGATGGGTAGTGGGAGGTCCAGGGTTCCTGGCACTGGCCGCGGTCGGGTCGCGGACGGGCGCAGACAGGCTTGCCTTTGGCGTGCCTTCGGCGTGCCGGCGGCGCGACCGTGCAGCAGCCGCCATTAAGTAGGGGAGGTGGGAGGGAGGAGAGGCTGGGAGGTGGGAGCAGGGGAATTCCGGGGGG
Organism: Calotriton arnoldi; assembly: GCA_963921515.1. Classification (NCBI taxonomy): domain Eukaryota; kingdom Metazoa; phylum Chordata; class Amphibia; order Caudata; family Salamandridae; genus Calotriton; species Calotriton arnoldi. The sequence continues at coordinate 378,328 of CAWUFW010009980.1, read as the reverse complement.
GAATTCCGGGGGGAAAATTCCGGGGGGAAATTCCAGGGGGGAATTCCGGGGGGGGGAGGGGCCGCAGGGGCAGCAGCGGCGAAAGGCAAAAGGAACAGGCAGGCACGAGAAAATAAAAACAGTGGTGGAATTAGAGCAAGACACAGATGGGCACAATAACAGTGGCACAACAGGGAAAAAATTAAGAAAAAAAACGGCTGAGAAAGGTTACGGTGGTTGGAGGCAGTCTGGTCCCAGTTGGAGCGGGCAGCAGGCGCAGGAGCGGGCAGCAGCCTTGGACCTCCCAAGGAGGAGGTCAGGGTCTGGAGGCAAGAGACGGCACAGCGGAGCAGTGGGGAGAGAGTGGACCTAGACCGAGGGTCGGAGGTCTTACTCGCGCTCCCCCGCAGCGGCCGCCATTAAGTAGGGGAGGTGGGAGGGAGGAGAGGCTGGGAGGCGGGAGCAGGGGAATTCTGGGGGAATTCGGGGAAATTCCGGGGGGGGAATTCCGGGGGGGAGGGGCTGCAGGGGCAGCAGCGGCGAAAGGCAAAAGGAACAGGCAGGCATGAGAAAATAAAAACAGTGGTGGAATTAGAGCAAGACACAGATGGGCACAATAACAGTGGCACAACAGGGAAAAAATTAAGGAAAAAAATGGCTGAGAAAGGTTACGGTGGTTAGAGGCAGTCTGGTCCCAGTTGGAGCAGGCAGCAGGCGCAGGAGCGGGCAGCAGCCTCGAACCTCCCACGGAGGAGGTCAGGGTCTGGAGGCAAGAGACGGCACAGCGGAGCAGTGGGGAGAGAGTGGACCTAGACCGAGGGTCAGAGGTCTTACTCCGTTATAGTCTTTGCTTTTTTTTCTAACCCTACCGCATGACTTCATAGCAAAGTTCTTCATTATATACAGATGGTACCCAATTAGTGCATGTATGGTAAGCTTCTTCTTGAAAGTATTGTTCAGTACTGGACGTGTGTCCAAGAGCCTCAAAATATATTCAAAAAATTTAACTGATTCCTTTTTTTATCCTAACATATAATTTATATGTTAGAATTAAGTGTGTTTAGTTTTTTCATGCGATTCATAGTTAAAATGAATCATTTCCTTTAGGCAGCAAACACCTTTTCCACAATCACATGAACATATTGTTTATGTTTCAGTTTGGCAGTATGGTTTTTAGAAATGGGATAATTTTGGACTTGATTTCCAAGTACTGTATTTTTAAACTGTTTACATATAATATTTCTCATGCCCTCCCTTCTTGTGTGACTGTACAACACAGAACAATTCAAATGTTTGTTTTAGTAGGTGTCTTTTCTACTCATATTTCCAATATTAGGAATCTTTTTTGCATCTATAACCATATAATCAACAGAAACTGCTTTCTCAGTTTGTAAACATGTACTTATAACCTTACCATTTTCCTTCGCGGAACGTCCGCTTTGTCCTTTTGTAGGTGTCTGTAAGTTTTGTCTAGCATGTTTGGAATACATTTTCATCTTCTTTTCTTTCTGGTAATATTTAGAAGATATCATGCTAATTGTAGTTATACATGTATATAAAAAAAGAAAAGCAATGGTACTGTTAGTGATTATTACAGTAAACTATAAGTCACATATTAGCTGTACATATAGCAAGTTTTCATAGTAACATATAATGATACTTATTTCTATTTGCCATCAATACAAGTAAAAGCTGTGATTTTTCTTCTTAACCCGTTTACCGCGGCGGCAATTCCGCTGCGGTGCGGGCGAGCCACGGAGTGGGCGGGGCTGCGTCGGTCGTTCGCAGCACTGGGGAGGTAGTGCTGGCGACGGCCGTTGGCCGACGCGAGCACGGAAGGGGTTAAGAACGTAACACAATTAAATACAGAGTTGTATCTCTAAGCTTTAGTTGAAGTTCAGTCTTAGTACAGCAGTCCACCTAATCTAAGTAGTGTTTGTATAAGTCTAGTAGTAATGGGCTAGGTTTGTAGCCCAATGCAAAATATAATCTAATAGCAATCTGTGTTACAGTTCATTTCTATTTGTTAGATAGCACACTATTTGTTTATCTATCATGTGATTAAAGTTAGACTGTCATACACATTTGTTTTGGAGAAATCACCAAAAACATAAGATATAAATGGTGGCTTTCCTTCTAATCCTATACTCGATTGGTTTAAATAGTCTTTAGTGTTTTTTGACTTGCCTATGTCTTTAGTGGCGGTTGAGAATCTTCACAACATTTTCCCAAAAAAGTGTGCCGGTGGGTCTTATTCATAGTTCCCTCTAAACTGCACGCCTGAGCGGGCATGCACACCTAGGTTGCCCTCTGCGCAGACACCTACAATCAGCACACACTATAAAGGATTCCACTACATTAATTAAATGCTTCACTGGAACCTTTGAAGTGCGGCTGATGGTGATGACACTGTACTTCCAAAGGCATTTTATAGATGTGTTGTTTGTTTTTAGCAATGCTAACCGAGGACATTTAAATAACTGCAGGGCATTCATAAAACAGCAGGAGAGAATTTCCAAAGCTTTCCCTGCAGCCTGAGTCCAGTCTGCCACATCCACAGATCTCCAGCTCCTCCACCTTTTCTTTTCTCCTTCTCTGTCTTTGCACCTCGTGGTGTCACTATTTTGGCTGTGGCATCACATGTGCTTCTCTGAGGCTATATTGGTTTGCAGGCTCGCCTCAGTTTAGCACGTCTGCTATTTTTGCTGGCTATTCACCTCTGCAGTGACTTGTTAAACGCTCTACACAACATGCTGCACTTTACATCACTGCCCCCCACCAGACCACCTCTTGATTTCTCCAGTTCTTGCTCTTTTATGTGCAATTTGTGGCATCACTAGCTTCAGCTGTGGCATCACATGTGCTTTTCGGAGGAGATCTCTGTTCGTAAGATGGTCTCATCCAGTACAGCACCTTCAGCTGTTATTGTCGGCCAGTGACCTCTGCAGTAACTGTGAAACACTTGCTACTGTATTCTGCTATTCACATTTGTGTCTCCCTCCAGAAACTGCTGTGTTATTCCAACCAGCACTTTTGTATACAGCGATTACAGACACAGCAGCAGGATCGGTTCTAGGGTTTGTGGGGCCCCTGTTAGACTATGAAAATGTGAGTGCACTTTTTTCATATCTTTTATTGGTTCAACAGGCTATTTCCAATAGCACACATAACAAAGCAAAAAATGAACATATAGGACAAACGTTTTTAGGTTTAGTAGAGAGTATGCTTTAAGTGGCGACTTAAAATACATGCCTAGGTACTTAAGGGGGTCATTACAATAGCGGGCGGATCGCCACCGCCCGTATGGCGGTGGCGATCCGCCCGCTATTTCCCTCCGCCCGCCACACATTTACCCCCGCCATAATACTATGGCGGGGGGGACCCCGGCGGATGGAAAAACCGTCCGCCGCTTTTCCGCCAGTCGACTCATCGACCAGCGGAAAAGGGGCATTATATGGTGGCGGTGTCTGCAAGACACCGCCATCCATATTACGATGCTGGCGGAGGTGTGCCTTTCCATGGCGGCGTTGCTGCCATGGAAAGGCATACGGTAATTGCAATTGGGGGCCCGTTGCGGGCCCCCAGGGTGTTGGGGGGGCGGGGGGTGCACATGGGGGGTACCTATGGTACCCCCCTGCATTTGAATGCACAAGGTGGCAGGCACCGCATGGTGCCTGTCACCCTGTGCATGCAAATGCACAGCATGCATTTCCAGCATTGTGGCGGGCGGTGCTGTGAGCACCGCCCGCCACAATGCTGAGTATGAGGATGCGCCCGCCAGTGTGGCGGGCGCATCCTAGCTCGAATCGCGGGACCGCCGCACATGTGGCGGGCGGTCCCTTTCTCCGTTGCGAGGGCGGGCGGGCGGCCGCCCGCCATCGTAAGTGACCCCTTAGTGCTTGAAAGGTTATCCAGTATTTAGGGGCATTTCGGGAGTGATTTCGTAATATTACATACCTGATTATAAAAACAAAACTGCAAGTACTTTGGAACGTGAGCTAGAAAGCAAGGACTTGCAGCTCATTTCCCAAACAATGGGTCCTAACCCTCAAACCAGTTCCCTGAGTGTTCCCACTCACCTCACAGACAGTTCCAGAGAGCCCACAATGGGAACCTGAAGGCCATTCCAGACAAGCCAGCCCCCTGCGTGCTATCTGCAAATTAATTTTAGAGAAGTGACAATGTCATCCTCTGTGGCATTTCATCTAGGTTACTGTGGAATTTCTAAAAAGGAGATGCACCACAGTGCATTCAGCCAGCCGACTTTACCCTTACCTCACCCCTTTATAATATTCTCAGCCCAGTCAAGAATGAACATTTATACTAAAGATAAATACATACTGTATTCATCCTTTCCAATAGAAACTTTGCAAATCAAAATATTTCAATCAGAATCTTTATAAAGTTACTTTATTTGAATGAAGGCCTGAATTAGTGAGCATGCAAGTTAGACAGCGAGTGAGTGGTGAAAGAATGAGAAATGGAGTGAATGGGCAAGTGAATAGATTTGTGGATTTTTAATTAGCATATGACTATCAAAGCAAGTAAGTGAATTTTACAAATGAGTAGATAAGTGAAACAGTGATTGACCTGGTTATTGAATGGGGACTGAGTGTCCAAGTAGTTGAGCAAGTGAGTTGGTGAGCAGTTGAATGTGAGAATGAGTATGCGAATGAAGCAGTGAGGGATTGGATCACAATTGTGCAAATAAGTGAGTGAATAAGCAAGCACAAAACCAGTTAAAGGGTGACCAGCAAATAAGTGAGTGGGAAAGTAAGTGAAAGAGAATGGATGCCAGTAAGTGATTGGATGATTATGCATGTGATTGAAGTGAGTGAAGCAGTGAGCAAATGAGTGAGTGACTGAGCACATGAGAGTGACTTTGTGAGTGTAAGTTTACAAACGAGTGAATAAGCAAGTGAGCGAGTGAAGCATGAAATGAGTGAGTGAACAAATGACGACCAAAAATGTGATTCGGTGACTGAGAAAAAGAGCGTGTGAGTGAACAAGTGAAAGAATAAGAAGCTAAGTGAATTAGTGCAGAAGTGTTTGAGTGATTAATGAAATCAGTGAGTGAATATAAAGCTTTCAGCACTGGGGATCCCAGGCAGTGTAACACAGTGAATCCCTTAGCCAGACTCCCTCTACCTCTCCCAAAACATGAAATGTAACTGGGCATTTTCATCAAAGAAGAATAAATAATAATAGACTAGAAACACTATCACTTTATTCATTATTTGACACCATGTTTTGGATTGGGAACTTTTGGCTAATTCATTCTCCAGCAAACTCCCTAGCCACTCCAAAAATGAAATACAAAAACAATATCTTTGAAAGACTTGACAGGTTTAATAGTCTGCAAGCCCTCATAAAAAAAAGTTAACCGTTTGTGAGGATGGTCTCACACAATATTTTCAAAACTCAGTCTCCCTGGGGAAGGTAGAAAATTGCAGATGCGATCTTGTTCCGAATTCATTATTTTATTCAGCAAAACATGTTTTGGCTTTCATGCCTTTTTCAATCACTGATACACAGAAAACATAGAGGATACCAAAGTTTTTAAAGTACCTAAAGGACGCTCCTATTGGAGGGTTGAGGCAGTGAGAGAGAGGGCGGGGCCATCCAGATAAAATACCACATTCCGGCTGCCAAGTTAGGTGCTGCATCATAATAGTTGGCATATCGCCATATTGGCTGATTTCGGCTGTAAAAATAAAACAATAATATACTCAACCCATAATGGGTAATAACTGAATCAGTCAGTAGTTCGAATAACGTTCAGCCCCTAAATGGTATAAATCCTTTAGTCCCCACACACAATCAAGCATGCCCTGTATGAGTAGCCCCTTGTCTTCATTAGAGGCGGTTGTTATCTTCTCCATCACTTGCTGTAGTTCAGGCATAGGTGCTCAATCCCACCAACCCAAATCTGCTATTTCACATTTTACTGCAGCATCATTTACAGTTGCAAAAATGCCCCTCTCCTCAACTGCAAATACATGTTAGTCAATCCATAAATTCCATGAGTCCTCCTCCGAATGTGGAGGTTCTGGCTGGCTACCGAACTCATCCACAAATTCAAATTGAAACTTCATGACTCCCATGGGTAACTCCTCAAAGTGCGGTGGTTCTCGCAGTTACCCAAATACTTCAGTTTCCAAAGTTCATCTAATACTGCCAAACACTGCAGTGTGAAGGGACTAAAGGATTTATACCATAATGGGGCTGAACCAGTGAAATTCAGCAGTTATAGTTAGTTGAGCTAACTATAACTTACGCCCCTGCAATGCACTGCTTATGACATACTCATGATATGGTTAGTGACATCACTGATGGTATCACTGATCACATCTCAAATGACAATCTCAAAGGAAAACCAAACAGATATGTCCCAGGGTGGGCACCCCGGGACATAGCAGAAGCCAGCCCTGGTGGTCCCCAGGGCCATGTATGGCTTCAGGAGAAGGGCTGCGTGCCCCCTCCTTTCTTGTACATGGGCTGCCCAGGGGAGGCTGTGGTCCCTGTGGCCAAAAATGGCCTGAGGGAGGGCCCACGCAGCCCCTCTCCCATTCTTTAAAAAAATATTTTGCTGCTGGGAGGTTGTGGTCCCTGGAGTGGGGGGGTCCACAGGCTCCCACATTTTGTGGTATTTAGCCCCAGGGAGGTGGTGGTCCCAAGGGCTCAGGTGGGTCCACGCGGCCCCCCCAACAGTGTTTGCTTACCCTGGGAAGGTGGTGGTCCCCAGGGATAAAAGAGTCTGAGTCACCCCTTCCGTCATTATATAAATAAACCCCCAGGGAGGTGATGGTCCATTGAATGGCTTCATTTTTCTTCTTTAGAGAGCTTAGAAACTATTCTTAGCAAGTGTTTTACAGATCAATAATTCAAAGATCACTGAAAGGGTGATGCTCACTGTGAAAAATGCTCCTCCAGTTTAGATCTCTAGTTTCTTCAACACGTTCTTCCAATGTACAGCAATGCGCCAAAAAAAACCTCTATCTGGAGACCACTTTATTTATCTTATTCCATTCCTCTAATTGATACCGCTCGTATCCTAAGCCCAAAACTCTAATGTCATTTGTTTGGTCTCCATCATGCTGCAAATGCATAAAGACCTTTTTTGAGTGATTTGAGTGATATTGTGAGATTTTCTACAGTAATCAACCTGTTACCGTTGGATTGTTCGTTTTTTACATGCGTCTCCTTAAGCATGCCAGTGTCCATGGCTTTGCTGATTACTTCCTGAGTCAAAGACACCTATGAAAGAAAGCCCACTGGTCAAGGCAGCACCACTTGGGCCAAGACAATGCTATTTAGCATAGTGGTTACAAAGGCTAGTGTTAGAAATGAGGTTTCTGGTTGGCTAGGGTACGCACCTAAGCCAGGCAGAATCCAACCCTCTAGTCAGGGTAAGTAAGTTACACACCAAAGATAACCTGTGCTCACCCTATGGTAGCTTGGTGCAGAGCAGGCAGGCTTATCATCAGAGACAATGTGTAAAGCATTTGGGCAACACACTCACACAGAAACACAATTAATACACCTCAAAAGAGACTCCACACAGGATTATATAAAAATATATATATATGGTATATTGCATATACAGTGGCGTCTCGCCGAGGGAGTGGTGCGGGCGGTGAGGCGGGGCGGGGAGGGCAGGGTGGGGGGATAGTGAACTCAGACATACGACAGACAGAACTCAGAGGACGTTCTGTCCGTCGTAAGTCCGAGTCCACTACCCCCCCACCCTGCCCCTCCCCCGCCCCGCCTCAGTGCCCGCACCACTCCCTCAGCGAGCCGCCACAGTGCATATAAACAAGACCAAAACAACATGAATCATAAATACTGTGCATATTATGCAAATACTGAGATAGTGCCTATTATCCTGGACAATGCGAGAATCAAAACGACATCTATCATAACATCAGTGCATATAATGCCAGTTTAAGCTAAGGAAAAGCACATGAATTATCAAATATCACCATAAATACTGGGATTGCAAAATCTCACCAGAAGCACATAGGGTGCAGCGCACCTGCACTCCTATTACACTTTATATGTTTATTAGACATTCCACGTCAGGCACAGGAGCACCTGCAAGCCTACTAAATGTACTACGGTAATTCACAGCTAAGTTCCTGAATGTGATCGGTTTTTAGTGACAAGCGGGGGTCTACATCGAGGTTTTACCCCGTGATGACACCACTGGTCAACTGCCCCCAAATAAAATCCCAAGAAGGGGGGAACACACACTGTAGAATCAGCAGGATGCCCTCTCTGGGTCCCCCGCTTGTGGAGTATTCAAATTGCAGCTACCTGCGAGGGCGTGGTGCAACTATAGCCGCTCCCTACCTTTTTCCCCTCCCCTTGGCCCTTTGGTTGTGGCTTAATGGAATCCTCATAGATCCCAAAAGAACCGGGAGAGGGCAAGCCAACCAGTCCCTGGAGAGCACTGGGGGAACAAAGAGCAGGCGGGCAGTTGGCCAGCACATATAGGCGGTTTGCAAAGTGGCAGTCCCACCTGCAGCCCACAGTCAGTAGGCAGTAGGCCAATACAGCAAAGCAAGTAGTCCAAATGGCGGTTTCTCCTGGCAGCACAGCAGTCATCTGCCAATGTTCAGTTTGTAGAGCTAGCAGCGTCTGGTTACAAGTTCCACACAGTGTCTAAAAACATGGGGACCGATGTGTTATAAAAGGGGAGTTTAAGGCTTGGCAAGTAGTTTTAAATGACAAGTTAAAGAGGCAGTAAACAGCACACACAAGCCCTGCTGTGGCAAGCCTGAGACAGGTTTGAAAGGCTACTTCGGTGGGTGGCACAAGCAGTGCTGCAGGACCACTAGTAGCATTTAATTTACAGGTCCTGGGTATTTGGGATACCACTTTACAAGGGACATAGAAGTAAATCAAATTTGTCAAACAGCTATAAACTAATCATACTATGTTTAGAAAAGAGAGCTCATGCACTTTAGTGCTGGTTAGCAGTGGTAAAGTGCCCAGAGTCCTAAAGCCAACAGAAAGAAGGTCAGAAAAATAGGCAGAGCAAGGCAAAAAGTTTGGGGATAACCCTGCAAAAAGGGCCATGTCCAACAACTAGTCTTTGAGGACTGCCTCTCACTGTGTGCCATACCTCTAGACAAAAACATGTATAAACGTGCTACTCTTCTCTCACACTCATCCAGACAAAAGCACACCTGAGAGCAGCAACAATGTGCACGATACGGCGCATGCAGAACCAGATTTACTAATATTTTGCACTGGAATTGCACCACTTAAGTGGCGCAGCCCCAATGCAAAAGCATTTTAGCATTTACTAAGCCATGCAAATCAGCACTGCTTTGCATTACTTTGTGTTACGTAGGAGTTACATGGGGAGCATGGGCGTTCCTGTGCATCCATCCATGTATGTAGATGTAAATGCAGATTTATAAAGACTTGCAAACCTGGGCTTGTGCCAATATTGTTCACCTATCTGACAGATGCGTAATGAGGAGAAATATCTTCTTTTCTCCTCATTACTTCAACTTTCCAAGTGTGCTGCATTCTGCAGCAAACATAGAGAGAGGACTATACCACTAAGGATTGTTTTTGTGCAGGAAGGAATCCCTTCCTGCACAAAAACAATCCTGCCCATAACGCAGGCAGCTTGCACTATGGTGCAAGGGTGTCTGTGTTTGCACTAGGCAGCCACAAGTGCGCCAGTGCATAGAGGGAGCTGAATAGTGCTGTATCTATGGAATATATGTTGCTGTTTAGCTCTCTTTTATCCACGTAATGCACCACAGCATCTTGCCTGGATGTGTTGTGTTGCGTGACCTATTAGTAAATATGCCCCACAGTTTTTTATTTAAGTCGGTGGTTGCAGGTGGGGCCCACTGGCACTCATTTTGGGGGATATTATTCCTCAACAAACTTTGATCCAGAGCAAGCGAGAGAGAAAAACGGAAGAGTGTAAGAAAGAAAAACACTGACGAATGGAGAAAGCAGGGATTTAAAAGAATCTGCAAGGGTGGGATAAAGATGTAGGGAGTATTTGGTGCTGGATTACTGAGGTATGAGGCGGGACCAAGACCAGCAGCCTTGATATTCAACACCCTGGCGATAGCGCTAAAAGCGGGCTTCTGAGCAAAACTTTGGGCCCGAGACTTCTCTTTTCACAAATTGAGCACTATGCAAACAATTGAGTATCTCAGGTCTGATTCCAAATGCTATCCACATGCCCTTCCAACCAAGCATGCGTGCTCCGGCCTGCTTCAAAATAGATAACATTGAGCACTTCAAGACGTCAAAATGGCGGCAGCCTACTTTACAAATGTAAAGTAACAGAAGCTGGAGCCCCAAGTCCACCACCACTGATCCAGGGGTGGCTCCTTATTCCTGTGCACATCCAGTAGTCGGCGAGTCCTTCTTTGCCTTCAGTGGCATGTGTAGGGAAGTAGGGGTAAGAAAAAACAACCCAGCGCTGCAAAGAGTGCTTTCCATGGCCACTGGGGAAGACAGGAAGAGAGAGTTCAGCTGCACAGGTGTAATTTGCCTTTAAAGGAGTATTGCTTTCACATGGTGAACAGCAATAGCAGGGTAAGATGTGAGAGGGGGCCTTGCACAGATCTGAAAACCTAGCACAAATGGGCCAAGATTTTCAGGTTTAAGGGACAAATTGCATCTCTGACAGGGGTGCCACACATTTCTCAATATACCAAGCTGTCACTCGGAAAGAAGAACCTGAATAACAGCTGACAAGGGGCAAAGATGAGAAACAGAAGTAGAACATAATACTGGAGGAGGGGACACAGTTGTCAGGGACAGCAGGAAATGTTAATGTGTGGGTAACTAAGGCTGCAGAACAAACAATTTTGAAAAGATTGGAGGACAGCGTGGTTAAACGTGTGCCAGGCAGGAGCAGGACATTTAAGAGCATCATGCCATTAATTATGCTTGATGACAGCACTTTTCCGAGCAGGAACAGAGGCAGCAGGTGAGAGGAGAGCGTGGAGACCGATATGTGTGCAGGCATGCACTTTGTAGGAAGAACACACATAAATAGCGTAATTATTATGTAAATACAGGAAGCTGCGCAGAGATGATGGACCACTGGGAGGGCTGTCACACTGGTACTAAAACACAGCCAAGAAGGGAGAATACTGCATTTAACTTGCATTGTGGAGTGACAACAGTGCAGGATTGTTCAGTAACCTATCCCTGGACGCACTCTGGCACCTGTAATGGTCACAAAACTCTAAAAATGGCACTGATTGATACACTGCAGCTCTGTGGTGAGCACAGCAGTGACGTTGTTGCTGTGAAGCAATGCCAGTGAATCGTGATGGAATTGTTATCTATTTATTTATTTATGCAATTTTATATAGCGCGGACTTTACCCAAAGGTGTCAGAGCGCTTTACAATAGAATCAAGGGCGTTACATGAGGAGATTTACAAACTTACGTTACAGAAAAAGTAAAATGAAATAAGAGCTGGCAATCACAGCAAACTGTTATGTAACAGTAGCAGTGAAACTCTATCATCTCGTGGTAATCACAACAGCTGTGCACTGTGGGATTGCTGTGTTACAGTTCCAAGGATGCACTCTTGTGATTACAACAAAGCTGGTATTGCTGTATAACAATAACAGTGTCAACATCTGGTTGTCTGGCGGTCACTGGAATATTTGTGCAACAATGTAAGTGATGCCCTCTGGCTCGCGTCATGGTCACAACTGTTCTGAGAGTTTTGTGAAACATTGACAGTGTTTCACTTTGACTCAAGTGGTGGTCAAAATAGTGGAGGGTTGTTGCTTAAAAATGTAAGCCGTGTGCTGTCGCGCAAGTGGTGGTAACAGACGCGAACTGATATTTGCGCTTCTACACCAAGTAACACTACGTAGAATTACCCGGGGCACTAATAGTGCCACGCAAAATATGGAGGTGGTGAAGTAATATTCAGGCACACTGGCACGTGTGATGGTGAGAGATTAACGTTGTGGATTATATTTGCATATATTTGCATTGTCCTGGTAACAATGGTATGCATTGACAGAGCTGACAGAAGCACTAGTGAATCTGAAGTGCACACGGGAAAATGAGAGCAATGATGTGAAGAGTGGCAGGGGTCACAGGATTCGTTTTTTTTGCTTTTCATGGGTACGCTGTGGGAAGTGCAGAGGAGGACGAGTCACTAAAAGCTCGAGCGAGGCTGGAACCAGACGCCTGGCTTTGGCTCAGCTTGAGGTTCTCTTTGATCCCCGAGGTCAAAACAAGCAGAGCCAAGGCTTCTGCCTGCCACCCATGCGTTAACCTCAGATGCCAAGATGTAGGCCCAGATTCACAAACATTTTACACTGGGTTTGCATCAGAACAAGGGGGGGCACGAGTTTTGGGGGCGGCGGCCTCCCCCGCTCTTACATGAGCAAACGCAGGAATCGTCGTCAGCACCCCCCTCCCCCCCCCCCCCCCCCACGCTCTTTAATGCGGCTGCTGCGGCAAAGGCAGGGACTGCCACAGGCGGCAAAGTGGCTAGCTTATTCTGGATTTACTTTCCAGCGCAAAACTTGTCTTTCACTGGAAAGTTCCTTTAAAGTAACGCACAGCAGCGCTATGCGCTGCTTTGCATTACTTTGCATCAAGGGAGCATTGAATTCTATGAGTGGTACATGGAAGTTCCCATGCAACCAATTATGTTTTTTGGCACAAAACCCTATCTACTAACAATATTAAACAGAGTATGCACCAAAAAATAACACCTCTCTGAAGCAGGCGATAGAAAAGGGAAATGCTTTTATTTCTCCTAACTTTTCCCACTTTGCATGTGAGCTGCACTGTACAGCACACAACCAAAGTGGGAAATGTTTTAAAGATAGTATAACCATTGTATTTTGCACCGGAAAGGTACTCTTCTAGTACACATACTATGCAAGACATGACACAGACCCCATTGCGCTCTGGTGCATCTGGATTGTGCACCAGCACTAGGGAGGGAGCAGGACAGTAGGTGTGGTGCTTCCGTGCTCTCTCCCTCACTCAATGCAAAACAGTAACTTTGGAATAAATCCTGCTTTAACCAAATTTGTGATCCTAGGTAAGTATTTTATCTCACCAAGCCTCCTTTTTCTCAATTATCAAATAAATGAGGTCTTCAAATACATAAGTTCATGATGAGAGCTGTTTAAACACCTCATATTTCAATCAATGGACTATAATCTTGCTCTGTCTGCTATAAGGTGAAGGCCACATATTGGATGTACATGACAAGTGACTTGCTCTTAGTTCACTAATGGTATTGTGGCCAGGTTTTTCGTGATATATGTTTCTAAATTCATTTTAAAAACTATCACTTTTAATAAATAACTCTTAATCCAGTGATTCAATCTGATGTACGAAGATGAAACACTTCCACATGTTAAAGAAATACCTTGTTTTGAATTTTGAAGAAACTTTTTCATATTTTTTATATGATGTTTATTGCATGATATACGTGCAACAAGGCTCGGCTCATGCATGCGCTCTCTGAGCCAAGCTGGGACCCTGGCTCAGCTCTGGATCGGCCCTTTGTGTTAATCTGTTGGCTCACCCATCTCTAGGGAAGTGGCAGGCACTGTGGGCAGGAACACAGCCCCTCCCCAAGTGACACCTACATTAACCAAAGGTGAGCAGACAAAGCTCCACCAGACTAACCCATTCCTAGCCCGGCCTGCCCTGACCTCCCACCCCTGGCCCTAACCTTAGACCATCACCTGCCCTCTCACTGACATCTCTGGCCTACTTTGAGCAGGTGGAAAATGTCAGTAAATTAGTCTCCAGAATCAGGCAAAACACATATGATCGGACTTGGGAATCCCAGGTCTAAGTGGTTATTCTCCATTCAAGTGGCAAAACTCATAATTGCTGGACCACAATCAGGCAAACACATGATATGGGTCATAGGCCTTCACAACAAGTGGCCCGTTAATTGCTGTGACAATTATTGTACCTAATAAAATCTAATTGAGTCGAGTCAGAATTTATCGGGTGTGATAAATGCTACCCAATTACTTGTTTCTGGGAAATAACGTGGACTTTGGTGCTTGCCACACCGAAATCACATGGTCTGGTAAATACCGGTTGCCTGATTCACAAATATAAACTTACTCTTTTATGGAAGTTTACATTTTTTGGGGGTATTCACAAACTACGAGTCAATAGTAAGTTTAAGACTGCAGAGGCTCAGCAGTTGAGGAGAACTCCTCACTTTTAAAGATAGGACAGCCCTATCTACTTATGTGTGGAATTCTCATTCATCAGTCGTAAACTTACTATTAACTCATAGTTTGTGAATACCTAAAAAAAGCAAGCTTACACAAACGTTTATGTTTACCTTTGTGAATCAGGCCCAGTGTATTTTGCCCCCAAAACTTTTATGCAGGTTTTGACCTGCTGATATTTAGCTCAAAAATCATAATGGCGATATGTGCAGTAATAGCTTTTACCAAACATAGCGCAGTTAACCGGGCTGCTCGTAATGAAGTCTTTAGTAGTCCACCTAAGATCCAGTTAGTCATCTGACTTCCTTAAAAGTGAAAAAACCTTCACCCACTTCCTCTTGCATGCTTTATCATTGGATCCTTCTCACCCTTATCGGGGTTTATTCGTTTCATGGTTGGTTCTATAAATGCTCTTCTAGGGATATGTCCTTATTTCTTAGAGGCTAATTTTCTGCGTCTGAGGGAATTCTGATGTAGATGATGATTCCTAAATATGTGTCCCTCTTGGTGAGACTTCTTTATAGGACCATGGATTTAAAAATGTGTAGTAGATGCGAACTAAATCCAATTTTATTTTTATGCCCCTTTTGATTAAGTATATACAACAGCAAATAAGGGATTTTAATGAACCTTTATTGACTAAAGTGATAACATGTTTCTGCCCCCCCCTCTGTTTCAATTCCGTTTTTTTATTTGCTTTTGACTTTGGTCTTCCTCGATGGATCTGCACCAAGGGCCTCATTACGATGTCGGGTGGAAACTTTCCACCGACTCCGACTCCGTCTCAGAATCAGAACCGACCGACTTGCGGTCGGCGGTTCCGCCTGACCGATTAAGGTGCAACCGAACAATGTTCGGTCAGAGTCCCATTGACTTCTATGGGAGCCCCTATTCTGCCCGACAACACAGGCTCCTATGGGGAAATGGGGTGTTTGCAGAAAACCCTGCACCCTGTCGCGGGCACCCCATTGTGCCTGCCACACAGTGCAGGGTTTTAAAGGGGGGTCCCTTGGGTACCCCTCAGCCCTCACCCGGAGGACGCACAGTGAAGGGGACCCTGCCAGGGGCCCCCAAAGTCACTTTCCGACAGCCTTTTTGTGTCGGACAGGCCAACTCGGTAAGGCTGTTGGAAACCGGCATCGTAATCACTAGGTCGGAAATGCTGTCCATAGAGCTGTGCGATGCGGTTCCAACCGACATGGATGCTCCAAGAGCCATTCGGAACCGATTCGGAAAGACCGTGCGGTTTACAATCCGACCGCGAACATCACTATCGGTCGGGCGGATTGTAAACCAACCGAGTCGGTCGGAAGAGTTCTGACACGGTCTAGGGGATTCCTAATGTCGGGAGGAGGCTTTCCGCCCGACATCATAATGAGGCCCTAAATGTGGTACTTGCTTAGCATATGTAGCTAAGGTTTGGCATGACAAATTTTAAGCAGTTCTGTATAAGGGAAAAAAGACAAGGAAGCCAAAAGCTGTTTTTCCCAATTTTTTTTATCACAATCATGTGGTTGCCACTTTCTTTAAAAAAAATAAACACAATTTTCTCAAAATCTAAATTTTCTGAAAAATCATGAATACCAATTTTTTTTATTTTTATAAAAATTGTCAATTTTAAATTAAATACGTATAAACAATAAGACTATTGTTTGGTGGAGGCCCTTGTGGGATGAACAGGCAGGTGGTGCAGGGCTATGAATGTTTGCAGCAGGTATATGGGCAGATCCTGACCTAGGAAACTAAACTTCACTGCCAGCTCCCGTTATGAAGGCTGTGAGTAAAGGAGGATGGTCCCCCCATAGCCTGGCATTTGCCCTGATCCTGCACACAACCCCACTACACAAACAGCCAAAGGCCATCTGCAGCGCAGAATAGGTAAATGCCAGGTGAATGTAGTACATCAGAAAAAAGTCGTAGAAATTCATTAAAAAATAACCACAGCTACATGATAGCGATAGACCAGCAAACACAATCCCGAACAGGCCTGAAATTCAACAGTTATTGTATACAACGTTTAAGACACACCATAGCTTACGACACCTGTCAAAATCAGTAGACAATTTGCTGGTGGTTCAAGAAAAAAAGTACTGTCTACCAAGAGCAAAACATGGCTGGGGCAATGAGATATGGTGTACGCAGTATACCATAACTGGCAAACTTCATGTATTTTTCAAGTTTGTGTTTGCTGAACCATTATTAAGCTTTAACTGTGATTTTCTCAGTGACCTTAGAATATATGTACATGTGCAGAGCATAATGCATGCAGTAATAGATAAGTGAATCTGTGTTTATTTTTTTTTTTAAATATGTCTTTATTGGCATTTCAAAGTGCAAGGAGAAAGCTCACCAGTTATATTTCACAGCAAGGATCAATACACAACTGTGCCATCCTACATTTTTAATGTGTACAATGCACTAATACATGGTCAAAATAATCATAATCTCACTCCGCCCATGGACATAGATCCAATGTACAGTTCACAAAAACAGCAGTCATTTTCAATACAAACAAGCTTATCTTTGTTAATATCTCACATTCAGGGGTAAAGAAGCTGGTAAGTAAAATCTTGCGTAAACATGAGCCACCAAATACAGTGGAAAACGAAATAAAAATCAATATCAAACATTAACATACCCAACTATTCCCCCAATCCATATCCTCCCCCCACGCTTCCGATCGCCTACCACTTCCCAAGTGAGAAGGTCACACCACTCTGCATCTCAAGCCACCCTTTGTCTCCACACCCCATAAAAGCCCCATTTAGGCCTCCCCCGGGGGGTACCATTACTCGTCCATTTTGTCCATGCCCGCAACCCCAAGTTAATCTCTTCCGTTGGGTCCTCCCCAGCAGGCTCTATCAATGCTTGCGTCATAGCACTCCAGGAATGTAAATCATCCATAACCCTACTGGCTCTCTGAGTCCTCCGCATATGAGCCTCCTCTACTCCAGCGCATTCAATCAAATCTCTTTCCAGTCCTCCACTCTAGGGGACCTAGGGCTGATCCAACTAATCGCTATGCGCCTCTTAGCAACTATTAATCTCAGCATTGTGAATCGCCGGCGTAACTTTTTCTTCAGGTTATCAGGAAGGAGACCCAGCACACACTGCTTAAAAGATACACAACACAGTCCACCCTGTCACCTCCCGAAGATGGTGTAATATCTCGGCCCAGTACAGCATGATATCCAGGCATCACCACACAATGTGCAAAAAATCAGCCTTTCCAGTATAGGGTAGCTCAACGACCTGGATGGATAAATCATGCGTATCCTCTTTGGAGATAGATATCTCATGGGCACTATGTTATAATGAATTAGTTTAAACTGTGTGCTAACAGATACCCTGCATACTGCTGCATGAATCCTAGTCCACTCTTTAGGTTCAAACTGATCACCATTGTCGTACTGCCAGGCTCCTTCTATCTGGAGCGGAGTCAGATGCCTATCCGCATGAAGCACACAGTATAGATGTGTAATAAACTTACGACCCCCTGCCATAGATAGGAGCGTTACCAAGGTCTGCGAGGGCTCTGGCACCTCAGGGAACAATGGCCAAATTTGGTAAGATGTTGCCACTATTTTAGCATGTTGGAGACACTGTCCTCGCCCTAACTCAAACGTCTCTATTGCGTCCGGCAGGGTTATAAAGTGCCCAGCTGGAAACAAATCCGACATCATTAGACAGCCACCCTCCTGCCATTGTTCTACTGTCATGGTATGGCGGGACATCTGTTCAAAAGGGCACACTATCCACACGTATAAGTCTGGAGCATATGGTGCCCTACCCAAAACCCACCTCACTGCCCTCTCCCACAATCGGTCCATCAGACGGATCAAATGTGGAAAGCTGTCAGGCTTCACACCTCCTCGCTTCAACAGTGCCCAAAGTTGGTGGCCATCGTGAGTGCCTTCCAATAGGGCCCTTTCCCAGTTGTGTTCACCATCTAGCCAATGTATTGCAAGTTGCAGATGTGCTGCTAAATAATAAAGTTCCAGATCCGGGACTTCCATCCCCCTTCTATCCCACTCTCTCTGGAGGGTTCTGAGGCTCACCCTACTAGGTCTACCAGCCCACAGGAGCTCCACCTACAGGCAGTCAAGCTCTCAGAACACCCTTCTTGGTATCTCGTATACAGCCCCTTGCATCACATATAAGCAGCGGGCAGTATCACCATCTTTATAAGTGATATTTTCCCCATCAGGGACAATTTCAATGTGTTCCAAAATGCTATGGAAGGGCGCAGATTTCCAATCACCCATCCCATATTCAGGTCATATGTCCGTTGTTCCCCGTGGGTGATATTCATGCCAGATATTAAACATTATCTACCTGCCATGGTACCCCAATATCTGGCAACCTAGACAGGTGCAAACCTTGTAGCAGTACCAAAGGAGAGAGCCGATTTTACCCTATTAGCATGAAGTCCCGAAAATTCCCAGAATTCACTCATTACATTTAATAGTATTGGACCTGATATGTCAGGCTGGCATAAATATACCATAGCGTCATCCGCATAACGCGACACTACATGGTCCAAAGTCCCAACCCTTATGCCCCATACCTGTAGGGATTGACGGAGGCGACATGCCAGAGGCCCCATGGCCAGGGCAAATAACACTGGGGAACGGGGGCACCCCTGCCTAGTGCTCCTCTGCAACAGGATTTCAGCAGATACATATTTGCCTGTTCGCTCTCTCGCACGCGGGCAACTATAAATGTGAATTTGTATTTATTAGTAGCCATGGTCTAAAAAATGTGTGATTGGATCGTATTTATGTTCACTGTCTAGGCATACATATATACATATATATTATTTAGAGAAAGTGTACTAATAAACATGGATTCACACATTTATTTAAATTGTGCGAAGGTGTTATTACCGGAGTAGAATGCAACTGAATTGAGAAAACTCTGATGATTGTCTCCCAGATTCTATTCTAGAATCTGTTTTTTGAAGAAAACTACTCGGGCGATATTCACAAGACCTAGCTACCAGTCGCGGCTCCTGGAGGGAGTGCTGCGGGCGGTGGGGCGGGGCGGGGGGGGGGGGGGTGGGGGTAGTAAACTCCGGCATACGGCCGAATGGAGGTAAGTACATAAATAAATAAATAAAATGAATTACATTGCGTGCGCGGCACCCCCACCTGCCCCTCCCCCGCCCCACCGCCCCGCAGCACTCTTTCCAGGAGCCGCGACTGCTAGCTACTGTGGTTTTATCTGACTCACAGATTAACCCCCTTGTGTTGTGGATATGATTTAACGTTGTTCATACCTACTGCACATGAAAAACGTGCCTGGCAGAAATCATACATGAAAATCGGCTTAGTGTAGCATGCTACTTATTACATTGTTGAGCGAGGAGTGAGGAATTATGACTAGTGCAAGGCTTGCCCTTTATGAATCATGGCCCCTCTCCACACTCAACAATGATAATAAATAGAATATTACACTGTGTGCATCTGCATATATTCTATACTCACTGGAAAAATAATCAGTTATAGATTCTGTTCTCTCTGCTTATTTTTATACCATCTGTCGTTTTCTCTCTCTCACTCTTTCTTCTTTTGTCTTCTCTGTCACGCTTCTCTTTCTCTCCCACTATTTCCCTATGTTCTTCCCTTTCACTCCCCTACAAACACCACACTTGTCTCTGATCACTTTTTAACTCACTTAGCTTTACTTTTTGACAGTTTTCCCACTCTCTCGCCATATTTATCTCTCTGCCTGTCTTTCTCCTCACCTCTCTGTCTGTTTCCTGCTCTCTCTTGTGCCTTCTCGTTCTCTCGCATTCTGGCTAGCTCATGCATCACTGACTCTCTCAACTCTTCTTTCTCGCCTCTGTGTCATGTCTGTCTCTATCTGTTGATATATGTCTCTCTCTTATCTCCCTCTCTTCCTTTCGCTCTTCTTCTCCTTGTGTATCACTCTTTCTATCACTGTCTCCCGCTCAATTCTTTCTCCCTCTCTCTCTCTCCCTCTTTCTCTCCTCTCTCTTTAAATTTCCCATCCATCCCTTTCTCTCTCCGCATCAACCGCTATTTCAATCTCTGTTTCTCTTTCATTCCCTCTCTCTCCGCCCCCCTCTCTCTCCAGATCTGCCCTTCTATCTTTTTCTCTCCCCTTGTCTCTCTCTGCCTCTCCTTCTCTCCCTCCCTCCTCCATCCCTGTCTATCTGTCTTCTCTCTCGTCCATTGCCTTTCCTTCTTGCTCCTTTGATACGATTTATCAGCCTCTCCTTAGTCCCTTTCACTTTGTCTCTCTTCTCTCTCCCTTACTTGTCCTGACGTCTTCCCCCTCTAAAGAAACACATCCTGAAAGGGTTTGACTTTGGAGCTTCACACAATATTTGACACTAAGCTGACATGTAAACAAAGTCCTGTCGAATAATTACGGATGAAAGCACTGCCTCCCCGTCCAATCTCCCCTGGAAATGAATTATAAGATGTGAGGAAGGCGCACAGCAGGGGATGGAATATGTTTTACAGCTCAAAACATCTTTGCGCAGAAATAGACCAGTGGTGGTTAATTATGCTTAGCAGGTACTGCGTTCCCATTGGATAAAAGTATGTCAGCCGTCTAAGTGCCTGGAAGGAAGTTGATTCTGGGCACTGGTGTGCAGGCACTGAATGGGTGAGACGCACTCCAATGGTTGCGCCACCTGTTGGCAGTGTTATCTCTTGCCAGGTGGTTGCCACTGAGAGACCAAAGCCTTGTGGCTTCCAACGGGTCCTTCAGCAGAACAGTAGTCCATAGAAAGGATATGTCTTCTTAAGAAAAGCTCTTCCCCTCTGCTGACCTCTGTTGACAAAAGGAACAGGCTTCTAAACATAAATGTTTTTTTGTGGGTGAGATCGGGCAGCCAGGGGAACCCTCTCTTGGTGAACTAGACCGTTTCATTCAAGATTATTTTAGTAGGTGAGTATACATATGTGTATGTATATGGTATTTCTATAGGGTGAATCTAGCCAGGGCCTTTTTATGCTGCCCTTCCTTGCACTAGAAGAGATTAGGCCAAAATTGGTGAGGATGTTTAAGCAATTATGTGAGGGTGTTTACATGTATGTGCTGGCATTAATAGCCTATTATTTTAGAGCAATATAGAGTGAACCTAGAGAGGCAAATATAGGATCAAGTAAATGTAAAACTTTCACCTGTGAAGTAAGGCAAATTTTGAATCTTTACACTGTCAAAGTCAGGCAAAGTTTTCTGACTTTGCCTACAATAAGATTCCCCACTCACAGGCCCATATAACGGGGCTCTTTCCTTGCCGCAGATGGCCTGTCCATGAAGGATAGGTAATCCGCAAAGCTAAACACCTAAGTGTGCATGCATTCTGGATCTCGGTATGGTAGGAAGATGCAGTATGTCAAGGAAGGAAGGGCTGTGGCATGAGGGCAGGGAGTGTAGGACCCAGGGGTAGTAGAGTGCAGAAATAAGACAGTTTCCAAGGGATAGTGTGACCATCTCTCCACACGGTGAGCATAGAGCCTTTGACGTACACAATGAGATACTGATGAAGTTGAATGAAGAATTCATCTTGCGGGATCCCTTTGAGGAAACCAAGATCATGTTACCCTGACAGTGAAATGGCTTGGGTCTTCTTTTATTGGTGTAGTCTTTCCCATGGGGTGTCTCTGCTGCACTTAGGAACACTTTCAAGAAATTGATGAGAAGTACTATTGAATCTGTGTTTATATCTTTCTTGTAAACAAAAGTTCAATTTTGCATTTGCCAAAGGTATTCTGGAGAATGTCCTGAAAGTATCTCGCAGTCTGACATAACATGCTGGAGATGAGCTTCTTAGTGAGTCTAGCAATCTGCACAACTTTCTTCACAGTTGTCATAAAGCACTTCCCTACACCATTTACTAGAGGACATAGTGGTGTTATTTATAGGTGTCGGAAGATCATGTACTCTGAAATTCATGGAAGTCTTTCTCGTTAAATGTCATCAGACTTCACAAACACTAGAATGTCAGATAGTTCTGATATGTGATCCATAGTTATCATTTCAAAATCATTACCAGTGCTTGGAAATGGCACAATCACAGAAAACCTGAAAATCTTGTCCGCGACCAGCAGCGGCTTTGGCCCGAGGGGATAGTGCCTAAGAAGTTAACGGCAAACTCCTTCCATACCAATGTCGTCTACAGAAACTTCTGGAGAGGTTCATAAGCATTTGCCTTGCACGGGGTCTGGCATATGCAGCAAGTGCCAAGAATCTCCTGCACGTGACAATCATGAGACGGGTATCATACTTTTATACAGATCAGTCCCTTCCTGGCCACAATTCTATGGTGACCTTCAAGTGCAAACACCTTCACCTTTTTCCTTTGCAACATGGGATTCAATAGAAGTCCACACTAGTGTTGAGCGAGTGCAGCACGGAATTTGCAGAAAGGCTTCTGTTCCTGAAGTTCACATCATCCGTTCATCTTTTCACCCTTTCTGGGTCCCTCCATCGTTTTGAGGCAATGAATTCAGCCACCAAATCAAGTGTTGCATCATCAGCCATAGCACAAATTATTTTTGCCTTTTTCCCTGCTACTAGACCTGCCTGCTGCACAACAGAGCAAAGATCTCCCTAAAAAATTACTGGCAGTGGAAATCAGGGCAAGGCGTCAGCAACGTTCTGAAGCTTCCCAGTATATATACATTCAATGTTATGCCCCTGAAGTGTTGAGCCACTGCTATGAAAATTTGTCTACCTTTACATTGGCAAAACCATGAGAGATTTGATGAAAATGTAATTTTTTGATGCATGCATTACATTCTGGGTCTGTCTCTTTCCCTCGTTTAATGCTGATGCACAGGAGTCTGTGATAGATCATAGTTGTTCACCAGGGTAACCCAAGATACTTCAGTGGTCCATTGCTTGGACCTGAACGCAGGCTCGATGGGCCGCCCACACCATAGTCAGAATGTCTTCTGGTTGTCCTGGCCTATGAAGCAGGTTTTGTATGAAACTGGAGTTGGGACTCTAGTGCTTCTCCAGCTCAATACTGGTCAAAGCCACAGCCTTTAACTAGTGCCTTTAGACTACAGACACGGGCACCCATTGTTCCCAGGGATTTCGTCTCATCAAGTGGGGCGCTTAACATTCATAGTTTACATTCTTTTTAGACAAACATTACGTGGACAAGCTTTCATTCAGACATATGTGCCAGTGCTTGCTGAGGGAAGTCCAAAGGCAAGTTCCTGACATCAGAGCTAGCACAGTGAAGCAAAATACCCTTCTTGAGTTCCTCATCTGTGATGCCAGTAGTATCAATGTGGGCTTTTGAAATGCTTCACTAAGCAAACCCATTGTGGTTCTGCACTTCGTGATTCACTGGTTTTGAAGGGGGGAGCCATGCCTTCCACAACAGCATCAGTAGGACCATGAATAGCAGTGGAGACATCCCTTGCCAGCGGCTTCATCCTACACCCTAAGGTGAAGGAGGTCGTACCTTTAGGTTCAAAGTGTGAAGGATAGAGAAGTGTGACATGATGGGGGAAGAGAAAAGAAGGTGAGAAGCAGAAGGTAGTGGTTAGAATGTGTATTTTGCCATCTAGATCAGTTGTTCTTAACCTTTTGACTTCTGTGGACCCCCACGTAATCATTATTGGAATTCGTGGAACTCCTACTGAATCCTTACTGGAATTCGGGGAACCCCTCAACTGAGCCTTTATTAGAATCCGAGGACCCCCAACATAAACAATTTTGATCATTTGAACCACAAACCAATACACAACAATACAGAAACATGCATTCATCAAATAAATACACAAATGTTGAAATATTTTATTTAATTCACAAATAAGTCTTTACAAAAATATATATGTGATGGTTGGAGCTTTTCTAAATTCAAATGCACCCACCCATTGTCCATACTATGTTCTATTTGATGCACTTTCACTGCTCACACAAATCATTCTGAAGATACTAATTTAATGTTTTGCCTCCAATTTGAAATTCCTTTACATTGATAGAATGTTTTAAAAGTTTACATTTTGCTGCTTTATTTATATACATTTTGTTAATCTGTTAATCTGAGTAAGCGTCGTGGACACAAGGAGTCTCCAGACCTCTGGTTAAGAGCAACTGATATAGATAATATTAATTGGGCTACTAATGTCTGATAGGGCTGTGAAGGACAAGTCACAATCCAAGTGAGTCTGAGCCTCATGCAAGGCTGACTCTTTCTCATCCATAGCTGACATACAGAGAAACCAGTATTTCAGAAATAATTCAATATCATTAGAGACTAGTTTGCCTCGTCAGAATCACAGTAAAACCCTAGCTAAATCCCAGTCAACTTTGGGGTGGGAGAGCAAGTGAAAGCTCGAGCCCATCTCGAGCCTGAAGACTGGCTCTGGCTCAACTCGATGTCCTGTTGGAACCAGGGGCCCATAATGAGTCGAGCTTTCATGTGGCTTCTGCCTACCACCCTCTGTTCTACCCAGGATTTGGCCTTATGGCCAGAGCTGCTGACTTTGGAACTGGGGAACCAGATTCTAGTCTGGACTATGTCTCAGCATCCTGTGATTCTGGGTAAATCAATTAATCTTCCTGTGTATAAAGAAACATGAATGTGGCTTGTGTAATGTAATTGGTGCTCATATAAAGTGCTACAATACCTTCAGGTCGAGTTCGCACTATATAAAATCTGCAGAAAAATGCACAAATTCTTTAGTGTTGCGTGGCTCAGAAGCGTTTTTCTGTGTTGCCCCTTTTATGTGCAAAGTAGCTTTTTTTTAGAATGAAAGTGACCCATATGCAGAGGGGCAGCCTATTATGACCTTTTCGTCCACGTGGGATTCTTCTTGTCTGGTCTGGACCGTCCTCTTTCCCACCTTAGAACTTCTTCTCCCTCGACTGGACTGCCACTGTGATACAAATCTCTTCCATCTTGAATGCTGCCCTCCACCTAGAAAGTCTTGCAAGAGGAAATCACGCTCATTCCTAACCCCTTTGTCACACTGCTCCCTTGAGTAACTTCAATACAGAAAATGTGCAGCAGACGGCACTATCCTGGTGTACTTGCTCCCGTGACTGCAATCCTCAGATACGTATCTGGATCATGGCAGCTGAAATTATGCGGCAGCGGAGGACCAAATTGTGTGGCAGGAAGAATGAATTGTGTGGTTTAAAGAGGCACATATTTTGATGATATTACTTCCTCATTTTGTCATTTTTACACAGGTTAATACTGTCAGGTCAAAGGTTTCATCTCATTATTATCAGTGTAACACCCAAATACAGCAACAAAAGAAAGGGTGCCAGTCAACCCTTGCAAAGGCCCTTCCACTGCGCCGCACGAAATGTTGCAGTGTTTTTTTTTTTACTTATGACCCTTTTGAGCTAGAAATATTGGGGCTTATTTACAAGGCCCTTGCGCCACTTTTGCGTCATTTTTAACATGGGAAAAGTGACGCAAAGGTGGCGCAAGAGGCTTTGAAATCTGCCCCATTGTTTTTGTTTAAATCTGCAGCCGATGCACCAGATGATGGATTATGCGGCCAATAGGACAAATCCCTAATTATGTGGAAAACACAGTGGGTGCAAAATCGCATAATGTCAGTGGTTCTGATTATGATGTAGGTCTCTGACTGTCACATCCCCAACATATCGGTGTCTGTGCCATCTGTCTGTGTGGGTCAGTCAATACTCGTGAGGTTCATGATCATATTTCTGCATGTAGGAAATCTAGGCCTGCAAAGCTACTAGTCCAAAAATTCCACCATATTATCTGGGATAACCAGCCCCAAAGCAGGAATATCTGACATGCAAAGGTGGTCTTCTCATAATTTGGTAACAGAACGAGGACAAAACATCCCCAAAGAGTAAGGATAGGGACAACTAAATTAGCACTATTAAAAACACAATTAACAATATGTAGACATCTGAATTAAAATTAAAATATTTTAACTAGGCTAAAACATAAAACACTGCCAGGACCAGGTAGGGTCTTTCTGGCTGACAAAAGCCCTGTTTTCATGTAGAGAAGTACACTGAGGTGAACATGTTCAGGAAGAGGTAATGATCCCTAGTTAGTAGGTTGCCCGAAAGAACTGATGAAAGGTTTATAGAACATGCGACACTATGACCTCATTTTTGAAGTCCCTCTTGGGTCTCACTAACTTCCAGTGGTGCAACGAATCCAGCTTAAAGCACTCTGCCTTTTTTTTTTTTTTTTAAATATTTATATAGCGCGAACTCGACCCGAAGGTATTGGAGCGCTTTACATGAGCACCGTATTTACATTACACATTCAGGCACGGGGAGATTAAGTGATTTGCCCAGAATCACAGGATGTGGACGCGACCCCGAGGCTCGAACCCTGGTTTCCAGCACCAAAGTCGGCAGTCCAGCCGACGGACCACATCCTCTCCCTTGCATATAGGGGTTTCTTTTTTTCCGGCTGAGATCTAAATGTGATCTGCAAGACTTCACTGTCACACTCTTGTGATCCCTCTGCTCAGGTCCGCTTCTTGTTTTTCTGTTCTGTGCTTCAGGTACTCTTCCGGAAGTCAAGGTGTTTTCAATTCTGACTCCACTGCTCTGGAACCAGCTGCCCATCACTCGCTGTCAGACTGGTAGCCATTCTGCCTTTCCTAAGGACGGTAAACTGTTTTCGGAATGTTCCTTTGTATTATATTTTTCCAGTTCAATTCTCTTTTTGGAGTTTCTCTTAGCCGTAGTGCCTCTAACAAGTAACAAACTCATTTACTCAAGTCAATACCTGTGGCAGTTTAACAACGCAAGGGCAGTACTATAGAAGCCTTGATTAGGATTTTAAGGGTACTTAGATGAATCTAGGACACTATCTGGAACCAACTTGCTGACCATAGGTACCTTGCCGCATTTCCCCTAGACCCTGAAATATTTTCCACAGTGAGGTCTATGACGCTTTTTCAGTCCATGCGCTTCGTTGTGAGATATGCCCTTCCCACTTGCATTTGTCTATGTTGCCTGATCACATTTTATTACAACAGGAATTACTGCTGAAGCCTTAAGTAGCATGCAATTTGTAGGTCGCCCTATTTCATGACTCTCCCTTATACCCCAGGACAACTAGTAATTCAAAGCAAAAGCTTTTAGGTGTGTCTTAAAGCCTAGCTCCCTGGGTACTGCTTGTGTAAGATCGCAAATGGCTGTTTACAACGCATGCGAATACATCGCATGCCATTACAATGCGGTCGTTACAACGACCGTGTTGTTAGAATGCATACCATTACATCGCAAGTCATTACAACGACTTGCTGTAGGGGGCGCCCTGGACTTAGGAATAGTATTTACTATTCCTACTCCAGTTTGCGCACCAGCAGGGAAGGCGTTGGATTTCAAATCCAATACCAGTGCGCCCCCTACAGCAAGTCGTTGAAACAACTTGCGATGTAATGTTATTCATGGTAACAACGCGGTCGTTGTAACGACCGCGTTATAATGGTATCGCGTTGTGGAGACACCGTTGTAAACACTGTTTCCCGTAAGACCAGGCAACAGAAGTCATCTCTCATGGGCAGAAGTCGGTCAATTCCCAGCTGATGGAAAAAAGGGAGAATGTGTCCCGCAAATAGCTCCCACTTTGCTACGCTGAGACAGACAAGCTAGCTCCCAATCAAGTTAGGCCAGAGTTGTTCATTCTAGTCTTAGATTTGCCATTGGGATTTCCAAGGCTGAAGGCTACGTCTTTCCTACAAAGCCTCAGCAGAGGGTATTTATTGGGCATCTTTTGGTGACTCATTGTCAAGGCAAAAGACTGATGTAACAGAGTAGGGTCCCTTTCCCGCACAGTTCCAAGATGGGTAGTGATAAGTGTACCAGAAACTCTGCATTTTACAAAAAAAGGTTGGAGAACTGAAAGCATTCGCAGAATTGCAAATGAACCACTCAGAAACATGCTAAGATGGAGTGATCTCAAGTGATGTGACATCTCAAGCCTTGCAGCGGTAGCCTAGGGTAAAATCGGTGCTGCCCAAGTAGTGTTCCCAACTCATCCTTTCAGACACGGGAAAAGGCTAGACTTGAGCTGGTGGGAAAAATCTTGTCTAAATGTGCTCTCCCTTCGACAGCAAATACCCATGTTGATGGCATGGTGGCTTAATGAACAAGTACAGACAAAACCAATCGGTTTACACTGTAAAAGACCGAGCTATTCGCTTATTATTTGCACTGGCATTACCACACCAATACCTCTTCCAATGCAATCCGATGCATGCATGCACGCACGTGCGGACGGATGAGTGGCCATCATGGCATTTGGTTTTCTATTAAAGCAAAGCCATTCCAAGGTGATGGACTCCACCTATGCATGCATCATAATGCATACGTTCTCATGCATCATGATACACTGGTGGAAATTTTGGCATTTTTAATGTACCTTTCTAGCATAACTAAAGTCCGTGTTGTGACACGAAGTTAAAGGTTAAATAATAAGGTGCTCAGAATTGTAAAAGTGCTAGCAAGCGACCAGGTAGTACTTTGTCGCTGGTGGGCCCATGAATAAATAAATAAACAAACACATAAATAAACAATGAAATAAATACATGAATGAATAAGTAAATAAATAAAAAATTCAGGGAGCAATGGATGAGTGGATAAATTGGAGGCAAAAAATGTGCATGGGGAACGACGAAAAGTTAGTGAGAGGAAGGGTACAAATAGAGAGTGCATAGTAGGATGGATAAAAGGAGGAATGGTCGGTTTGGAGAGAGAAATAAGAAACATAGCTGTATTGCAGGGATGTTTGGAGAATCAAGAAACACGTGTAACCCCATGAAGTGCTGGAAAGCAAAAAAAAAGAGTTCCCACAAGTCAGCAGTGGAAGGATACATATCATCCAATCAGAATAATAATAGCCCGGAACCCAAAATGTACTTTGGTGAGAAAAAAAAAGGAATAGGAAAGAAAGACATCAAACCAGGAGCAAGGAAGTGAGAAAGAAGTCAAAGCCATCTATTCACAAGGATGTGACTGACCCAAAATCCATTCTAAGTATATATAATGTGTTGGAAGCAATAGTTCTTCAACAGACAGTTAAAGCTATCAGTAGACAAGACCTAAACATGACAAGAGGCAGCTTTGTGGAAACATTTATACTGGAGTGTCTAGCATCGTTCCGTGAGATTTGGATCAATTCCATATTTCCTGGATATCCACATGGGATGAAATTACTTAGAAAAATATAATTTTGAATGGTTTGCAAAACGAGTGGGTAGTCTTAAATGTTGCATGCATCTTGCCCTTGAGGAACAATCCTGAACACCATTGATTTCAGTAGAGCAGTGTTTGTTAGGATTCAGCAAGAAAGAACATGTCTGGTTTGGAAGCAAATGAGCATGGTTAATCCAGCTAGCTAGCCCCAGCCTGGCCAGTCATGCCAGTTAGCTCCAGAAGATAGCAACAATATAGCAGCTGTCCTTCTCACTGTATAGCTACGGGCGTTGATGGAGGTTGAGATGGAAGGGTGATCTGCAAGCACGTAGACCCACAAGATGGTGCAATTTCAGAAAACATGGGCACAGGTAAGTGTTCACCTTTGAGTCATGAGAAAGCCTTTTGTTCCAGGATTGTAGCTTCAAGGACGGCGGAGTAACTAAGATTAGCATACAGTATATCCCTGGGTACCTTAAAGTGAGAATAGCAAATTGCAATCACATGTACATGCACCCACCCCTCATGACATATAAATTAAATAAAAGGGTGCATGGCCGCTGCTTTTTTCACCAATTCTCATTCTAGCCTTTTTGGTATCCTTTTAAACATTCAACAGTATCTCTACGTGACCCACGTTGTTGTACGGATTACTGGGTCTTCTCTGATTAACCCCATTTTTGTTGTAGGAGCACACAGCATGCTACTGCCCCTGTGGCTAAGCTGGTTAGTCCTTATGATAATTATAGTTTGTGCATCTATCTCTCACATACCCTCACTCATCACACCGCCAGGTGCTGTGTCCCATAACTTGATAACTGTACCTCGATGGCCATCACACACAGCATGACAACACTTCCCACGTAGGTTCAAAACAAACACAACACTCTCCCAAGTGCACACCCTATGCAGTGTAATTCATCTGAGTAATCTGCAATACAATACAATAGTAAAGGCGAGTGGCAAAGTCCAGACGACTGAACCAACTGAGGCCCCTGCCACCAAGATATTTCTGGCCAAAGTTAGGAATGAGTAAAGTTACTAGGGGTCTGGGATCAATAAACTACAACTTCAAATGCTGAAAAAGGAAGGGTGTGGGCATCATTTCTGCAATGTGGTCAGTCAGAAGCATTGGACCAAGCGTCCTGGAAACATCTCAACTAGCCTGAGACACTGCGACCAGCCTTAAAGGGGTAGGGTGAAGTTTGATTTGACTAGCTGCCAGGGCTCAGCATACTTTCATTTTCTAATGACCATAAAGGCAGGTTGCGGGCCATATTTATGCAATGGGAAAAGTTAGTAAGATGGAACTAATTGCCAAGGATTCAGCAGGGCTAGCCTGAAACATTCGTTTGATTCTAATGCTGATAAAGGCAGATTACGGACCATATTTTCACAATGGAAAGGGTAAGCAGAATGGGCAGTTGTCTGGCATTCAGCAAGGATAGCCTGAGGCATTGCAACCAGCAGTAAAGTTGTAGGGCGTTCTGGCAGGGCTCAGCATACATGAATCTATTAAAGCTGAGAAAGGCAGAATGCGGATCACATTCCTGCAATGCTAGTCGGAGACATTGCAACCTCCCTTAGTGTGCTAGAGAGTAGTTTGATTTTTTCACAGTAGCAGGGCTCAGTATACTTTCTTCTTCTGATGCTGATAAAGGCAGATTGCAAGTCATATCTTAACAATGGGAAGAGTCTGTGGGACTGGGCTAATTTCCTAGGATTCAGCAAGTCTAGCCTGAGACATTGCGACACACCTTAATGTGGTAAGGCAAGCTGGCAGGGTTCAGAGTACTTGCATCTTCGGATACTGAGAAACACAGATTGCAGTCGATAACTCAACAATATGAAGAGTCAGCAGGATGGGGCCCAATACCCTGGAATCAGCAAGGCTGGCTGGAGACATAGCAACCAGACTTAATGTTTAGGGACTAGTTTGAGTTTTCCTAGCTGCAAGGGCTCAGCACACCTTCATCTTCAAATGCTGATAAAAACCGAATGCAGGTCATATCTCTGAAATCTGATAGGTCAGCAGGATGGGACCAAGCACCTATAAAGCGGCAAGGCTAACGCAAGGCATCGTGACCTGACCAGCGCTAATGCGTTGGGACGTGGTTTATAACAGGCAGGACTCAGCATACTTTCCTCTTCTGATGCCAATAAAGGCAGATTGATGGTCATAACATTGCAATGAGAAGTGTCAGCAGGTCAGTACCAGTTCCCTCGCAAGCAGGGCTTAATTTGTAAACAAACGTAGGTACCAGGGCCATCTTCAGGTGTCCACTGCAGCTTTCACCACCTGTTGCCTCTGCCTGTGCTAGTACCAACACAACTACTAACCATGACACTCCTACAAGTGTGACTCTTCCAGGCCACCCAAAGCGATAACAATAACTTTTGTGGCAGATATTAGTCATTAATAATGAATATTGAATTAATAAACAACTGTTGTAGTTCTCATCCCTAGAATTAAACAAAAAGCACCACCATGTGTCAGACTGTCATAAGTGCCGGTGATAAGAATTAGGTGCCGAGCACCGGAGACCACCGGCTCGAATAAGCACTGCTCGCAAGCCTGAGACTTTGCGACACTCCTTAAGTTGCTAGGGTGTGCTGGCAGGGCTCAGGGTAGTTCTATCTTCTAATGCTGAGGAAGGCAGATTGCAGGTCATATCTCCTCAATGCAAAGGGTCAGAAGGATGGGGCAAAGTGCCAAGAAACCAGCAAGGCTAGACCGAGATATTGCGACCAGCCTCAAAGTGGTTCAGGGTAGTTTAATTATTCCATGCATTGTGCCTGCATGGCCACAGACCAAAGTTATTAAATGAATAACGCAAGCAAAGGATCTGCCCCCCAGAGCAGACCATATCTGCAGTATCCAATAGACTCAATCAGCACACTCAGAGTGGTTTAATTAGGAGTTGTCCAGTTATATGATTGGCTACTATAGCAGAGTTAATAGGTGGGGCAGGGGTAGAGTGGGAACAGACCAGACAAAATAGATTGGAAGGGGATTTAACTTGTGGAGGCATATATTACAGGCATTGGCAAAGAAAGTAGATCTCAACTTTGGAACCTATTGGCTTTGAAAATGGTTTTAACATTGCAGCACAGTATCTCCAAAGCTGTGCTGCATGGCCCAAAAAAACCCAAAAAACATGTTTTTGATGCATCCAGACCGATCATTTTGTAGGCACACTCGCCACACGTGCTTGCCCACAAACGTATGCGGCTGCTTTTTTCTTTTTACTTACCGATGTAAGTTTGATCAGTAACTAAAAAGAAAAAAATATATTGTACAAGTTTTTTTAAGTGGGTGGGGGAAGCAATGCTGGGGTGAGAAGCTACACGAGGGGCATGGGTGGGGGTTGAAGCAACATGGGGGTGCAGGTAGATGGTGCAAGCAAAACAGGGGAGAGGGTGGGGAAGCAACATAGGGTCGCAGGTGGGGATCAAAGAAAGGACTGCAAAGTGGAGCTGGCAGGGAGAAAGCAAGTGAGAAAAAAGGCGATGCAGAGGAGTAGGGAGAAGCATATTGGAAAGAGAGAGAGAGGAGCAAGGAGCACAGCAGTGTGGGGGGTTCAGAAGCACATGACGGAGACAGTGGGAAAACACAAAAACTCATACTCTCTCGTAGAGTGCTTAAATGAAAAGAAAAAAGTAGCACCTGAAAAAGTGAGCACTGGAAGGACACAGTGATGCGTCCATGCACCAGGAGAGGGAGGCACGCAGGACAAAAAATGACAGCCCATACACAACAATAAATAGGAAGCAAGCAAATAAGAGTGACAATAAATCCAACCAATGGTAAGTAATGGATGAGCTTTAAGCCCACTGTAAGCTAAAATATGTCTTGCAGCAAACCTAAAAAGTACTTTTCACAAAGCATACAGGTCAAAAAAGAGCTGGGTCGAGATTGAGCAATCTAAGAACTACCAAATGGGTGCCATGCTGCTGTCCTACCCAAAATAATGGAAGCTGCTTGCGTAAGTTACCTTTCACTAAACTGTCTCTTGTTAATCCTGAAATGTAATTTACTGATAATAATGTAAGTGAAAGTTGTTCATGGATGAAATTTTAGAAGGTCAGGAAGTTGACTCATTATGCAAACTAGAAATAAAAAGGGTCTTTGGGATCCTCAAAAAGTATTGGGGTGCACGTAGAGAAGCAGCAGGGTAACACAAGGAAAGCAGATTTGTTTTTACTGTCAGAACAGCAACCTACCAATTGTTTTTTTCTCACCGTCATATGTGCAGGGTGCCCCTCTAGCTGGGGTCTGAGCTTTGACCTGACTAGGGCTTCCCTGACTGGGTCTTCCTCGCCTTTGAGAGCCTGAGCGGGGCATGGGATGTGAAGCCTTGCTCAAATGTATGCTTCCTTCAGTCTAGTAGGGGTAGGTGGAATTTTGGCCCTTTCAAGTTTGTGTGGTTTCTTCTCAGGCTGCCATCTTTTATTGCTTCTCACATCCTTCCTCCTTAATGGGGTGAATCTGTTCAATAGTAGACAGTATAAAATAAATATGGTGCATGGCTCCTGCTTTTGTCACCAATCCCCATTCTTGCCCTTTTGGGATCCTTTTACTCATTCGACAGTATCTCTGCCTGTCACATGTCACTGTATAGATTGCTGGGCCTTCTCTGATCACCCCCTTTTTGATGTATTGGCACACAGCATGCCACTGCCTCTATGGCTAAGCTGGTTAATCATTATTAGAATTATAATTTGAGCATCTATGTCTTACATACCATCACCCATCACACAGCCAGGCGTTGTATCCCATAACATGACAACTGCACCTTGGTGGTTATCATGCACAACATGACACATAGGCTAAAAACAAAAACAACACCCTCCCAACCACACACTCTACATGGCATAGCTTGCTATTTATGTGGGTATGCACTTCAGCTCCCCACATAGGGGTTGTAAGCACTATATAAAAGCCACAATACGATACAATATAGCACATGGACACCTCTAAACATAGCTCACATAAGTACTATATATGCACACACATACAGAAATACACAAAATGTATCCAGCAGTGTGAGAAGTTGGCCTGGTATATGCTGTTCACTAATTAAAGTGGACACCTTGCACCAGGGCAAATCGACTCTTATGGTAGATAGGTTTAAGACAACCTTTTAAAGAAAGCTATCCTAGTGGTAGCTGTGGAGAGCAGCCTTCAGGCTAAGTCTCGGAGGAATGTAAAGCAGCTTGTTTTACCATATAATCTCTTGAATCACCAAATGAAAAGACACCACACAGGTATATATATCAAATATATATGTATTTATTTCTAAATAACTCTCTACTAATCTCTTTATGAGATTAGAAGACAAACATATGCACAAATCAACGTTTCACAATAAGTTAAGCACAAAATATGGCTGGGGCCCTAGGGGCGTACCAGACCATATACTAAGTAAGAGACTTAGAAACAACGACTTGCAAGGAGACAAGGCCTAGGGCCTTCAGAAGTGCTGGGGCCTCACGAAACCACCCAAGGCAGGTAAGTAAAGGACCCACGGGGACGCGTGCAGTGTGGATACACAGGCGCGAATCGCCGTTAACTTCAATGGGGCAAGTCGCGGTTGGAAATAAAGAGTTTTAGGATACTTCGGGAGAACCTACAAGCAAGTCACTTACAGGGTAAGTAGTTCTAGGGCCCACACCCACAGGAGCACCGTAGTGCTGGAGTTACCTCACCCAGGGAAGCCGGGTGCACAGGTGTCCTTTGGTGTCGGGTCGCGGCGTCGTTTTCAATGGCAAACAAAGAAGACTTGCTGCTTGCGGGAGCTGAAGAAGTGTCCGGTGGAATCCAAGCCTGGATTCTGAAGAAGGATGACCTGAAAGCAGAGGGGACAGTGTTCAAAGTCACTTGGCAGTGACCCGGGGCAAGGAAGATGGATGCCCACCGTCGTCGGTCGCTTCAGGTCGGTTGCAGGTGCCTTGACTCTTCAGCCACGTGGTCCAGGAGGCGTCGACGACGACCAGGAGCTGGATTCGGTGTATCCCTCGACGTCTGCAGCTGACTGCAGTGTCGGCAACTCGATAGGAGCCAACAAGCCTTGGCAGCAGCAAGTCTCGGGGAGATGAAGAAAAGTCGATGGCGCAGACCAGCAAGGTCTGAGGAACTCACCCAGCGAGGGTAAGTCAGGGCAGGCCTGGAGCAACCAGGGGAGCCCTTTGGTTTGGTTAAGAAGTCTTCTGGGGACCCACAAGCCAGCAGGCAAGGGATCGCGAAGACACCTCGGGCGGAATCACTCAACAGGGGCCCACGGTCACTCGGGACGGTGTAGGCCTCTGATCTTCGGAGGGATTCCTGCTGGAGGTCGGGACCACACGTGGTCCAAAGCACAAGTTCGTAGAACGTTGTGAAGGGGTTGCACTCGACAATAGTGCACGGTACCCAGGGGTCGCGGTTCCTCGTTACTCGTGGGGTCCACTTGCCTCAGCTTCGCTGGGGACTCACGATGGCCTGGGAGAGGTCAGGAAATCCACTTCTTGGGCTGCAGGGACTTCGGACTCCGGCGGGAGCGGCGTAGTTTGCGACCGTCGTTGTCGTTTTTGGTGCCTGCCAAGCAGGGGAGTCACTCCTTGACTCCAAGGGAGATTCTTCTGTCTTCCAAAGGTAGTGGAACGTCGAAGGGCCAGGATTCTTCTGTAGAGCGTCGTCCAGGGGTTATCTGCTTTGCAATGGCAAGGTTCCCCCTCTTATACTAAAAGAGGGGATGGACTAGCTCTATGACCCCACCTATGGGAGGGTCAAGGGAGGGGTGGCTACACCCACTTCCCTTTGTCCAGTTTCGCGCCAGAGCAGGGGCAGGTAGCCCCTGAGCTGGTTTGAACTGGCATATGCACAGAGGAGCCTTCTGCTCCCCCAGTGCAGGACTTCAAAGCACTCTAAGAGTGCACCCACCCAGCCCCAATACACTAAACCCTGTCTGGGAGGTGGTTACACCTCCCTGTGACAGGATGCCTATTGTTGGGCTTCCTCCACTGTGAGTTTCGGTCATCAGCAGGAGGGCAGCCCAGTGTCTGTGACTGGTGGCATCCATTTTGTGATGCCAGGGCTCTTTAGGATTCTACCGCGTTTCCACAGCAGGTACATGTCTTATCCCTCTAGAAGGGTGGAATGCTACCCCCGCCGCCAAGATTGGCGGGGGGTAGTATTCCAAGATGTTTGACACCAAACACGACATGTTTTGATGCAGCCATTCCAAAGTTAGCATTTACCGCGAGGATATAATGCACTTAATAGTATATGGTTTAACCGCATCCACAAACAGCACCAGAGAATAGACTCTGAGAGCTGCAGAGGGGCCCTGCTCAGGCAGAGGCACCCCCTCACATAGAAGCCAAGCACCCTGCCCTCAGGATTGATAGGGCCTGCCTTAGGGGTGACTGATAGGTTTATATGTGTGTGCAGGAGAGATATAGGAAACCTATATCTCAGTGAGGGGTGCTAGCACCACCTCACCCAGGCTGCAGTAGCAGGCCTGTGGTGTCAGATTTAGACTGCTTCCCAGGGGTGGCATAACACATGCTGCAGCCCCTGGTAGGCCTGTGAAGTACCTATGCCCTTGGCACCTAAGGTACCATATACTAGGGACTCATAAGGCACCACAGTATCCAATCACTAGTGCACCTAGAGTGCACTCCATGTCGTTTAGAGAGAGCAGATAGACTGGGGCCCTGAATAGCAGGGTCCCAGTCCAACTAAGTCATAAACCAGCAAAACACCATAAAAAAAGTGGGGGCAACCATATAGTCAGATTCCACCTTCCTACATAACCCCCCCAAACGAAAGGAGATAAGGCTAACCTTGGCCAGTTGAGCCTTTATTGACTAAGTGGCCATATAAGGAAGCACCTGCACTAGCATGGTTGCCCCCTGTCTTATGGTCCACTAAGCAATCCCTCACCCTAAGGGTATGAGAGGGTCTCCACCATGGGGAATCACTACCTGTGGTGTGCTTTGGTAAAGTACCAGGCTGGTGAGGTGTCTGAGTAGGGAAGTGTGGCCCTAGGAATGTTGGCCTCAGCTTTCTCAGCTCACTGGTCACCATGTATGCCTGTCTTTCCATGACTGAGTGGTACTCTGCTCTAAGGGTCAACCTTTGACTGCCTACAGCCGGGGGTTGGGTCCCTTTGGGTGGAACACTGGAGGGACATGGCATGTTTGGAACCTTTTGGTCCCAGGTTTGCCCTTGCCTAACAGAGTCCTTCTGGGGAGGTCCCTACATAAA
Source organism: Calotriton arnoldi (assembly GCA_963921515.1). Taxonomy (NCBI): domain Eukaryota; kingdom Metazoa; phylum Chordata; class Amphibia; order Caudata; family Salamandridae; genus Calotriton; species Calotriton arnoldi. Next base: position 340,723 of record CAWUFW010009980.1, on the reverse strand, counting down.
GGTATGGGGGATCCCTCAGTGGGTTGAGGAATTTCTACCTGGCTAGGGCTACTAGCCTGGGTGCCCCTAATCTGCTGATGGGGGGTTCCTCTGGACAGGGGGCCCTGGGGGTCCACTGACCTCCCTGACCTCTGCAGCCCTGGGCTGACTGAGGCAGGGTAGAGAGGTGCAGGTTACCTGCTCCAGACTGGGTACCACCTTGTAAGGGTCCTCTGCCATCAGGGGGTGGCCAGGCCAGGCCTGACTACCTCTGTGGCAGTTCCTTCACTAGGGGTAGGGTCAGTTCCCTGAGGAGGCTGACCCTTACCTACTGTCTGGAGGGAAGAAGACTTTTCTTCAACCCTTGTGCTCTCTTCTGGGGGAGAGTGGGCCATTCTTCCAGGCTCCATCTCTCCAACATCTTGGGCTGGGGCTGTGGCCATCACAGCCCCACTAACCTTTACAGGGACACCCAACATCTTCAGATGGGTTTGGTGTTCAATTTCAGCCCAGGCTGAAATTTCCAGATCATTGCCCATCAGGCAATCTACAGGTAAGGTTGGGGACACTGCCACTCTCTTTGGGCCTGTGACCCCCTCCCAGCTGAGATTGACTATGGCCATGGGAGTGATCTGTTCTGACACCATCAATGTTGGTCACCTGGTATTTAAACTCAGGTAAAAGCTGGTGAGGGGGACTAGTTTCCCTGCCACCATGGTGACACTAGCCCCTGTGTCCCTAAATGCCACAGCTTTCTGACCATTAATTATTGGCTCCAGTCTGTACCTGCCCAATGCTATGGGACCCATGGTAAAGGTGGCATATCCTACACCACCATCAGAATCTGAGGAGTCTGTTGAGGGGTCCTGTCTAAACTAGGGCCCACCTCTGTTCCTCTTGCAAAAGCACCTAACTTTTTGGGTGCACTACTCCCAACTGGAGGATTACTACTGGTAGTACCAGGAGGGGTGGTAGTAGTTGTTGGAGGAACATTTTCTTTATTGCCATTCCTGGGACAACTGGGATCAGATTTCCAGTGCCCAGGCTTTTTACAGACATGGCAATAGGGTTTCTTTTCAGGAGAGGAAGGAGTTTGGGACCCACCCCCAGAAGAGGAATTTTGGGGCCCTGTAGTGGACTTATCCTTGGATTTATCCCCACCTTTCTCTTGGGACTTGGTAGAATCTTTCTTGTGGTCACCACCCTGATTCTTAGGCCTTACCCTGGTTCTGACCCATTTGTCTGCCTTCTTTCCCAATTCTTGGGGAGAGGTCAGATCAGAGTCCACCAGGTACTGGTGTAAAAGCTGGTTTTGACAATTATTAAGGATCTGTTCTCTCATCATTAGATTATAAAATCCTTTGAAATCAGTAACCCTACTGCCAACCAGCCAACCCTCCAGAGCCTTGGATGCACAATCTACAAAGTCAGTCCAGTCCTGAGTCTGTGCCTTCTGGGTATCTCTGAACTTCAACCTGTACTGCTCAGTGGTTAAGCCAAACCCATCTATCAGTGCACTCTTCAGGACCTCATAATCATCAGCATCCTCCTCTCTAACAGTGAGGAGCTTGTCTCTTCCTTTATCTGAAAAGGAGAGCCACAAGATTGCTGCCCACTGCTTTTGGGGGACCTGCTGTACTCTACAGGCCCTCTCCATAGCAGTTATCCACTTGTGGATATCATCCCCACTCTGGTAGGGAGGAACAACCTTGCTCAGGTTCCTATGGTCAGGGACATATTCTCTGCCTCTAGGGACACTGTTGCTGCCACCAGGGGGTTCTAAACCCTCCCTTCTGGAAGCTCTCTGGATCTCCAGGGCTTCTCTATCCAGTGCCAACTGCTTGGTTCTGAGGGCCACTTTGGCTTCCTCATACTGGAGCAGTTTGCACCTTCTCTCAGAGGAGGTCTCTCTTAAGTTAAAGTATGAGCTCCTCTCTTGGACAAATTCTCTGCCAGAGTGATAAGAGTGCTCAGATTCCCTGGAAGGGGATCTGTGCCTCTCATCCACTCTGCCAGTTCTCTTAGGGAGAATTCCTTGGTCCTTTTCAGGCTCCTTGGAGCCTGGCCCTTCAATCACAGAGTCTTGGTCATTCTGATTTTCATCATCTGACCCAGATACTATGACTGACCCACCCACTGATTCAAACCCTTTAGCTCCTAGAGCCAATCTAAGGTCATCTGCTGTCAGCAGATCTATCAGGTGTAGTGTTGAGGGACTCTGTCCTGTCCTCAGGTGTCTGTCAACACACATGGCTCTCAAGTCAGAGAAAGCCATGTCCTTATACTGAGGCTGAGTGGATCCACTGGGTCCACCCCTTAAGGACATTCTAGTGTTGTGCAGTGTTGTACTACCTACACTAGTTTGTGGCCTACTGATCCTAGCTTGAGCTGTGGAAAGGGTGTGCTATCCCTTGGCACACAGCTCTAAGTTCAGTAGAACTTATTGATACTAAGCTTGACTTTATATGTACCTTGAGTACCTATAATGGTTTTCAGTTAGTAATTCAAATAGAGATTTTCTGGTAAAACAATGGCAAGCTGGAATCCCACACGCTGCCCACCAATGTGAGAAGTTGGCCTGGTATATGCTGTTCACTAATTAAAGTGGACACCTTGCACCAGGGCAAATCGACTCTTATGGTAGATAGGTTTAAGACAACCTTTTAAAGAAAGCTATCCTAGTGGTAGCTGTGGAGAGCAGCCTTCAGGCTAAGTCTCGGAGGAATGTAAAGCAGCTTGTTTTACCATATAATCTCTTGAATCACCAAATGAAAAGACACCACACAGGTATATATATCAAATATATATGTATTTATTTCTAAATAACTCTCTACTAATCTCTTTATGAGATTAGAAGACAAACATATGCACAAATCAACGTTTCACAATAAGTTAAGCACAAAATATGGCTGGGGCCCTAGGGGCGTACCAGACCATATACTAAGTAAGAGACTTAGAAACAACGACTTGCAAGGAGACAAGGCCTAGGGCCTTCAGAAGTGCTGGGGCCTCACGAAACCACCCAAGGCAGGTAAGTAAAGGACCCACGGGGGACGCGTGCAGTGTGGATACACAGGCGCGAATCGCCGTTAACTTCAATGGGGCAAGTCGCGGTTGGAAATAAAGAGTTTTAGGATACTTCGGGAGAACCTACAAGCAAGTCACTTACAGGGTAAGTAGTTCTAGGGCCCACACCCACAGGAGCACCGTAGTGCTGGAGTTACCTCACCCAGGGAAGCCGGGTGCACAGGTGTCCTTTGGTGTCGGGTCGCGGCGTCGTTTTCAATGGCAAACAAAGAAGACTTGCTGCTTGCGGGAGCTGAAGAAGTGTCCGGTGGAATCCAAGCCTGGATTCTGAAGAAGGATGACCTGAAAGCAGAGGGGACAGTGTTCAAAGTCACTTGGCAGTGACCCGGGGCAAGGAAGATGGATGCCCACCGTCGTCGGTCGCTTCAGGTCGGTTGCAGGTGCCTTGACTCTTCAGCCACGTGGTCCAGGAGGCGTCGACGACGACCAGGAGCTGGATTCGGTGTATCCCTCGACGTCTGCAGCTGACTGCAGTGTCGGCAACTCGATAGGAGCCAACAAGCCTTGGCAGCAGCAAGTCTCGGGGAGATGAAGAAAAGTCGATGGCGCAGACCAGCAAGGTCTGAGGAACTCACCCAGCGAGGGTAAGTCAGGACAGGCCTGGAGCAACCAGGGGAGCCCTTTGGTTTGGTTAAGAAGTCTTCTGGGGACCCACAAGCCAGCGGGCAAGGGATCGCGAAGACACCTCGGGCAGAATCACTCAACAGGGGCCCACGGTCACTCGGGACGGTGTAGGCCTCTGATCTTCGGAGGGATTCCTGCTGGAGGTCGGGACCACACGTGGTCCAAAGCACAAGTTCGTAGAACGTTGTGAAGGGGTTGCACTCGACAATAGTGCACGGTACCCAGGGGTCGCGGTTCCTCGTTACTCGTGGGGTCCACTTGCCTCAGCTTCGCTGGGGACTCACGATGGCCTGGGAGAGGTCAGGAAATCCACTTCTTGGGCTGCAGGGACTTCGGACTCCGGCGGGAGCGGCGTAGTTTGCGACCGTCGTTGTCGTTTTGGTGCCTGCCAAGCAGGGGAGTCACTCCTTGACTCCAAGGGAGATTCTTCTGTCTTCCAAAGGTAGTGGAACGTCGAAGGGCCAGGATTCTTCTGTAGAGCGTCGTCCAGGGGTTATCTGCTTTGCAATGGCAAGGTTCCCCCTCTTATACTAAAAAGAGGGGATGGACTAGCTCTATGACCCCACCTATGGGAGGGTCAAGGGAGGGGTGGCTACACCCACTTCCCTTTGTCCAGTTTCGCGCCAGAGCAGGGGCAGGTAGCCCCTGAGCTGGTTTGAACTGGCATATGCACAGAGGAGCCTTCTGCTCCCCCAGTGCAGGACTTCAAAGCACTCTAAGAGTGCACCCACCCAGCCCCAATACACTAAACCCTGTCTGGGAGGTGGTTACACCTCCCTGTGACAGGATGCCTATTGTTGGGCTTCCTCCACTGTGAGTTTCGGTCATCAGCAGGAGGGCAGCCCAGTGTCTGTGACTGGTGGCATCCATTTTGTGATGCCAGGGCTCTTTAGGATTCTACCGCGTTTCCACAGCAGGTACATGTCTTATCCCTCTAGAAGGGTGGAATGCTACCCCCGCCGCCAAGATTGGCGGGGGGTAGTATTCCAAGATGTTTGACACCAAACACGACATGTTTTGATGCAGCCATTCCAAAGTTAGCATTTACCGCGAGGATATAATGCACTTAATAGTATATGGTTTAACCGCATCCACAAACAGCACCAGAGAATAGACTCTGAGAGCTGCAGAGGGGCCCTGCTCAGGCAGAGGCACCCCCTCACATAGAAGCCAAGCACCCTGCCCTCAGGATTGATAGGGCCTGCCTTAGGGGTGACTGATAGGTTTATATGTGTGTGCAGGAGAGATATAGGAAACCTATATCTCAGTGAGGGGTGCTAGCACCACCTCACCCAGGCTGCAGTAGCAGGCCTGTGGTGTCAGATTTAGACTGCTTCCCAGGGGTGGCATAACACATGCTGCAGCCCCTGGTAGGCCTGTGAAGTACCTATGCCCTTGGCACCTAAGGTACCATATACTAGGGACTCATAAGGCACCACAGTATCCAATCACTAGTGCACCTAGAGTGCACTCCATGTCGTTTAGAGAGAGCAGATAGACTGGGGCCCTGAATAGCAGGGTCCCAGTCCAACTAAGTCATAAACCAGCAAAACACCATAAAAAAAGTGGGGGCAACCATATAGTCAGATTCCACCTTCCTACAAGCAGGCATCCCCACCACCACATACATACAACACCCTCCTGATTAACTTACATGTGCACACAAGTACGCGCTTGCACACACCGGTACCTGCCTGGAGGGTAATTCCCCTGCTCCGATCTCTGGCTGTCTGCTCTATCAATAAACACTGATTTAGAATTGACTGGGCAGCTCCAGACATAATGAGCTCATTATCCATCAAGATGAGACTGTGGACTGGGATTCAGGCACGTAATGTAGCATTATTTACCAGACATTAGGGCTTATTCCATGAGATATAACAAAGTTGAGGAACATGTCCTGAGCTACCACAATACATCAAGACAGCCTCGGGCCAGTGATGGCTCCTTGTCATCAGTGTGACAATACAATATATTTATTGTATTGTCACACTCCAAATTCCACACCATTTTATCAGTGTCAGTCTCAGATATGAGGCCAATGACATTGGCAACTGTACAAAGGGTTTATCATGTTTCTTTACAAAAATGGCATGTACCTGTCTCATATGAGCTATCCCTCAGATGTCTTTATAAGTCTTCTTTCAGAGGCAAGGCCCAATGTAACATTATACTTAAAGAAATATCATAGACGGGGCCACTGGAATTATGCGGCAGGGGAAGGCCAAATTATGTGGCAGGGTTGAGTAAATTATGTGGCAAGAAATGGCAAATTTGCAGCATAATGCGGCACATATTGTGATAGAATTGCTTCATTATTTTGTCATTTTTACACTAGTTAACACTGTCTGGGCAGTAGCGGCCCATCGTGGGAGTGCTGCCGGGCGGTGACGTGGGGCGGGGGAGGGGCAGGGTGGGGGGTAGTAAAGTACGGAATACGGCCGAATAGAGGTAAGTAGACATATAAATAAAAAAACGAATTTCGTTGCGCGCGCTGCCACGCCAAATGCGATGCAGCGCGCGCAACGAAACTCGTTTCTGTCTGGGTATTGGCTGCATCTCATTAGTACCACTTTAATACCCAAATATAGCAACAAGCAACAGAAATGTGACCAGTAAATCTTTGTAAAGAGCCTTCCACTGTGCAGGAACACGTGTCACTGTGTTTTTAGTAACTTTTGAATGGGTTGAGCTAGAAACAATAAGCAGCAGATGATGGATTATGTGGCAAATGCAGCAAATCTATAATTCTGTGAAAAAGCCTGTGACCGCACAATCACACAATTCCAATGGCCCTACTTATAGTTATGAGTGGTTAGGAGAATGTGGCATAGTGGCTAGATCTGCTGGCCTTGAGTTTGAGAACCAGGTTCAAATCCCAGCCTTGGTTCAACATCCTGTGACTCTGGGTTAGTCACATAAGGCTAAATGTACCAAAGTCAGAATATTCAGGGATTGCAATTAGAGTTTCGCTTTTCATATGTTTGAACTAGGAGTGGGCGGAACTCGCGGAATTTCACTCCGCAAGATTCCGCAGAGTTCTGCCAATAGGTGGAAAATATGCAGCTGGCGCTTCAATTTAGCACCAGTAGTGCAACCAGCGGTGAAAATCAATGTGAACAGCAGCATGCATTGCGCAAGAACGTGCCTGGCCATTTGAGTTGATTTTGCTGTGACTCGAGTAGAAATTCTACTCGAGTGACAGCAAATCTACTCAAACGGCAGGCTTTGATCGTGACTGCCCGCATTCTGAAATCTGATAGGGGGCGCCAAATCTTGCTCACGCTCGCCAGCTCGTGTTTTGTGGAGCTTTGCAGGAGAAAAATTCCACCACGCGGCAATTGGTGAAATTTGCCCAGAACTCCATGTTAAAAAGCTTTATGGAGTGAACAAAATTCCACAGATTCTGCGGGTTGAAAAAAACATTCTTCCCACCCCTAGTTTGAACCTTTACTATCTCTGCAACGCAACTCTGTTGTGCTTACTGAAGGTACCTGGTGGGCTAGTTGGACTCCAGGGACCCTCAGGATTGAAGGGGACTTAATCTCCCAACTTAAAACACGCCACGGGGCCTGTTTGCACACATGTCACCTCAAGCCCCGCCCCCTCCCTTCACCACTGTGCAAACGCGCCCCGTGGAGCGTTTTAAGTTGGGGGATTAGGTCACCTTGAATCCTGAGGGTCCCGGGGGCCCAACTAGCCCACCAGGTATTTCCAGTAAGCACCACAGGCCTGCGTTGCAACGCCTGTAACAAATTGTGCAGTTGTGTTTAGGTAGTGAAGAGGGTCGTGCTGGGGGTAGTGTTTTAGGGTTTAGGGTAGTGCAGTGGTGTTTGTGTAGTGTAGGGGGTCATGCTGGGGGTAGATTTAGGGTTTAGGGTAGTGCAGTGGTGTTTGGGTAGTGTAGGGAGTCGTGCTGGGGGAGTGTTTTAGGGTTTAGGGTAGTGCAGTGGTGTTTGGGTAATGTAGGGGGTCGTGCTGGGGGTAGTGTTTTAGGGTTTAGGGTAGTGCAGTGGTGTTTGGGTAGTGTAGGGGGTCGTGCTGGGGTAGTGATTTAGGGTAGTGCAGTGGTGTTTGGGTAGTGTAGGGGGCACTGCTGGGGTTAGTGTTTTAGGGATTAGGGTAGTGCAATGGTGTTGGGTAGTGTAGGGGGTACTGCTGGGGGTAGTGTTTTAGGGTTTAGGGTAGTGCAGTGGTGTTTGGGTAGTGTAGGGGGTACTGCTGGGGGTAGTGTTTTAGGGTTTAGGGTAGTGCAGTGGTGTTTGGGTAGTGTAGGGGTTCGTGCTGGGGGTAGTTTTTTAGGGTTTAGGGTAGTGCAGTGGTGGTTGTGTAGTGTAGGGGGTAGTGTTTTACGGTTTAGGGTAGTGCAGTGGTGTTTGTGTAGTGTAGGAGGTCGTGTTTTAGCGTTTAGGGTAGTGCAGTGGTCTTTGGGTAGTGTAGGGAGTCGTGCGGGGGTAGTGTTTTACGGTTTAGGGTAGTGCAGTGGTCTTTGGGTAGTGTAGGGGGTCGTGCGGGGGGTAGTGTTTTAGGGATTAGGGTAGTGCATTGGTGTTTGGGTAGTGTAGGGGGTCATGCGGGGGTAGTGTTTTAGGGTTTAGGGCAGTGCAGTGGTGTTCGGGTAGTGTAGGGGGTCGTGCTGGGGGAGTGTTTTAGGGTTTAGGGCAGTGCAGTGGTGTTCGGGTAGTGTAGGGGGTCGTGCTGGGGGAGTGTTTTAGGGTTTAGTGCAGTGCAGTGGTGTTCGGGTAGTGTAGGGGTCATGCTGGGGGAGTGTTTGAGGGTTTAGGGCAGTGCAGTCCTGTTCGGGTAGTGTAGGGGTCGTGCTGGGGGAGTATTTTAGGGTTTAGGGTAGTGCAGTGGTGTTTGGGTAGTGTAGGGGGTCATGCTGGGGGTAGTGTTCTAGGGTTTAGGGCAGTGCAGTGGTGTTCGGGCAGTGTAGGGGGTCGTGCTGGGGGTGGTGTTTTAGGGTTTAGGGCAGTGCAGTGGTGTTCGGGCAGTGTAGGGGGTCGTGCTGGGGGTGGTGTTTCAGGGTTTAGGGCAGTGCAGTGGTGTTCGGGCAGTGTAGGGGGTCGTGCAGGGGGTGGTGTTACAGGGTTTAGGGCAGTGCAGTGGTGTTCGGGCAGTGTAGGGGGTCGTGCAGGGGGTGGTGTTTCAGGGTTTAGGGCAGTGCAGTGGTGTTCGGGCAGTGTAGGGGGTCGTGCTGGGGCTGGTGTTTCAGGGTTTAGGGCAGTGCAGTGGTGTTCGGGCAGTGTAGGGGGTCGTGCTGGGGCTGGTGTTTCAGGGTTTAGGGCAGTGCAGTGGTGTTCGGGCAGTGTAGGTGGTGGTGCTGGGGCTGGTGTTTCAGGGTTTAGGGCAGTGCAGTGGTGTTCGGGCAGTGTAGGGGGTCATGCTGGGGCTGGTGTTTCAGGGTTTAGGGCAGTGCAGTGGTGTTCGGGCAGTGTAGGCGGTCTTGCTGGGGCTGGTGTTTCAGAGTCTAGGGCAGGGCAGTGGTGTTCGGGCAGTGTAAGGGGTCGTGCTGGGGGTGGTGTTTCAGGGTTTAGGGCAGTGCAGTGGTGTTCGGGCAGTGTAGGGGGTCATGCTGGGGCTAGTGTTTCAGGGTTTAGGGCAGAGCAATGGTGTTCAGGCAGTGTAGGGGGTTGTGCTGGAGGTGGTGTTTCAGGGTTTAGGGCAGTGCAGTGGTGTTCGGGCAGTGTAGGGGGTCTTGCTGGGGGTGGTGTTTCAGGGTTTAGGGCAGTGGTGTTCAGGCAGTGTAGGGGGTCTTGCTGGGGGTGATGTTTCAGGGTTTAAGGCAGTGCAGTGGTGTTCGGGCAGTGTAGGGGGTCGGGCTGGGGGTGGTGTTTCAGGGTTTAGGGCAGTGCAGTGGTGTTCCGACAGTGTAGGGGGTCGTGCAGGGGGTGGTGTTTCAGGGTTTAGGGCAGTGCAGTGGTGTTTGGGCAGTGTAGGGGGTCGTGCTGGGGGTGGTGTTTCAGGGTTTAGGGCAGTGCAGTGGTGTTCGGGCAGTGTAGGGTGTCGCGCTGAGGGTTGGTGTTTCAGGGTTTAGGGCAGTGCAGTGGTGTTCGGGCAGTGTAGGGGGTCGTGCAGGGGTGGTGTTTCAGGGTTTAGGGCAGTGCAGTGGTGTTTGGGCAGTGTAGGGGGTGGTGCAGGGGTGGTGTTTCAGGGTTTAGGGCAGTGCAGTGGTGTTCGGCCAGTGTAGGTGGTCTTGCTGGGGGTGGTGTTTCAGGGTTTAGTGCAGTGGTGTTCGGGCAGTGTAGGGGTCGTGCTGGGGGTGGTGTTTCAGGGTTTAGGGCAGTGCAGTGGTGTTCCGGCAGTGTAGGGGGTCGTGCAGGGGGTGGTGTTTCGGGGTTTAGGGCAGTGCAGTGGTGTTTGGGCAGTGTAGGGGGTCGTGCTGGGGGTGGTGTTTCAGGGTTTAGAGCAGTGCAGTGGTGTTCGGGCAGTGTAGGGTGTCTTGCTGAGTGGTGGTGTTTCAGGGTTTAGGGCAGTGCAGTGGTGTTCGGGCAGTGTAGGGGGTCGTGCAGGGGGTGGTTTTTCAGGGTTTAGGGCAGTGCAGTGGTGTTTGGGCAGTGTAGGGGGGCGTGCAGGAGGTGGTGTTTCAGGGTTTAGGGCAGTGCAGTGTTGTTCGGCCAGTGTAGGTGGTCTTGCTGGGGGTGGTGTTTCAGGGTTTAGTGCAGTGGTGTTCGGGCAGTGTAGGGGGTCTTGCTGGGGGTGGAGTTTCAGGGTTTAGGGCAGTGCAGTGGTGTTTGGGCAGTGTAGGGGGTCTTGCTGGGTCTGGTGTTTCAGGGTTTAGGGCAGTGCAGTGGTGTTCGGGCAGTGTAGGTGGTCGTGCTGGGGCTGGTGTTTCAGGGTTTAGGGCAGTGCAGTGGTATTCGGGCAGTGTAGGGGGCCGTGCTGAGGCTGGTGTTTCAGGGTTTAGGGCAGTGCAGTGGTGTTCGGGCAGTATAGGGGGTCGTGCTGGGGCTGGTGTTTCAGGGTTTAGGGCAGTGCACTGGTGTTCAGGCAGTGTAGGGGGTCGTGCTGAGGGGTGGTGTTTCAGGGTTTAGGGCAGTGCAGTGGTGTTCGGGCAGTTTAGGGGGTCGTGCAGGGGTGGTTTTTCAGGGTTTAGGGCAGTGCAGTGGTGTTTGGGCAGTGTAGGGGGGCGTGCAGGAGGTGGTGTTTCAGGGTTTAGGGCAGTGCAGTGTTGTCTGGCCAGTGTAGGTGGTCTTGCTGGGGGTGGTGTTTCAGGGTTTAGTGCAGTGGTGTTCGGGCAGTGTAGGGAGTCTTGCTGGGGGTGGAGTTTCAGGGTTTAGGGCAGTGCAGTGGTGTTTGGGCAGTGTAGGGGGTCTTGCTGGGGCTGGTGTTTCAGGGTCTAGGGCAGTGCAGTGGTGTTCGGGCAGTGTAGGAGGTCGTGCTGGGACTGGTGTTTCAGGGTTTAGGGCAGTGCAGTGGTGTTCGGGCAGTGTAGGGGGTCGTGCTGAGGCTGGTGTTTCAGGGTTTAGGGCAGTGGTGTTCGGGCAGTGTAGGGGGTCTTGCTGGGGGTGATGTTTCAGGGTTTAGGGCAGTGCAGTGGTGTTCGGGCAGTGTAGGGGGTCTTGCTGGGGGTAGTGTTTCAGGGTTTAGGGCAGTACAGTGGTGTTCGTGCAGTGTAGGGGGTCGTGCTGGGGGTGGTGTTTCAGGGTTTAGGGCAGTGCAGTGGTGTTCGGGCAGTGTAGGGGGTCGTGCTGGGGGTGGTGTTTCAGGGTTTAGGGCAGTGCAGTGGTGTTCGGGCAGTGTAGGGGGTTGTGGAGGGGGTGGTGTTTCAGGGTTTAGGGCAGTGCAGTGGTGTTCGGGCAGTGTAGGGGGTCTTGCTGGGGGTAGTGTTTCAGGGTTTAGGGCAGTGCAGTGGTGTTCGTGCAGTGTAGGGGGTCATGCTGGGGATGGTGTTTCAGGGTTTAGGGCAGTGCAGTAGTGTTCAGGCAGTGTAGGGTGTTGTGCAGGGGGTGGTGTTTCAGGGTTTAGGGCAGTGCAGTGGTGTTCGGGCAGTGTAGGGGGTCGTGCTGGGGGTGGTGTTTCAGGGTTTAGGGCATTGCAGAGGTGTTCAGGCAGTGTAGGGGGTCGTGCTGAGGCTGGTGTTTCACGGTTTAGGGCAGTGCAGTGGTGTTCGGGCAGTGTAGGGGGTCGTGCTGGGCCTGGTGTTTCATGGTTTAGGGCAGTGCAGTGGTGTTCGGGTAGTGTAGGCGGTCGTGCTGGGGGTAGTGTTTTAGGGTTTAGGGTAGTGCAGTGGTGTTTGGGTAGTGTAGGGGGTCGTGCTGGGGTAGTGATTTAGGGTAGTGCAGTGGTGTTTGGGTAGTGTAGGGGGCACTGCTGGGGTTAGTGTTTTAGGGTTTAGGGTAGTAAGTCCACAACTCTCTCCTTAGCATTAAGCGCCTTGCTATCAATGCACCAGTCTCCCTTTTCCATGATGCCTCCAGTTTATAATGGGCTAGGGACCATGTTAAATAACAGCTGCAGTAACTTTCTACTCTCACCTCCTTGACTAACTTAATGTCTCATAGCACCAACTCAGTTGTACAAGGAGCCATTATGTTTCATAGCGCGCTTTTCTTAACTGTTAATTTTATTTCACATTAATTGTGTTTTACCCTGCTGCCTCAACCAAATGCATGGTTTATGCTGATTAGTTGCATAATAGGGAGCCCCAATCAATGCATTAAATTGATTGTTTGTATACACAGAGGGTCTTTAAATTAATTATATTTCCCATTCCACTACCTCCTATTTAGATTCAGCTTGCTCACCCTTGTCCTGAAGATGAACCCCACTTATTGGGTTCGAAACGACGTCGACCACCATACAACATGAACTCCTATTACTCCTTGTAAATATAACTGTGGAGCTCATTATACTGTTGTCAATGCGATGCCTTTTTAAACCTCACTATCACCCTGCATGTCACGCTTCCTTTCACCTAAATGTATGTGAGCACCTGAATACTATACAAAAAGTTGTAAAATAAATGTCTATCATTTATCTGACCTACATGACTCTCCTCTGATCTTTCCTTTGCTCCCTCATGAATTAATTTCAAAATCTTAGAACCAAGTGTTCCCTGCTGGGTCACTTTCTCGCTTTGGACCATTTAGGCCACACCTGAACCACTGTTTCCTTAATATATGTTTCAGGGTTTAGGGCAGTGCAGTGGTGCTCGGGCAGTGTAGGGAGTCGTGCTGGGGGTGATGTTTCAGGGTGTAGGGTAGTGCAGTGGTGTTCGGGCAGTGTAGAGGGTCGTGCTGGGGCTGGTGTTTCAAGGTTTAGGGCAGTGCAGTTCTGTTCGGGCAGTGTAGGGGGTCGTGCTGGGGCTGGTGTTTCAGGGTTTTGGGCAGAGCAGTGGTGTTCGGGCTGTGTAGGGGGTCGTGCTGGGGGTGGTGTTTCAGGGTTTAGGGCAGTGCAGTGGTGTTCGGGCAGTGTAGGGGGTCGTGCTGGGGTGGTGTTTCAGGGTTTAGGGCAGTGGTGTTCGGGCAGTGTAGGGGGTCTTGCTGGGGGTGATGTTTCAGGGTTTAGGGCAGTGCAGTGGTGTTCGGGCAGTGTAGGGGGTCGTGCTGGGGGTGGTGTTTCAGGGTTTAGGGTAGTGCAGTGGTGTTCGGGCAGTGTAGGGGGTCGTGCTGGGGCTGGTGTTTCAAGGTTTAGGGCAGTGCAGTTCTGTTCGGGCAGTGTAGGGGGTCGTGCTGGGGCTGTTGTTTCAGGGTTTTGGGCAGAGCAGTGGTGTTCGGGCAGTATAGGGGGTCGTGCTGGGGTGGTGTTTCAGGGTTTAGGGCAGTGCAGTGGTGTTCGGGCAGTGTAGGGGGTCGTGCTGGGGGTAGTGTTTCAGGGTTTAGGGCAGTGGTGTTCGGGCAGTGTAGGGGGTCTTGCTGGGGGTGATGTTTCAGGGTTTATGGCAGTGCAGTGGTGTTCGGGCAGTGTAGGGGGTGTTGCTGGGGGTAGTGTTTCAGGGTTTAGGGCAGTGCAGTGGTGTTCGGGCAGTGTAGGGGGTCGTGCTGGGGGTGGTGTTTCAGGGTTTAGGGCAGTGCAGTGGTGTTCGGGCAGTGTAGGGGGTCTTGCTGGGGGTGGAGTTTCAGGGTTTAGGGCAGTGCAGTGGTGTTTGGGCAGTGTAGGGGGTCTTGCTGGGTCTGGTGTTTCAGGGTTTAGGGCAGTGCAGTGGTGTTCGGGCAGTGTAGGAGGTCGTGCTGGGGCTGGTGTTTCAGGGTTTAGGGCAGTGCAGTGGTATTCGGGCAGTGTAGGGGGTCGTGCTGAGGCTGGTGTTTCAGGGTTTAGGGCAGTGCAGTGGTGTTCGGGCAGTGTAGGGGGTCGTGCTGGGGCTGGTGTTTCAGGGTTTAGGGCAGTGCACTGGTGTTCAGGCAGTGTAGGGAGTCGTGCTGAGGGGTGGTGTTTCAGGGTTTAGGGCAGTGCAGTGGTGTTCGGGCAGTTTAGGGGGTCGTGCTGGGGGTGGTATTTCAGGGTTTAGGGCAGTGCAGTGGTGTTTGGGCAGTGTAGGGGGGCGTGCAGGAGGTGGTGTTTCAGGGTTTAGGGCAGTGCAGTGTTGTCTGGCCAGTGTAGGTGGTCTTGCTGGGGGTGGTGTTTCAGGGTTTAGTGCAGTGGTGTTCGGGCAGTGTAGGAAGTCTTGCTGGGGGTGGAGTTTCAGGGTTTAGGGCAGTGCAGTGGTGTTTGGGCAGTGTAGGGGGTCTTGCTGGGGCTGGTGTTTCAGGGTCTAGGGCAGTGCAGTGGTGTTCGGGCAGTGTAGGAGGTCGTGCTGGGACTGGTGTTTCAGGGTTTAGGGCAGTGCAGTGGTGTTCGGGCATTGTAGGGGGTCGTGCTGAGACTGGTGTTTCAGGGTTTAGGGCAGTGGTGTTCGGGCAGTGTAGGGGGTCTTGCTGGGGGTGATGTTTCAGGGTTTAGGGCAGTGCAGTGGTGTTCGGGCAGTGTAGGGGGTCTTGCTGGGGGTAGTGTTTCAGGGTTTAGGGCAGTACAGTGGTGTTCGTGCAGTGTAGGGGGTCGTGCTGGGGGTGGTGTTTCAGGGTTTAGGGCAGTGCAGTGGTGTTCGGGCAGTGTAGGGGTCGTGCTGGGGGTGGTGTTTCAGGGTTTAGGGCAGTGCAGTGGTGTTCGGGCAGTGTGGGGGGTTGTGGAGGGGGTGGTGTTTCAGGGTTTAGGGCAGTGCAGTGGTGTTCGGGCAGTGTAGGGGGTCTTGCTGGGGGTAGTGTTTCAGGGTTTAAGGCAGTGCAGTGGTGTTCGTGCAGTGTAGGGGGTCATGCTGGGGATGGTGTTTCAGGGTTTAGGGCAGTGCAGTAGTGTTCAGGCAGTGTAGGGTGTTGTGCAGGGGGTGGTGTTTCAGGGTTTAGGGCAGTGCAGTGGTGTTTGGGTAGTGTAGGGGGTCGTGCTGGGGGTGGTGTTTCAGGGTTTAGGGCAGTGCAGAGGTGTTCAGGCAGTGTAGGGGGTCGTGCTGAGGCTGGTGTTTCACGGTTTAGGGCAGTGCAGTGGTGTTCGGGCAGTGTAGGGGGTCGTGCTGGGCCTGGTGTTTCAGGGTTTAGGGCAGTGCAGTGGTGTTCGGGTAGTGTAGGCGGTCGTGCTGGGGGTAGTGTTTTAGGGTTTAGGGTAGTGCAGTGGTGTTTGGGTAGTGTAGGGGGGCGTGCTGGGGTAGTGATTTAGGGTAGTGCAGTGGTGTTTGGGTAGTGTAGGGGGCACTGCTGGGGTTAGTGTTTTAGGGTTTAGGGTAGTAAGTCCACAACTCTTTCCTTAGCATTAAGCGCCTTGCTATCAATGCACCAGTCTCCCTTTTCCATGATGCCTCCAGTTTATAATGGGCTAGGGACCATGTTAAATAACAGCTGCAGTAACTTTCTACTCTCACCTCCTTGACTAACTTAATGTCTCATAGCACCAACTCAGTTGTACAAGGAGCCATTATGTTTCATAGCGCGCTATTCTTAACTGTTAATTTTATTTCACATTAATTGTGTTTTACCCTGCTGCCTCAACCAAATGCATGGTTTATGCTGATTAGTTGCATAATAGGGAGCCCCAATCAATGCATTAAATTGATTGTTTGTATACACAGAGGGTCTTTAAATTAATTATATTTCCCATTCCACTACCTCCTATTTAGATTCAGCTTGCTCACCCTTGTCCTGAAGATGAACCCCACTTATTGGGTTCGAAACGACGTCGACCACCATACAACATGAACTCCTATTACTCCTTGTAAATATAACTGTGGAGCTCATTATACTGTTGTCAATGCGATGCCTTTTTAAACCTCACTATCACCCTGCATGTCACGCTTCCTTTCACCTAAATGTATGTGAGCACCTGAATACTATACAAAAAGTTGTAAAATAAATGTCTATCATTTATCTGACCTACATGACTCTCCTCTGATCTTTCCTTTGCTCCCTCATGAATTAATTTCAAAATCTTAGAACCAAGTGTTCCCTGCTGGGTCACTTTCTCGCTTTGGACCATTTAGGCCACACCTGAACCACTGTTTCCTTAATATATGTTTCAGGGTTTAGGGCAGTGCAGTGGTGCTCGGGCAGTGTAGGGAGTCGTGCTGGGGGTGGTGTTTCAGGGTGTAGGGTAGTGCAGTGGTGTTCGGGCAGTGTAGAGGGTCGTGCTGGGGCTGGTGTTTCAAGGTTTAGGGCAGTGCAGTTCTGTTCGGGCAGTGTAGGGGGTCGTGCTGGGGCTGGTGTTTCAGGGTTTTGGGCAGAGCAGTGGTGTTCGGGCAGTGTAGGGGGTCGTGCTGGGGGTGGTGTTTCAGGGTCTAGGGCAGTGCAGTGGTCTTCGGGCAGTGTAGGGGGTCGTGCTGGGGTGGTGTTTCAGGGTTTAGGGCAGTGGTGTTCGGGCAGTGTAGGGGGTCTTGCTGGGGGGTGATGTTTCAGGGTTTAGGGCAGTGCAGTGGTGTTCGGGCAGTGTAGGGGGTCGTGCTGGGGGTGGTGTTTCAGGGTTTAGGGTAGTGCAGTGGTGTTCGGGCAGTGTAGGGGGTCGTGCTGGGGCTGGTGTTTCAAGGTTTAGGGCAGTGCAGTTCTGTTCGGGCAGTGTAGGGGGTCGTGCTGGGGCTGTTGTTTCAGGGTTTTGGGCAGAGCAGTGGTGTTCGGGCAGTATAGGGGGTCGTGCTGGGGGTGGTGTTTCAGGGTTTAGGGCAGTGCAGTGGTGTTCGGGCAGTGTAGGGGGTCGTGCTGGGGGTAGTGTTTCAGGGTTTAGGGCAGTGGTGTTCGGGCAGTGTAGGGGTCTTGCTGGGGGTGATGTTTCAGGGTTTATGGCAGTGCAGTGGTGTTCGGGCAGTGTAGGGGGTCTTGCTGGGGGTAGTGTTTCAGGGTTTAGGGCAGTGCAGTGGTGTTCGGGCAGTGTAGGGGGTCGTGCTGGGGGTGGTGTTTCAGGGTTTAGGGCAGTGCAGTGGTGTTCGGGCAGTGTAGGGGGTCGTGAAGGGGGTGGTGTTTCAGGGTTTAGGGCAGTGCAGTGGTGTTCGGGCAGTGTAGGGGGTCGTGCTAGGGGTGGTGTTTCAGGGTTTAGGGCAGTGCAGTGGTGTTCGGGCAGTGTAGGGGGTCGTACAGGGGCTTGTGTTTCAGAGTTTAGGGCAGTGCAGTGGTGTTCGGGCAGTGTAGGGGGTGGTGCGGGGGGTTGTGTTTTAGGGTTTAGGGTAGTGCAGTGGTGCTTGTGTAGTGTAGGGGGTCGTGCTGGGGGTAGTGTTTTAGGGTTTAGGGTAGTGCAGTGGTGTTTGTGTAGTATAGGGGGTCATGTTTTAGGGTAGTGCAGTGGTGTTTGGGTAGTGTAGGGGGTCGTGCTGGGGGTAGTGTTTTAGGGTTTAGGGTAGTGCAGTGGTGTTTGTGTAGTGTAGGGGGTCATGCTGGGGGTAGTGTTTTAGGGTTTAGGGTAGTGCAGTGGTGCTTGTGTAGTGTAGGGGGTCGTGCTGGGGGTAGTGTTTTAGGGTTTAGGGTAGTGCAGTGGTGTTTGTGTAGTGTAGGGGTCATGTTTTAGGGTAGTGCAGTGGTGTTTGGGTAGTGTAGGGGGTCGTGCTGGGGGTAGTGTTTTAGGATTTAGGTTAGTGCAGTGGTGTTTGGGTAGTGGAGGGGGTCATGCTGGGGGTAGTGTTTTAGGGTTTAGGATAGTGCAGTGGTGCTTGTGTAGTATAGGGGGTCGTGCTGGGGGTAGTGTTTTAGGGTTTAGGGTAGTGCAGTGGTGTTTTTGTAGTGTAGGGGGTCATGTTTTAAGATGCAACGCTCCAATACCTGACCAGTCTGCACTACATAAAACTGCAAAAAAACTAAAAATAAAAAGTGTTTTGCACACTTTTGTCATTGGGCTATATGTGGGCTACATCTGGGTAATATTTGTGCTACATTTGGGCTCTTTTTTCACTGGTGGCCATCTTGGAAGACTTCTTTGTTATGAAGTTTCCTAATTTCCTCATTTACTGCAGTCTCCTCAGTAGGAAATGCTTTCAGTTTTTTACTTTGATTCCATCAAGAAGGCATTCAGATGTGTCTCACATTTGCCATAAATTCAGAATGTTAGCACTCTAGTTGCTCATTAGATCACTGTAGTAAAGCTACTGCTCACCAGGGAGTTAACTGGAGTCTGCTGCTGGTATTGAAAGGGATTGTTTCAGTCTGCATGTCAGAATTTTCTAATGAAATAGAAGAGGATTTGAGATCTCACTTAAAACATGCCCTAATTTTTCTTTCTGCAGCACTAACCATAATTTCTATTTCAAAAAGAACCCCCTCATTTTGTTCCTTTTTAAATGAAATGTTTTAAGTGTTACCGGTTTATTCCAATCAAGATGGCTTCAGGTGTGCCATACTTTTGTCATAAGTAAGGCTGTTAGTGCTCTAGTTGTTCTTTAGAACACTCTGGGAAGCTGCAGTAGAACACAAAGGCATCAACTGGCAGGCTGCTCCTGTTGAAATATAACAGGAAGATATTTGAGATCACACTTGAAACATGTCCTAATTTTTCTTTCTACAGCACTAACCATAATTTCTATGACAAAATGAACCCCATCATTTTGTTCCTTTTTAAATTAAATGTTTTAAGTGTTACCAGTTTATTCCAATCAAGATGGCTTCAGGTGTGCCATACTTTTGTCATAAGTAAGGCTGTTAGCACTCTAGTTGTTCTTTAGAACACTCTGGGAAGCTGCAGTAGAACACAAAGGAATCAACTGACAGTCTCTGCCCTTGTTGGATGTACATGTTTTACTGAGAATGTCAGACTTTATTCTCACATGACTGAGAAAGATAATGTGAATTTACAGAAAATATGCTCTCATTTTAGCTTCTGGAGCACCTTCCAAAACTCTATGGGACAAGCATGAGAAAAAAGTTTTCTCTCAAACATGATTCATGATATCCAAGGAGAAGGTTTTTCACAGGGTAAAATCACCTTAGAACACACCACAATTCCTGAAATTAGTATGGTACCATCAACAAATGAATTCTAATGTAACTAAAGTCTGTTATCACCCTTTATAGTTCTCCTTTTGGTAACCCTCAAAATCTTTGACTCACTACAATGCATTTCAATGGGGTACTATCATGTATATTGGTCTCAAGATGGCTGACAGCAATTCCAGGATGAAGTGCTGACAGCCAATCAGATCTCACAATGACATGTGTGGTTAGGCTCCGCCCAGATATATATGTGATTTTACTTTTGATTTTCTCAGGAACTACTGAACGGATTTACACCATTTAAGCAAAAGGCACGACACTGAACCAAGGGCTACCTCTTTGCCAAATTTGGTGTAATTCCGTTCAGCAGTTCGGGCTGTAGCTGCGACTAAAGGTTCCTATGGAAAAATGAATGGGGAAAACACGTTTTGGGACCCCCCTTTTTTCTCGGCCCCCGCTTGACGAATCACCCCGAGACTTTCAGAATAGGAGCGGACCAGAGCGCCCCAACAAGTTGGAAACTTTCGCGAAGATTCGTCAACCGGCGCCAACGTTATTTCAAATAGAATGTTGCGGTTTTCCTATGGAAAATAGGTCCTAACTATAACTATCTACTGGCGACCGCCAGTAGATAATATATGTTGGAAATGGCCCTTTTTGCAGGGTCACCCCTAAACTTTTTGCCTGCCTCCTGTATTTTTGCTGACCTGTTTCTGTTGGTTTTATGACTCTGGGCACTTTACCACTGCTGTTCAGTGCTAAAGTGCATATGCTCTCCCTTTGTAAATATGACTATGTGAATTGGTATATCCCTGATTGGCTTATTTGGTTTACCTGTTAGTCCCTAGTAGTGTGGCCTGTGTGTGCCCAGGGCTGGTAAACCAAATGCTGCTGGTGGGCCTGCAGCACTGATGTGTGCCACCCACAGAAGCAGCTTGTAAAGTGTGTCTCAGACCTGCCACTGCAGTGTCTGTGTGCAGTCCAGAACTGCCATCTTGGCTGTGAAGTGCACCCACTTCCCAGCCCCTGAACCTTCCCTTGGCATCTTGTAAGTCACCCCTATGGTAGGGTGCATTGTATGTGTAAGGTAGGACACGCCTTGCTGTGTGTAGCATGTCCTGGTAGTGAATTATGCCCCATTTCGTTTTTCACTACTGTAAGGCTACCTGTTCCTCATAGGCTAGAATGGGCAGTTTGACTATTACATTCTATAGTCCTAACTGACCCCAGGAACATGGTAGAAAAACGAATTTAGTATGCCTGAGCTCAGAATATTAAAATACATCTTTTAGTGAAGTTTAGTTTTATATTCTGTGTTTGAAAATACCACTTTTAGAAAGTAGGTATTTTCTTGCCTAAGCCTTCCAGTGTGCTCTGCCATTATGTGTATTGGCTGTCTGGTTTTAGAGGGGCAGGGCAGGCTGAGTCAGACCTGGGTTGAATAGAGAGATCTGCATTTAGAGTGTGGGGAGGGGTGGCTCCTTGACCTGAATAGGGCTGTGCCTGGCAAGGTGAATGCTGGCTCCACCTCCTACTGTGTGTCTGCTAGCAGACCCCTCTTTCTGAAAGGAAGAATGCAGCCTGGTAAACAAAGTGCTCCAGGCCTGAGCAGAACTGGTTCTGGCTAGGTTCAGTGACTTGTAGCTTCTGAGAACAAAGACTTTTGGGGTATAAATATCTGTGCTCAAACCCCTACAATTTGTATTGCTTTTGGATCTGGAGAGGAAACTCTGTCCGTGCCAGTGGAGGAATCTGCAGGAAGTGACTGTCCTTGTGCTTGTGTGTTGTTTCTTGCACTGGCCTGCAGCAGTGACCACTGGACCTTGAAGAAGAGGAAAATGAACTTTTGAGAGAACTTTTATTTTTGTTACAGCAATTACCCAAGGGCTAGGAAGAGAGCTAGCCTCCTGCTGGAGTCTCAGGCACATCAGACTCCACCACCAACCTCCTGCTTCCTCCCTGCGAGGATTGCTATCTGCTGATGAGGCTCCTGTGAGTTCCAGGGCCTCTAGTTTTGCTTCAGAGAAAAGAGTGCTGGAAATCGTCGCTAACGCACGTTTGCGAGCCGCTGCAGCCGAGAGCGCTGGAAAAATCATCGCGCTGCTGCGGCTGGGTGCTCGCAACACGAAACCATCGCTAACGCCCCTTTGCGAGCCGCTGCAGCTGAGACACACTGGAAAAATCATCGCGCTGCTGTCGCTGAGCGCTCGCAACCCCTAAAGAAATCATCGCTTCAAGACATCGCTTTGCGGACGCCGTGCGTCCGCCATTTTCATCGCATCGCACCGGATTTCATCGCTCCCTCGCGGAGCGTCATCTCTTCGCATCGCAACACAATCGCACAGCGCAACAGGATCGTCGCATCGACTTCTCCCTCGCGGCAAGAAAGTCATCGCATCGGCGGCCTAGCGTGCAGAAGTTGGTCGCAGTGTCTCCGCACGCATCACGCAGATCAGCGCATAATCCTCCCTTGCGGCAAGGATTTCAACGCATCGCCGGCCTCGCGTGCCGAGAATCATCGCTACCACTTCTTTGCGACATTTTGTTGGTTTTGCTACTAAATCCAGGTACTTTGTGAGAGAAAGGGTCGCAGAGACCACTGCTTTGAATTTGAACTTTATTTTTGCAACCTTTGAACTATTTTTTGACAGTCCTTCAACAGCCATCCTATTTTTTGACAGTCTTATGAGAGAAAGGGTCGCAGAGACCACTGCCTTGAATTTGAACCTTATTCTTGCAACCTTTGAACTATCTTTGACAGCCCTTCAACAGCTATCCTATTTTTGACAGTATTGTGGCTTTTACAGTTATTGGTCTTGTGCTAAATCTGCCTTTATATAACGATACTTATTTTTTATAACTACTTGTGTGGTGTCCCTCTGTAGTGTTCCTCACTGTGTTACTGTGTATGGTCATAAATGCTTCACACCCTGCCTCTGAGATAAGCCTACCTGCTCGTGCTACGTTACCACAGGGTTGAGCAGGGGTATTAAAGAGGGTAGCCCTCTCACTCTGACTTAGGAAGAAGGGTCCCTACTTGGACAGTGGCCAGCCATTGCCAACTAGAGACCCCCATTTCTAACATTGGTGGTCAGCGGTGAGGATCTGGACTTGCATTTATGATTGCATACAATAATTATAGTGTACACTACTAGTGAGTGCAGACCATAACGTACCGCATACATTTTTTGAGAGTTTTTGGGATCCTATATTGTAATTGATATTGCCGGTGATTTTTCACCCGCACACATTTCCTGAGAGTTTTTGGGATCCTATATTGTGATTGATATTGCCGGTGATTTTTCACCCGCGCCCATTTTTTGAGAGTTTTTGGATCCCATATTGTAATTGATATTGCCGGTGATTTTTCACCTGCGCACATTTTTGAGAGTTTTTGGATCCCATATTGTAATTGATATTGCCGGTGATTTTTCACCCGCACACATTTCTGAGAGTTTTTGGATCCTATATTGTGATTGATATTGCCGGTGATTTTTCCCCGCATACATTTTTTTTGAGAAGTTTTCTTCTATCTTTTATTGATATTGCCCGTGATTGTTACAATGGGCAAGCCTATGTTTTATTGATATTGCCGGTGATAGTACCCGCATAAATTTTTGAGAATTGTTGGATCCTATATTGTGATTGATATTGCCGGTGATTTTTTACCCGCATACATTTTCTTGAGAAGTTTTCTTCTATCTTTTATTGATATTGCCCGTGATTGTTACAATGGGCAAGCCTATTGTTTATTGATATTGCCGGTGATAGTACCCGCATACATTTTTGAAAGTTTTTGGATCCTATATTGTGATTGATATTGCCGGTGATTTTTTACCCGCATACATTTTCTTGAGAAGTTTTCTTCTATCTGTTATTGATATTGCCCGTGATTGTTACAACGGGCAAGCCTATTTGTTTTATTATTGATATTGCCAGATATTGCTACAATGGGTCTTGCTGAAATGAGACCTACCTTTTATATAGATGATCTGTTAACCTACAGTCTAGAGGAGTTGGGAGACAGGCGGGAAGGTCCCATAGGTAGGGAGTCCCTTGCTGGATCTAGTGCACAGGGTAGTGCCCAATCCCCTTCATGGTCCCCAGAGGAGTTGGACAGACAGAGGGAGAGGGAGTACCAGCTGGAATTGGAGAGGCTCCAAATAGATATTGCCCAGCTGGAGGCGCACCTAGCGCAGATAGCAGAAAAGGAGAAGTTAGCTCCAGAGGGGAGGTTACCCCTGGAGCGCAGTTTTAATTGTCTGGATTCCCCAGAGAGGGTGGGGTCCAGTGGTGGCAGCAAAATTGAAGTATATAGTGATGACAGTGTAGTACACCCACCCAGGGATGTGGCACCTGACTTGAAGGAGGGAGTTGATCTACACCAGGGGATTCAAGGACCTGAGATAGATCCATTGGTGTGCAGTGTCCCTGAGGTGGATTGGGGAACTAGCGCAGGGGCCCATAGTCCTAGTGAAAGGAGGGATACTCTACCGACTCTGGATGAGAGGTGCAGGGAGAGGGGTTCCCCCGTGGTTGAAGTCCTGGTGTATGAGTGTGAGGACCGCCCAGAAGAGTGTGGGTTGAGTGATAGAGACAGTCAGTTAATGTCTCGCCCATTTCAAGAGAGTGATGTGGGGTACGTGTGTGAGGCACTGGATTGTGAGGTAAAGGTTAGCACCTGTGTGGAGCTGTGTAATCCAATTGTGGGAGAGCATATTGTGAGTTCCTGTTTTCCAGAGCTAGGCCAACACCTGGCAGATTGCGAGTTCTCTGATCCTAGGGAACTTGCACAGGAGGCAGACCTCTGGGTGAGTACCAGAGGCTCTGTAGAGGCATTAGGGAATGACCCTAAGAGAAGTGGTTCAGACGTTTTCCAACCCAGAGTGCTGGGAAAGGTTAGGAGTGTTACAGCTGGGTCCCCTTGTTGTGAGGAGGTTGTAGGGCCTCACATCCTGTCTCGTGGGAGCAGGAGTGAGACTGGGATAGGTCCCGAAGTGCCCCAGCCTCAGTCCCCAGGACTGGATGGTTCCATGAGGGAACACCAGGTGGGGAGCCTAGTCTGTCTGGATGGACCGTCCATTGTGGGGGTACCCCAGTGTTAGGTGAGCTGGGAGTGCCTGTAGTCAGGCCTCCATCAGTTCTTGTGCCTGGCAGTGCCACTACTAGGGGGAGGGTACAGAAGTCCAGTCTGAGGGATGAAAGGGGGAAAGAGTTCCCAGTGGAAGAACCAGTGGGTCAGGGGCCAGCCAGAAGGGCTGAGCCTCATAGGATTGGCCATGGTGACGCCACTTCTGTCCTGGGGCATCTTCACGCACTGTCAGAGGGACAGGAGGTCGTGAGCTCTGTGCCAGGCAGACTGTCACGTAACACGCTAGGTATGTGTCACCCTCAGGAAGTCCTGGTTGGCCAGGCAGTTGTTCAGCCGCAGGGGTTGGTCCCTGGGTTGGTAAGTCAGGTCCAGGAGTTGTCTGACCTGGAGGGAGGGACAACTGTAAGCAGTGTCCCGACCATTTTTTCCAAGAGCACCACTCCAGGTGGGAGGGTGCAGTATGCTGGAAGGGGGTGCAGAGGGAGGGAGTCCTCGCCTCTGACCCCGGTGCACCCTGAGGGTTTTTTCAGGTTGGTAGGTCAGTTGCAGGGTCCAGGCCCTGAACTGGTGGAGGGGTGTGTTTCCCTTGAGGGGAGCCTGTGTGCTCCCCAGGAAGTCCTGGGTGGCCAGGCGGTTGTTCAACCCCAGGGGTTGGTCCCTGGGATGGTAAGTCAGGTCCAGGTGTTGTCTGACCTGGAGGAAGGGACAACTGTAAGCAGTGTCCCGACCATTTTTTTCCTAAAAGCACCACTCCAGGTGGGAGGGTGCAGTATGCTGGAAGGGGGTGCAGAGGGAGGGAGTCCTCGCCTCTGACCCCAGTACCACCTGAGGGTTTTTCCAGGTTGATGGATCAGTTGCAGGGACAAGGCCCTGAACTAGTGGAAGAGTGTATTTTCCTTGGGGAAATTGGTGTACTCCCCAGAAGTCCTGGGTTGCCAGGCACAGGCCCAGCCTAAGGGTACAGACCCTAGGTTGGGGGCCAGGTTCAGGGTGTCCCCCTGATCTGGAGGAAGGGGCAACTGCTAACAGTGCCCCTCCCGGTTTGTGTTATGGAGGCACCTCTCCAGGTGGGAGGGTGCCGGGCCCCAGTAAAGGGGGCCGGGGAGAGGGCAGCCTCACCCCTGACCTCCGCCCAGTCTAAGGGTACAGACCCTATGCTGGGATTCCAGTTGCAGGATAGAACCCCTGAACTGGTGGGCGAATTATGCAGGACACCTGCCTCAAGTGCCCTGACAATTCTGGAGGGGGGTACCGCTCCAAGTGGGACGGTACCGAGCCCCAAAGAGAAGGACCGGGTGTGGGGAGCCCACCCCAGTCGCTGGCCCCGCCGTTGGGTACAGGCCCAGGGCTGGTGGGTCAGTGTCAGGACACGTTGCCTGACCTGACAGGAGGGAGAGTGGACAAAAGGTGCCAGACACCTGGGGTTACTGCCCCACACTCTCTGATGCCACAAAAGTTTGAGAGCCCTGAGAGGTATAGGGCTTGGATTTTATCACTGACTACTGTCAGTGACTACTGGGGCTTGTTGTTTATCTGTTGGGACACACCTGGGGGCCAGTTAAGGTTAGATGCTGCACAGGTGGTATCCACAGGTGAGGGGAAGAGTTCCCCATTGGTTATCTTAGTGGGCCCTAGGAGTGTGGACAGAGGGATCCACTAGGGTTCAGATTGGAGTAGAGCTGCCATATGCCCCTGCAGTTGCGGGCCAGTTCCGTGTTCTATCGCCTCGAAGCAGGAAGCCCATCAAAGAAGTGATTGGTCTACCCTGCCTTTTGGCTGGAAGGGGTTGTGTTGGAAATGGCCCTTTTTGCAGGGTCACCCCTAAACTTTTTGCCTGCCTCCTGTATTTTTGCTGACCTGTTTCTGTTGGTTTTATGACTCTGGGCACTTTACCACTGCTGTTCAGTGCTAAAGTGCATATGCTCTCCCTTTGTAAATATGACTATGTGAATTGGTATATCCCTGATTGGCTTATTTGGTTTACCTGTTAGTCCCTAGTAGTGTGGCCTGTGTGTGCCCAGGGCTGGTAAACCAAATGCTGCTGGTGGGCCTGCAGCACTGATGTGTGCCACCCACAGAAGCAGCTTGTAAAGTGTGTCTCAGACCTGCCACTGCAGTGTCTGTGTGCAGTCCAGAACTGCCATCTTGGCTGTGAAGTGCACCCACTTCCCAGCCCCTGAACCTTCCCTTGGCATCTTGTAAGTCACCCCTATGGTAGGGTGCATTGTATGTGTAAGGTAGGACACGCCTTGCTGTGTGTAGCATGTTCTGGTAGTGAATTATGCCCCATTTCGTTTTTCACTACTGTAAGGCTACCTGTTCCTCATAGGCTAGAATGGGCAGTTTGACTATTACATTCTATAGTCCTAACTGACCCCAGGAACATGGTAGAAAAACGAATTTAGTATGCCTGAGCTCAGAATATTAAAATACATCTTTTAGTGAAGTTTAGTTTTATATTCTGTGTTTGAAAATACCACTTTTAGAAAGTAGGTATTTTCTTGCCTAAGCCTTCCAGTGTGCTCTGCCGTTATGTGTATTGGCTGTCTGGTTTTAGAGGGGCAGGGCAGGCTGAGTCAGACCTGGGTTGAATAGAGAGATCTGCATTTAGAGTGTGGGGAGGGGTGGCTCCTTGACCTGAATAGGGCTGTGCCTGGCAAGGTGAATGCTGGCTCCACCTCCTACTGTGTGTCTGCTAGCAGACCCCCTCTTTCTGAAAGGAAGAATGCAGCCTGGTAAACAAAGTGCTCCAGGCCTGAGCAGAACTGGTTCTGGCTAGGTTCAGTGACTTGTAGCTTCTGAGAACAAAGACTTTTGGGGTATAAATATCTGTGCTCAAACCCCTACAATTTGTATTGCTTTTGGATCTGGAGAGGAAACTCTGTCCGTGCCAGTGGAGGAATCTGCAGGAAGTGACTGTCCTTGTGCTTGTGTGTTGTTTCTTGCACTGGCCTGCAGCAGTGACCACTGGACCTTGAAGAAGAGGAAAATGAACTTTTGAGAGAACTTTTATTTTTGTTACAGCAATTACCCAAGGGCTAGGAAGAGAGCTAGCCTCCTGCTGGAGTCTCAGGCACATCAGACTCCACCACCAACCTCCTGCTTCCTCCCTGCGAGGATTGCTATCTGCTGATGAGGCTCCTGTGAGTTCCAGGGCCTCTAGTTTTGCTTCAGAGAAAAGAGTGCTGGAAATCGTCGCTAACGCACGTTTGCGAGCCGCTGCAGCCGAGAGCGCTGGAAAAATCATCGCGCTGCTGCCGCTGGGTGCTCGCAACGCCCCTTTGCGAGCCGCTGCAGCTGAGACGCGCTGGAAAAATCATCGCGCTGCTGTCGCTGAGCGCTCGCAACCCCTAAAGAAATCATCGCTTCAAGACATCGCTTTGCGGACGCCGTGCGTCCGCCATTTTCATCGCTTCGCACCGGATTTCGTCGCTCCCTCGCGGAGCGTCATCTCTTCGCATCGCAACACAATCGCACAGCGCAACAGGATCGTCGCATCGACTTCTCCCTCGCGGCAAGAAAGTCATCACATCGGCGGCCTAGCGTGCAGAAGTTGGTCGCAGTGTCTCCGCACGCATCACGCAGATCAGCGCATCATCCTCCCTTGCGGCAAGGATTTCAACGCATCGCCGGCCTCGCGTGCCGAGAATCATCGCTACCACTTCTTTGCGACATTTTGTTGGTTTTGCTACTAAACCCAGGTACTTTGTGAGAGAAAGGGTCGCAGAGACCACTGCTTTGAATTTGAACTTTATTTTTGCAACCTTTGAGCTATTTTTTGACAGTCCTTCAACAGCCATCCTATTTTTTGACAGTCTTATGAGAGAAAGGGTCGCAGAGACCACTGCCTTGAATTTGAACCTTATTCTTGCAACCTTTGAACTATCTTTGACAGCCCTTCAACAGCTATCCTATTTTTGACAGTATTGTGGCTTTTACAGTTATTGGTCGTGTGATAAATCTGCCTTTATATAAAGATACTTATTTTTTATAACTACTTGTGTGGTGTCCCTCTGTAGTGTTCCTCACTGTGTTACTGTGTATGGTCATAAATGCTTCACACCCTGCCTCTGAGATAAGCCTACCTGCTCGTGCTACGTTACCACAGGGTTGAGCAGGGGTATTAAAGAGGGTAGCCCTCTCACTCTGACTTAGGAAGAAGGGTCCCTACTTGGACAGTGGCCAGCCATTGCCAACTAGAGACCCCCATTTCTAACAATATATATATATATATTACCTACTTGTGGTAGCCAGTAGGTAGTTATAGTTAGGACCTTGTTTCCATAGGAAGAGCGTTTTTTGATTTGCCAATAACTTTGGCGCTGTTTGACGAATTTTCATGAAATTTTCAAAACTAATTGTTCACTCAGGTCAGCTCCTGTCTTGAAAGTTTTGGGGTGATTTCTCAAGTGGGGGCTGAGAAAAAAGGGGGTCCCAAAACGTGTTTTCTCCATGTTCATTTCCATAGGAAACTTTACACACGGCTACAGCCTGAACTGCTGAACGGAATTACACCAAATTTGGCAGAGAGAAAGCTCTTGGTCCAGGAAATCTGTTCAGTAGTTTTTGAGATATTTAAAGATTTACAGATGTTGATATTTGCGAATTGTGAGATCTGATTGGCTGAGCCCTCCCGAGAACAAGCTTGCCTATGGTTGGGTGCCAACACTTCAAACCAGGAAGTGTTGGCAGCCATCTTGTGACTAGGTACCGAGGGAGAAGGAAAAAGGTAATAGGAGCATTAAAAAAGAAGAAGGGTAAAAACACCCGGACCCCCTAGGCTTGGTCAGGGGGTTCCACACAGACCCGCAGGGCCAAAAAACCCATTTTTTTTTTAAATTTCATCCAGATTCGCGCACCCAGTGCGAATCTGGCTAAAAAGTTTTAAAAAATGAAGCGCGCTTTGTTTTTTAAAGACCTCGAGTGGGCCACGTCCCAGGGGCATTTATGATTTATGTAGCGGGGTCCCGCGGGGGCCCCCACAGCCCCGGGGACTGCCACCTCCTCGGGGCTTCATTCATTCAGTGATGTCATTTGAGATGTCATCAGTGATGTCATCAGTGATGTCACTGACCATGTCATAAATGATGTAATATGTGACGTCATCAGCAGTGCATTGCAGGGGTGCGGGTTATAGTTAGCTCAACTAACTATAACAGCTGAATTTCTCTGGTTTTGTATGAGTGAAATGTCTAACTAACTATAACGTCCCTGAAACCTGTGGTTTTTTCAGTGAATGTCTAAGGTTTTTTAAATACTAATTTCTAACTATAACATCCCTGAAACCTGTGTTTTTTCAGTGAATTTCTAACGTTTTTTAAATACTAATTTCTAACTATAATGTCCCTGAAACCTATGGTTTTTTCAGTGAATATATATATATATCTATATATATATATATATATATATATATATATATATATATATATATATATATATATATATATATATATATATATATATATATATATATATATATATATATATTACCTACTGGCGGTCACCAGTAGGTAGTTATAGTTAGGACCTCAGGGGGATGAAGTCCACTTTAGTCCTGAGGTCCTCAGGACACAAGAGGACCTCATTGCCCCACCAGCAGTGCGCCAGGAGGCGCGTTTGCAGAGTAGTGTAAAAAGGGGGCGTGGCCTCAGACCACTCTCAGCAATCCAGCTGTGTGGGGCTCACTGGAGCTTCCTGGTGGGCTAGTTGGCCCCCAGGGACCCTCAGGATTCAAGGGGACTTAATCCCCCAACCCAGAACGCACCAGGAGGTGCGTTTGCAGAGTGGTGGAGAAAGAGGGCATGGCCTGTGTCTACCTGTCAGCAATCCCACTATCTGGGGCATACTGGAGGTATCAGTAAGGCTAGTTGGCCCCTAAGAACCCCCAGCAGCGAAGGGGACTTTAATCACCATCGAAGAGCGCGCCAGGAAGTGTGTTTGCAGAGTGGTGGGGAAAGGGGGCATGGCCTGCTATAAGAACTGAGCAATCCTGCTGTGTGGGACTTACTGGAGGTAATAGGAGGGGTAGTTGGCCCCCAAGGTTGACCTTGTTGGCCAACTACCCCTCCTGTTACCTCCAGTAAGTCCCACACAGTGGGATTGCTAAGAGGTGTTCGTAGGCCACACTCACCTTTCTCCACCACTCTGTAAATGTGCCTCGTGGCACAGTACTGGTTGGGGGATGAAGTCCACTTTACTCCTGAGGTACTTTGGAGGCCAAGAAGCCCTCCTGGTACCTCCTGTAAGTCCTACGCAACAGAATTCCTAAGTGCTGGTCAGAGGCCCAGCCCTCTTTCTCCACCACTCTACAAATGCGACTACTAGTTAAAGAAGCATTTGCAATGTAATAGGTCTCGTATTTGCGAGAGTTAGAACTATTGGCGTTGTAAATGTAAAACTTTTTTACTAATGTTTTTTGGAGTGGAGTGGATGTACGTTGTGTGTAGTGGAATTATGTGGTATGTTGTGCAGTGAAATTATGTGCATAGAAAGTATGTGGTATTTAGTGTATAGGAATTATGTAAAGTGGGATTATGTGTTATGGAGAGTAATGATGTGGTATGGTAGTCTGTGTTGTGGAGGGGTAACCTCAGGTTTAGTCTTCCTCGTTTCCATAGAAGCTAAACTATGAAATCAATGAGACAAAAATAAGAAGGAATCACTGAGGAGCACTCTGGACCTAGTCAGAGGTATGAGCAGGGCCACTGGAATTATGCAACTGTTTGGCTGCACCGACTTTCGCATGATTATACATTTTCCACATCAGCCACATAATCCATCATCTGCTGCCTAATTTGGAGATTTGAACAAAAAAAGCCTTGTTTCTACCTCAAACGGCTCAAACGTTACTAAAAAATGCAGTGACAAGTGTTACAGCGTGGTGGAAGGTCCTTTGCAAACGTAAAACGGTCACCTGTTACTTATTGCAAAATGTGGGTGTTAAATTGGTACTAATGGTGTGCAAGCCACTCTTGCTTCTTTTTGCACCTCTCTTGCCTCTTTCTGCATTTCTGTTGCTTCTTTCTGCACCTTTCTTTCTTTTTCTGCACTTCTCTTGCCTCTTTCTGCAAATCTCTTCTACTTTTTGTACCTCTTTTGCCTCTTTCTGCACCTCTGTTGCCTCTTTCTGCACCTCACTTGCTTCTTTGTAAACCCCTCTTGCCTCTTTCTGCACCTCTCTTGCCTCTTTCTGCACCCCTCTTCCCTCTTTCTGCACCCCTCCTGCCTCTTTCTGCACCTCTGTTCCTTCTTTCTGCACTTCTTTTGTTTCTTTCTGCACCACTCTTGCTTCTTTCTGCACCCCTCTTGCCTCTTTCTCCACCCCTCTTCCCATTTTCTGCATCTCTGTTGCTTTTTTCTGCACTTCTCTTATCTCTTTCTCCACCCCTCTTCCCTCTTTCTGCACCTCTCTTGCTTCTTTCTGCACCTCTCTTGCTTCTTTCTGCACCCCTCGTGCCTCTTTCATACCCCTCTTCCAGCACCCCTCTTGCCTCTTTCTGCATCTCTGTTCCTTCTTTCTGAACTTGCTTTGTTTATTTCTGCACCCCTTTTGCCTCTTTCTGCACCCCTCTTCCCTCTTTCTGCACCCCTCTTTCCTCTTTCTGCACCTCTGTTCCTTCTTTCTGCACTTTTTCTGTTTCTTTCTGCAGCTCTCTTGCTTCTTTCTGCACCCCCTTGCCTCTTTCTCCACCCATCTACCCTCTTTCTGCACCTCTGTTCTTTCTTTCTGCACTTCTTTTGTTTCTTTCTAAACATCTCTTGCTTCTTTCTGCATCCCACGTACCTTTTTCTGCACCCCTCTTCCCTCTTTTTGCACCCACCATGCCTCTTTCTGCACCTCTGTTGCTTCTTTCTGCATTCCTCTTGCTTCTTTCTGCACTCCTCGTGCCTCTGTCACACCCCTCTTCTCTCTTTGTGCACCCCTCTTGCCTCTTTCTGCACCTCTGTTCCTTCTTTCTGCACTTCTTTTCTTTATTTCTGCACCTCTCGCTTCTTTCTGCACCCCTCTTCCCTCTTTTTGCACCCCTCTTGCCTCTTTCTGCACCTCTGTTGCTTCTTTTTGCACTCCTCTTGCTTCTTTCTACACTTCTCCTGCTTCTTTCTGCACCACTCGTGCTTCTTTCTGCACCCCTCTTCCCTCTTTCTCCACCCCTCATCCCTCTTTCTGCACCTCTGCTGCTTCTTTCTGCACTTCTCTTGCTTCTTTCTGCACCTCTATCCCTTCTTTCTGTACCCCTTTTTCCTCTTTCTGCACCCCTCTTCCCTCTTTCTGCACCACTCTTTCCTCTTTCTGCACCTCTGTTCCTTCTTTCTGCACTTCTTCTGTTTCTTTCTGCAGCTCTCTTGCTTCTTTCTGCCCCCCTTGCCTCTTTCTCCACCCATCCAACATCTTTCTGCATCCCTGCTGCCTCTTTCTGCACCTCTGTTCTTTCTTTCTGCACTTCTTTTGTTTCTTTCTAAACATCTCTTGCTTCTTTCTGCATCCCACGTACCTTTTTCTGCACCCCTTCCCTCTTTTTGCACCCACCTTGCCTCTTTCTGCACCTCTGTTGCTTCTTTCTGCATTCCTCTTGCTTCTTTCTGCACTCCTCGTGCCTCTTTCACACCCCTCTTCTCTCTTTGTGCAAGCCTCTTGCCTCTTTCTGCACCTCTGTTCCTTCTTTCTGTACTTCTTTTCTTTCTTTCTGCACCTCTCACTTCTTTTTTCACCCCTCTTCCCTCTTTTTGCACCCCTCTTGCCTCTTTCTGCACCTCTGTTGCTTCTTTCTGCACTCCTCTTGCTTCTTTCTACACTTTTCTTGCTTCTTTCTGCACCACTCGTGCTTCTTTCTGCACCCCTCTTCCCTCTTTCTGCACCCCTCTTGCCTCTTTCTGCACCTCTGCTCCTTCTTTCTGCACCTCTCTTGCTTCTTTCTGCACCCCTCTTGCCACTTTCTCCACCCCTGTTCCCCTTTTTGCATCTCTATTGCTTCTTCTGCACTTCTCTAGCCTCTTTCTCCACCCCTCATCCCTCTTTCTGTACCTCTGTTGCTTCTTTCTGCACGTCTCTTGCTTCTTTCTGCACCTCTATTCCTTCTTTCTGCAACCCTTGTGCCTCTTTCTGCACCCCTCTTGCCTCTTTCTGCACCTCCGTTCCTTCTTTCTGCACTTCTTGTGTTTCTTTCTGCAACTCTCTTGCTTCTTTCTGCACACCTCTTGTTTCTTTCTGCACCCCTCGTGCCTATTTCACACCCCTCTTCCCTCTTCTGCACCTCTGTTCCTTCTTTCTGCACCTATCTTGTTTCTTTCTGTATCCCTCTTGCCTCATTCTCCACCCCACTTCCCCCTTTCTGCATCTCTGTTGCTTCTTTAAGCATTTCTCTTGCTTCTTTTGGCATCTCTCTTGCTTCTTTCTACACCCTTCGTGCTTCTTTAAGCACCCCTTATCCCTCTTTCTGCACTCCTTTTGCCTCTTTAAGCACCCCTCTTCCCTCTTTCTGCACCCCTCCTGCCTCTTTCTGCACCTCTGTTCCTTCTTTATGCACTTCTTTTGTTTCTTTCTGCACCTCTCTTGCTTCTTTCTGCACCCCTCTTGCCTCTTTCTCCACCCCTCTTCCCCCTTTCTGCATGTCTGTTGCTTCTTTCTGTACTTCTCTTGTCTCTTTCTCCACCTCTCTTCCCTCTTTCTGCACCTCTGTTGCTTATTTCTACACCTCTCTTGCTTCTTTCTGTACCCCTCGTGCCTCTTTCACACCCCTCTTCCCGCACCCCTCTTGCCTCTTTCTGCACCTCTGTTCCTTCTTTCTGCACTTCGTTTGTTTGTTTATGCACCTCTCACTTCTTTCTGCACCCCTCATCCCTCTTTCTGAACCCCTTTTGCCTCTTTTTGCACCTCTGTTCCTTCTTTCTGCACTTCTTCTGTTTCTTTCTGCAGCTCTCTTGCTTCTTTCTGCCCCCCCTTGCCTCTTTCTCCACCCATCCAGCCTCTTTCTGCACCCCTGTTGCCTCTTTCTGCACCTCTGTTCTTTCTTTCTGCACTTCTTTTGTTTCTTTCTGCACATCTCTTGTTTCTTTCTGCACCCCACGTGCCTCTTTCTGCACCCCTCATCCCTCTTTTTGCACCCCTCTTGCCTCTTTCTGCACCTCTGTTGCTTCTTTCTGCACTCCTCTTGCTTCTTTCTGCACTCCTCGTAATGTAATGTAATGTAATGTAAAATAGTCTTATACAGCGCATTGTCACCCCACGGGTATCCTGGCGCT
Organism: Calotriton arnoldi; assembly: GCA_963921515.1. NCBI lineage: Eukaryota > Metazoa > Chordata > Amphibia > Caudata > Salamandridae > Calotriton > Calotriton arnoldi. Next base: position 306,334 of record CAWUFW010009980.1, on the reverse strand, counting down.
GAGGTTACATTGGTTCCCCAATTTGCACATATTACCATGACGAGGACTGATCTACATTACACCCTTGTGAAGAGCCAAGTTTTGAGCTTCTTCCTAAAGTGTAGAAAATGTTTTGTTTGTCTAAGATTAGGCGGGAGTTTGTTCCATAAACGAGCAGCTGCAGAGCTAAATGCTCTTCCTCCAAACCTGGTTATTCTAAATCTAGGTTGTTAGAAATGGGATCTCTGGCTGGCTCAGGCTTGCGCCAAAGCCAGGCAGAGACCACCACTCTGGTCAGGGCGAGGGAGTTACACGCCGACGATAACCCCTGCTCACCCCCTTGGTAGCTTGGCACGAGCAGTCAGGCTTATCCCGGAGGCAATGTGTAAAGCGTTTGCGCGGCACCCTCACACAGCAGCAACACACTAGGCACACCACAAAAGGAACTCCACACAAGGTTATATAAAAAATAGCCTTTGTATTATCATAAATACCTTAGAAACATAATCACATAATATACAGTGCGCCAACTGGCACTAGGCAATATTCACAGGGGAATTATATACAGGACCAGGCCAATCGGGCCATGGTCAGAACCATCAGATCAGGTAAGTAGATGCAAATAATACATGTAGCGCACAACCAGTAATTACTGGTACAGGTAGGAACTTAGCACGAGATCCTGTAACCTACAAGATGGGACACCTACATCACCTTAGGCATAAATCACATGAGGCAATAGGCCTCGTAAGCCTAAACACAGTGTGCCCCAATCGGGGGCACAACGCACTGACACTGGCCCCAGGCCAACTGGCCTCTCACCGGGGCTCAAATGCCCACTGTCCAGAATGTCCGGGCTGGCTGCACAGGCAGCAAAAGCAAAGTGCGCAATTGCACAAGCCTAAACGTGGCAGCTGCCGCTAACTGCGGGCAGCTGTGAAGAACTGTAGGCCCTGGCACTTCGGGGCCCTCTGGACCCCCACTGGGGCCCTGCAAACAATATGCCCCACGTTGCAGCTGCCCACTGTCAGGCGGGGCAGCTGTGGCAAGGAAACCGGCACTGGCACTAACGTGCCTCTCAGCCCCACTCCGGGACTTCTACAACAATGCCCCCAAAAAGGAAATCAGCATGGGCACCTCAGGGCCCCACAGGAAAATGGCACTGGCACCACCGTGCCGCTGGGGAGCTCCCCTCTGGGACTCCTCCTGGTGCACTCGATCGGCACCTTAACCGTGCTCAAGAGACTTCAGCCCCACTCACCGGGGCTTTGTGCAGACTCCTCCTGTCTTCTTTCCGGCGGGGCAGGCACCGACAACGGGCCTCGTCTCTCTTCCGCCCCGGCCCCTCCTCACCTGGTCAGGCGGTCTCTCTCTCTCCTCCGTGGCACCGGAGCGCGGGGTAGGCTCCCGTCGGCTTCCGGTTTCTTCCTCGTGGCAGTCCGGACTCTCCGCCCGGCACGGGAGCCCTGGTCACCGTCGGCCGGCCAGCAGCGTCGCGCTGCCTCTCTCTCCGTTTCCGGCGATTTTTGGGCGTTTGCCAGCGCGGGGTAGGCTCCCGCCTGGCTTCTATTCACCCGGTCCCCCTTCCTGGGACCGGGACTTTCTCCCGCCTTAGGCTGGACGCGGGGACGGCTTGGCGGCGTCTCGCGGAGGCGGGGTAGGCTCCCGTCCTCCTTCCTCAGCTCAGCTTCCTCTTTGGCCGCGCTGCAATTGGCCGGCCACTTAGCCCTGCCCACAACCAGGCAGTTTTGCCTGACTTCCGGGTCGCGCTGGCCGCGGCCCGGCGGCACCTGTTCTCGGCGGCTTCTCGGTGCGGGGTGGGCACCCGCCTGTAAATAAAACCAAAAGCGGGGTAGGCTCCCGCTGATAAACACACAACTGCGGGGTAGGCTCCCGCCTAAGCACGCCGCAATGCGGGGGAATCCCTACGTCGGGATTCCCTCAGACTCAAACACCGCTCAGCGCTGCAGGGCAAACAGGCTCCTCTCCCCTGGGAGCAAAATAAAAGCGCTCACGAGGCGCTAGGAGCCACAGCTCCAGCGGTGTCTCAATTAGGCCAAAAATAAAGGGTCCTTGGTGCTGGGTACACCTCAGCAGCACAGCCAGGCAGGCCAGCACGCAGGGACCCCCAGGAAACAGCAGCTGGGTCCCGCGGCGGTTCCTCCTGGCAGAGTGTCCCCTGCAAGTCAGCACAACAGAGCAGAACACACCAGGACAACAGAACTGAACAGATTCATGGGGTCACAGCCCCTTCTTTTATACACCCTTTTCCTTTGTCACATAGCACAGGGCTGGGGAAAAACCAGATGCAACTGGTTTGGGGGAGCTTTGGAGCACTTTGTTTTGCTCAGCTCCTCTCTCCTTTCACAGGACAGGCTAGGGACATCAGACGCACCACAGGGGGTGGAGCCAGCATTGTGGAGGGAAGGCACAGCCCTATTCAGGTCCCAGGTGCAACTCCTCCCTCCCATCTAGATGCAGATCTCCCTATTCAGCCCTGCGCTGACTCACCCTGCCCCTCCTGGAGCCACACACATCTCCCAGCCCCTGTCACTCACAAAGCCAGACATGCAATTCACATCAGGCAGGCAGACACAGAGCACACATAAATGCCAACTTCTAAAAGTGGCATTTCCACACCAGTCATAATAAATCTGCGCACACCATTGCGCAGCATTTATTCTCACGAGTTCGCACATACTAAACTCGCCCCTGCACTCCTCTCACACCAGGAATTACCATGGACACACATATTCCCCATGCATTCCTATGGGAGGGCAGGACAATCTCACCACATGCACTCAGCGTGCGCCCGCACTTTACACTGGGACACAGGGCTAAAGTGCGCAGAGGCCTAAAACCACCAACACTACACAGGGAAAAGGCTAGGAGACGAGCAAAAAGTTTAGGGGTGAACCTGCCAAAAGGGCCAAGTCCAACACAACCCCTTCCAGCCAAAACGCAGGGCAGACCAATCACCACCGTGATGGGCTTCCCTGCTTGGGGCGATAGAACACGGACGCGGGCCCGCAACTGCAGGGACACCCTCCTGTTCTACGCCACGGTGAACCCATGTGGTTCCTTCTGAAAAAGCTGTCCGGAGCAACTGGGCTACCCCACTGGTACTCTCTAGCTGTCCGCGGCCAGGACCAGGCCCTAGGCCACCCAGATGCCACTGGTCCTTGCCCATTCACAGAGTGGGGGTAGTAACCCCTGGCACATAGTAGCCATTCTCCACTCTTCCCCTCATCAGGGCAGGTCTAGACTGCCACTGATCCTCCAGCCTAGGGTCTGCACCCTCAGGCGAACCAGAAGTCACGGGTGAGGCTCTCCTCCCCCTACCTCTCCTTCTAGTGTTCCGCCCTCTCCTCCTTGGAGAAGCACCCTCAGAACACAACTCTCCCACCAGTTCAGGACGTCTCTCCCACAACTGGTCTCCCAACATAGGGTCTAACCCTTCAGGTTGCACCGGGGTCAGAGGCGAGGACTCCCTCCCTCTGCACCCCCTTCCAGAGTTCTGCACCCTCCCAACTGGAGCGGTACCCCTGGAAGATGAACCGGTCAGGACACTGGTTACAGATGTCCTTTCCTCCAGGTCAGGCGGATCCTTAACCTGGCCTCCCAACCTTGGGGCTGAACCCCACGGCTGAGCATTTGCCTGGCACACCAGGACTTCCGGGGGCGCACTCAGCAGCCCCCGAGGGTAACACATGACTCATGTGTTGCGTGACAGTCTGCGTGGCGCAGACCTCCCGACCCCTGTCCATCTGACAGTGCACAGAGATCCCCCACGACAGAAGTGGTGTCACCATGGTCACTTCTAGGAGACTCAGCCCTTCTGGCTGGCCCCTGACCCACTGGTTCTTCCACTGGGGAACACATCCCCCTCTCACCCCTCAATCCGGACTTCTGTACCCTCCCAACTGGAGCGGCACTGCCAGACACCAGAACCACTGGAGCTCTATTTACAGATGCTCCCGGTTCTCCAGACACTAGGAGATCCTCCTCAAATGGACTAACAGGACAGCCTAGGCTCCCAACCTGGTGTTCCCTGAAGAAACCATCCAGGCTCTGAGACGGGGTTTCGGGCACCTGGGGACACTCAGTCCCACACTCACTCCTATTCCACTGAGACAGGACGTGAGCCCCTACACCCCTCCCACTACACTGGGACCTAGCTGGGCTACACTGAACCTCTTCCCCCATACAGGACGGGAAGATACCTGAGCCACTACTTTTGGGATCACTCCCCAATGCCTCTTCAGAACCTTGGGCCTCCACCCAGAGGTCTGCCTCACATGCAAACTCCCATAGATCAGAAAACCCACCCTCCAACAGGTGTTGGCGCAACCCCGGCAAACAACAACTGAGCAGGTGCTCTCTGATAACCAGATCGAACAGTCCTTCAAAATCCTGTTCCGTGTTAACCGTTACCCAATCAGCCAGTGCATCATTACATTCATCCGAAAAATCTACCCAAGACTGGTGAGACAGTTTCCTACTGCCCCTGAACTTCAACCTGTACTCCTCTTCTCTGGAACAAGGTACCATATTTTGGGAACTGGGACTTCCTGCACTGGACTGTATATTGCTGCCACCACTGGACTCCACCCTCACTGGGGAATCCAGAAAACTACAACTGCACTCAGGGGATAATCTACCCTCCCGAGCTAATTTCTCCCTGGCGAAGGCCCTCTCAGCCTCCGCCATCCTCTCCTGCGCTAAGACCCTCTCGGTCTCTAGCTTTTTCTCCTCCATACTCAGCTGCGCTATCTCCCTGGTATGCTCTAACCTGAGCTTCTCCAAAGCCAGCTGATTCTCCCTTTCTTCCCTCCTATCCACCCACTCCTCTGGGGACAGGAAAAGGGATGGGGCACTGCCCCCGACACTGGACCCAGCAAGGGACTCCCTATCTATGGGGTCCTCACTATCTACTGGCGTCCCTGTCCTGTCACTTTCTTCCTCCTCTTCAGACTCCTCAGGGCCCCCTCAGACCCACCACCCTCTTGGCGTGCGGCCAGGGCCCTCTTCTCCTCATTGCGCTCACAGTCCCATTCATCCTTTTGCCATTGGATCAGGTTGTCCCTCAGTTTTGACTGGGTGTCCGACCCACTCACTGCTATGTCTCTCTCCTTACAGAAGTCCACCAACTCCCACATGCTGTATCTAAACAGACCACAAAAATTAAAAGCAGACTCCATTTTGGCAGGACGCTCAGGGACACGTGCAACACAGGAGACCTAGGTTTCTGAGCTGAAGCAAGAGTATACAATTTACAAATGACACTTTTAGGAGAAGAATTAAAACAAAACTCAGAACAATAATCCCCACACACGTGATTATCTAAATGTAGAGTTTGTAGTGCAACCAGTTGTCGCTGTGGTACTGCGCAAACGCAAGTCCAAATCCCCACTGCTGACAACCAATGTTAGAAATGGGATCTCTGGCTGGCTCAGGCTTGCGCCAAAGCCAGGCAGAGACCACCACTCTGGTCAGGGCGAGGGAGTTACACGCCGACGATAACCCCTGCTCACCCCCTTGGTAGCTTGGCACGAGCAGTCAGGCTTATCCCGGAGGCAATGTGTAAAGCGTTTGCGCGGCACCCTCACACAGCAGCAACACACTAGGCACACCACAAAAGGAACTCCACACAAGGTTATATAAAAAATAGCCTTTGTATTATCATAAATACCTTAGAAACATAATCACATAATATACAGTGCGCCAACTGGCACTAGGCAATATTCACAGGGGAATTATATACAGGACCAGGCCAATCGGGCCATGGTCAGAACCATCAGATCAGGTAAGTAGATGCAAATAATACATGTAGCGCACAACCAGTAATTACTGGTACAGGTAGGAACTTAGCACGAGATCCTGTAACCTACAAGATGGGACACCTACATCACCTTAGGCATAAATCACATGAGGCAATAGGCCTCGTAAGCCTAAACACAGTGTGCCCCAATCGGGGGCACAACGCACTGACACTGGCCCCAGGCCAACTGGCCTCTCACCGGGGCTCAAATGCCCACTGTCCAGAATGTCCGGGCTGGCTGCACAGGCAGCAAAAGCAAAGTGCGCAATTGCACAAGCCTAAACGTGGCAGCTGCCGCTAACTGCGGGCAGCTGTGAAGAACTGTAGGCCCTGGCACTTCGGGGCCCTCTGGACCCCCACTGGGGCCCTGCAAACAATATGCCCCACGTTGCAGCTGCCCACTGTCAGGCGGGGCAGCTGTGGCAAGGAAACCGGCACTGGCACTAACGTGCCTCTCAGCCCCACTCCGGGACTTCTACAACAATGCCCCCAAAAAGGAAATCAGCATGGGCACCTCAGGGCCCCACAGGAAAATGGCACTGGCACCACCGTGCCGCTGGGGAGCTCCCCTCTGGGACTCCTCCTGGTACACTCGATCGGCACCTTAACCGTGCTCAAGAGACTTCAGCCCCACTCACCGGGGCTTTGTGCAGACTCCTCCTGTCTTCTTTCCGGCGGGGCAGGCACCGACAACGGGCCTCGTCTCTTTTCCGCCCCCGGCCCCTCCTCACCTGGTCAGGCGGTCTCTCTCTCTCCTCCGTGGCACCGGAGCGCGGGGTAGGCTCCCGTCGGCTTCCGGTTTCTTCCTCGTGGCAGTCCGGACTCTCCGCCCGGCACGGGAGCCCTGGTCACCGTCGGCCGGCCAGCAGCGTCGCGCTGCCTCTCTCTCCGTTTCCGGCGATTTTTGGGCGTTTGCCAGCGCGGGGTAGGCTCCCGCCTGGCTTCTATTCACCCGGTCCCCCTTCCTGGGACCGGGACTTTCTCCCGCCTTAGGCTGGACGCGGGGACGGCTTGGCGGCGTCTCGCGGAGGCGGGGTAGGCTCCCGCCCTCCTTCCTCAGCTCAGCTTCCTCTTTGGCCGCGCTGCAATTGGCCGGCCACTTAGCCCTGCCCACAACCAGGCAGTTTTGCCTGACTTCCGGGTCGCGCTGGCCGCGGCCCGGCGGCACCTGTTCTCGGCGGCTTCTCGGTGCGGGGTGGGCACCCGCCTGTAAATAAAACCAAAAGCGGGGTAGGCTCCCGCTGATAAACACACAACTGCGGGGTAGGCTCCCGCCTAAGCACGCCGCAATGCGGGGGAATCCCTACGTCGGGATTCCCTCAGACTCAAACACCGCTCAGCGCTGCAGGGCAAACAGGCTTCTCTCCCCTGGGAGCAAAATAAAAGTGCTCACGAGGCGCTAGGAGCCACAGCTCCAGCGGTGTCTCAATTAGGCCAAAAATAAAGGGTCCTTGGTGCTGGGTACACCTCAGCAGCACAGCCAGGCAGGCCAGCACGCAGGGACCCCCAGGAAACAGCAGCTGGGTCCCGCGGCGGTTCCTCCTGGCAGAGTGTCCCCTGCAAGTCAGCACAACAGAGCAGAACACACCAGGACAACAGAACTGAACAGATTCATGGGGTCACAGCCCCTTCTTTTATACACCCTTTTCCTTTGTCACATAGCACAGGGCTGGGGAAAAACCAGATGCAACTGGTTTGGGGGAGCTTTGGAGCACTTTGTTTTGCTCAGCTCCTCTCTCCTTTCACAGGACAGGCTAGGGACATCAGACGCACCACAGGGGGTGGAGCCAGCATTGTGGAGGGAAGGCACAGCCCTATTCAGGTCCCAGGTGCAACTCCTCCCTCCCATCTAGATGCAGATCTCCCTATTCAGCCCTGCGCTGACTCACCCTGCCCCTCCTGGAGCCACACACATCTCCCAGCCCCTGTCACTCACAAAGCCAGACATGCAATTCACATCAGGCAGGCAGACACAGAGCACAAATAAATGCCAACTTCTAAAAGTGGCATTTCCACACCAGTCATAATAAATCTGCGCACACCATTGCGCAGCATTTATTCTCACGAGTTCGCACATACTAAACTCGCCCCTGCACTCCTCTCACACCAGGAATTACCATGGACACACATATTCCCCATGCATTCCTATGGGAGGGCAGGACAATCTCACCACATGCACTCAGCGTGCGCCCGCACTTTACACTGGGACACAGGGCTAAAGTGCGCAGAGGCCTAAAACCACCAACACTACACAGGGAAAAGGCTAGGAGACGAGCAAAAAGTTTAGGGGTGAACCTGCCAAAAGGGCCAAGTCCAACATAGGTGTACTAACCAGATGGGCTGCAGAGGATCAGAGGCTTCTGGTCGGGGCATACCAGACAAATTTTCTCTGCAGTGGCACAGGCCCAAGTCCATGCAGGGCCTTAAAAATAATGCAGAGCGATTTAAACTGTATCCTCTGTAGTATTGGGAGCCAGTGGAGCTCGTTGAGGGACAGAGAGGCAGAGGATCTGTGTGGTCTCTTTAGAACTAGCTTCGCAGCTATTGTCTGAATTCTTTAAAGTTTCATGATCAGGGAATTCGGGGCGCCCAGTATCAGAGCATTACAATAGTCCAGCTGACTCAGGATGACACTTCTCACCACAAGTTCCCTAGCTGTCATAAGTAGCATTGGGAGTATTTTCCGTAGTGCTCTGACCAGGGAGAAACATGTTCCTGCCATTGTGTTTACTTGGGTCTCTAGACTCAACTTGTCATAAAAAACCACCCCCAGTTTGCGCACTGCCTCAGAGGATACTGGGGGCTTATCTGTGGGGATGGGCCAGAAGTTAGCCGGGAGCAGAAGAGGGACTTTCTTTGCCGTGCAATACAGGATATCTGTTTTTTCTCCGTTGAAGTGCAAGGAATTGTCTCTAAGCCATCTAGCAGTTTTTTTCATACATTCATGAAAACTGTCGAGGGGTATTGACTGATTTCCCTCTAGTGACAGAATGAGTTGGGTGTCATCCGCATAATTCACCAAATTGATTTTATATGATTTAATAATTGGAATCAACGGGCTCATATATATATTGAATAGAATCAGACTGATTGCTGATCCCTGGGGGACACCATGCTGAATGGTACCATACTTAGATAGAAAGGGAGGTAAAGCCACTGCTTGCTGTCTATTCGATAGGTATGACTGGAACCATTTCAGTGCCCTGCCCTCTATCCTAATTTCCATGAGCCGCCTCAGAAGGATCTTATGATTGACTGTATCGAATGTGGCAGACGTGCCTCTTTCACACCCCTCTTCCCTCTTTCTGCACCCCTCTTGCCTCTTTCTGCACCTTTGTTCCTTCTTTCTGCACTTCTTTTCTTTCTTTCTGCACCTCTCGCTTCTTTCTGCACCCCTTTTGCCTCTTTCTGCACCCCTCTTGCCTCTTTCTGCAACTCTGTTCCTTCTTTCTGCACTTCTTTTGTTTCTTTCTGCAGTTCTCATGCTTCTTTCTGCACCCCTCGTGCCTCTTTCTGCACCCCTCTTCCCTCTTTTTGCACCCCTCTTGGCTCTTTCTGCACCTCTGTTGCTTCTTTCTGCACTACTCTTGCTTCTTTCTGCACCTCTTTGCTTTTTTCTGCACCACTCGTGCTTCTTTCTGCACCCCTCTTCCCTCTTTCTGCACCCCTCTTTCTTCTATCTGTACCTCTGTTCCTTCTTTCTGCCCTTCTTTTGTTTCTTTCTGCACCTCTCTTCCTTCTTTCTGCACCCCTCTTGCCACTTTCTCCACCCTTGTTACTCCTTTTTCCATCTCTGTTGCTTCTTTCTGCACTTCTCTTGCCTCTTTCTGCACCTCTACTCCTTCTTTCTGCACTTCTTTGGTTTCTTTCTGCACCTCTCTTGTTTCTTTCTGTATCCCTCTTGCCTCTTTCTCCACCTCACTTCCCCCTTTCTGCATCTCTGTTACTTCTTTATGCACTTTTCTTGCTTCTTTCTGCATCTCTCTTGCTTCTTTATGCACCCCTCATGCCTCTTTCTGCACCCCTTTTCCCTCTTTCTGCTCCCCTCTTGCCTCTTTCTGCACCTCTGTTCCTTCTTTCTGCACTTCTTTTCTTCCTTTCTGCACCCCTTTTGCCTCTTTCTGCACCCCTCTTGCCTCTTTCTGCACCTCTGTTCCTTCTTTCTGCACTTCTTGTGTTTCTTTCTGCAACTCTCTTGCTTCTTTCTGCACACCTCTTGTTTCTTTCTGCACCCCTCGTGCCTATTTCACACCCCTCTTCCCTCTTCTGCACATCTGTTCCTTCTTTCTGCACCTATCTTGTTTCTTTCTGTATCCCTCTTGCCTCATTCTCCACCCCACTTCCCCCTTTCTGCATCTCTGTTGCTTCTTTAAGCATTTCTCTTGCTTCTTTCGGCATCTCTCTTGCTTCTTTCTACACCCTTCGTGCTTCTTTATGCACCCCTTATCCCTCTTCTTGCACTCCTCTTGCCTCTTTAAGCACCCCTCTTCCCTCTTTCTGCACCCCTCCTGCCTCTTTCTGCACCTCTGTTCCTTCTTTCTGCACTTCTTTTGTTTCTTTCTGCACCTCTCTTGCTTCTTTCTGCACCCCTGTTGCCTCTTTCTCCACCCCTCTTCCCCCTTTCTGCATGTCTGTTGCTTCTTTCTGTACTTCTCTTGTCTCTTTCTCCACCCCTCTTCCCTCTTTCTGCACCTCTGTTGCTTCTTTCTACACCTCTCTTGCTTCTTTCTGCACCCCTCGTGCCTCTTTCACACCCCTCTTCCCGCACCCGTCTTGCCTCTTTCTGCACCTCTGTTCCTTCTTTCTGCACTTCTTTTGTTTGTTTATGCACCTCTCACTTCTTTCTGCACCCCTCATCCCTCTTTCTGAACCCCTCTTGCCTCTTTTTGCACCTCTGTTCCTTCTTTCTGCACTTCTTCTGTTTCTTTCTGCAGCTCTCTTGCTTCTTTCTGCACCCCTTGCCTCTTTCTCCACCCATCCAGCCTCTTTCTGCACCCCTGTTGCCTCTTTCTGCACCTCTGTTCTTTCTTTCTGCACTTCTTTTGTTTCTTTCTTCACATCTCCTGTTTCTTTCTGCACCCCACGTGCCTCTTTCTGCACCCCTCATCCCTCTTTTTGCACCCCTCTTGCCTCTTTCTGCACCTCTGTTGCTTCTTTCTGCACTCCTCTTGCTTCTTTCTGCACTCCTCGTAATGTAATGTAATGTAATGTAAAATAGTCTTATACAGCGCATTGTCACCCCACGGGTATCCTGGCGCTGAGGTTACATTGGTTCCCCAATTTGCACATATTACCATGACGAGGACTGATCTACATTACACCCTTGCGAAGAGCCAAGTTTTGAGCTTCTTCCTAAAGTGTAGAACATTTTTTGTTTGTCTAAGATTAGGCGGGAGTTTGTTCCATAAACGAGCAGCTGCAGAGCTAAATGCTCTTCCTCCAAACCTGATTATTCTAAATCTAGGTGTACTAACCAGATGGGCTGCAGAGGATCAGAGGCTTCTGGTCGGGGCATACCAGACGAATTTTCTCTGCACTGGCACAGGCCCAAGTCCATGCAGGGCCTTAAAAATAATACAGAGTGATTTAAACTGTATCCTCTGTAGTATTGGGAGCCAGTGGAGCTCGTTGAGGGACAGAGAGGCAGAGGATCTGTGTGGTCTCTTTAGAGCTAGCTTCGCAGCTATTGTCTGAATTCTTTAAAGTTTCATGATCAGGGAATTCGGGGCGCCCAGTTTCAGAGCATTACAATAGTCCAGCTGACTCAGGATGACACTTCTCACCACAAGTGCCCTAGCTGTCATAAGTAGCATTGGGAGTATTTTCCGTAGTGCTCTGACCAGGGAGAAACATGTTCCCGCCGTTGTGTTTATTTGGGTTTCTAGACTCAACTTGTCATAAAAAACCACCCCCAGTTTGCGCACTGCCTCAGAGGATACTGGGGGCTTATCTGTGGGGATGGGCCAGAAGTTAGCCGGGAGCAGAAGAGAGACTTTCTTTGCCGTGCAATACAGGATTTCTGTTTTTTCTCCGTTGAACTGCAAGGAATTGTCTCTAAGCCATGTAGCAGTTTTTTTCATACATTCATGAAAACTGTCGAGGGGTATTGACTGATTTCCCTCTAGTGACAGAATGAGTTGGGTGTCATCCGCATAATTCACCAAATTGATTTTATATGATTTAATAATTGGAATCAACGGGCTCATATATATATTGAATAGAATCAGACTGATTGCTGATCCCTGGGGGACACCATGCTGAATGGTACCATACTTAGATAGAAAGGGAGTTAAAGCCGCTGCTTGCTGTCTATTCGATAGGTATGACTGGAACCATTTCAGTGCCATGCCCTCTATCCTAATTTCCATGAGCCGCCTCAGAAGGATCTTATGATTGACTGTATCGAATGTGGCAGACGTGCCTCTTTCACACCCCTCTTCCCTCTTTGTGCACCCCTCTTGCCTCTTTCTGCACCTCTGTTCCTTCTTTCTGCACTTCTTTTCTTTCTTTCTGCACCTCTCGCTTCTTTCTGCACCCCTTTTGCCTCTTTCTGCACCCCTCTTGCCTCTTTCTGCAACTCTGTTCCTTCTTTCTGCACTTCTTTCGTTTCTTTCTGCAGCTCTCATGCTTCTTTCTGCACCCCTCGTGCCTCTTTCTGCACCCCTCTTCCCTCTTTTTGCACCCCTCTTGGCTCTTTCTGCACCTCTGTTGCTTCTTTCTGCACTACTCTTGCTTCTTTCTGCACCTCTTTGCTTTTTTCTGCACCACTCGTGCTTCTTTCTGCACCCCTCTTCCCTCTTTCTGCACCCCTCTTTCTTCTATCTGTACCTCTATTCCTTCTTTCTGCCCTTCTTTTGTTTCTTTCTGCACCTCTCTTCCTTCTTTCTGCACCCCTCTTGCCACTTTCTCCACCCTTGTTACTCCTTTTTCCATCTCTGTTGCTTCTTTCTGCACTTCTCTTGCCTCTTTCTGCACCTCTACTCCTTCTTTCTGCACTTCTTTGGTTTCTTTCTGCACCTCTCTTGTTTCTTTCTGTATCCCTCTTGCCTCTTTCTCCACCTCACTTCCCCCTTTCTGCATCTCTGTTACTTCTTTATGCACTTTTCTTGCTTCTTTCTGCATCTCTCTTGCTTCTTTATGCACCCCTCATGCCTCTTTCTGCACCCCTTTTCCCTCTTTCTGCTCCCCTCTTGCCTCTTTCTGCACCTCTGTTCCTTCTTTCTGCACTTCTTTTCTTTCTTTCTGCACCCCTTTTGCCTCTTTCTGCACCCCTTTTGCCTCTTTCTGCACCCCTCTTGCCTCTTTCGCACCTCTGTTCCTTCTTTCTGCACTTCTTTTGTTTCTTGCTGCACATCTCTTGCTTCTTTCTGCACCCCTCGTGCCTCCTTCTGCACCCCTCTTCCCTCTTTTTATACCCCTCCTGCCCCTTTCTGCACCTCTGTTGCTTCTTTCTGCACTACTCTTGCTTCTTTCTGCACCTCTCTTGCTTCTTCCTGCACTACTCGTGCTTCTTTCTGCACCCCTCATTCTGCACCCCTCTTGCCTCTTTCTGCACCTCTCTTGCTTCTTTCTGCACCCCTCTTGCCACTTTCTCCACCCCTGTTCCCCCTTTTTGCATCCCTGTTGCTTCTTTCTGCACTTCTCTTGCCTCTTTCTCCACCCCTCATCCCTCTTTCTGCACCTCTGTTGCTTCTTTCTGCACTTCTCTTGCTTCTTTCTGCACCTCTGTCCCTTCTTTCTGCAACCCTTGTGCCTCTTTCTGCACCCGTTTTCCCTCTTTCTGCCCCCCTCTTGCCCCTTTCTGCACCTCTGTTCCTTCTTTCTGCATTTCTCTTGCTTCTTTCTGCATCTCCCTTGCTTCTTTCTGTACCCTTTGTGCCTCTTCGTGCACCCCTCATCCCTCTTTCTGCACTCCTCTTTCCTCTTTCTGCACCTCTGATGCTTCTTTCTGCACTTATTTTGTTTCTTTGTGCACCCTCTTGCCTCTTTCTACACCTCTGTTCCTTCTTTCTGCACTTCTTTTGTTTCTTTCTGCACCTCTCGCTTCTTTCTGCATCCATTTTGCCTCTTTCTGCAACCCTGTTGCCTCTTTCTGCACCTCTGTTCCTTCTTTCTGCACTTCTTTTGTTTCTTTCTGCACCTCTCTTCCTTCTTTCTGCACCCCTCTTGCCACTTTCTCCACCCTTGTTACTCCTTTTTCCATCTCTGTTGCTTCTTTCTGCACTTCTCTTGCCTCTTTCTGCACCTCTACTCCTTCTTTCTGCACTTCTTTGGTTTCTTTCTGCACCTCTCTTGTTTCTTTCTGTATCCCTCTTGCCTCTTTCTCCACCTCACTTCCCCCTTTCTGCATCTCTGTTACTTCTTTATGCACTTTTCTTGCTTCTTTCTGCATCTCTCTTGCTTCTTTATGCACCCCTCATGCCTCTTTCTGCACCCCTTTTCCCTCTTTCTGCTCCCCTCTTGCCTCTTTCTGCACCTCTGTTCCTTCATTCTGCACTTCTTTTCTTCCTTTCTGCACCCCTTTTGCCTCTTTCTGCACCCCTCTTGCCTCTTTCTGCACCTCCGTTCCTTCTTTCTGCACTTCTTGTGTTTCTTTCTGCAACTCTCTTGCTTCTTTCTGCACACCTCTTGTTTCTTTCTGCACCCCTCGTGCCTATTTCACACCCCTCTTCCCTCTTCTGCACATCTGTTCCTTCTTTCTGCACCTATCTTGTTTCTTTCTGTATCCCTCTTGCCTCATTCTCCACCCCACTTCCCCCTTTCTGCATCTCTGTTGCTTCTTTAAGCATTTCTCTTGCTTCTTTCGGCATCTCTCTTGCTTCTTTCTACACCCTTCGTGCTTCTTTATGCACCCCTTATCCCTCTTCTTGCACTCCTCTTGCCTCTTTAAGCACCCCTCTTCCCTCTTTCTGCACCCCTCCTGCCTCTTTCTGCACCTCTGTTCCTTCTTTCTGCACTTCGTTTGTTTCTTTCTGCACCTCTCTTGCTTCTTTCTGCACCCCTGTTGCCTCTTTCTCCACCCCTCTTCCCCCTTTCTGCATGTCTGTTGCTTCTTTCTGTACTTCTCTTGTCTCTTTCTCCACCCCTCTTCCCTCTTTCTGCACCTCTGTTGCTTCTTTCTACACCTCTCTTGCTTCTTTCTGCACCCCTCGTGCCTCTTTCACACCCCTCTTCCCGCACCCGTCTTGCCTCTTTCTGCACCTCTGTTCCTTCTTTCTGTACTTCTTTTGTTTGTTTATGCACCTCTCACTTCTTTCTGCACCCCTCATCCCTCTTTCTGAACCCCTCTTGCCTCTTTTTGCACCTCTGTTCCTTCTTTCTGCACTTCTTCTGTTTCTTTCTGCAGCTCTCTTGCTTCTTTCTGCACCCCCTTGCCTCTTTCTCCACCCATCCAGCCTCTTTCTGCACCCCTGTTGCCTCTTTCTGCACCTCTGTTCTTTCTTTCTGCACTTCTTTTGTTTCTTTCTTCACATCTCCTGTTTCTTTCTGCACCCCACGTGCCTCTTTCTGCACCCCTCATCCCTCTTTTTGCACCCCTCTTGCCTCTTTCTGCACCTTTGTTGCTTCTTTCTGCACTCCTCTTGCTTCTTTCTGCACTCCTCGTAATGTAATGTAATGTAATGTAAAATAGTCTTATACAGCGCATTGTCACCCCACGGGTATCCTGGCGCTGAGGTTACATTGGTTCCCCAATTTGCACATATTACCATGACGAGGACTGATCTACATTACACCCTTGCGAAGAGCCAAGTTTTGAGCTTCTTCCTAAAGTGTAGAACATTTTTTGTTTGTCTAAGATTAGGCGGGAGTTTGTTCCATAAACGAGCAGCTGCAGAGCTAAATGCTCTTCCTCCAAACCTGGTTATTCTAAATCTAGGTGTACTAACCAGATGGGCTGCAGAGGATCAGAGGCTTCTGGTCGGGGCATACCAGACGAATTTTCTCTGCACTGGCACAGGCCCAAGTCCATGCAGGGCCTTAAAAATAATACAGAGTGATTTAAACTGTATCCTCTGTAGTATTGGGAGCCAGTGGAGCTCGTTGAGGGACAGAGAGGCAGAGGATCTGTGTGGTCTCTTTAGAGCTAGCTTCGCAGCTATTGTCTGAATTCTTTAAAGTTTCATGATCAGGGAATTCGGGGCGCCCAGTATCAGAGCATTACAATAGTCCAGCTGACTCAGGATGACACTTCTCACCACAAGTGCCCTAGCTGTCATAAGTAGCATTGGGAGTATTTTCCGTAGTGCTCTGACCAGGGAGAAACATGTTCCCGCCGTTGTGTTTATTTGGGTTTCTAGACTCAACTTGTCATAAAAAACCACCCCCAGTTTGCGCACTGCCTCAGAGGATACTGGGGGCTTATCTGTGGGGATGGGCCAGAAGTTAGCCGGGAGCAGAAGAGAGACTTTCTTTGCCGTGCAATACAGGATTTCTGTTTTTCTCCGTTGAACTGCAAGGAATTGTCTCTAAGCCATGTAGCAGTTTTTTTCATACATTCATGAAAACTGTCGAGGGGTATTGACTGATTTCCCTCTAGTGACAGAATGAGTTGGGTGTCATCCGCATAATTCACCAAATTGATTTTATATGATTTAATAATTGGAATCAACGGGCTCATATATATATTGAATAGAATCAGACTGATTGCTGATCCCTGGGGGACACCATGCTGAATGGTACCATACTTAGATAGAAAGGGAGTTAAAGCCGCTGCTTGCTGTCTATTCGATAGGTATGACTGGAACCATTTCAGTGCCATGCCCTCTATCCTAATTTCCATGAGCCGCCTCAGAAGGATCTTATGATTGACTGTATCGAATGTGGCAGACGTGCCTCTTTCACACCCCTCTTCCCTCTTTGTGCACCCCTCTTGCCTCTTTCTGCACCTCTGTTCCTTCTTTCTGCACTTCTTTTCTTTCTTTCTGCACCTCTCGCTTCTTTCTGCACCCCTTTTGCCTCTTTCTGCACCCCTCTTGCCTCTTTCTGCAACTCTGTTCCTTCTTTCTGCACTTCTTTCGTTTCTTTCTGCAGCTCTCATGCTTCTTTCTGCACCCCTCGTGCCTCTTTCTGCACCCCTCTTCCCTCTTTTTGCACCCCTCTTGGCTCTTTCTGCACCTCTGTTGCTTCTTTCTGCACTACTCTTGCTTCTTTCTGCACCTCTTTGCTTTTTTCTGCACCACTCGTGCTTCTTTCTGCACCCCTCTTCCCTCTTTCTGCACCCCTCTTTCTTCTATCTGTACCTCTATTCCTTCTTTCTGCCCTTCTTTTGTTTCTTTCTGCACCTCTCTTCCTTCTTTCTGCACCCCTCTTGCCACTTTCTCCACCCTTGTTACTCTTTTTCCATCTCTGTTGCTTCTTTCTGCACTTCTCTTGCCTCTTTCTGCACCTCTACTCCTTCTTTCTGCACTTCTTTGGTTTCTTTCTGCACCTCTCTTGTTTCTTTCTGTATCCCTCTTGCCTCTTTCTCCACCTCACTTCCCCCTTTCTGCATCTCTGTTACTTCTTTATGCACTTTTCTTGCTTCTTTCTGCATCTCTCTTGCTTCTTTATGCACCCCTCATGCCTCTTTCTGCACCCCTTTTCCTTCTTTCTGCTCCCCTCTTGCCTCTTTCTGCACCTCTGTTCCTTCTTTCTGCACTTCTTTTCTTTCTTTCTGCACCCCTTTTGCCTCTTTCTGCACCCCTTTTGCCTCTTTCTGCACCCCTCTTGCCTCTTTCGCACCTCTGTTCCTTCTTTCTGCACTTCTTTTGTTTCTTGCTGCACATCTCTTGCTTCTTTCTGCACCCCTCGTGCCTCCTTCTGCACCCCTCTTCCCTCTTTTTATACCCCTCCTGCCCCTTTCTGCACCTCTGTTGCTTCTTTCTGCACTACTCTTGCTTCTTTCTGCACCTCTCTTACTTCTTCCTGCACTACTCGTGCTTCTTTCTGCACCCCTCATTCTCACCCCTCTTGCCTCTTTCTGCACCTCTCTTGCTTCTTTCTGCACCCCTCTTGCCACTTTCTCCACCCCTGTTCCCCCTTTTTGCATCTCTGTTGCTTCTTTCTGCACTTCTCTTGCCTCTTTCTCCACCCCTCATCCCTCTTTCTGCACCTCTGTTGCTTCTTTCTGCACTTCTCTTGCTTCTTTCTGCACCTCTGTCCCTTCTTTCTGCAACCCTTGTGCCTCTTTCTGCACCCGTTTTCCCTCTTTCTGCCCCCCTCTTGCCCCTTTCTGCACCTCTGTTCCTTCTTTCTGCATTTCTCTTGCTTCTTTCTGCATCTCCCTTGCTTCTTTCTGGACCCTTTGTGCCTCTTCGTGCACCCCTCATCCCTCTTTCTGCACTCCTCTTTCCTCTTTCTGCACCTCTGATGCTTCTTTCTGCACTTATTTTGTTTCTTTGTGCACCCTCTTGCCTCTTTCTACACCTCTGTTCCTTCTTTCTGCACTTCTTTTGTTTCTTTCTGCACCTCTTGCTTCTTTCTGCATCCATTTTGCCTCTTTCTGCACCCCTGTTGCCTCTTTCTGCACCTCTGTTCCTTCTTTCTGCACTTCTTTTGTTTCTCTCTGCAGCTCTCTTGCTTCTTTCTGCACCCCTTGCCTCTTTCTCCACCCCTCTTCCCTCTTTCTTCACCCCTGTTGCCTCTTTCTGCACCTCTGTTCCTTCTTTTGTTTCTTTCTGCACATCTCTTGCCTCTTTCTGCACCCCTTGTGCGTCTTTCTGCACCCCTCTTCCCTCTTTTTGCACCCCCTTCCCTCTTTCTGCACCTCTGTTGCTTCTTTCTGCACTACTCTTGCTTCTTTCTGCACCTCTTTGCTTCTTTCTGCACCACTCGTTCTTCTTTCTGCACCCGTCTTCCCTCTTTCTATACCTCTCTTGCTTCTTTCTGCACCTCTGTTCCTTCTTTCTGCTCTTCTTTTGTTTCTTTTTGCACCTCTCTTGTTTCTTTCGGCACCCCTTTTGCCACTTTCTCCACCCTTGTTCCCCGTTTTTGCATCTCTGTAGCTTCTTTCTGCACTTCTCTTGCCTCTTTCTCCACCCTCATCCCTCTTTCTGCACCTCTGTTGCTTCTTTCTGCACTTCTCTTGCTTCCTTCTGCACCTCTGTCCCTTCTTTCTACACCCCTCGTGCCTCTTTCTGCATCCCTCTTGTCTCTTTCTGCACCTCTGTTCCTTCTTTCTGCACTTCTTTTGTTTCTTTCTGTACCTCTCTTGTTTCTTTCTGTATCCCTCTTGCCTCTTTCTCCACCCCACTTCCCCCTTTCTGCATCTCTGTTGCTTCCTTATGCACTTTTATTGCTTCTTTCTGCATCCCTCATGCCTCTTTCTGCACCACTTTTCCCTCTTTCTGCTCCCCTCTTGCCTCTTTCTGCACCTCTGTTCCTTCTTTCTGCACTTATTTTGTTTCTTTAAACAACTCTCTGGCTTCTTTCTGTATCCCTCTTGCCTCTTTCTCAACCCCACGTCCCCCTTTCTGCATCTCTGTTACTTCTTTGTGCACTTCTCTTGCTTTCTGCACCTCCCTTGCTTCTTTCTGCACCCCTTTTACCTCTTTCTGCCCCCCTCTTCCCTCATTCTGCACCCCTCTTGCCTATTTCTGCACCTCCGTTTCTTCTTTCTGCACTTCTTTTGTTTCTTTCTGCACATCTCTTGCTTCTTTCTGTACTTCTCTCACCTCTTTCTGTACTCTAATGGGAAGTGCAAGCTGTCAAGTTTAAAGGTCTGCGTGTTCTTGTGACTGAGGTATATGTCTACTTGTTAATGTATTCTCACATGTGTTATGCATCTGAAGATGGTAGCTTAAAAGTGGGTAGCTTCTTCTATAGGTGGTTAAATGTTCTCAGTTCTGCTCTGTCATTCAGTTGCACAGGCAGACATGCCTTATGTATATCCGTGTTATAGAGCCCCTCAAATATACTATTGAATACCCATGTGCCCTGTATTATGAGCAGAAAGAAATACATACACCTTATTGCACACATATTTACAGAGTATGCTGTTTGAAACACAGGTATTCAAGTATTTCTATGTTTATTTTTATGTAACATGTCACTCGGTAAAAGCAGAGACACGCATGCATACCTTCACAAACTTGGTCAGACTTACAACAGTGATATGCTTAGGATTGCTGTTTTATATTTGGTAGGTAGGCGTAACATTCTGAGCAGTCGATTAATAGTGAACCTTCAAGAGAAAAGTGAGGTTTAAGACATCTTTGGAGAAGGATTAGTGATTAGGCTACTTTGTATGAGTCTGTTGTAAGGTACAGTCAAAGTAGGCCTCTTTCTACACCTCTGTTGGTTCTTTCTGCATTTCTCTTGCTTCTTTCTGTACCTTTCTTCCTCTTTCTGGACTTCTGTTGCCTCTTTCTGTACTTCTCTTGCTTCTTTCTGCGCCTTTCTTCATCTTTCTGCACCTGTCCTACCTATGTAGGCATATTTAGAAATTAACATTTAAAAAACCTTAGAAATTCACTGAAAAAACCAGAGGTTTCAGGGACGTTATAGTTAGGAATTAGCATTTTAAAAACCTTAGAAATTCACTGAAAAAACCACAGGTTTCAGGGACGTTATAGTTAGTTGGACATTTCACTCGTTCAAAACCAGAGAAATTCGGCCGTTATAGTTAGTTGAGCTAACTATAACTCATGCCCCCGCAATGCACTGCTGATGACTTCACATATTACATCACTCATGAGATGGTCAGTGACATCACTGATGACATCACTGATGACATCTCAAATGACTTCACTGATGACATCACTGATGACATCATCCTCTTAATATCTGACGCACCTCCTCACACCCTAATAAAACTTTTCATACACCCACTCTAAAATACAGACTACCATTCTCGAAACCATAGACACACCAATATCAGTTAGTACATACCCACTCACTGATTCATAGGTCTACACACATTCACTCACTCACTGATACAGTCACTCATACACGCAGTCACTCATCAATACAACCTTTGAAATATGCACTCATACACCCATACAGACACTCACATACTGCCACTCATCCACAGAGATACTCACACGCCTTGTCAGTCACCCAAAGACTCAATCACACTGCCATTTACTCACCAATACAGTTATACACACACCACCTCACTTATTCATACAGATACTAACACATACTTACTCTCTTATACAATCACTGACACAAGCTCACACTCATCCATACAGCCACTCTCACAATCACTCACTCTCACATATAGTCACTTATATACTCCAACATTCACGTATACTGCCTTTCACATATGTAGTTACTCACACATATACCACTGAGACATCCATTCACTCACCAACACAGCCATACACACACTCACTCACCCATACAGCCCCTCGCAGACGCACTCATGAACCTATACACCCACTGAATCACCCACTCACACATCCATGGAGGGAGTCACACCCCCCCACCCTCCCACACAGACACTCAGGCACCCATACAGGTAATCAGACAACCAATCATTAACCCATATAGACACTCATGTAGCTACTCACCAACACATGCAGCCACTTGCACACCAACTGACAGACTGTTACAGACATTCACACACATTAGTAATTCATCCATGCATTCACTAAGACACGTTTAATCTCTCACTTAAACAGTCAGTCACGCACCCACTAAATCATCCATTCAGACACTCATACACCTACTCATTCTTCAATACACCTTTGCGTATCTATAATTAACATTCTTAAACATTTAAAAATCACCCAGTCTCTGGCTGATGTCATGAGTGATGTCATCAGTGATGTCACTGACCATGTCACGAATGATGTAATATGTGACGTCATCAGCAGTGCATTGCGGGGGCGCGAATTATAGTTAGCTCAACTAACTATAACGGCCGAATTTCTCTGGTTTTGTATGAGTGAAATGTCCAACTAACTATAACATCACTGAAACCTGTCGTTTTTTTAGTGAATATATATATATATTACCTTAGTTATAGTTAGGACCATTTTCTGTAGGAAAAGCGTTTTTTGACTTGCCTATATCATTGGCGCTGTTTGACAAATCTTCAAGAAATTTTCCCCAAAAATTGCCCCAGTGAATCTTGTATGGTAAGTTTCGGAGCGATCCATCAAGCAGGGGCCGAAAAAAAGGGGTGGGGGTCAAAAAAAGTGCCTTTCCCATGCTAATTCCCATAGGACCTTAAGTCAAAGCTGCAGTCTGAAACAGTGGACGGAATTACACCAAATTTGGCAGAAAGGAAGATATGGATATGCAGATTAAGCCTTCAGTTATTTGGTGTGAATCCACTCAGTAGTTGTTGAGAAATGTAGTTAGTGATATCTGTGGCCACGACGACTTCTCAAAAAATAACAAGGTTTTGCAGGGAAATGCGGAGCTCTGATTGACTGGCAACACTTCAACCAGGAAGTTTTGGCAGCCATCTTTGGACTCGCCTCAGCCTAGTTCCACAACAAAAAGTAAAAAAAGAAAAGGGGGCAGGGTAGCAATACTCTCACCCCCAAGCCTTGGCAAGGCCAAAAAGCATTTTTTTTAAAAATTGCTGCAAAGTCACGATAATCTCGAATTCGTGGGGAAAACCCCCCCCCAAAAAAACAAGTACGGACTCCTGCTTGCTTTTATATGACCCCCGGGTGGGCCAGGGCCTGGGGGCATAACATAAAAATAGGAGGGGGGCACATGGGGACCCCCTCCTTGGGCTTATAAAAGCCCCGGGGACTGTCACCTCCCCGGGGCAGTACTTTTAATTTATGCAGGTGGTGCCCACGCAGCAACCACCACAACCTGGGGACCGCCACCTCCCCAGGGCAAATCTGAAATGAATGTGGTGGGGCCTGAAAGGCCCCCCCGCAGCCCCAGGGACAGCCTCCTCCCCAGAGCATTTAAATTATATATGCTGGCGGGCCCAGTCCCAGGGGCCACCACCTCCCTGGGGCTAAACATCAAATTTATGGGGGGCCGCGGGGCACCCCCGCAGCCCCATGGCTTGCCACCTCCCCATGGCACTTCATTCAAATTAAGGGGGGGCGCATGGCTCACCCGCTGCCCCGGGGACCACCACCTCCCAGGGTGGTGGTCCCTGCGACACCCCCTTCCTGGAGCCATAGATGGTCTTGGGGACCGCCACCCCCCCAGAGCCGGCCCCTGTTATGTGCCCACCCCCGGGACATAGCTGTTTGCTTTGGGGTTGCAGGGGCTTTAACCGCTCCCAACAAGTAACAGCAAGCACTCCGCTTTCAGGAAGTGAGAGCTGTGAAAATGCTCTCACTTGCTGGAAACTGAGCTTTCGTCTATTTCCCTGCCCACTGTCACTGTCAAGCGAGAAGGGAAATAGATGAATTGCTTTCAAACACAGGGAGCTACATGTTTAGTAGCTCCCTGTGTGTGAAAGCAATGCCGGCTCCCACAGGAGACGGGGATCCGGCTGGGACCGCCGGGTCCTTAAGGCTCTCCCCGTGTCCCGGGGAATAGCTGAAAGAGGCTAAAAAAAGGTCAGAAACAAGCAGAAAGAGGCAGAATAAAGGTCAGAAACAGCCAAGATAAAGGTCAGAAATGAGCAGAAAGAGACAAAATAAAGATGAGAAATTATCAGAAAGAGGCACAATAAGGGTCAGAAAGAGAAAGAATAAAGATCAGCAAAGAGCAGAAAGAGGCAAAATAAAGTTAAGAATCGAGCAAAAAGAGGCAGAATAAAGGTCAGAAATGAGCTTGCTTAGACCTTGTTGGAGGCCCCGCCCCCTTTCTCAACCACTCTGCACAGGTGCTATCTGGCACACTACTGGTTGGGGGATGAAGTCCCCTTGCCTGCTGAGGGTCACTGGGGGCCAAGACCCCCTATTGTTGCCACAAGTCCCCCACAGCCGATTGCTGAGATGTTGTCGGAGGCCCGCCCCCTTTCTAAACCACTCTCCACAGGGGCCTCCTGGTGTACTACTGGTTAGGGGATGAAGTCCCCTTGGCTGCTGAGGGTGTGGGGGTCAAGAACCCCTATTGTTGCGACAAGTAAGTCCCTCTCAGTGGGATTGCTGAGACGTGGTCGGAGGCCCCGCCCGCTTTCTCAACAACTCTACACAGGGGCCTCCTGGTGTGCTACTTGTTGGGGGATCAAGTCCCCTTGACTGCTGAGGGTCGTTGGGGGCCAAGAACCCCTATAGTTGCCACAAGTAAATCCCCCACAGCCTGATTGCTGAGATGTCATCGGAGGCCCCCCCTTTCTCAACCACTCTGCAAAGGGCCCAGGCCTCCTGGTGCACTACAGGTATCAGCTGCAGCCGCTCGCACTCGATCGCGCTCACCTATGACACAAAAAAATTCCACTCCATTCAGGAATGTGGAGTTTATCGGTAACTCTGCGTTCTCTGCGGAACGCGGAGTTGCCGAACTCCGAAAAATATGCGGAGGGGATTTTTATCCCAGGCCTAGTTACCATTCACAGACCCACCCACACACTCACCCACCCGGAGACTC
The DNA here is from genome assembly GCA_963921515.1 of Calotriton arnoldi. NCBI lineage: Eukaryota > Metazoa > Chordata > Amphibia > Caudata > Salamandridae > Calotriton > Calotriton arnoldi. The sequence goes on along the minus strand of CAWUFW010009980.1, from coordinate 282,096 downwards.
ACACACCCACAAACCTACCTATACAGCCACTCTCACACCCACTCTCAAAGGTTATAGGTTACAGTATGGAAATAAAATTTTAAAAAACGTCATAATTCATGGAAAAAAAACAAAGATTACAGGGACGTTATAGTTAGGAAGTAGAATTTTTTTTTTTTTTAGAAATTCACTGAAAAAGCGAAGGTTACAGGTACATTATAGTTAGGCTCACATTTCACTCATAAATTCACCAGTTATAGTTACCTGAGATAACTATAACTTACGCCCCCGCAATGCACTGCTTATGACCTCACATATTACATCACTCATGACATGTTCAGTGACATCACTGACGCCATCTCAAATGACATCACTGATGACTTCATGCAGTGAGTGTAAGTTTGTTTCAAGAGTTTATGAGATATTATCTTTTGTAAGAAGGCTTGAGTTATTAGAGAGAACCTTGTCACTTAATAATTTGCACTTAATATAGAAGGCTATGTGCACCAGGTACTAAGATATGTACGTGTCCTAGTAAAGTTTTTACCACTGTATAAAGGGTGCAGGTAATATGTTCTTTAGCACCTTCAGATTGTGGTTTGTTTTTTTAGTAAATAGTGTTTTTTTAAATGTTGCATAGAGTATACACTGTTCTCAGTATATTCTTTTTAATACTCTGTGGTGCATTATTCGTGAGAGTTTCACTGTTTGCAAACAGTTTGATACAGAGTAAACTGTTTCCATTGAGAAAAACAATGTTTGCAGTACCCACTTTCTGCTGATATCAACTTTATTTCTTAATATATGTTCATTGAGTGCCACAGGTATAATACAGATTAGAGCTTTTTTTTAATGGCATTCACAATTTTTTTTCTTTCAACATTTTATAGAGATTGAAGATTGTAGCGCATGAGGGTTTCACAATATGTATGGTTGATTCTTAATGTGATCTATGTTAACTGTAAAGGTTTTTCTATAGGCTTAATGTTGTTTTTAACCCCTGGGCTGCATCTGTGGTGGCAGTAGTAATGGCTGATATTCATCTGAGCTATTTTCTACTTACTGTCAGATATATAATGCCATCGTAATTTATAGAGACATATGTATGAAAGTGAAGTTTGGATGATGTCATCAGTGATGTCATCAATGATGTCATTTGAGATGTCATCAGTGATGTCAAATGATGTCAGAGAACATATCAAGAGTGATGTCATATACGAGGTCATAAACAGTGCATGGCGGGGGTGCAAGTTATAGTCATGGATGTCATTCAGGGGTCACGAGGGGTTGCGCTTGCCTCTTGTGAAACCTGCCACTGCCTTTATGACCCCTATTCTCAGTGTTGGCAAAATCAGTGCCAAAGGCACGCAGTGGCTCCGCATTTCAAATTGTCTGCCTGATTTTCATTCTACTTATAGTGAATAATATTCTATTATTCACTCTTAATGTAATAAAAACCTATGGTGGCAGTTGTGGTAAGTCAAAAAGGTTTTTAATTTATGTTGCATGCATGATTGCAGGTGAGAGTGTGTTTTAGTGAGAGAGAGCGCATGTATGTGTGAACAAATGTTTCTGTATGTGTAAGCATATGTGTGTGAGTGTATGTGAATGAGAGTCATGTGACAGGTAGTGAGAGAGATTGAAGGCCAGATTTGCTATGCTTTGATATGTTTTTTATTTTTTTTATTTGAAAGGTTTTATATAGCACAAACATGACCCATCAGGGTATCAGAGTGCTGTACATGAAAGCAAGCAATTTAACCAGGAGAAGAATGAAGAATAGCCCAGGTCATGGGAGGTACACAGCAGTATAAAATGCATTGTAGGACATTACAAAAGAGTGAAGTAAACAGGAAGTACAGATTGTTTGGGTGATTTCAGGACTATTATTGCGAGTAGCTATCAGGAACAACCCTTTGACTTCTTTTTTTAATGTGGCGATCGAGGGGTTAGTTCTGATTTCGGGAGGAAGAGAGTTCCATATTCTTGGAGCAAGACCAGAGAAGGATCGGTTGTAAGTTCTCTTTGTGTTGAATTTTTGAGGCTTCAACAGTAGATTATTCAAACTTCTTAGGGCTCGGTACAAACCAGATAGTTCAAGTTTTTTTGCCAGGTAGACTGGAGTGTTGTAGTGTAGTGCTTTGTGTGCCAGGCAGGCTATCTTGAAACAAATCCTTGCTTCGAGAGGGAGCCACTTGAGTTGAATTAGGTCCGGCTTGATACAAGGCAAAGCTGCACCAAATTTGCTGCACTAACTTGTGTCAAATGGGGAGAGAAAAAATGTGCTATATATAATAGACTATTGTGTATTTTTTTCTCTCCCCGTGCACTGGTGCACTTTTGGCAGCCATGCACAAATGCATATACACTTGTGCCAGAGTGTGTGCATTAGCTGAAGCATAGGATTTTTACTGGAAAGGGTCCTTTCCAGTACAAAAACTATGCCTTATGGTGTTTCCCACTTTGCATGTGTGCTGTGCAATACAGCACACATGTAAAGTTGGAAAAACAGTAAGAAATGAAAAAGTTTCTCCTCATTATGCCTGCCTCAAGGAAGCATAAGATTTTGAAGCAAATTCCTGTCTACCAATGTTTGTAGATAGGGAGATTTGCGTCAAAACCCTCAAAACCCATGGATGGTTGCAAGGGAACCCCATGCAACATTCATGGAACGCCCCTCGATACAAAATAATGCAAAGCAATACATAGGGGAACTTTACGTTACTTTGCGATAGTATGTTTGCAAATCCTCAATTATTTTGATAGTCCCTGGAAAAAAATTACGGTCAGGGGTCATATGATGTCACTTCCTGTATTGTCACTTCCGCTACCCCTGATGTTTTGGTGAATTGACGCCCATGGTTATAGTTAGTGCTGCTATCTATAACTGATGAAGTTCGGTGTTTTTCTATAGTTCAAAACGTTAATATTGCCACTAATAAATGTACCTAATTATAACATGGCTTTGTTTTTTTTAGTAAATTTCTAAGGTGTTTTTTAAACGAAAACCGATCTTTGTATTACACCTAATTATGACATTTACATATCACCATATTCCACTGCTCTTATTCTCACCAGGAGAGCCGCACAAGAGCATCGTACATTCAGGTACTTAAAGCACTTCAACCAGGCACAGTGGAGTGCAGAAAGTTGCTTTTTATTGTGTATTTTTCTTGATGTCAGTGCACCAAACAAAAACAGGATGCCAATGCGTTTCGGCTAAAGTCTTCAACTGGGCAACCCATATCTCTGTCACCACATAAAACAGTCCTTCTACCATTGCACTGCCCTCCATCACGAAGGCTGAACTGCTGCCTTCAGTATACTGTGACCACATTTGAGCGCCATGTTTGAAATCAAACAAAATCTCCACATACGTTATATGTTGCAGAATTTGACAAACACATTCATTGTTTATGTATATACATACATCGACTATATATCATATCACAACCTCAATTTTGAAGTAAACTGCCCCAAAGACAACCAAAAAATGTTTTCCGATATTTCTTTTTGTTTTGATTTCATAAGAACATGATGATAGTCAGTGGACATGGTATTAAAGCATTCCACCTATACCAAGGGATTATAAAAACGGTTGTGGGACATCATAATGCCACCAAAACTGTTAAGAACCATTTTACAAATGCCTATCTAATGATTCGATGGTACAATAGTGAAAGTTATATTGCGGTTAAGCTCGTACAAAGCGTATATCAACAGCAGCAATAACAATCATGTAAAGTGTTTATGTGAAATACATTAGCAGCAATATTATTCGTGTAAAGTGCTAATGTGCAGATCGTAATGTGCTTATTTCCCACATCAATCAACCAATTAAATCAATTTAAAGATATCATTCTACCAATATAGGCTGACAACGAGAAGTATTCTGCAATTGCCTTTCTGGTGAATGGGTGATACAATGATAAAAGTCATAGCAAGGATAAATAGTCCAAAATACGAATCAGTACCAGCAGTCACAATCATGTAAAATCTTCATATGCAATACTTTAGTAATGATATCATTCACGTAAAGTGCTACTGTGCAGATCATAAAGTGCTCAAGTCAGGTGTCAGTTATCCAACATCACCATTATGTCATTGAATATCGAACTCCCACAATCACAAGTTAAATACCCCATGTATTTGTCATACTCAATTGGTTATCTCATATGGTTTAATAAAATGTAGTCTAGGATCTCTTAAATTAAGGTCCCACTTGGCAGAAGGTAGGAAACAAAACCCATAAGGATACTGGAAGCTAAGACTGCAGGGACAGGAAGACAGCAAGGTAGTTACTGGAGCAAAATAAAATGGAAGAAGGCAGGGACTGGAAAAAAGGCAAATACAGAAGGAAAGATTCTTTAAGGGTGCACTGAATAGTTCTGGTTCAGGAATCGAGTAAACACGGTATAGCTAAGGCTCAAGAGTCAAGGTAGCACTGAAGGCAGTGCTATTTCAGTAACAAGGAATACCTGCATCTCAGGAATCCAGGTAGCACTACGGAAGTGCTAGTTTAAAAACAAAGAATAGCTGCAACTCAGGAATCCAGGTATCTCGGTAGCATTGAAGGCAGTGTTAATTCAGGAACAAAGATAGCTACAGCTCAGAAATAGGAATCAAGGTAACACTGCTAGTTCAGAAACAATGATAGCAAAAGATCAGGAAACAAGCGTCAGTCTCACAGGAACACAGCTACAATGCCCAAAAACTGGACTGAAGGGAGCTGGGGCTTAAAAGAGCTCACTATAATCACATGCATCAGGTGTGAGGAGGCAAGCAGCTGCCAGCCCCAGGTGTGCTGAATTCCTCCACCCATCTTTGGCCTGTAGGGGTGGAGAGGGAGCAGTGAGCAGGGGATTATAGGTAATGGAGTTTCAAGCATGAGCAGAGTGGCTTCCACAAAACCCGGCAAGGATTGGGAATGGATGACAATTTCCAAATAGCGTCCAAATGGCTGGAAGTCATGCTATGCATGCAGGGGAATGTCCAAAAGCTATTAGAAGACTGGAGAGTCCTACAATTCAGCCCCTGGTGGTGGGCACGAGAGCGCAGGCAGCGAGTCGTGACAGAATCAGAGACTTTGCTCCGTCCCCCACCAAACAATAGTTGGTCTCTGTCTTTGGCCCGTACTCTCTGGAGAGCCTCACTCAAGACCTTATGAGGATATCCGCTTTCCAAAAATCTCTTCAGTTCAAAGTTGCTATCTGAAGAGCAGATCCCGCGAGCTCTCAGGAGTTGACTGTACAGGATGCTCTATTTTAGTGCTTTAGGATGCCCACTCTTGCCAAGCAGAATAGAATTACAAGCAGTATCTGTACGGAAGATACGTGTGTTGATCACATCATTATTAACATCCAAAAGAACACCCAGAAATTCAATGTTTGTTTTGCTCCATTTGGCCATTAATTAGATGTTATATATATTGCTGTTACTTTCCTTGATGTATTCCTGCAATTGACTCTCTTCTCCATCCCATATTAAAAAGGTCATCGATAAAGCACACCCAAAGTACAACTTTGTACAAGTGGTGGGCAAATGCGTCCGACCATGCCACCTCCTTCTCCCACCATCCCATGTTTAGATTAGCATATGTAGGAGCAATGGAAGCATTCATGGTCGTTCCCTGTCTCTGCAAATAGACCTTGTTGTCAAATAGAAAAGCATTATGAGTGAGTCAGTATTTGAGCATCGTGATCATCATCTGGGTATGTTGTGCATAATTGAGGGGACGAGCTCACAAAAAGTACTTGCAGCCTTCTATGCCGTAATCATGTTTGCTGGACGTGTAGAATGATGTGACATCCATGGTGACCATGATGTAAGAGTTGCACCATGAGCTGTTATGAATTTTGCATAGGAAGTCATTGGTTTCCTGAATGTAAGAGGACAAGCTGGCGACGTACTCACATAGAAATAAATCTAGAAATCTTGATGTATTTTCCAGGAGAGAGCCAACCATACTCACAATTGGAATTCCTGGGGGATTTTGTTTGTCCTTGTGTATTTTTGGTAGAAAATATATCACAGGGTTTCTTGGATGGTCTACCTTCAGATATGTATACTCTTCAAATTGAATGGGGCCCAAGTCCACCCATTTCTTCAACATGCCATGATACTTCAGTTGAAGTACCATAGTGGGATTGGTTTTGAGAATCTCATAGTGGTCTCTAGCATTCAACTGCTTCTTTGTTTTTCTGATATATTGATCTTTGTTCTTGATAATGATATTTCACCCTAATCTGAGGGCTTAATGATAAAGGATCAATTGTCTTTCAACTGGTTCAGGTCCTGCCAGTCTTTAGATGTAAAGTTCTTCATTCCTCTGTGTTTAGATGTCTTCCTAAGTTTGTTAATGTCGTCAACTACCAATTTATGAAATAAATCAATTAAATTGCCACTGGGTAGTCGAGGGCTGAACTTGCTACATGGCTTCAGGCCACTTTCACTGTGGGAGTCTGTGGAGAACCCCATGTTCGTCAACCTCGAAATGTCCATCACATCCTTTTCAGGTGTGGTAGTTGGCTGATCCGTACTTTCCATATCTAAACCATGCCAGATCAACAACTCAGGGATGTCGCCGATTGTAAATTTGGACCTGTGAGACATCGTTTCTCTAATAACTGTCTCTCCACTTTGGATCTTCATGGCGTAATATTTGCAAAGTTTTAATTTCCTTACAAATTTGTAGGTTTCATTTCAAAGGTTAACAAAATCAGGGCCCATGGTAGTACAGAAGCTTATCCCATAATTCAAAATCTTTTCCTGGGTTTTTGTGAGGGTGATGTTGGAAATGTTGACAACCCTAGGGTTTGTGGTGAATTCTTCATCCACAGTTTTTAGACCGCTTGTGCATTGGTGTTTTTTCCTCTTCCCCCTCCTCGTCTTGTACCCTCATGTCCTCGACCTCTTCCTCTGCCATGTATTGTTGTGGCCATCCTCAGTAGCCACATTTCCCTGTGAAAATCCAGTTTCTCCTTTGGGCCTTCATCAGCTGAGGAACCAGTATCAGAGCATACATCTGTATCACTGGGTGCAGTGTTTCCCTGTCCCATTGTGGTCATCCTTTCTTTAGCTCTCAGGGGCTCTAACTTCTTGGGAAAGGTATATAAACTGCCAAACTGGTAATCCAGCTTGTTTCTTGTGAATTTTTGTGGTTTTTGCATCCTTGTATCTTCTTCATGCTTGCCAATACGTTCTTCCATTTTTGTCAAAGCCATGTTTATCTCTTCCTGATCTTTCATGCATTCAATCTCTTTCAGCAGTTCTTCTATTATAGCTGTCTATTGTTCCATACGTTGCTGGGCATGAGTTATTAGGGTGCCCATGATTGTCATGGAGCAAGCTTCTGTGTGTGTCTTCCATTCTTCACATAGGTCAGGATCCATACCTCCAAAATTGGGCATCACAAAAATACTCAAACCTCGAGGTATTCTGCCACATTCAATGTATTTTGTGAGCGAGGTCATCTCCCACCATTTTTCGCCAAATCCTTGATTATCTGTGTTGCAGATCGTGGACCCATGCCAGATTTGCGCTGTTCTTCACTAGCTGCACTGCTGTTATCAAACACCTCTTTTACTGCTCATTCCCACTGTGCTCATCGTGCTGCCATTTTGATGCTTTCTTAAGAATAAGCAATATGATTGGTGTATACGTGTATCTAAACTCCGGTGTGTACGCTTTACAAACAGATTCAACCCCAATTGCTTTCCAATTAATGAACAGAGATTATGTCAGCTGGTGCACTGACGAGTGCGTTATTGCTGTTTCATCATTTTAATCTCATGCCGCTGTTTCAAGAGTGCCTGCATATTCACTGTTTCCGTATGTCCTTCTATTGTACACACCTCCTTCGATTGCCAGTAAACACTGCCCAATTATGTTGTTTGTGTAGCGGGTGACTGGGCCGATTACGCCTGGGTGTGTCAATCTACATGGCTGGTACAACCGAGGTAAAGGGTATATATATATAATCCCTTACCTCGATTGTACCAGCCATGTAAATTGACACACTCAGGCGTAATCCGCCCAGTCACACGCTACACAAACATTTAAATATATAGTGCAGCATAGGTTATGCAAAGAAATTTAACTCTGGCTAGTTCCCAAGTTTAGGTGAAGAGCAGCTCCTTTGTATGGAGCACCCTACAACACCACTGACACTCTGAAATTGCTCACCTCAAGCATCAGTTTTTCTAGCAGAGCTTGTAAGCATAGAATAGCACAGTGCCATCAACGCTGAGCTAGAAAGTGAGAAAGCCTTTAGCCATTTTTACAGCAAAGTATTTAAGCATAGGATTAGCTAGTGCCATCCATGCCAAAGTGAAATATAACAAAAGCTTTTTAGCACTCCAGGTACAGTATTGCAGTTTTGGATTGGTAAAATACCATCCAAGCCAGCTGGAATGAACAAAAGCAATGCCTGACACATGTTTTGCTCCAATTAGAGCTCATCAGAGAGGTATGGCTTTCCCCAGACACAAGGGAGCACTGCAAAAATTATGCAAAAAAGGAAGCAGGGATACAGAGTGTCGGTGGTGTTGTAGGGGGCACCACATAAAGGAGCTGCTATCCACCTAAACTAGGGAACTACCCTGAGTTCCCTGCTTCCTTTTTTGCATATGTGTGTCTGTTTCTGTGTGTGTGTGTGTGTTTATATTTATGTAAATTATTTAAACTTTCTTTTAATGTTTTAAATAAATTACTTGTAAATTGATATTTATTTAAAAAATCAATATTCTTACTTTTTTTGGCTATATGCTCCTTCACAATATTTTTGACACAATATTTTATAATTTGTACTTTACAATGTAAGTATTTTAAACACAAAATGTTTGTGGACTATATGTTTGATACTGTATTTATATCATTTAAATACTGTTGTTCATGAAATTCTGTAATGCAACCATTTTTATTAAGGTTTTGTAATACCTTTACAAATTCAATGTGGGTATGCAGTTCATAGACCCACTTCTCTTTTTATGTAGGGTACATTGAATATTTTTTATTAAATGTTTGTCTTTTACATTCGGTGTATTTAAAAAAAATTATTTTGCTTTTAAAAGAAAGGCATACAAACCTATGTACAGATTATTGTGCATGATGCATGCAATATGTAGCTATGCATTCCGCAATAGATAATGTGCTTGATGAGCATGTATAAATACATTTGCAAATAGATAAATATATTTGACTGTGGGGAAATGGATACATAGGATCACATCTGGGATATACGCTTGTGATCCGGGTTTTTGCTACATTCTATACATCTTCTTTGTAGAATGTTCCATACTCAGAGCTTCCAGAACAGACAGAAGAAATACAGCCATATTGTGAGCATGATTTTGATGATTCAGACATGGAAGAGGGATCCACTTCAATGTCTTTGCTCATCTCCAATGAACCTCCAGTTGTGCTTTTGGTGTCGGAGGAAGGTGGCAGACACATAAGACAGCAAAACGGCGTGTTCAGCATGAATCTGATTATGTCCAACTGTATAACATCAGACTGAATATATGTACTCAAATCAGATACTGAACAAGACCAGCTTATGTTCAGGAGTCTGATTTTGGTGTGGGTAATGCTAGGTCTTTTCATGTACTTGAAAGAGCAATGCTTGTTGTCCAAAAGAAACAACTGCAGGAGGTTAGCAAACACTGTATTGAATTAGGGACACTATATCAAACCATAAAGGATGGTTTGAAAAATATTTAGCATGCACCAAGTGTTAGACCTGGCAAGAAGAGGAGAGTGAACCTCTCCCTGACCCCCTGCCTACCAAGGAGCACGATGCGTCAGTGGAAGGTGTGATTCTCTCCCCTGCACTGACCCAGGAGCAGCAGGGTGACTGTCACCAGTTGTTTGGACAGTTCACCACACTGTTGTTTCTGACCTCAGGTATTACTCACTGGTGTACCCATGACGTGAACACTGTTGACAGCCCTCCTGTAAAACACAAGATTTACAGTTTGACTGACCGGGTCAGGGCCAGCATCAAAGAGGAGGTCTCTAAGATGTTGGCATTAGGGGTAATAGAGCCCTCCAACAGTCCTTGGGCCAGCCCAGTGGTCTTGGTCCCAAAGGCTGCTGCACCCGGTGCTGCTCAAGAACTGCGGTTCTTTGTGGACTACTGTGGGCTCAATGCCGTCACCAGGACTGATGCACACCCCATCCCCAGAGCTGATGAGCTCATGGATCGGTTGGGAGCAGCCAAGTTCATCAGCACGTTTGATTTGATGTCTGGGTACTGGCAGATTGCCTTAACCGATGGGGCCAAGGAGAGGTCAGCATTGTCAACCCCAGAGGGGCATCACCAATTCTGGGTTATGCCCTTTGGATTGAAGAATACCCCTGCCACCTTTCAGTGGTTGGTCAACCAGGTTTTGGCTGGACTGGAGGATTTCATTGCCGCCTACCTGGATGACATTGCAGTGTTCAAATCAAATCAAATCAAATCAAAAACAGCTTTATTCGGAGTAATATTTACATCCATAAAAGCATACAGTAGGACAATAAATTCAGCATTCATAGAAGGAAATAATGAAGTTTTAAAAAAAATAAAAAAAATATCCAAGGATTCGTGATTATTTTTTTTTTTTTTTTAAACGTCGTAAAAACCCTTCAAAGAAATTTACATATCATGCTTACATAAAAAAAAACAAATAACCACAATTTTCATATTTCCATTATTGTCGATACAAGAAAAATAAATTAAAACTATTGCACATGTAAAATGTTGATTTGAAAAATGTGCAAAACTACAAGGATCTCCATAAAATAGTTGTTCAAGCGTTTTATAAAAAAGGCACAATATCCTAAAGCTTTGTTAAAAATATCTAGAGTTGGGCACCATAAACAATCGATTGTTTAAGGTTAAAATATAAAATCGTTAAAGTCCAAGTCAAGTCGAATATGCCTTAATCTATTTTGAATACAATAAAAATATCATGGAAAAACAAATGATAAAAACAAGTATACAAAACTTATCACGATTATGTTACATAATTCAATGACATAAAAAGGGAAAAATCTTATTTTCCTAAATGTTTTACATGCTACTAAAACCAGGAAAACAATCCATTATATATATAAGTGCCAATACCTGACAGCAGCCTTTAAAAGAAAAAGTTGATCAGATAGGCCAGAATCATAAAACATACCAATGATTAAGATGGATATACGAAACTTATCACTATTACTAAACAAATTTAAAAATCACATTGTGTTCCGATACCTAACAACAGCCTTTAAAAACGAGGAGATGATCATAATAATCTGTTCATTTTCCAACAGTTGTAACCTAAGTAAGGCTGTTCTACATTGTTTTAAGCCCCAGCTTCTTAGGGTGGGCATTAAGAACTTTTTCCTTGGTACAACATAATATTTGCAGAACAGAGTACAATGCAAGGTTGTTTGTATTGAAATATCATCGCATGGACATATAGGCAACCTTTCTGACCAATCATTTTTTTCAGGAAATGTGATCAACCTAAAAAATGACCCGCAGCGAAAGCGAGCCAAAAGCATGCGACAAAAGCTACTCTGAACCAATACCAAATAAGGTTGTAAGCCTATACATGTGGTCATCAAGTGATTGTCCATGACTGTTTTTTTCCCCCTCTCCGCTAGCCAACGCTTATTCTCAAGATGGTTCAGGCAGTTGTCTCTTATCGTTTTTCTAGATACCATTTCCAGGGTACTCGGGGAGTCAAAATATTCTGGGTGGCCAATTTCATATGTGAATCTTTTTATATAGTTAATCCATGTCATATTAGCCACTCTATCTGATTTAAGACAATCAGAAATTACATCTCTGTTAAAACCGGTCTCCACCGATGCCCAAACCTTATGCCATAATAATAGGGGGTTAATTTTGATGGTATCAGAAATGTACGGAAGGCCAAGTTCCCTGTGACAGCTAAAGGTAGCGGTAGAACTAGGAACAGCCAACAAGTAACGAATAAAAGTATTTTCGCAGCATTGGATTTGTTCTGCTTCTTCAATGCCCCAGATGCCAGCTCCATATGTCCCTGTTGGGATACATTTGGATTTATAAATGGCCAGCAACTCTGGGACTGGCCTGCCACCTAGTTTCTTAGAGAAGTTGGTAACCGCTCCTATAGCTCTTAAGAAGTTCAATTTTCTAGCCTTCATGGCCGCTTTCCAAGTCCCCTTCCTATCAAAGGTTATACCTAAGTATGAAAAGGTATCTGTACTTTCGATTTTTTTACTATCAATAAAAATGTCACATATCTTTTTCCTGTTTGTACCACAACTCATGGTGTATGTTTTAGTGATATTTACCCTTAGACCCCTATCATTCATATAGGCAACAAAGTTACTAACAGACCTTTGTAGTCCTAATTGCGTCCGCGCCATTATCACTGCGTCGTCCGCATATAAAAGGATGGGGACGGGAGTGTCCTTTATGGTTGGGTAATCACATTGATATGTGCTCAAATGTTGTCCCAGACTGTTAATATAAAGTGAGAAAAGCAGAGGGGCAAGTATGCACCCCTGCCTGACTCCTTTTTTTATAGGGAACTTAGATGAGCACTCCCCCTGTCTCCCAAAACGGACCATCGCCCCGGCTCCCCTATATAATTCCTTAATGAACGTTAGCAGAGGTGGATCGACCTTTAATTCTTCAAGAATGGTCCATAATTTTTCATGTTTAACACAGTCAAATGCGGAACTTAAGTCCACAAAGGTAAGAAAAAGTTTACCCTTCTTTGCTCTTGTATATTTATCTATGATTAATGATAGGTTGAGTCCCTGCTCCGTTGTACCTAGGCCTGGGCGGAATCCGTATTGAAGATTTGATAGGACTCCCATGTCTTCAATCCATGTCTGGAGTTTATTTAAAATGACCCTCCCTGCGACTTTCATAAGAGCATCTAGTAAGGAAATGGGGCGATAACAGCTTGGTTCATTTCTATCCCCTTTTTTAAATATGGGGATCACAATGGCATCCATCCACGTGGGAATGAACCTATAATGATTACAGCTGTTTAGGACATTTGTTAAGATTGGGGCCCACAGCCCCACGTTCGATTTGTAAACATCCACCGGGATACCATCTGGGCACGGTGCTTTCCCTGAGGTACTTTCCTTTAACGCACTAATAACCTCCTCAAGAGAAATATCAATGTCTAGGGGAAAGGGTCCATATTTAATGTTATCTTCGGTGCCCAATACTGCACTTACTGTAATGGTTTCACTAACGGTCTCTTCATTATATAGTCCCATAAAGAATTCTGCCCACTTTTCTCCTGTGATGGGCGTGTCTATAATATCGGTCTCTCTATTAATAAAAAAGGGAGCATTGACCGCTTTCCAGAATCCAATATTATCTTTCCTTAAGCAGGCCTGATGTAAGGACTCCCAAGCTTCCCTCTTTAATTGTGCTTTCCGTTTCTTTAGGGCTGATCGATATGATGTTCTGGCCTGCCTTATTTTTTCCTTGCATCTAGGCGCACTATGCAAGGTATTTTTCAGGAGAGTGTGCGTCCTTGTACATTCTTTATCAAACCAGCCCAAAGGACTGCGCGATACATCTCGCTTTTCCCTGGTTAATAGTTTCCGAGCCTCATTAGTAATCTTAAGGAAAGCATAAAATATTTCTTCATCATCCCTGCCCTGTGAGAGGCATACATCTATTTCCTCTCTCGTTTTCTTGAGTAGTCGTTGGAGGAATGCCCCGGGATCCACTTTTGCCCAATTTAAGGTATACCCGTTAGTACTTGCAAGATGAATATCAAAATTATATCGTGTGTTCCTATTAATTCCTCTCGCCAAGCCTCTCAATAAGAGATTTAAACAAATTGGGTAGTGGTCACTCATTGCAATGTCAAGGGTATTACAGGTGAGTACATTGCAAGAATACCTCTTAGACAATAGAACAAAATCAATAATTGAGTTACAACCCCTACCATTAAAGGTCGTTTGAAAGGGTATCGGGGGTGAGCACAACTCATTTGCATATCCTAAATCAAATTGGAAAATCATTTCATTTAACAGGTCCCCAATATTTGAATGGGCAAAATGTGGGGGTGTATCTTCCCTGTCCTTACCCAGACCACAAATGCCCTGTTCACTATGTTTGCACAAATAACAGTTAAAATCACCAGCCCATATGATAAACATATCCCCGGACATTTTGCCTTCAATATGTTTTAGAAGTCGACAGAGGTCGGTGAAAACATTCGTTATCAAAGTTTTAGGAATATTATTATAAAAATTTATCAGTACAACATCCTTTTCCCCACCCATGTTCATTGTCAATATCTGATAAAACTCACTGGCATTTACACTTTTTACGTTGTTAACCCCTGCCACATTAGAAACATAGGTGCATAAGCCCCCTTTATTTCGCCCCTGTTTGGTTGTAGTTGCTGGGATGTTGAAGGTTTGAAAGCCTTGTAAGTGTATATCCCTAACTGCCCACGTTTCTTGGAGGCAAATTATGGCATGTTCCTCTATGAGCGTTAGCCACTGATGATCTCTGGCTTTAGCTGCCAGTCCTGCAATATTCCAGGTTAATATTTTACACATTCCACTATTATTTGGCTTAGTCAGTTCTCCTTCGGCAATCCTTTGCAGCCCAGATGTGGTGTGTTCATTAAAACCTTTATCAGTACTACTTTGAATATTAGGTGGGTCTACACATATGTCCCCCCCCCCATGATTTTGTCTTTGTTGGGTATTTTGCCTCTTGCTTTCTCATCCTGAGTGCGAGTATCATGTTCCCTAGAATGCATGGGGTCGCCCCTTTGAACCTCACACCCTTGGTTTGGAGCTAGTCAATCCAGCTCTTCCAACGAGGTTAGGGGTTCAAAGCGATTACAGAGTGCAATATTTCCTCGAGGTAAGGGTTCTATGTGGGAATCCCCTACAGGTTTTTTGGCATCGGGCCTGCAGGCGAGTGAATGAGGTGGATAAAAAGCTCCTAGCGGTAGTACATTAATTCCATAATTGTTGTAGAAAGAGTTCCCTATCTTAGTTAAGATGGCATGCACTAACATGGGGTCACTAAACGTCAGAACTATGCAGTCTCCCTGAAATTCTTTTTGTTCTTTGCCCAGCCAAGCAACTCGTCTTGCCATTTTAAATTTTTTAAATAGCGTATCACAAGAGCCAAAATGTCTTCCCAACCAATGGAGTGATTTATTGCGAAGTTCACTCCATGATTCATGTCCCGGGGTCGACAAAGTAGGGACATTAGCGAGAATTACAACATACGGCGTTGCAGCCGGGGGCAAATCAAGGCGATTACACAATACATGGTCCGGGTTAAGCCTTGGTCCCATGGACGTTATCCCCATACTGTTTTTAGATCTGGTGTTTTCTACGGACAATCTATTAGGCCCAATATCATTATATATATCCGTAGTGCCTAAAATGGGTCCAGAAGGTGAGGGTCTGGTGATAATCTCCCTCTCAGCTATGGTTGGGATGGCTATTTGATTCGTGCTAGTGGGCCCATTTGGACGTGATTCTGTCTGTGTAGTCGGGGAGATACCCACTCTTTTATTAATGTTACTTTTTCCCATTAGATGTCCCTCTAAGTTTGCTACTCTCTCGGTCAATTTTTCCAGGGCTCCCACCATGTAGCTATGCAATGCATCTATACTTTTAGATATATTTTCCAGTACCAGTGTTTGTCCCCCCATTTGGGCTGTCAAGGTAGTTTTCCCAGTACTAGCTGAGTTATTACGGACAGGCTGTTTTGAAAGTAGCAGTTTACCAGGGGTTTTCCTTTTCTTGCCTTGCGTGTGTTTGGCCCGCTTCGCCGGGTTTTGCACTCCCGTTTTCTGTACTTGGGGGCTTTCTCCCTTGCTTGGGTTTTTCATACGCTTAAGGGGGGGTCGTAAATCCTCCGCTAAGTCGCTCACATCTCCCCCATCTATGAGGGCTGTAGTTTCTAATGTACTATCGTTTTGAGTGCCCTGAGCTATGTGGATCTCTCTTAGGGTTGTTGTGGCATTAGGACTGTAACCTCCCGCCTCCCCTCCCGAGCCCCGCCTTCCCTTAGATAGGGTTTCCTCTACTGTGTTAATTTGGTCTTCGATAGCCCCCATAGCCCCGGTGAGGTAAGACAGCAGTGATGTTTGGCCTGGTACATTTACTATGTTACCTACATGGCTCAACTTCCTTTTGGACATTGTTAAGGCTCTCTAATTGCAAACATACAATTCAGGGTGCTTACTTGAACAGGTAGTCCTTAGTCCTTAGTCCAAATGCGAGTCAGCTATAAGGCTATGAGGCTTTAGAGGGCTGGCCCAGCCCGGCCTCATTCGGCCCCTGACGGGCACAGACGGGTCCGCCCTTGGTCCGGGCTTCGTCCGGGCGCACCCCGCGCGCGTCCCGCGCTGCGTTGTTCGCGCTGGGGATATGTAGGCGCCTCCTGGCGCTGGGACGGTGACGGGCACAGCAAGGGAGTCTGGGGAGTGTAGTCCGACACTCTCCCCGACCCGCGAGGATCTCCCAGTTTTCAGTGGGCTTGGCCCCCTCCTCAGCCCTGGCGTCGCGGTAGATTGAAGAATACCCCTGCCACCTTTCAGTGGTTGGTCAACCAGGTTTTGGCTGGACTGGAGGATTTCAGTGCCGCCTACCTGGATGACATTGCAGTGTTCAGTTCCAGCTTGGAAGAATACTTGCAGCACCTCTGGGAAGTGTTGAAGGCTCTGCAGAGGGTACTTGGGACACCAGGTAGGAAGCGGCCAGGTGGTGCCCCTACAGCCCAAGATTGACACCATTCTGGTTTGGGAGACCCCGACAGAGGTGAGAGCCCTTTTAGGTCTCACCGGTTACTACTGGAGATTTGTCAAGGGCTATGGCCCAATTGTTGCTCCCTTAACAGAGCTGACTTCCAGGAAGCAGCCCAAGAAGGTGATCTGGACTGAGTCCTGCCAGAAAGCTTTTGATGCCCTGAAGGCAGCCACGTGCACGGCGCCTGTGCTCAGGGCGCCGGACTTCTCCAAGGAATTCGTAGTGCAGACTGACGCTTCAGAGCATGGTGTGGGAGCGGTACTCTCACAACTGAACGAAGAGGGCCTAGACCAGCCTGTAGTCTTCCTTAGCAGGAGACTACTCCCCAGGGAACAGAGGTGGAGTGCCATAGAAAGAGAAGCTTTTGCTGTGGTCTGGGCACTGAAGAAGCTAAGACCCTGCCTGTCTGGGACTCACTTCCGAGTTCCTCAGATGGTTGATGCAAATGAGGGGCGAGAACCCAAAACTGTTGAGGTGGTCCATCTCCCTACAGGGAAAGGACTTTACGGTGGCACATAACACGCCAACACTGATGGTCTGTCCAGGTTCTTCCGCCTTAGTGAAGAGAACTCCCAGGTAATCAGGTAGTTCTCCCTACTTTCAGCTGGAGGGGACATGTGTTAGACCTGGCATCTTTTGGCGTGTTTCCCCTGTCTTTTTGTTTCCTGACCTCCCGGTCTTGACTCTGTTTTTGGCGGGTTTAGCGTCTCTGTGCACTTTCTCACTGCTGTTCAGTGTTAAAGTGCAAGTGATCCTGTTGTAAATTGTTATTATGGATTGGCGTTTCCAGGATTGGCATATTTGATTTACTGGTAAGCCCCTAGTAAAGTGCACTGAGTGTGCCAGGGCCTGTAAATCAAATGCTACTAGTGGGCCTGCAGCACTGATTGTGCCACCCACATGAGTAGCCCTGAAAAGGTATCTCAGACCTGCCACTGCAGGGTCTGCGCGCAGTTTGTAACTGCCATGTCGACCTGGCAAGTGCACCCACTTACCAGGCCCTAACCTTCCCTTTTCTTACAGATAAGTCACCCCTAAGGTAGGCCCAAGGTACCCCTGTGGGCAGGGTGCTGTGTGTTAAAGGTAGGACATGTACTGGTGTGTGTGACATGTCCTGGTGCTGAATTACAGTGTATTTCGTTTTTCACCACTGCAAGGCTATCTGTCTCATAGGAAAGAATGGGAGTTTTACTTATAACATTTTATAAGCATACCTTACCATTGGGACAAGATAGGGAAATGGAGTTTAGTATACCTGGACTCAGAATGTAAAAATGCATCTTTTAGTAAGGATGATTTTTATGTTCTGTGTTTCAAAATACCACTTTTAGAAAGTAGGTATTTTCCTGCTTAGCCATCCCATGTGCCTCTGCTGGGTTTGTGGAGTGGCAGTCTGGCTTTGGAGTGATAGGGACTGGGGATGTGCATTCTCTTCAGACAGCCACTGGGGGGTTGAGGTGTGTCCTGCCTTTCCTGGATGAGTCAGGGCTGGGCTGAATAAACCTGGGCTGCATTTAGATTAGTGGGAGATTTCTTTGCACCTGAATGGGCCTGGTCTACCTTGAACAATGCTGTCTCAACCTCCTGCCCGGAAGCTGGGCCAGAGAGGATAGAACTGGTTTGGACTAAGCACAGACACTCTCTGCCTGAGAGAACAAAGGGATTTTCAGTATAAATATTTGGGCCCAGACCTCAGAACTTTAGATATCGCTGGAATCAAGGAACCTGCCGAGAAGAAGAGCTGGAAGAGCTGCCAGTAGAAGTACTGCCCCTTTGCTGTGTTGGTCCTTTGTTGGGTTGGCCTGCAGTTGCTGCTTCTGTCTTGGGCAGTGAAAGGACTTGACTGAACTTTCTTTACTTATGCTGAGTCTCTCCAAGGGCTTGAAGTAAAGCTTGCATCCAGTTCTGAAGTCTCAGGGACTGCAAAGACTTCCCCAACCTCTGGGTACCACTTATGGAACTGCTGTTTCAGTTGCCACAGAGAAGGAAAATGCAACAGACTCCGTCACCGACTCCATCGCTGGCTCTGTGTCCTGAAGGCACCGCAGAAGGCATTGTCCGCATCTCGCACCGCAACCCTGGTCTCACCGACAATGACCGCCGCCGCCTCCACCGAGCCGCTGCTTACACCGTGACCTGTGGGCACCGCTCTCTGCACTGCCTCGCTTCACTTCACTGCTGACTGCTGACTTCGACACCCGTGACCACATCGTGGCTGGGGGACCCGCTCGTAAGTTTTCTGATGCACCGCCTCGTCCCCTACCGCAGTCTGGGCCGGCCGATGCCAGCTCACACTAACCGGCTCTGTTGCTTGCACTGCAACCTGCCAGCACTGCAGCATCGAGCACCGCCTCGCCCTGCACCAGAAGCCTCACCGATGCCGTCTGGACGACCGTCACCGAGCCGCTGTCTGCACCGCATCGTGAGGGCACCACACCCTGCACAGCTTCCATTTTGCAACGCAACCACGATGGTTGCCACGACCGGCTCGGACCAACGTGCCAGCCGCAAAGAGAAAGGTACTGTTCACGAGTCTGTTCGCTGGCCCGTACCGACGCAGTCGGCTGGAACTGTTAGACTCTGTTGTTTTCAGCATCGTGGTAGCCCCGGGCGGAGCTAACGACTTGTAGGAACTGTGTTTTTGAGATATTTTTGCAATTTTGAGGATATCTCGCAAAGCATATATTTTTAAGTACTGTATGTTGGATTCTTATAGTTTTGGTCTTGTTTTGGATATATAAAAATATTGGATATTTTTCTAAACTGGTGTGGTGTCCTTTTGTACTGTTTTCACTGTATTACTGTTGGTTATCTGCAAATGCTTTACACTCTGCCTCTGAGATAAGCCTGACTGCTCGTGCCAAGCTACCAAGGGGGTGAGCAGGGGTTATTTTAGGAGTGTAACTCCCTTATCCTGACTAGAAGGAAGGGTCCCTACTTGGACAAAGGTGCAAACCATTGCCAACAAGAGACCCCCATTTCTCACACCAAGTAATTTGGAAGGTCAGGTAGAGGTAATGACAGAGGCCCTCACATGCCTTTGTGCATGCTTACATGATGAGACTTTAAGCACAAATGGAAACGGCGACATTTATTTAACACAATAGATTCAATGATCTGATCTATGGACAGGCTTGCCACTTCTACTGCTTTATAATCTTGGAACACTGTAAATTTAAAGACTGAGATTGGGCGCTATAATGGTGTTGTACCAAAGGGTTACCTCTAAATTGGAGAAGTTAAAGACTGCTTATGTGGCTACTGAAGCCCAAACAACTGCTCCTGAAAGTGAGGAGGCTTCTAGTCGCAGTGGTGTCTTCGTTCCTTTATTGGCAGAGGTTAGGCAGACAAGGAGCAGGAATGAGAGCGAAGGTGATGGAGTTGATGATATTAGAGCCCGATCTTCATTAGGTGGGGCAAAAGAAAACACAAGTAATTTTTATGTTTTTATTTTTAATACACATGAAGAAAGAAACATTTTACTTGCCGTTATTAAACAGTGTATTAACATTTTTTATCACTCATTTTGATGATCAATCCATCTTCTTCTCACTTCTTATCTTTTGATGATCAATCCATCTTCTTCTCACTTGTTATATTTTGATGATCAATCAATCTTCTTTACTGTGAAAGAAAATATATAAAAACAATGGAAACACCAATTCAGTGTCATGTTTTTATGTATGTTTATAATTCATATGAATGAACTTATCTTTAACAAATATATCCCTAGCATCTGTATGGCATACTAATGCGCCAGCTGTTCTAAAAACACGATGACTTGTTTTGAGGTGAATGAGGTACATTTTTACTGTCGGAGTCTTCTAAATCTGTGTCAATTGGAAGCCCTTTCTTTGTTGCTCTCTTGTGGAGTTTATCACAGCATGCTACTATCCAACAAATGGTTTTTGCTCCACTACATGTGTGCAGCATGCGAAATATCCCTTGTAGTAATCCAGATGTGTGTGCCGAAACCGAACATGTCATTCTGTGGGTGGTAATATATCTTTTCTCCCGTGCTCTTTGTGGATGCAGATAAGGTGTTAAAATCAACCTGCGCTCTGCATATGCACTATCAGCTAGAAAAAAGGACAGGGCTTTAAAGTGTAAATTATTACATTTTTACATTTATACTTATATTTTGAAAATAAATATATATTTTTTACTTGCCTAACAACCAACCATCACAAGTTCTCCTCTGGAGAGACGAAAATACAAGATGGATGGTAACTTGCTACTAGGTCTATTATAACATTTTTGAATTGCACACTACTTGGACAATTGAAACGTGATGAGATTTCTTATTTTTGTACATACATTTTGTATGCGAAGGGGAACATAAATTAGCTATGCTTTGTAAACACTATTTGTTGCAACTATGCCTGTGTCTGTAAAATCTATATGTGAATCATTTTTTAATACAAGGGCATTAAAAACTGCCCTAAACACTCTACAAAGAGCACGTTGTCATATTCCTCCTGCAACAGCTTCAATTCTCTGATAACTACTGAATGCTAATCGATGAAGGCAGCACAGTACCTGGATACGTGGATATGAGTAGGAATAGAATGGCTGTGCTGAGAAGTTGTTTCTAAAATTGGGTCTAATTTATCTATGAGGTGTAGTATAGCCTACCTACTAAGTCTGTACTTAGTATTAATCCCCTCCGCTTTCTCGTCCAACAGTATAAGTCGCTGTCAGAAAATGCACTCTTTTCTATATCTTCTTCTCCGCTGGGCTGACAAAAAGAAAAATTTCCTAGTAAGCATGAAGGAAAGTTTCAGTTCTATTAAGGACACAGAGGCAAGGGTTATGCTCTGCTTTCATCCTTTATTTCTTTTTCAGCAGTCTTCAACAGCCATATAAAAAACTTGACTTTCTCTATAGGCAACGGGAAAAGACTGCAACAGTTCAACCAATCAGCTGTCAGTTCATCGAATATAGGCAGACTTCCCCCGATTAACTTCCTCTTTCTTGCTTACAACAGAAGTGCTTCTATCTCTTTGCATAATTCTCCTTTGTTATTCTCAGAACCTGAAATATTTCAGAACAGAGAACCCATGAACCCATACTTTTATGACTTGAGTCACCAACATTTATACATAGTCATAAATTTGCACTATTGGAACAACTTACATCCTTATAAAAAAAAGAACAGATTAGTTATTATACCACAACGTGGTAACAACATCCCCATCATCCTAACAAAAGGCAATACTTATACCTTATGATAGTCTTATATTGAAAAAGTATCCCAATTAAGAATAACCCTCCATATCCTCCTGGGTTGGGAAAGAGTTCTCAGGAACCTTGGGTGGGAATAATCCTCTCCTCTGTGTCCTTAATAGAATTGAAACTTTCCTTCATGTTTCATAGGACATTTTTCATCCTATGTCAGGACCGGAGGTGAGGATTATGCTTGTTCAAAGCTTATCTACCACTAAAGATGCCATGTCCAAGACCAGTTTGAAATAAAATCACTTAAACATGGAGTCCGAAGACCAACCTGCCGCATTATTGATAACCTCTAGGTGAGCTCCTAGAGAGAAAGCTTTAGAGGCCATCGCACCTCTGACTGAATGGGCTCCAAACTGCGAGACATCAATGGCAGCTTCTTGCATGACCCAGCGGATTCATCGAGCTATGGTGGGAGGAGTGACCACTTTGTACGGTTTCCTGAGAGAGATTAATGTCTGGTGTTCTCCAGGGTAACAGAACTTCTCCTTAATGTTCTCATAAGCTTTCAGACAGCATACCACACATAACTTTGGGGTTTCATCAAAAGCCGGGTATGACACTACTTTTGAGTTTGACTTAGTGCGTCGGAAAATATGAAAGGTGACCCCTTGTGGAGTAAATATTCTACGCGAGATGTTGAATGGTTGGACATCTGACACTCTTCGACAGCACACCAGACACAGCAGCATAACAAGCTTCACTGAGAGTTCCTAGCGTGATGAGAATTCATTTTTCTGCCATGACCGAAAAAGGTATAGGACCCTATTAATATTCCATAATGATGAATATCTAAGTTCTGGGAGCAGCGCTAAGCGTATCCACCTCATCAGTTTGCACATCAAAGGGTGTTCTCCCACTGGAGACCCCAACATGCGAATTTGGGCCATGGAGATGCTGATCTATAGTTGTTTATTGTCCTGTAGGCCAAACCTTGGGGCGCTGGGGATGCCAAGAAGTTAATGATTGGGATCACTTTGCACTTTGCACTTTGGGATCCTGACTGTTCTGAACACACCAACGAACCCATCTGGACATGCGGATCTATACCTCTTGTTGGTTCCATCTACCCACACTGCAGCCAGCATTCTTTCAGCCTCTTGTAAAAGTCCTGGAACTTGCCAGCATTACCGGTAATCCGCACGTGAGGGGCATGCGTCTCGGCAGGATTAACAGGTGACAGTTGCCTACAGGATCCCGAAGGAGATCTGGAGCGAGCGGTAGAAGAATTGGAGAATCCAAAGAAAGTTCCAGAAGAACTGGAAAACATACTTGAGACCTCCAGGACGGAGTGATCTGGACTATGCCTGCCTTCTTTCTTCTCACCTATGTTGACAATCTCATGATTGTTGCGAATGGAGGGAATGCAAACCCCTTCTCCCATGACCAAACCTGAAAGAAAGCATCCGTGGCTGCTGCTCGAGAATCCAGCTTACAGTTGAAGTATCTGGGAACATGGTGATCTAACTGGGAGGCAAACAGGTCCACCGTGAAGGGACCCCAAAGGCTTTCCAAGCTCCTGAAGACCCTGGGATTCAATTGCCACAGACTCATATGTGACCATTCTCTACAGCACCAGTCTGCCACCAGGTTGGAGTCTTCTGGAAGGTTCTCCACTGTAATGGAGACATTGTTGGATAGGCAAAAGGCCCAGAACTCTTTGGCCAGATTCACATGAACCTTCAGCTTGGTACCCCCCAGGTGGTAGATATCGTGAACCGCCGAGATGTTGTCCATATTCAAGAGGACGCTACAATTCACCCTGTCCTTTGTCCAGCACTGAATCACGAATGACCCCACCATTAACTCTAGGCAGCTGATATGCAGTTGCTGTTCTTCTGCTGGCCATTTTCCTCCTGTAAAAGAGTTCCCGCAATGAGCTCCCCAACCCGACTTGCTGGCATCGGATTCAATACCTATATCTGGGTCAGAGACAAAGATGGCCCTCAACTTCCAAGCCTACATGTGGGCCAACCACCACTGCATTTCTTCCTTGATATCCTCCGTAAGGAAAACCTGTTCTAAATAGAGTAAGCCTGTTCACAGGTGAAAGGCCTTGAGATATTGAAGAGCCCTTTAATGGAGAGGGCCTAGAAAGATTGCTTGTTTTGAGGACAGAAGGCCCACCATGCGGACCACCTGCCAAAGGGAGGTTCTCAGCCTGGACAACGTCCTTTTCAGCTCTTTGTTGTCCAGGCCGACAACCTCCCTTTAAGCTTATGGTCTTTTCTAAACAATTGATGACAAAGCCAATTAATGTTGTCTGTTTGGACGGGAGTAAGAGCCACTTCCGCTCATTGATGACAAAGCCTAAGTGTTCCAGCAAGTGGATCATTGCTTGCAGTTGCTCCATCAGGTACGATGGACATTGGTCCAAGAGGAGGAGACCATCTAAATATATTAGGAGACGGAAGCCCTGAGCCCTGAGGGATTCCACCACCGGTTTCAGGAGGCTGAGGACAGTCCGAAAGGTAGGGTTGTGAACTTGTATACTTGATCTCGCCACTGGAATCGCAGAAACCTGCTATGGGGAGGAAAAATGGGGACTCTCAGTTACGAATCCTTGAGATCTAAACCCAACATTCAGTCATCGGGGTGGATCAAAAGATGGATTCTCCCCCATCTTGAAGTGGCAGTAGACCAACCACCTGTTGAATTCCTTGAGATTGATCACTGGCCACTGACCCATCACGGTTTTCGACCAAGCAGGTATTGCTGAGGAAACCTTGAGGGTGGAGGTAGGTGCGGGTAATCGCATCTTTTTGAAGGAGATCCACAGCCTCCTGGTCTCTTAAGGCTGCCTGATCCACTGCAAAAACCAGCATGCGTGGGCGTGACTCATGAACAGGGGTTCCACAGAACTCTGTGTGAAAGCCCTGGATGAATTGCAGAACTCATGTGTCAGAGGTAAGCTTCTCCCAATTGTGAATGAATAGTGCCAACCGGCCTCCCACCTTTTGTTTGGAAGAATGGTGAATTCTCACCTGTTTGGGCTTGGAATTGCCCCCAGCTTGGGGTCAACCTTCCACAAAAGGGAGCAGCATCTCTCAGTGGACAGGGCACAGTTTGCATTCCTTAAGAATATCACTGCATGCTGTGCCCAGTCTGAGAGAACCTCAGGCGAAACTGGAGTACCTGAGGCCTTGGACTCCTCTGCCAGGTCTGGGATTTTTGTGAGGGGCCCACAGGTGTCTAGGAGCTTGTCCTGGCCCAATCTCCATGACCTATCTTTACCCTTTTTGGGGTCTTGGATTCATTTCTGCAGGAAGGTGGCCATTCTGGTATCTAACTCGGGTGTGAGAGCCACCTTGCCAGAGAGAGGGGTGAGGACACTCAGCTCTAGGCACGTTCAGACCTCCTTCTCTAATGGTTTCCTAAGACAGCCTGCAACATATTTGGCAACTTTAGGCAAGGGGACCCACTCCACCAAACGAGGGTGGATAAGGTCTTCAGGGACCAACATAATGGAGGAATCCTCTGCCCTGTGTGAGTCTGAGGGCCTCCAGGGGTGGGGACAGGGGAAGGGCGCCATGGGTGAGAGGGGCCTACCTCATCGTTAAATTCCCTGTCGGAGTCATCCTCATTGATGTCTGGGCAGGGGGGGCACAAAGCAGTCTCTTTGGCACGCCTAAGTTATCGCTCTTGCTTGCTAGTGCAGGGCGCAAAACTGAGGCTTTTTTGAGCTGTTCAAAAGTGCTTAAATCCACTGCAGTATCACATTTACACTGAGAAGCAAGCTAAGAAAGGGAGGGCACCCCCAGTGTGGTGCAGGAACCATCCAATATATTTAGAGGGACTGGGCAGGCATAAGCCAACTCTATGAGTCGGCATTCACAGGGCTCCATTGTGGATGCCACTGCCTTGTGGATGGAGACGTCCACTGCCTCATAGAATTCGTCAGCCAGGGGAAGGACCTGTAGGGACTCTTCTTTCATGTATTTGTCCTCCATTGCTTGCCCTAGAGTGCCCTGGCTTGGGGATTGCAGAGGGGTCCTAACTAGATAAGCTGTGCAGAAGTGCAAGTAACTGGCAGCAGGGGAAGGCCTGTGAATATATAATCAGCAGGGGAAGCCCGCAGTGTATCTGGGTGCAGATCGCAAAGGAGCAGCCAGTATTTTTCTATTGGCTCACTGCTAGTATGGCGCTGGGCAGGCCAGCCTTGATTTTGGCCAAGCTGTGTGTGTTGGGGTCTTTGCCCCGAGGCTGACTCCCCAAAACAGCAGAATCAGCACGTGTAAGCACAGGAACCAAAATATGCTGCATATATGGACCTGCTTAATGGGCATCTTGCTGTTCCAGTGTCAATAGTGCCAGGTTTGGGAAACCAATCCCTAGCTGATGGATGCACTTAGCATTGAAACTTTACTGTTTCTCTTCCCATTATGTATGTATCTTCCAATTTCACAGAAAACACTTTAATCTCGTTCCATGTGTTTAAATCATAAATTTAATGCATCTTTTTATATTGCATCCTTCCAATACACAGATTATGTTTTTAAATGTGATATCTCATCGTACCCAATGCATTTAAGGTCGAGAATGACCCTTCATCAGGGGTCTCTGAAAACTAAATTTAAAAAAAGAAATAAAAAAAGGGGCCAGTTCAGTCCTGACTTTTTCATTCAATATGTTGTCAAATCATAATCCTCCTCTGCAATTGAAAGTGTGGGTCTCTCAAAGAGGTAGTAAGTCGCCTTTACACCCCAGACCGTGAAGGTTCAATGTGAATCCCAACGTGCCACGAACCTTGGAACCATCATACCGTCGCGTGTGAAATATTAGTGCGCGAAACTGACACCATTGTGCCGTCGCATGTGAAACATTTAGTGCATAATCTTCATGCAGACCAGGGATGATAAACGTGGTCAATTACTTCAAACCTACACAGACTCTGAAAGTTACGCTGTGTCTAATATAAATAACATGCAAAAGATACGCATGTGAATGGTGGTTAAAGCCCTCTACTGCAACACCAGTCACCGCATGCAGTGTGCTGTTAAACTACATGAACATGAATAAAAAGCCATTGCCTCAAAGTTACATAAAGCTTTCAGTGCCGTCTGCTCACCCGTTGTTGAAACAGTGATCCGCGTTCTGCGAGCCGAAGCCTCTGAATTGCGTGAATCTCCGGTGCAAAGTTAACGTAAATGAACGCGATGACGTGACAGATATTAACAAGGTTGCTGCTTGCTTAAAGTGAAAGCTACCACTTGGACTAATGTCAATGGCACGCAGATGTGAAATAAAGTTACCAAATTCAAATTGCAAAGAAAAGATAGCAAAACAAATATGAAAAATTACCCTACTTATAAAAGTTGACAACATTCTTTGCTGAAGAAAACTCAACACAATATGTCAGAGAATTGAACAAATGAATACATTATTTTGGGATTTTTTTCTACAGCCAATCGTACAACAATGGGACACACATATTAAAGACACAACTGCATTCTGAACATGTTAACATCATTGGGACAGGAAGGGATTGAATTATGGTGGCTGTGTACTGTGGACGTGACCGCTTTATACACCTCCATCCCACATAATGAAGGAATCGAGGCAATAGAATGGGCTCTTTTGAAAAATGAAGCAGTAGGAGCAAACAAGATTTTTTTACTGGAGTTACTCCATTTCGCATTATTTCACAGCTATTTCCAGTGGAAAGAAAACTTTTTTTCACCGTGTAATGGGACTTCGATGGGGTTCGCAGGAACCCCATCGTATGCTAATATTTTCATGTCCAAATTCGCAAACGATCACATTCTTCCAAAAGCAACATGGCGTGAACATCTGGTGACTTACAAGAGATACATTGATGGCATTTTTATCATTTGGAAAGGGGAACTCAAACAACTACAGGATAACATCATGGAGTTTAATCAGTGTCATGAACATATTAAATTCACACATCAAATTGAAAAGAAAAAGATTGCGTTTCTGGATGTCATGGTACAAATTGATGAAGGTGTGATCAAAACAAATGTACACACCAAAGAAACAGGTCAGAATAACTGTCTACATTATAAGTGTTTCCACCAAGAGTCACTAAAACGTCATCTACCGTTTTCTCAGTTCATAAGGTTAAAAAGAACCACATCAGACCCAATTGAAGCAACCAATACAATCAATCAATATGCCATGAGATTCAAACAACGAGGTTATCCCAACAATATTCTTGAGGAATCTATCAAGCAAGTAACAGCTCTTGATAGGCAAGGGTTGTTAAAGAAAAGAGAGGTGGTCAAAGAGAAGCCTATAGTTTGCATTTTGAAGCATTCTACTAAAGCCAACCAAATAAAAGCAATCATTAAAAAATATTGGGCTATGATTCAAACAGAACCAGATTTGCAACAATTATTTAACAGCACACCTATTTTTGTATTTCAACATTCGAAAAACATTAAAAACTATTATCAAGCAAAAAGAAAAGTAACCACAGCAACAAATGTAAAGGCATGCAAAAATGTGCAAATTGTATATATTGTAACAACGTAATGACTGGGAATCAGTTTGCACATCCCACAAAGGGAACGATCATAACGATACAACATTCCAGCACGTGTGACACAGCCAATGTTATTTATGCTTTGAAATGCCCATGTGGTAAACTATACGTAGGCAAGACTGAACGAAAGGTGAAAATTCGGATTACTGAACATAAAAGCAATATCAGAACAAAAAATGCTAAGTCCATTGTGGCAATGCACTGGCAACAAACAGGACACAACATTACTCAACTACGTTTCACAATCTTGGAGGTAGTGAAATATCGGAATGATGTGGATCCACAGAAACATTTGTTGAGATCTGAGTTCTACTGGATCAAAAAATTAAACACGATGCAGCCACAAGGATTGAACGACCAAATAGAATTAGCATGTTTTCTATAAAGGACGTATCTGCTAGCATACACATTGGTTTTTTAGAGCATAAAGAATAGAAGGTAGTTTGGTAACCAAGGAGTCTAGTGAGTGACATCCTTGATGTTAATGTATTCATTTGTTCAAATCTCTGACATATTGTGTTGAGTTTTCTACAGCAAAGAATGTTGTCAACTTTTATAAGTAGGGTCATTTTTCATATTTGTTTTGCTATGTTATCTTTGCAATTTGAATTTGGTAACTTTATTTCACATCTGCGTGCATTTGAATTTGCGTGCCACTGACATTAGTCCAAGTGGTAGCTTTCACTTTAAGCAAGCAGCAACCTTGTTAATATCCGTCACGTCATCGCTTTCATTTACGTTAACTTTGCACCGGAGATTCACACAATTCAGAGGCTTCGGCTTGCAGAACGCGGATTACTGTTTCAACAACGGGTGAGCAGACGGCACTGAAAGCTTTATGTAACTTTGAGGCGATGGCTTCTTATTCATTTTCATGTAGATTAACAGCACACTGCACACGGTGACCGGTATTGCAGTAGAGGGCTTTAACCACCATTCACATGCGTATCTTTTGCATGTTATTTATATTAGACACAGCGTAACTTTCAGAGTCTGTGTAGGTTTGAAGTAATTGAGCACGTTTATCATCCTTGGTCTGCATGAAGATTACGCACTAAGGGGCATATTCACAAGGAGCTATCGCCGAATTAATGGCACTTTATCGCAGCCAAAGTCGTGATAAATATACCTCCCCATTCACAAGCTGGTGTAAACAGCCCACAGCACCAGTTTACCCGCGATAGCAGCCGCTAAAAACATCGCCACAGAGGACCCCCGCAAATATAGCTAATGAGATGCAGAGTAGGTGTTCCCGTGCCAAAAGCCGAGACAAAATCACACCTCAACATTCACAACGACCATCCACATCGGCGATAAGAACACAAAACAGGCAATAAGGCGTGTTAGCACCAGGAAATTTACACCTGCTCTGACCTGGTGTAATGTCAGACGGCAGCCAGCACCACAAAAGGGAGCACAGCCCAGGGCCAAAACCGAAGGGCAACAGATGCCATGGAGCCACTCATCATGCGGGACGGACACCCAAGAGGGCCACAACACCCACCGCCACCACCCCAGGACCCCAACCCACACCTGGAACAACCCCCCCATGGACCACCACAGACACAGCGCAGACAAAGACAGTGGACCCCCAGGAAGCTCACCAGCCTCACAGACCCAACATCTGACAATGTCACCATCAAACTACAGGCTGAAAGTGACAAACACCCTACGCATCCCTACGCATCATCGCCTAACAGGCCTTTGGCACCAACACAGTGGACAACCAACATCCCAGCCCACACAAAGCTGCTGGCTTGGCTGCACCTGTTGGCCCCTGGTACCCCCCAACCAACACCCACCAAAGTCGGAGGAGTCTCACAGCCAACCACATCCAAGTCCCCCACACCTGTCCTGGACATCACCATCACCCTGGCACCCCAGTCCCCATACGTACAACACAATGCACCGGATCCGCTGGAGACCAAGCAAGGACCATACGCCCAAGCAGGATGCACGCACATGTTGGGGCAATACACAGCACACATGTACTACCTGTGCCCCCTGGTGACACAGCACACAATCACCGCAACAGGAAGCACATGTCTCACATCAATGTGCAGGCAACAAAAGAACACCGTGGAACCCCCAACAATGTCGCCTTCAAATACACAGCCAGTGTGCATGATACCTTCATCCTCTGACAGTCCATCATCAACCAGCGTTCCCAGGATGGCAACAAGGGAAATGCACAGCCCCTTGGCAATATCCAAATGATCACCCCACACACCTCAACTCCACAACCATGCAACTCACAACTCTGGCAATGCACATGTCACAAAATCACATACAACAGGCACAACAACATGCCCACCCACCAAACACGACAGAACAACTTACAATGTTCACATGGGCAAGCCCTGAATATGAGCCAGCAACGGCATGGCACCACAGCCACATAATAGCCGAATGTGTGGAGAGGTGGCAACCAGGCATGTGTGAAGGATGCAGTAGAACCAGGATTGGGAAAGTACACAATGCCATGGGTTGCGGAGATGCGCTGGACACACCGCAGTATGCAGAACACACCCCTATCCATGGAGACATACACCGCTGGTGTATGGAGTGTAGTGCACAGTGGACGCCACCATGTCACCCCAGCCAGTGGGGAACCTCGCGGAAATGTTGCCTGTTACGCCTACCCTAAGCGTCACCTGAGTGGGATGGCCCGGCGTACGCCACACCAGCGTAGGGGTGTGAATAAAAAGCACGTAGGCCTGGGCGTGGTCCTCTTCTAGAAAGACCCACGTCTCTGCCAGGGCGGCGCCTCCCACCTCACCACGATGCCGACGCCGTCCTCGTGAGCGGAGTTGCCTGCGATGTTGTGCGCCTGCCAGACCCCAGCACGCTGGACCACGAGCCCGTCAGGCCCGCCCCTGCGCAGCCAGGCCACACTGATCACTTGCCGACACCGGCGTGTGTCAAGGAGGGCCCACCACGTGCCGGCGCAAGCTCCAAGCCCGAGTCCCGTGACCTTGGCAGCCACCTCAGACCATCATGGCCTCACGACACAGGCCCGCTTAATTCCTTTCTCGTTGACGTACTCCACTGCCGCCTTAGGCCTATTGTTAGATTTGGGGGTCTATAGTTGGCAGAGGTAGGTACCTTTGACCAAATAGGGACCCTTGCGTCTAGTCAGGGTAAGGGGGTACGCTCCTAAAATAACCCCTCCTCTTGGTAGCTTAGCACGAGCAGACAGGCTTATCTCAGAGGCAGTGTGTAAAGCATTTGTGAACACATACAGTAATCCAGTGACAACACTACAGATGGACACCACACTAGTTGTATTATAAAAATAAGTATCTTTTATATAGATTTAACACAAGACCACAAACGACAAAAATCCACAATACTGTACTTCAAAAATGGTAGAATTAGCTCAGTTCTCTTTAGATAGTAAATGCGACACTTTGAGTTCAATGTACCTTAGGATGCGTAACGCTATACAACGAAAGTGTTGCAGGGAAGGTGATGCGTCGGTTCCTTACACGCAAGAACGGTGATGCTTCAGGTCCCTACTGATGCGTAGGGGATGCGTCGGTTCTTCTCGGCGTGGGGAGGTGATGCATCGGTTTCTTACTGCGCTTCCGTGGGGATGCGACCAGCAACGCCGTGATGCGATGAAGATCCGGTGCAATGAACAAAGATGGCATCTTCTACTTGATGCAACACGATGCGTGCACGCCCGACGGCCGTGCGGCGACTCAACGATTCTTCTGAGCCGCGACAGGCCCTGCGCCACATTTCCCAGTGATGCGCGGCGTCTGATGCGACGTCGATCCTCTTCTCCGGCAATGCGAGGCGCTTTGGCAATGATGCGACGGCTCAACGGTGGCATCTGACGCGGCGTCGATCCTTCTCTTCGGCGATGCGAGACGCTTCGGCTGCGGCGGCAACGCTTCTTCTTCGTGAGTCGCACTTCCAGCTCCTTGCGACACGCAGTCCCTCAGAAAGTCCAGCACAGCAGCAGGCACTTTCCAGAAAGACTCTTGGGGAGCTGGTTGGTGAAGTCTGTTGTCCCTGAGACTTCAGCAGGAGGCACGCTCTTTCTCAAGCCCTTGGAGATCCTTCACAAGTTGATTAAAGTACACACAAAGTTCCTTTCTCCTTTCTTTGGCAGTCAGGCAACCACTGCAGGCCAATCCCCCAAACAGCACTCAGCATAGGGATAGTCTCCTCCTCAGTTTCTCTGGTTCCTCTCCTCAGCAAAGGTTCTTCTTGTTTCCCAAAGTGATCTAAAGTTCTGGGGTTTGGGTCCCCCTTTTCATCCACAGTTTCTCTTTGTTCTCTGAAGGCAGAGAGGCCTTTGCCTAGTCCAAACCAGTTCTGGTCAGTCCTGGAGCACTTTGTTGACAAGACTCCTTCTTTCCTTTCACAGTGTAGGGCAGGGACGTCAGACACACCACAGGAGGTGGAGCCAGCATTGTGGAGGGAAGGCACAGCCCTATTCAGGTCCCAGGTGCAACTCCTCCCACCCATCTCCATGCAGATCTCTCTATTCAGCCCTGTGCTGACTTCACCCTGTCTCCTGGAATCCCCCAGCCCCTGTCACTCACAAACCAGACAAGGAATACACAACCTAGCAGAGGCAGGCTTGGATAGTTAGGCAAGAAAATACCTACTTTCTAAAAGTGGTATTTTCAAACACAGAATGTTAAAACCAACTTCACTAAAAGATGTATTTTATCATTCTGAGTTCAGGCATACTAAATTCGTTTTTCCACCATGTTCCCTGGGTCAGTTAGGATTATAAGGTGTAATAATCAAACTGCCCATTCTGGCCTATGGGGAACAGGTAGCCTTGCAATAATGAAAAACGAAAATGGCTGTAATTCACTATTAGGACATGCCACACACACCAGGGCATATCCTACCTTATCCTTACAATGCACCCTGCCCTTGGGCCTACCATAGGGGTGACTGATATGCAGAAAAGGGAAGGTTTGGGGACTGGCAAGTGGGTGCACTTGCCCAGTCAATATGGCAGTACCAGACTGCACACAGGCTCTGCAATGGCAGACCTGAGACACACTTTTACAGGCTGCTTCTGTGGGTGGCACAACCAGTGCTGCAAGCCCACCAGCAGCATTTGGTTTACAAGCCCTGGGCACACTCAGTGCACTGTACTAGGGTCTGACAAGTAAACCAAACCAACCAATCATGGAATCACTAATCAATACATCAATTTATACCAGAGAGCATATGCACTTTAGCACTGATCAGCAGTGGTAAAGTGCCCAGAGTCATAAAACAGCCAACAACAGGTCAGAAAAAATGCCGGAGGAAGGCAAAAAGTTCATGGATGACCCTTCAAAAAGGGCCAAGTCCAACACCTACTCTTCGGACCAGTAGGTCCCATATGTGAAACTGTGACCTGAGTCATGAATGGCAGTGACCCCAAATCCGGGCCAGCGGCCACAGCACCAGACCCCCCGATCAGTGAGGCATAGTTCCATATGGGCATCTTGCGACACGTGGTGCCACTAACCCTGTTCAACGCCAGCCGGTGACACGTGGTGCCACTAACCCTGTTCAATGCCAGCCGGCTACATGTGGTGCCACTAACCCTGTTCAACGCCAGCCGGCTACACGTGGTGCCACTGAACCTGAACTATGCAGGCCGGTGGGGCCATCCAACCTATGCCAGCAACACTCGGCGAATGGGCCGTGCTGACTGCTGCCTCCGGCCTATACTGCGGTCCAGTAGGTCACAGAGTCTTGATTTGGCAATGTTGGAGTTCACATCTGTGTACCGGCATCATCGCAGACTGCATCCCCTCTTAGCACCTGTGCCACTAAGTGGGTTCCCCGACATTCATGGACACTCACTGGTCGTACATTGGTGGCGTTTGAGTCTATGGAATAGGGGCTAGTTTTCATCCTCATGTAGCTGATACCGAATTGTTGGTGACAACGAGGGCTGCGCTTTCCACTCCTCCATTTGCTGCTTCCGGATAACATCAGACCTTCTGCATCATGCCCTGGAGGACACCTTCCACTGTCCCCCGCAACACTCTTCAACATACACCTCGGACATTGATGGGGACCCGCTCAGGTCACATGGCCCATCTGACTGCACCGCAAGTCACCGTCCCGTGGCTGGGTGCCTGTGCCGGCCGCAGTGCATCCGGGGCCACTAACTCTGTACTGCTCAGGCCTGGGACCCCTTCTTCTGAGACATTGAATGGCCTCTGTAGCGATGGTCTTGGGGTCATCAACGCCATGTGTCTGTGGCCCTGCGCTGTCCGCATCCTCCGGCCTCAACTGCGGGCCACCAGGGCCCACACATAGCATCGAGTCTTGACCGGCCCGGATGTCGCATCACCGCAGGAGTCACACGCCACCACGGCAACGACAACCTCCAACCGCCATCTGCCAGAGTCGAAACGGTGGTCCTGAAAGACCTACGGGGTTGCTCAGACCTGTCGTGGATGCCATCATCGGCCTGATACCCTGCTCAGCACTCCAGGTGCCAGTGACTCAGTGCACCGCAAGCCATTGTCCGTTACTGATTGAGTTTTGTGCTGTTGTGAGGTTGCGCAGCAAAGTCACTTCATGCAGTGGGGGAGACCTGGGACAATGATGAGGAAGATGCATCAAGTGTGCGGACGGGAGAAGGCACAGACAATGGGAGGGCATGAGGCAACAGCCCCAAGGCAGGAATGCAGACTGGTGGTGGTAGTCAAGCTACACACCCAGATCTATTACTGGGTATTGCGCTGTGGACTGCGGACGCAACTGTCACCTCAGGCAGTGTGGGAGACCTGGGACATTGATGAGGAAGTTGATGCAGGTGTAACACACCCCACTGCATCTGCATCAGGACTAACCCGAAGGGACACAATCCTAGCAATTTCTTCACATGAGCGCGCTCTTCTCTAGTGCCCCTACCTCAGTGCACTTTAACTCACAGAACCTCCTGACTGAATATTGGGTGACCCCTGTCCTTACTCCGGTTCCCTCCATGTTGCTCTGCAGTTGACTCTGTTATGCTGGTGTTTTCTGTTTCCATTACACTGGTGTCCACTGTTTAGGTTGTTGCCAGCACTAAGCACTCCGTGCGGGCTGGCTTATACTCACCCCACACACATCCAGCACAGTCGTCACTGTACATGTGGCCCTGCCAATAAAGGGGCCGGGCGCACGTGCCCGTAGCCAGTTCAACATGATATGTGCATGTGTCCCTGTAGTCTTGTTGTACGCATGGGGGCCCTGGGCCCTACGACATTACATTGTGCTGTGTACAGCGGACGCAGTCATGTCACCGCAGGCAGCGGGCTAGAACCTGGGCATGTAGCTTCATCATCACCCACTCAATTCATAAGGGGAGTGGACTGTGCCGTCGTACGCAGAGCCAACGTGGGTGTGTGACTGATTTGTGCGTGCCCCTGGGCGTGGTTCTGTACTGGGTATGTGCATCTGCATGTGTCTCTATGGCAGTGTGGGTCTCCTTTGTTGGGTGTAGGTGGTCCCTGAGGGGTACTGGACACCCACGTATGTGTTCTACTTCGCATTCCATGGGTTCGGCAACAGCCGCACCTGTTGGGCCACCTCCTTTTGGTGTTCTGACACCTGGCATTGGGGTGCCATGTGTGAGTTGGTGAAGTGTTGTGAGCCAGCTGTGATTGCGGGTGCTTCATGCTGTGTGGTCTGTCGCAGGGGCTGGGTTCTCCTCTGAGTAGCTTGTCTGCCCTGTTCCTGGTGGTGGGTTGTGTGGGATGTCCATGGGCTGTTGTAGGGCATCGGTGTCGAAGGTGTGGTGTTCGTCTCCGGCATCACTGATGGGTTGTCTGTACTGACCTGCTGGAGGTGTTGTTTGTCCCTCTGCATTGTGAAGGGGAGGTGCATGTTGGCATTGTGTTGGCGCCTTGTTCTTGTCGACATGCAGACTGTGTGACAATGTACATTGTGACTGTTTGGGCGGTGGTGGCTATTTGAGTAGGGACAGTGGACATTTGGCCTACATGACTGATGTGGGGTTGTAGCCGTAGATATGCATCTCACAGTTCCCTGCTCTGTCCAATGTGATTGTTCTGTTTCTGCGCCTGGGCTGACCCAGTTGTGTCCCCTGTTCTGCAGTGTGGGTGTTCCACTTTGTGCCACATTGTCATGGTATGTGCTGTGATTGCTATGTGTGTGTGCTGCAGTGTGCCACGGGGATGGGGGACATGTCCCTGGGTAATTGTGGGTGTGCAGTGTGCTACACCTCATTGTGGATGTGTGCCATTGTGCCCATCACCCCTCGTCCCCACCAGTCCCTGTTGGATCCTCACCTCACCTGTTGTTGTTGTGTCGGGTCCTGTTGAGCTGTGTCCGTACTCCCACCTCCTTGCACCGTCTCCACACTGTTGACTGTGGCCTGGGTTTCCTCCAGCTCCTCCTGTGGCACTGGACTGCCACCTCCTGTCGCCGTTGCTGCCTTCCTGTTGGCAGCGGGTCTGTGCCTGGTTTAGGTTGTCACGTCCTGGCGGCGCCTCTTGGCCTCCGGTATTGGCCTCCTGGGCACTCCGACTGCATTCCAGGTGGTCTGCTTGTGGGTCAGTTGCTGGTAGTGTTCTGTGCCTCCGTGGCGCTGGTCTTGTTTTCCTGCAGGCTGCACCCAGTCTTCCTCTCCCTTTTCTCCTTGGCCTTCCCCGACCCCGTTGTTCCTTGCTGGTGGTCTGTGGGGGTTGTGGGGTTCGCGTTGACCTCTGCGCTGGGTCAGGGTGCATCCATGTTGCTACGTGCTTTGGCTTGTTTCTGGTGTGTTGTTTCTGTGGTTCTTATGGTGCAATTTCCCGCCAGACGTGTGGGATTTGCAGGCCTGTGGCTACTTTTCGCTACTTTTTGTACCGCGATTGGACTCATCACATGATTTCTCACGTTCGCGTTTCGCATTTTTTGGCCGTGGCGTTGGTTTTCACGCTGACATTTGACGCGTTATCTGGTGACTATCGCATGCTACCACCTTGTTGTGAATTCCACGTTGACACGGGGTTATTTTCCCGAGATAGGCTGTGATATTGAAAGTTGCGTTATGCTACTCTTGCGGTAGTTATCACACGTTCTTGTGAATATACCCCTATATGTTTCACGTTTATCATCCCTGGTCTGCATGAAGATTATGCAGTAAATATTTCACACGCGACGGCACAATGGTGTCAGTTTCGCGCTCTAATGTTTCACACGGGACGGTATGATGGTTCCAAGGTTCGTGGCACGTTGGGATTCACATTGAACCTTCACGGTCTGGGGTGTAAAGGCGACTTACTACCTCTTTGAGAGACCCACACTTTCAATTGCAGAGGAGGATTATGATTTGACAACATATTGAATGAAAAAGTCAGGACTGAACTGGCCCCTTTTTTTATTTCTTTTTTTTTATTTAGTTTTCAGAGACCCCTGATGAAGGGTCATTCTCGACCCGAAATGCATTGGGTACGATGAGATATCACATTTAAAAACATAATCTGTGTATTGGAAGGATGCAATATAAAAAGATGCATTAAATTTATGATTTAAACACATGGAACGAGATTAAAGTGTTTTCTGTGAAATTGGAAGATACATACATAATGGAAAGAGAAACAGTAAAGTTTCAACGCTAAGTGCATCTATCAGCTAGGGATTGGTTTCCCAAACCTGGCACTGTTGACACTGTAAGTCTCTCAGCACTGACAGACCCAGTGCCACCGATGGATTAGCACACCAATAAACTATTCTCAATAACAAAGGATAAACATGGAGAAAAGAGTGCACTGCGATAATGCATTTATCATCTTGCTGTTCCCTCATATCGATTACTGACCAATGAAAAACGGGCTGTAGAGGCTTCCAGGTGGCTCGCTGAGGCACGGGCTCCACGAGGATGTAAGCTTGTCAGTTTCAGTGAAGCTGACTAAAGCACGTCGCCACAGAGAAACGAGACACATCTCGTTCATGCATGCGCCACCTAGTGGGCATCTGGTTTCACCGCACTCCAGCAGTTCCTGAGGCTTCGGTAACGTCGCAAATGGAGCACTGACACGCGTTCCAGTGGCAACAACAATACACAGTGTGAAACAAGAACAACAGTAAAAAAGCCAATAAAGCACTTTCTCAAACAACAGGAAGAATGCAAAGAGTACTTATCTGCCAGAAGCAGGAAAGAAAGAGGAGATTAATTGGGGGATGTCTGCCTATATTCAATGAACTGACAGCTGATTGGTTGAACCGTTGTAGTCCTTTCCCATTTTAAGGTCCGTTGTTAGCCAAGACATTCTGATTTTACGAAAAATAATATATATATATATATAATGTCATGTGATCAAGGCCGCTTGTACGGCCGAAACGCGTAATGGCAGAGGACTGGTAAAAATAAAAAGAATTTTGGCACTGAATGAGGTCTGCACTCGTTTTTCCGGAGGATTGTGGCGAGGAGAGGAATATATATATATATATATATATATATATATATATATATATATATATATATATATATATATGTATATATATATATATTATCTACTGGCGGTCGCCAGTAGATAGTTATAGTTAGGACCTATTTTCCATAGGAAATCCGCGACATTCTATTTGAAATAACTCTTGCGTCGGTTGACGAATCTTCGCGAAATTTTCAAACTTTATGGCCCGCTCCGGTCCGCTCCTACCTTGAAAGTCTCAGGGTGATTCGTCAAGCGGGGGCCGAGAAAAAAGGGGGGTCCCAAAACGTGTTTTCCCCATTCATTTTCCCATAGGAAACTTTAGACACAGCTACAGCCCGAACTGCTGAACGGAATTACACCAAATTTGGCAAAGAGGTAGTTCTTGGTTCAGAAAGAACCCTTTTTGTTAAATGGTGTAAATCCGTTCAGTAGTTCCTGAGAAAATCAAAAGTTAAGTCACATATATATCTATGGCCGAGTAGGGTCCGCGTACCCTCCCGACCACGAGCTGCATGCTAATTGGCTGTCAAGTGGCTGTCAACACTCCAAATCAGGAAGTGTTGGCATCCATTTTGTCCCTCGGTAGAACCGAGGGACAGAAACAAGTGCGCAAAGCGCAAAGGGGGCAGGGTAGAAACACCCTGACCCCCTAGGTCTGCTCAGGGGGTCCCACAAGGACCCCTGGGCAGAAAAAAGCATTTTTTTTTTAAATCGGCGGGATGCGCTTAGGGTGCGCGAATCCTGCTGAGAAAAACAAAAAAAGAAACAAGTGCGCAAAACGCACAAAGGGGGCAGGGTAGAAACACCCTGACCCCTAGGTCTGCTCAGGGGTCCCACAAGGACCCCCTGGGCAGAAAAAGCATTTTTTTTTTTAAAATCAGCAGGATGCGCTCAGGGTGCGCGGATCCTGCCGAAAAAGAAAAACCGGAGCGCGGTCTCCCGCGCTTCGATGCAAAATTTGCCCCCGGGTGGCCCAAGTCCCGGGGGCATGTGGGGGGTGGGTTTATTGTTTCTGGGGGGGCCTCTAAGGCCCCCCAAGCCCCGGGGACCGCCACCCCCCGGGGCTTCTTTTTTAAATTTTTAAATACCTGTGGGGGGCTTCCAGTCCCCCCACACGCCCTGGGGACCGCCACCTCCCCGGGGCACTAAAAATTTTAAAATGGGGGTCCGTTTTGGACCCCCGAAGCCCCGGGGACCACCACCTCCTCGCGGCTCCCGTCCTGCCATAGCAAACTGCTTTGGATATTGGAAGAGAGAGGAAACCTGCTCTCGCTTCCAAAATCCAAAGCAAATTGCTTTTCCACACGGGGAGCTGCATGTTAGCAGCTCCCCATGTGGAAAAGCAATGCCGGCTCCCAAGGGACGCGGGGAGCCGGCGGGACTGTGGGGGGATTGGGGACCCCCCCACAGTCCCCAACGGAGAGGGCCAGCCCCGGGGGATGGGGTCCCTGGGGCAAGTAGGGGCCCGGGAGGGGGGCCACGCGGCCCCCCTCCCCAAAATGAAAAAATTAAAAAAAGGCCGGGCCCCGGGGGATGGGGTCCCCGGGGCCATAAGTGGCCTGAGGAGGGGGGCA
The DNA here is from genome assembly GCA_963921515.1 of Calotriton arnoldi. Classification (NCBI taxonomy): domain Eukaryota; kingdom Metazoa; phylum Chordata; class Amphibia; order Caudata; family Salamandridae; genus Calotriton; species Calotriton arnoldi. Next base: position 241,624 of record CAWUFW010009980.1, on the reverse strand, counting down.
ACGCAGCCCCCCTCCATAAGTTAAAAAAAAAAAAAAAAGAAGGCCATGCCCCGGGGGATGGGGTCCCCGGGGCCGATTAAGGCCTTGGGAGGGGGGCCACGCGGCCCCCTTCCAAATTTTTTTAAAATTGAAACAAAATATTAGGGGGCAGGCCCTGGGGGATGGGGTCCCCAGGGCCAAAAAATTAGAAAAAGAAGGGGGGCCACACAGCCCCCCTTCTTAAAAAACAAATTTACTACCGGCATCGCGCCGGAGGCCACACCCCCTCCTTGGAGCACTCTGCAAACGCGCCCCCTGGCGTGTTTGCAGATGGGGAACGAATTTCCCTTGAATACTGGGGGTCCCTGGGGGCCAACTAGCCCACCAGGAACCTTCAGTATGCGCCAGGGGGCTGCGTTGCAGAGAGGTGTACAGAGGCCACGCCCCTTTTTACACCTCTCTGCAACGCAGCTCTGTGGTGCTTTTTGGAGGTACATGGTGAGCTAGTTGGCCCCCAGGGACCCTCAGGATTCAAGGGGACTTAATCCCCCAACCTAAAACGCGCCACGGGGCGGCGTTGCACAGTGGTGAAGGGAGGGCGGGGCTTCAGGTGACATGTGTGCAAACAGGCCCCGTGGCGCGTTTTAAGATGGGGAATTAAATCCCCTTCAATCCCGAGGGTCCCTGTGGGCCAACTAGCCCACCAGGTACCTCCAGTAAGCGCCACGGAGCTGCGTTGCAGAGTGTTGTAAAAGGGGCGTGGCCTCTGAACACCTCTTTGCAACGCAGCTCTCTGGCGCATACTGGAGGTATCTGGTGGGCTAGTTGGCCCTAGGGACCCTCAGGATTGAGGAGGAATTAATTCTCCAACTTAAAACGCGCCACTGGGTGTGTTTGCAGACATGTCACCTCAGGCCCCACCCCCTTCCTTCACCATTGTGCAAATATTCCTCTAAAATCAGCCGAATTACGAATTCCGATTTACTCACCTGTTATCAGGAGAGACCTCAGTGCTGCACCTTTGAGCCCAGTACTGATCCTGAAAAGTAATTTTAACCGTACTTACCAGTAACTTGAATTTCCTTCCATAGGATATCATTGACTGGTTTCACTTGGAAATTCTTCTAAGTGTGGAGTTTTGGAACTTTATAATATTCGTATAAAATCAGCCGAAATACGAATTCCGATTTATTCACCTGTTATCAGGAGAGACCTCAGTGCTGCATCTTTCAGCCCAGTACTGATCCTGAAAAGTAATTTTAACCGTACTTACCAGTAACTTGAATTTCCTTCCATAGGATATCATTGCCTGCTTTTTGCTGAAAAAGTTTCTAAGTGTCGATTTTTGAAACATACAAATATTCCTCTAAAATCAGCCGAAATACGAATTCCGATTTACTCACCTGTTATCAGGAGAGACCTCAGTGCTGCATCTTTCAGCCCAGTACTGATCCTGAAAAGTAATTCTAACCGTACTTACCAGTAACTTGAATTTCCTTCCATAGGCTAACATTGACTGGTTTCACTTGGAAATTCTACTAAGTGTGGAGTTTTGGAACTTTATAATATTCCTCTAAAATCAACCGAACTACGAATTCCGATTTACTCACCTGTTATCAGGAGAGAACCCAGTGCTGCATCTTTTAGCCCAGCACTGTCCCTGAAAAGTAATTCTAACCGTACTTACCAGTAACTTATATTTCCTTCCATAGGAATCCATTGTCTGGTTTTCAGCAGAAAAGTTTCAAAGTGTCGATTTTCTCAAACTACAAATATTCCTTAAAAATCGCCTGTATGACTTAAACGCATTCTTTCAACTGTTTACAGGAGATGCACCAGTGCTGGATCCAGGATCCAACACTAAGTAAGAAAAAGTAACGATAACACTACTTACCTTCTAAGTGAATTTCCTCCCATAGGATAACATTGGTGATTCTATGTGAAAAAGTTTCTAAGTGTCAACTTTTAAAATACAATAATATTCCTTAAAAATCACTACTGTAACCAAAACACTTTTACTCAACTGTTTACAGGAGATGTCCCAGGACTGAATCTAGGATTAATTGTGTCTTACTGAATGCATGTGTTAGTGACTAATACAGACATTCACACAGTTTAGTTTGTTAGTTGGTGTGTAAGCGGTTCCATGGGTTGGTGAGTACCTAAATGAGGATCTATATGGGTTATTGATTAGTTGTTTGAGTATGTCTATGGGTGCCTGAGTGTCTGTGTGGGTAGGTGGGGTTGGGTGTAACTGTCCATAAATGGTTGAGTGGGTGACTCAAGGGTGTATAGGTTCAAGAGTGCATCTGTGAAGAGCTGTAGGTACTCACCAACCCATGGAACCTCTTACACACCAACTAACAAACTAAACTGTGTGAATGTCTGTATTAGTCACTAACACATGCATTCAGTAAGACACAATTAATCACTCACTTATACAGTCAGTCACACAGCTACTAAATCATCCAGCCTGACTCTTATACACCCATTCATTCTTCAATACACCTTCGCATATATATAAAACATATTTACATTTTATAGAAACACAGTCACTGGATGATGTCATCAGTGATGTCATTTGAGATGTCATCAGTGATGTCATCAGTGATGTCACTGACCATGTCATGAATGATGTAATATGTGATGTCATCAGCAGTGCATTGCGGGGGCACGAGTTATAGTTAGCTCAACTAACTATAACGGGGGAATTTCTATGGTTTTGTATGAGTGAAATGTCCAACTAACTATAACGTCCCTGAAACCTATGGTTTTTTCAGTGAATTTCTAAGGTTTTTTAAATGCTAATTTCTAACTATAACGTCCCTGAAACCTATGGTTTTTTCAGTGAATTTCAAAGGTTTTTCAAATGCTAATTTCTAACTATAACGTGCCTGAAACCTATGGTTTTTTCAGTGAATTTCAAAGGTTTTTTAAATGCTAATTTCTAACTATAACGTGCCTGAAACCTATGGTTTTTTTCAGTGAATTTCAAAGGTTTTTTAAATGCTAATTTCTAATTATAATGTTCATTAAACCTATCTTTTTTTCTGTGTTTTTAAATTATCATCCCATTCTCAACCTGGTCAAAACTGCAAATCTCACCACTTTTCCATCGATGCCTTCCGCCCAAAAAATCGCCACAAATGAGAGCCACAACTAACGCTAATGATATGCAAAGAAGGCATTCCCGTGGAAAAAAAAAACTAAAACACCACTTCCCCATATTTTCAACGACCAGCCAAATCTGCAATGCGATCCAAAAACCAGGCGATAAGCCGAGTTAGCAGTAAGAAATTAACATCAGCCTTTAACTGGTGGAAGGAGGTGGACTATCTACATCGTGAATTGGACCCAACTCACAGCCACATCTAAAGACCAACACGTGATACAGCTACTGATCATGCAACTCCGACACCCAACAAGGCCACAACACCCACCACCACCAGGACCTCACCACCAGGACCTCCCCCCCGGACCACCCCCCCTACTACCACCGAGGCAGCGCAAAACAGGACAACGGACCTTCCCAAAACGCCATGGCCCCTCAGCCGCACAATAGCTGAATGTTGGGACATGTGGGAACCAAGTATGTGTGAAGGAGGCAAGTCACCCATCAATAATAATGCACACAATACCAAGTGTAGCGGTGATGTGCTGGACAGACCTCACTATGCAGAGCACAAACCTCTGCATGTGTACATATACTACTGATACTTGTAGTGTTGTGCACAGTGGACGCAACCATGTTACCTCAGGCAATGGGGAAGATCTCGGTCATGCAGCTGTGTTGTCCCCCCCTGGAAGCGTAAGCGGAGTGGGCTGGTCTAACGTACAGCACTCCAGCTTAGGAGTATGAATAAATAGGCTGGGGCTCTGGGCGTGGTTCACTTGTGGGAAGGCCAAAGCGTCTGCCAGAGCGGCGGCCCTCACCCTGCCACGTGGCTGCCGCCATGACCGCGGGCCTCCTCGACACAGGCCCCCTGCGAACCCAGCGGCACAGCACCGCAGACTTATGTCTGTACAGACTACTGCCTTCGATCTACACTGCGGACAGCAGGGCTCACAATTCAGATGCAGTGGCGATTGCAGATCACGCAGTCCAGTAGGCAAGACACATTGCTGCCACTGCGCCCCGCCCGGACCACGCATGATCGCAGGCTGCGTACACGCTGAGCGCCAAAGGTACCACTAACTCACTGCACCATAAGTCATCGCCACGTGGCCTTATTAAGGCAGAATTCATTAGACAAAAGACATTGCTCCCAGTGCGGCCCGCCGGGACCACGTATCATCGCAGGGTGCGCACACGCTGAGTGCTTCAGGTGCCACTAACTGTGCAGCTCAACTCAACGCCATGTGGCTGTGCGCCCATCCTGACCGCTGCCTCCGGCCTACACTGGGGTTAGCACGGTTCACAATTCAAGATTAGTAGCGATGCAAATTGTGTAAGAGACTATAATGGGTTAACAAGATCAAATGCTCCCAATCTGTGCAGCTCAAGTCAACGTCACGTGGCTGTGGGCCTTTGCTGACCGCTGCCTACGGCCTACACTGTGGAAGACCGGCGACACGTGGTGCCACTAACCCTGTTCAACACAAGCCGATCCCACATGTGGAACTGTGTCCTGAGTCCTGAATGGCAGTGACCCCAACTCCGTGAGAGAACCACAGCAGCAGACTCCCTTCGATTAGTGAGGCGTATTTGCATATGGAATGCCGGCGACACATGGTGCCACTAACCCTGTTCAACACAAGCCGATCCCACATGTGTAACTGTGTCCTGAGTCCTGAATGGCAGTGACCCCAAGTCCGTGGCAGCGACCACAGCACCAGACTCCCTTCGATCAGTGAGGCATATTTCCATATGGAAGGCCGGCAACACGTGGTGCCACTAACCCTGTTCAACACAAGCTGATCCCACATGTGTAACTGTGTCCTGAGTCCTGAATGGCAGTGACCCCAAGTCCGTGGCAGCAACCACAGCACCAGACTCCCTTCGATCAGTGAGGCTTATTTCCATATGGAAGGCCGGCGACACGTGGTGCCACTAACCCTGTTCAACACAAGCCGATCCCACATGTTTAACTGTGTCCTGAGTCCTGAATGGCAGTGACCCCAACTCCGTGAGAGAACCACAGCAGCAGACTCCCTTCGATTAGTGAGGCGTATTTGCATATGGAAGGCCAGCGACACATGGTGCCACTAACCCTGTTCAACACAAGCCAATCCCACATGTGTAACTGTGTCCTGAGTCCTGAATGGTAGTGACCCCAACTCCGTGAGAGAACCACAGCAGCAGACTCCCTTCGATTAGTGAGGCGTATTTGCATATGGAAGGCCGGCGACACATGGTGCCACTAACCCTGTTCAACACAAGCCGATCCCACATGTGTAACTGTGTCCTGAGTCCTGAATGGCAGTGACCCCAAGTCCATGGCAGCGACCACAGCACCAGACTCCCTTTGATCAGTGAGGCATATTTCTATATGGAAGGCCAGCAACACGTGGTGCCACTAACCCTGTTCAACACAAGCCGATCCCACATGTGTAACTGTGTCCTGAGTCCTTAATGGCAGTGACCCCAACTCTGTGAGAGAACCACAGCAGCAGACTCACTTCGATTAGTGAGGCGTATTTGCATATGGAAGGCCGGCGACACATGGTGCCACTAACCCTGTTCAACACAACCGATCCCACATGTGTAACTGTGTCTTGAGTCCTGAATGGCACTGACCCCAAGTCATTGGCAGCGACCACAGCACCAGACTCCCTTCGATTAGTGAGGGGTATTTGCCACTAACTGTGCACCTCAACTCAACGCCACGTGGCTATGGGCCCTTGCTGACCACTACCTCTGGCCTACACTGCGGTCATCAGGGCTCACAATTAAAATTATTTCTTGATTCATTAACTACAGAGTCCAGTAGGCAAGTAACTATCACAGTCCTAAAACCTACATAATATCCTTTTAGTATCCTTGCTTCAAGAACTTTTTTTATATCAGTTATAGTTTAGTACAATGACCAAATTCATCTTCAAGTGCAAACGAACACTCAATAGCAGTCTACACTGCTGGCAGCAGAGCTCGCAATTCGATTTTTAAATGCTAATTTCTATTTTATTTATTTTATTTTTTATTTTTTAAATTTATATAAGGCGCACAGCTACCCGGAGGTTTCCCGGCGCCTATGGACGAGACATGGCGCGAGGGGAGCACACAAGACAGAAATTATAGATTAAAGAGCCAGGTTTTCAGTTGTTTGCGGAATTTGAGATGGTGTTTTTCCATGCGGAGGTGCATCGGAAGGGAGTTCCAAAGGGAGGGAGCCAGATAGGCAAAGGATTGTCCTCCCATTCTGGCTCGTTTGATCCTGGGTACTTGAAATTTTAATTGATTCAAAGAGCGAAGTAGACGTGAGGGGCGATAGTGTTGCACTAGGGCATTTAAATAGTGGGGGCTAATCCTTCATTTATTTTGTGCATATAGCAGAGGGCTTTAAACTTGGCTCGATTGTCAATATGCAGCCAGTGCAGTTTGCGAAGTGCTCCTGATGCGGAGGCTTTACTGGGAAGTTGGCATAGTAGTCGTGCTGCAGAGTTTTGGATCACCTGAAGTTTACGAAGGTTTTTTTGCTGGTACCCAGGTAGAGCACGTTACCATAGTCCAGCCTAGACATTATCAAGGCCTGAACTACGGTTCTCTGTGTAGAGGTAGGAAGCATCCAGAGAATATTTCTTAGCCATTTTAAGATGACAAAGCAGGTGGAGGCTACCTTAACTATTTGCTGCCGCATGGATAATTGGTCGTCAACAATGACGCCCAAATTGCGGGCTGATTGAGATGGGAGAGGGAGGTCGCCCATTTGTGAAGGCCAATGCTGGGGGCCCCAGAGCTCTTTGTTGTTCCCGAAGATGATAAGTTCCGTTTTCCCCCGTTGAGTTTTAATTTATTGAAGTGCAACCAGTCAGCGATCTTATTTAGCCCCATCTGAAGGGAGGATGCTTTGTTGGTCTCCTTAGAAGAGAGCGAGAAGATAAGTTGGGTATCGTCCGCATACGAATAAATTGTTAGCCCAGCTTGCTCTGCTAGCGTAGCGAGTGGGCTGACGTAGATGTTAAAGAGCAGCGGGCTTAGAATGGAGCCCTGAGGGACTCCATGTGAGGAGATCAGTGTTTTGGAGTGAGCTGCGGAAGAAAAGACCTGAAAGGTCCTATTAGATAGGAAGCTGGACAACCATTCTAGTGCCGTGCCACAGATGCCTTTAGAATGAAGGGTTTTTAAAAGTGTAGTATGGGAAACAGTGTCGAAAGCGGCACTCAAATCAAGAAGAATGAGTGCCACAGTATCTCCTTTATCGACCAGTTGGCGGATATTCTCAGTGACTCCCAGGAGAGTCGACTCTGTCGAGAATCCTGCTCTAAAACCTGATTGCGACGGGTGAAGAATGTTATGAGATTCAACATATTTAGTCAACATGGGAATTTGTGTGTTTTTCAAGGATTTTGGAGAACACAGGAAGTAAGGAAATGGGACGAAAATTTGAGAAAATCTTGGGGTCTGAATCGGATTTTTTAGCAGTGGAAGCACCATCGCATGTTTCCAAGCTGCGGGAACTTTAGCTTCAAGTAGCGATGCATTAAGGAGCTCCATAATGATATTAAAGATGGAGGAATCTAGTTTCAAAAGAATGGCGGGAGGGAGAGGATCATTGGGTGAACCAGATTTGATACTCGAAAGAATGTTATAGAAGGTAGGCATATCAAGGGGAGACCATTTATCTAGCGGAAGGTTAATGTGTCCTTGTCCAATTTTTTGGGTAGAACACGGTGTCAGTGGGTCATTGATAGCTGGGTTAGCTGGTGGTTGTTTATCAAAGTCCAAGAAGATTTTCTCGATTTTGGCAACAAAGAACTCCGCCAAGTCGTCACATTGTTTTGAGTCGAGAACCGGCGGCTCAGATCGACAGTTAGCACCTGATAATTCTTTCACTACTTTAAACAGGACTTTGGGGCAGTTTTGTGAAAGTAAGATGGTATGATTGACATGTTCGGCACGAGCCGCACTGCATAAAGAGTGATAATTATGTAGCGCTAATTTGTACTGAATTTTCTTGTCTGGTTCATAGTTTTTTCGCCAATGTCTCTCAAGTTGTTTACATTTGGTTTTCTCTATTTTCAGAGTCTCTGAGAACCAGGGGGCAGGAGAGCGATGATGGCCTCTTTTTATTTTAGACTCTGGGAGGCATACATCAACAGAGGCCGTTAACCATTTTTGGATGACCGTATTTTCCTCTACTCTGGAGATTGACGGAAGTGGCAGGGTGTGATGCATGACCGAGTTCAGAGCATCTATATCTATTTTTTTCCAATTTCTCCCATTTTTTGTCACAGGGGAGGGAATAAGTTCGACGAGTCCTGTTTGATTGTGAATTCCACCAGAAAGTGATCGGACCAGGGAATCGGGAGTGCAGGCTTACATGAGATGGAGGAAAAATTCGAAAAAATGGGGTCCAGTAAGTGTCCTGCCTTGTGGGTAGGACCAGAGTTGACCAGCGTGACATTCAGGGTGGCTAAATCATTAATAAGCATGGAACACGTGTTGCAGGAAATATCATCAAAGTGCAGATTTAGATCGCCAAGAATCAGGAAGTTAGGGGCTTCTAGCAGTAGCGGGGCAATAAAGTCCGGAAAGGTGATTGCCCAGGGGCCTGCAGGGCCCGGGGGCGGTAAATTAGTGATCCAGATAGGGTGTAATTCGGGGATAGAAGGAGTTTAAACTGACCAATTTCACAGTCCTTAAGGACTAGGTCGTCCCATTTGCACGTGTAAGATGATTTAAAAATTACTGCTATCCCACCACCACTCATCACTGTGCGATTCTTGCCAAGATAAGTATAATTGGCGGGGAGCGCAAAGGCCATATCAGGTCCAGAGCTTTCGGTTAGCCAGGTTTCGGTTAGAAAGATGGCATCAGGTTGTGACTCAGTGAGAAGATCATAGATATTACCCTTATGTTTTGGGAGCGACCTGCAGTTGAGACTAAAAAAGTAAATTCAAAGTGAGAGTCTTTTGTCTTTTTACTCGGCATTGAGGTTTTATTCGAGTTGCATCCAATGAGTTTCAAAATGGGTTGAGATGTAAGAGAAAGGCCACAATCATGACAGTTAGAGGGGACAGAGTCCGGAGTAAGAAGTGGGCAATGCAGAGCTGGCTTGGGTCTGAGGGTCATAAGTGTTGAGCAGGAGTAAGTGCTCCGGGCACTATGAATAAGGGCAGAGTGACAAGCCCTCGGCCCCTTCCGGCCGCGGACGGGCGCAGACGGGCTTGCCTTTGGCGCACCAGCGGCGCGCCCGCTGCGCGTCCGCTGCGCGGGATGAAAGGCATTGAATTTTAAAAGGGAGGGCAATCAGCTGCTCCTGTAGCTGATAGGCGCCTGGCCGGAAGTAGGAGTACTTCCTATAGTGCACGTGACCCCTCCACGCAATCCGAAGAATCGGTGGTGGACCGGGGGTCTGGTGCAAGTTGTGGCGCAAAGCTTGTTAAAACACACAGGAAAGTTAAAGCGAGAACGGAGGACAAAGGTAAAATTCTAATCTAATTAAAACAATGACAAGCAAGTAGGGAGCCCTTTACCAGGCGCTCCGTAAAATAATTATCACCACGTTTAACAGCAGCCTGTCTCGCCTCACGCGCGTCCGCTGCGCGGGATGAAAGACATTGAATTTAAGAAGGGAGGGCAATCAGCTGCTCCTGCAGCTGATAGGCGCCTGGCCGGAAGTAGGAGTACTTGCTATAGTGCACGTGACCCCTCCACGCAATCCGAAGAATCGGTGGTGGACCGGGGGTCTGGTGCAAGTTGTGGCGCAAAGCTAGTTAAAACACACAGGAAAGTTAAAGCGAGAACGGAGGACAAAGGTAAAATTCTAATCTAATTAAAACAATGACAAGCAAGTAGGGAGCCCTTTACCAGGCGCTCCGTAAAATAATTATCACTGCGTTTAACCGCAGCCTGTCTCGCCTCACGCGCGTCCGCTGCGCGGGATGAAAGGCATTGAATTTAAGAAGGGAGGGCAATCAGCTGCTCCTGCAGCTGATAGGCGCCTGGCCGGAAGTAGGAGTACTTCCTATAGTGCACGTGACCCCTCCACGCAATCCGAAGAATCAGTGGTGGACCGGGGGTCTGGTGCAAGTTGTGGCGCAAAGCTTGTTAAAACACACAGGAAAGTTAAAGCGAGAACGGAGGACAAAGGTAAAATTCTAATCTAATTAAAACAATGACAAGCAAGTAGGGAGCCCTTTACCAGGCGCTCCGTAAAATAATTATCACCGCGTTTAACAGCAGCCTGTCTCGCCTCACGCGCGTTCTAACAAGAAGATTGTACTCAGAAAGTACAACACTTCGTCAGTGTATTCTATACTTATTTCATCTTTTCATGATACGCCTACACTGCGGTCAGTAGGGCTCACAATTAAAATTAAGTATTGATTCATTAATTACAGAGTCCACTAGGCAAGTAACTATCACAGGCCTAAAATCTACATAATATCCTTTTAGTATCCTTTCTTCAAGAACATTTTTTATATCAGTTATAGCTTTAGTACAATCACCAAATTCATTTTCAAGTGCAAACGAACACTCATTAGCAGTCTACACTGCGGGCAGCAGAGCTCGCAATTCCAACTTTGGACACGTGGTGCCACTAACACCGTTCAACACAAGCCGTGACACGTGGTGCCACTAACCCTGTTCAACACAAGCCTGCAACATATGGTACCACTAACCCTGTTCAACGCAAGCCGCGACACGTGGTGCCACTAACTCTGTTCAACACAAGCCGGCGACACGTGGTGCCACTAACCCTGTTCAACACAAGCCAATCCCACATGTGGAACTGTGTCCTGAGTCTTGAATGGCAGTGACCCCAAGTCCGTGGCAGCGACCACAGCACCAGACTCCCTTTGGTTAGTGAGGCATATTTCCATATGCAAGGCCGGCGACATGTGGTGCCACTAACACTGTACAACACAAGGCATGACACGTGGTGCCACTAACCCTGTTCAATACAAGCCGATCCCAGATGTGGAACTGTGTCCTGAGTCCTGAATGGCAGTGACCCCAACTTCGTGGCAGCGACCACAGCACCAGACTCCCTTCAGTTTTATTTGTTGTTGTTTTCTTTAAATAAAATGTTTTATATGTAAACCTATACATGACTAAGATTCTTGTTTGTCCAACCGCACAGGGACACTTCCGGGCCCAAGAAGGTTGTTGGGGGTATGTTGGTAATGTGGGAAGAGGGTGCGTTACCTGCTGATGTGGGGAGAGGCAGCGTGAAAGGGGTATCTCTCACAGAAAGAACTCAGATATGTTTTCAGAAATGCCTCAGACAGATGCCAGCTGACGGACTGAATCACAAAATGGTTTTTCAATGCTTATGTAGTGTGAGTTATGAACAGTTCGCACCCAGGCTCGCAGAGGGACAACTGCGGACCGTCCGCTCGACTCACACACGCAGTACTACGACCCGTCCGCTACCAAAGGAACAGCAGCGTAGTACCTTGCAGAGGAACAGGCACAGTAGCGTACTAGCTCGCAAACGTAGAGAGCTGCTAGCCGACAGACTGGCTTCTAACGGCATAGCTGAGAAGTGGTGATGTTGGGCAGACGGAGCGTGAAAGGGTTATCTCGCAGAAACAGAGCTCCAGTATATTAAATTGCCCCCGAGACCTTTCTTTTATATTTTCACTCGATGCGAGAAAGCGCGCTTTCTGGACCAAGACCTTTCTCCCTGCCAAATTTGGCGTAATTCCGTTCAGCAGTTTGACCTGTAGCCTTGTCTAAAGTTTCCTATGGAAAATCCATTGAGAAAACACGTTTTCACACACCCCACATAGCTACCTGTAGCAGGCGTACTCGCTGTTGGTGTGCAGGTCAGTGGTCTAGTTGTCAACATGTCACGGCCACTCCCTGAGGGCAGGTTTTCACACACACCACACCCATCCGGCACATGCGTCACAGGCCATGTGACCACGCAAATATAATGGATCCACAACATCACATCCTTTATTGCCCGTGGTGACTGGATGGCAGACGCTTCACGGGTCTCAATCATTAAGACTCCATGAAAAGTTGCGCAGAGGGTTAGTCGCACCCTGAGCTCTATGGCCGTCAGGGGCCTACTACCACGTGGCGCGGACTTGAGTTCCACAGGGTTATTGCCACCCGAAGCTGATGTGGCCATCAGGGGCCTACCACCACATGGCGCGGACTTGAGTTGCACAGGGTTACTGCCACCCGAAGCTAATGTGGCCATCAGGGGCCTACCACCACGTGACGCGAACTTGAGTTGCACAGGGTTAGTGCCACCCGAAGCTGATGTGGCCGTCAGGGGCCTTCGACCACGTGGCGCGGACTTGAGTTGCACAGGGTTAGTCGCACCCTAAGTTGTATGGCCGTCAGCGGCCTACCACCACGTGGCGCTGACTTGCGTTGCACAGGGTTAGCGGCACCAAAAGCTGATGAGGTCTCCGCCATTGATGACTCAGGACTCAGCGACATGTGTGAGATCTGCCGGGCCGCGGAGAAGCTGATTTGGTCTCTGCCATTCATGACTCAGGACTCAGCGACATCTGTGAGATCTGCCGGGCCGCGGAGCTTTGACGGGCACATGAAGTGCCCACTGGTAGACACTCCGGTGGCAGCAGGTAATTATTTGGTCATGGATGCGCAGGGGCGGCAGTATCTCTCTCTCTCTCTCTCTCTCACTTCCCTCTCTTCACTCTCTCTCTCACTCTCTTCCTTCCTTTTCTTCTCTTTCTCTATCTCCCTTCTCCCTTTCTCACTCCCTTTATTTCCTTCCCTCTCTTTTTCTCTCTGGCTTTTTTTTCCTTCTCTGTGTCTCACTCCTTTGATATGCGCATTACACACGTCCTTATTTTGTGCTTTATTTTTACAGGCTGTGTCGTCGACATTCATGGTCCCGACAGGAGTATTCCGCCTTGTTGTTTTGTGTTCAGTTTGTTAAATTTAGTTTATCCTTTATATATACGTTTACGAAAAAATAAAGTTTCATTAAAAAAATTTTAAAAAAATTAAATAAAGTTTTTGGTTGTTACTTAAGTGCTGTGTGACTCTTTCTCGTTCTTATTACTGTTATTTCGTGGTGTCCACCATGGTGTTAAATTTTGGGGCAGTTATCATGGGAATACTGGTGATGTCTGCAGTTTGCACCAGCTTCTGAATAGTGTGTTATATTTATCTCAACTTTAGTTGCATTAAAGTGCTGATAATGAAATGCAGAGTAGGCGTTCCCGTGCAAAAAGACACAAGGTGCACCTTTGCGATTTATTCTAAATACTAAAATCCTGTATTGAATTGCACTGTGGTAGTGGGTGCACTTACAGTGTACACACAAAATCAATGAAGAAATGTCATTGTATTTATATTGATAGGGAATAGTGGGTCAGGTGCTGGATCTTGACGGGATACACTGCCCAGTTCGTTTATTTTTCTGTACACGAAGAAAAACACATCACAACTTTGACAACAACTGCGATGCGAAACAAATTCCGGCGATAAGCCGCGTTAGCACCAGGGATTTTACACCTGCTTTCTGCTGGTGTTAAGCAGGACGACTACCTGCAGCATGAAAGGGAACACAGCCAAGAGCCACACCGAAACACCCACAGGTGCCATACAGTCAATGAGCATGATACACGGATACCCATGAGGTCCACAACACTCATCGCAACAACCCCAGGGCCGCCAACGCCCCCCGAACCCGCATCTGAGCAAGTGTGTCCGTGTGGTCATTGTGTTAGCATGATAGGCACGGGCCCTGCAACATCACAGTGTCAGCGGACGTTACCATGTCACCTCAGCATTGGCAGTGAGCCGGGACATGTAGCTACGGATGCATCCTCCTGCATGCACAAGCGGCGTGTGCTGGTCCAGCGTACACAGGTCAGCGCAGGGGTCTGCCTATCCGGAAAGGGGAACGGGGTGTCTCGGACATGTCCGTGTTCAGGAAGTGCGGTAAGTGTGTCTCTGTGTTCTGGTGTGGCCGCCACAAGGGCCGCAGCAGTCGATGTTGTACAGTGGCATGCACCACCTCAAAACTGCAGTCTCACAGTGTGGTTGGAATGCCGCAGGACATGCGCGAATAGGCATTACAATGGTGTGCTGTAGGAGTGCACGGGATACAACAGTGCACCGTATAAAAGTGTGGGGGCTCGTGGGAGGGAGGAGCAGCTGTTTGGCAACATAACACACAGTGAACCCGCCCATGTGCCATGTGCTGGGCATCTCATCCATGATGACCAGGGTCGCAGACATCCCACAACACCCACGACCGGCCTTTGTACACATCCTGTATGAATGCAGCTGGAGAAGTTACTGTAGGGATGAAAGGTTCTTTGTCTGAGCTATCTTGCGCTAACACATCTGCTTCTCCGAGAAGGAACTTGCAAGTGGACAGCCCCCCCTGACAGATACGATAATATTTCCATCCGTCTCCCACACTACGCACTGCCCGATTTGAGAACAACGAGTACACATCCCACACTCAAAAGTCCTTCGTCGTAGTTAGCGTGCGTGAAATGGCCTTCACACGTACTCCCACCATACCCCTGCCCTGCACCCATTGCACACAGATCCGGCTCATTGCACCAAGCTGTGCCATTTCATCCACAAGACTGGCACACGGCAAGCCAGTGCAGCTACAAGCAGAGCCACTGACGCAATGGCAGAGCATCCTGAACACATGGTCGACTCCATGCACGTCCACCTATACCTTGCACGTCTGCTGCATGTCCTGGGTGCACTGCCTTTGGCAGTACTGCGGATCACTTACCGGCTGTGCTTCCGCATTGCGGACGTCACCTGCGTTCAACCTGTATTGCAATGTCGCACGTGCCTATCCGAGTGGTGCATGGACGTGTACCTCTCCAACGAGAGCGTAGCTGACATAGATTACGACAGGTGTGTGCGCCCCCGGTTGGCCCACGACCAGGACTGTCATGGCGATGCCCGTTTATGGCATGCATGGATGTTTGGCATGCATGTTGGGAACTGGGCCTGGGAGATTGCACGTGTCGTAGTATGCAGTGAGCAAATTGACCCACTTCCCGATTCTGCTTTGGTGCACATTGGGTACAGTGGTTGGAGTCAGCACATCTGTCCCAGTCAGCTGATGGATTACGTCGACGACATGTCAAATATTGTGGCCAACCATCACTCATTAGAGATAGTGGCTTACGCAGCTGCACTCGCGTTCATGGACGAGTGACAAGGTACCTGCAACCACGACTCGATGTGCCACATTGCACGTGTCCCTCCGCATCATTGCATGTTGTACATCTGGCCACATGTCCCAAAACAACAGTGGACATGGCTGCATTGGCGTTGAATCATGTCCGAAGCGTGGACAACCAACGCTGCTTGACACTGACGTGTGTTGGTGATGGACTACCCCGAGGTGAACATGGACGTTTTCCTACGTTCCTTATTCAGGCATGCTGCTGCATTTCTATGCATATCGTGGCACTACTCTTGGCCGTACTGACACACACTTTTTTTTATAAAGTTTCCACATTTTCACTTGTCTCCAAATGTGTAGTGTCTTCATTTGTATGCCAATGTGTGTGTCACGGACCCTCTGGCTGCCTGCCAGACGTGAATTGCTACCCTATCCGGACTGTGGGTTTGTACTTATACGTTCTCATGTGCCTGTTTCGTACTGACGCTTTTGGACACTTATACGCCTCATGTACACTTATACGCCTTATGTCCTGTGTTCGATTGTGCGAATCTTTGTGTTTGGACAACATTGTGTTGGATGTTGGTGTACTCTGCTTCCTATGTGTGTGTGCTGCATTGTGTGTGAGATGTCCCTTCATGTGAGCTTTTGTTCACCCTTCTCCCTTTCCGGCAGTGTGGTTTTCACTTCTATGCTTGTTCAGTGGTGTGATGTTGGTGGGTTGTGTGACTTGTGCTCCTTGTTGGTGTGTTTCATTTTGGCCATGGTTTGTCTATAGTTGTGCTGTACTTAATTGTGCATGTGTACCATTGTGGCCATCTTCCCCCGTTCCCCCACTCCCTGCTTCTTCCTCTTCCTGGTGCTGTTGTGTCTGTAATTTTGTTGCTCCACACATAAATACATGTAATGAACAAATTAGAATAGTTCCTTGATTCTTTTAAGTTTCAAAACTTCTCTCTATTGTTTTTTTTAAAAATGTTCCATATAAACAGTTTTTTAAATATTCAAGGACACATAGAAGTCAGAAGTGCAACGTATTCTATCAACACACTTTCTAGAACATTCTACAACACGTGCAGGTTAAAAGTTCATTAATTTTTTTAAACCTAACTTTATTTTTTTGCAATATTTTATCGAACATTTAACGGCACGTGCAGGTTAAAAGTTCACGATTGTTTTAAGTTCGAACAGTGCCTTCCAAATGCAAGTAGCAGGTGTGGTTGAGTTGAGCAAATTTTATCCTATGATATGTACTCCACGTTTAAACTGCTTTTTCTTAACCAATCACAAAGATGCTTTTCCACCAAACGAATGTGCACCCTACTTTTAAAAAACAATGCTTTTCATCTCCCAATCAGGTATCGTTTTGTATGGAAAAAAAAAGTAGTTCCCCATCTTTAAACATATCTCTTATTCTATGAACGGACTGCATGAGCTACAGACATCTATCCATTCCTCCCAGCCATACCTTCAAAATGCTAGTGTGGATCGTAGGACATAGCTATGTTTTCTGGTGCAAGAGGTATGCAGGACAGAGACGTATTGACTTACACCTAGGTTTACAAAATGTGGACATTAAATGGTTTGGACAAAGAGGATTGAAGTGGCACCAATTGTTGCCTTTGGTTAAAACCTGTTTGCATCTCCAACACCCTGACCTCATGATTGTGCACTGTGGTGGAAACGACCTAGGCACATTGACTGGGTTAGGTTTGGAAATGCTAATGAAGGACACCTTTCGACAATTGATATTGCTTTTGCCTCAAACTGCCTTGTATATTCCAATATATCCCAAAGACAGAAGTGGAAATGGTCAAACCAATTTTGTCCTCAGATTGAAAAATCTAGGAAGAATGTCAACAAAGCTGTGTCTGCATACCTCAGAGACCATAGAATGGGGTCGATCTACAACAATAACATACGTTTTCATATGGCTGATATCTACAGAAGTGATGGAGTACACTTCACAGATCAGGGAAATCGAGTTTTTCTGAATAACCTGAAGCTGTGCATCCGCACTTATATGTAGCTCCAACTAATAAACACAAGGGCTCTTTTTAGAGCCGCCTTATATTCCCAATATCGGTTCGCAGAGTGACAGCTGCGATCCGGCTAGCACAGGGAGACCTGCGGGCCATCGAGCAGCCTCGCAGAGGGACACCTGCGGCCCGTGGGCTTAGCTCGCACAGGGAGAGTTACGGGCCGTTGGCTCGGCTCGCACAGTGTGAGCTACGGGCCGTCGGCTCGCAAACGCACACCAGCGTGCTGGCTCGCAGAGGGAGAGCTCCGGTCTAACTCACAAAGGGACACCAACGGGCCAACGGCCCTGCTAGCAGACACACACCTATCACCTAACGGACTCACTCGCACATGTACAGCTAGGGACACGACGGCTCGCAGATGAACAGCTGCAAGCCGACCGACTGCTACTGTTTTATGCTTTAGGGTAGTACAGTGGTGTTTGGGTAGTGTAGGGGGTTGTGCTGGGGGTAGTATTTTAGGATTTAGGGTAGTGCACTGGTGTTTGGGTAGTGTAGGGGATCGTGCTGGGGTAGTGTTTTCGAGTTTACGACAGTGCAGTGGTTTTTGGGTAGTCTTTGGGTAGTGTAGGGGGTCGTGCCGACAGACTGACTCACAGAGCTCCAAGCCGACGGACGGGCTTCTAAAGACATAGCCGCGACCTGGTGATATGAGGAGAGGCAGCCTCAAAGGCATATCTCACACAGACACAGATGCCAGTGTTGCCTCGCACAGGTAAAACTATGAACCCGATGGCTTCTACATGGAGAGATGCGAGCTGACGGAGTAAATCACAAAATGGCTGCCAACACTTCCTGGTTTCAACCATTCACAGCCAATAAGCCGCAAGCTGCTGCTTGTAACCCCTCAGCCAATCACATGTCAGAATTCTCAAATATCGATATCTGTAAAATTTGATATTTCTCAAATCTACTAAACGGATTTACACCATTTAAACAAAAGCGTGCTTTCTGGACCATCACCTTTCTCCCTGCCAAATTTGGCGTAATTCCGTTCAGCAGTTTCACCTGTAGTCTTCTGTAAAGTTTTGTATGGAAATTGCATGGAGAAAACACGCTTTAGGACCCTCTTTTTTCTCAGCCCCTCCTACACCATTCACCCCCAAACTTTCAATATAAGAGCTATCCAAAAAAGAGAAACTTTTTGGATAATTTCATAAAGCTTCGTCAAACGACGACAAAGTTACAAGCACATACAAGGCTCCAGAAGGGGGGCTGCACAACCCCCTCCCAACATAAGTGAAGCCCCGGGGCTGCGCGGACCCCAGCGGCCCCCCGCCACCCCTCCGAGCCCCTGCTATTATTTTTTAAGAAATACCCACGCAACCTAGCCCACCCAAGGGCCTCATTAAAATAAAACGCGAGAACCCACGACCCCAGCGCAAATTTTTGCTGATTTTTTTTTAAATGATTTTTTGGGCCCTGGGGGTCCTCCTGGGACCCCCTGAGCAGACCTAGTGGGTCAGGGTTTTTCTACCCTGCCCCCTTCTCTTGTTTTATACCTTTGTTTCTCCGTTTTCGGGTGATATGCTTCTACCGAGCCACAAGATGGCTGCCAACACTTCCTGGTTTGGAGTGCTAGCAGCCAATCACAATGAAGCTCACGCACGCGACTTAGGCTCCGCCCAGATATTAAAACTTTTATTTTTCTAATTTCTCAGCAACCACCAAACAGATTCACACCATTTTTAAAAAGGTTGCTTTCTGACCCAAGCACTACCTTTCTACTAAATTTGGAGTAATTCCGTTCAGTAGTTTCGGCTGCAGCCCTGCACAAAGTTTCCTATGGGAAATTGATTTTTTCACTCTTATTTTTTGAATTTCTCAAAAACTACTGAATGGATTTACACCATTTAAAAAAAATGTCGCTTTCTTAACCAAGCTCTACCTTTCTGCCAAATTTGGGGTAATTCCGTTCAGCAGTTCGAGCTGTAGCTCGTCGCAAAATTTCCTATGGAAATTAACATGGAGAAAACGAGTTTTGGGACCCCCTTTTTCTCAGCCCCCACTTGACAAATCACCCCCAAACTTTCAGGGTAGGAGCTGACCTGGATAGACTTTTTGTTTGGAGAATTTCAGGAATATTCGTCAAACGACGCCAAAGTTATTAGCAAATCAAAAAATGCTTTTCCTATGGAAACTAGGTTCTAACTATAACTACCTACTGGCGACCGCCAGTAGGTAATATATGTATATATATATATTGTTGGAAGTGGAGGTCCGTGTCGCTTACCACCGCCACCAAATGCTGTAGGCGTGCGCCCTCGACCCCTCGCTTCAACGTTAGGCTAAGTAAGGACACCGTCTGAGATAGCCCTGCTCACCCCCTTAGTAGCTTGGCACGAGCAGCCAGGCTTATCTCCAAGGCACGAGTGTTCAATATGTGCAACCACGCTCACAATAACCTCATGATGTCATCTCAAAGAGACTCCACACGAGTACTGATAAAATGAGTATAATCTTTATATAAGAAGTTATACGATACGACCACACGATACAAAATCAACATATAAGAACGGGTAGTATTCTTTCCGGTGGGTTGGTAGGTTCCAATCCAAACCACCACATCTAACCAACAGTTAAGATCTTCTCTAACCGTTTCCCAAATGGTTAGACCAGTCGTATTGCTAGAAACACACACGTTGCATAAGGAAACAATACTGCAATGCGTAACTGTTGGACTTGGCCCTTATTTTCCCAAAATGTTTAGTTTTTCCCCCCTGGCCTATGTATTTACATGTTGTGTCTCAAATGTGAATGGGTAATACTGTGTAATGGTGTCACTGTCACTTTTAAAATGGACGCCATTCCTGCCTGCCCTTGTGCCGCCTGACTGAGTTGAGTGGCGGTCTAGATGTTGTTTCCCAGCACTCCCAGCTTGTGGAGGGAAACCTGGCAGCCAGGGTGCCCTACACCTCCCCCTAAACCAGTTAAGACCGGTTCCCCAGGGAACCTTCCAGAAGTTGCCAGCCTTTTCTGGTAGGTGGGGTGAGGGGCGGATATATAGGAGGGGCTGGGCTGCCATGTGCTCAGTGACAGAGCATTAGAAGTGACCGAGGGGGAACTCTGCCAGGAGGTACCGCCACATTGGGCCTGTGTGCTGGCCCCTGTGCCCATCTACACCCCTCTGTTGTCCCCCTGGGCTAGTAAAGAGACACTGCCGGAGTGGAGGCTGCTGTGTTGGCAGGATTGCAACCATAATGGAGGATGACTGTTCCTAGGAACTGCTGCTTCAGGACTAGTGAGCCGCCCTGCTGGCCGCTGATCTCGCCCTGCATTACCTGTCTCCTGGCCCCTAGCGCCTCGTGAGCGCCACAACTGTGCCCTACCTGCTGGCTAGCGCCTGGAGAAGAAGAGCACTGTATCTTACTGCCCAGGAGGCGAGGAGCTGACTCCTGCAGCGCAGCGCTACGAGAAGCGCTATATCCTGACTGCCGGTCTGCCCAGTGGAGAGAGAAGCTCCACAACCTGATGCTAGCAGTAACTGTGCCCTGCCTCCTGTCTAGCGCGTGGTGAGCGCTTTGCCCAAACTGCCCAGGAGGTGAGGGGCGCCTGCCCCCCTGCAGCGCTGTGCTGCCCTGGAGGAGCGGTGTATTTAGAAGGAACACCGCGGGAGCCTACTCCGCATTTGCATCGCATTGGGGTGCTGTTGGGGAGATCGGCTTATTCGGAAGTGCGGCGGGAGCCTACCCCGCGCCTTCCCACCTGCGTGAACCAAGAGCGGGAGCCCACCCCGCAAGTGTGCCATTACGCGGGTGCCTACCCCGCAAGTGGTTTTAGTTGAAGGCGGGAGCCCACCCCGCACTTCAAAATTGTGGAGAATCACCGCCGCGGGCCGCAGAGAAAGAGTGCCGGCCCGACCAGGAAGCCAGGCACCTCGGCCTGATTGTGGGCGGGGCCGGAAAGAGCGCTGGAAGCCCCGGCCCGCAAAGAGGAAGTGGGACGTCCGGAGCCCCGCGGGCTCCCCGTCAAAGTCCAGGGCCCCAGGAGGGGGTCCTGGTGAAGTCAGGAGGGGAGAGAGGTCCCGGCCATCGGGAGCAGTGCTGCGGAGGTCCAGCGGAGCTCCCAGGGGGAGGGAAGAGCCCCGCAGCGACACCAGCCGTTTGGAGAGTAAGGCGGAGGGGGGGCCCGAGGCACATTGTCGGTGCCTGCCCCCGCCGCATTGAAGTCCCCGCATGCTGATCGCCGGAGTCCAGGGGAAGTCGGCCGCACGTCAGGAGAACCCGGAGCGAGAGGCCCCGGACTGCCAGTGAGTGGGGCTGAGTTCTGGGACGGTTGGGGGCCGGCCGAGGCACTTTGTCGGTGCCTAAGGCCCCGAGGCTCAGTGAGGGCCGCCCACGAGTCTGCCCTCGCAGCTGCAATGTGTTGGGCATTTTACGGCCTCAGAGCCCCAGGGTGGGGCTCCTGCGTGGGTAGTGGTGCCCAATCTTCATCTGCTACACAGCTGCACCACAGAAGCGGGTAGCTGCAACGATTGGGTACCTTTGAAGTTAGTAGGCCAGAGAGGGGCGCCTACGTGCACACGGGGCATACCCGTACTTAGTGGATTTTGGTCATCGGCTGCACCGCGAGAGCACGGGCGGCTACAGCGTGGGCATCTCTACGTTCCGAGTCCCTGAGAGGGGCTCCCTAGGCACAGTAGCGCCAGAGACTAATCTGCAGCCTTGAACAGGTGTACTGTGATTGCCTGGTTGTACCTCTGCCCCATGGTGAGGACAGTGTTCTAGGGGGCGCCCTGCTAAGGTTGTTTATGCCCAGGCCGTTGCCTAATGCTGTCTCGCTAATGATGGTGGTGCCTCTGTGCTCACATGCGTACGCCCTAAGCTAATGTTTATATGCCTATTGTGCATGTTTAATGCTTTCATGCCACGTTAGGAGGCTTCATGTTTATACCCACAGGTTATGCCTAGGGCTTCTATACTAATGTTTCATGCCAATGTGGTTTATGCTCCAGTGATTATGCTAATGTCATATTATAATGCTAATCAGGTTATGCCTAATGGTAATGGGTTCAGGCCTGATGTTCTTTTTCCCCAAGGCGTATACTGTTGGTGTTCTGCCTAATAATTTCTGCCTCGCACTAATGTGACCTATGCTAATGTGCTTATAATGATTCCGGCAGCGGCCCGATTGGCGCTGCCCTGTGCATAGTCCCCACTGTTTATGTATACCGGGTGCCGGTTGGCGCCGTGTTACCGCTGTGGTTACCATCTGCTAAGCTGTTGCATAATACAGATGCTACTTTTCTTACTTAAACTGGTGTGGTCTCCTTTTTGTAGGGTGCCTGGTGTGTCGCCTGTGTGTGCTGCGCGGATGCTTTACACAATGCTCCTGGTTTAGCCTTCCCGCTCCGCACCACGCTACCCCGTTTCTAACAGTAACGATATTCTCTTATACTGTGCAACAGAGAAATAATGCCATATGTAGCGCCACAGTCATGTACTTTGCAATTGAAGGAATAATGCAATGCGTATCACCACCAGCATGCCCTGTACCAGGAAGAAACAAAGCAATGCGTCACGCTACAATCCTGTGCGGTGCAATAAAGAAATAATACACTGCGACACGTTATACTCAGATACGGTGCACTGACGAAATCATACAATGCGCTACGTTACAATCAAATAATATGTATGGGAGAAATAACGCAGTGCGTAGCGCACCAAGCATAAAGTTCGTTAGGCACAAATGAGGTCAGGCGTCATACGACAGTTCGATAGTTCGTTAGCAGCAATAATACAATTGTGTAATACGACTGTTCTACGTGCTCCAGTAACAGTGCCCCCGATATAGATCAAATGATGACACACAAAGTACTGCTTCACACTCCGGCCCCAGTACTGCCCGTCCTGGGTCAGAACGGGCCGGGATCCGAGCCGAAGCAACAGCTCGCGCAGCTGACTGAGTGGGAGGCCGACAGAGTGTCCCTCAGGGCCCGCACCCCACCCCAGGTGTTGATCCATGTTACCTGGGGGGGTGCGATCCCACTCTCCTCCCCGACGTCAGCGACTTGGGCCTTGATCCAGAACTCCATCACGGGTTTTGGCGGACTCGGGCCGGCTGCTCAGCTCTTCTGTGGCTGCCAGTCCGGGCCGCTATAGTTGGACTCAGAGGACCCCGATGACTTGGCCCTCACTCCGGCGGACTCGGTCCACACCGAGACCCGCCCTCAGCACTGTGGAGACTTTACTTCAGTTTGGTGCACAACCTAACCCGGCACTCCTCACCAGCACCTCAGGTTGCACTTCGACACGCACACTGCGCGTCCGAGACTTGCCTCTTCTCTGGTGCTCACGACTATCCAGCGCTCTTCACCAATGCTCCGCTTTCACCTCAACATGCACCCTGCGCGTTCGAGCCTTGCCTCTTCTCCTGGTGCACACGATGTCCAGGCGCTCTTCCTCACGCCCTGGCTGCACCACGACACGCACTCCTGCGCGTCTGAGTCTCACCCCTTCTCCCGGTGCACACGATGTCCAGGCACCCTTCCTCACGCCCTGGCTGCACCACGACACACACACTTGAGCGTCGGAGACTCACTTCTTCTTTTGGTGCCTACGAGGCCCAGGCGCTCCTCACCAACACCCGGGCAGCACCACGACATGCACCCAGCGCGTCCGAGACTCACTTCTTCCGCTGGTGCACACGATGTCCAGGCGCTCCTCACCAATGCCCTGACTGCACCACGCCACGCACACTGCGCGTCCGAGTCTCACTGCTTCCTTTGGTGCACACGAGGCCCAGGCGCTCTTCACTAGCACCCGGGCTGCACCACGACATGCACACTTGCGCGTCCGAACCTCGCCTCGTCTCCCTGTGCACTCCACTGCCAGACGCTCCTTACCAATGCCTTGGCCTGCACCATGACACGCACTCTGCGCGTCTTAGACTTAGCTTACTCCTGCGTGCCCACGATCACACAGCACAACTTCTGAGGGTCTCAAGTGGCACAAAGCACGCGCACACTGCGTTGCTTGGGACTTCTCCGGAAACTTTTATGATCCTGTATTTCCAAACAGGGAGCCAGCTCACCTCGGGCCCTTGGGGTTACAAGACACAGCACAAAGCACAGTCTTCTTCAAGCAGGGGGACCCAGCGCCTCCAAGCACAGTCCCAACAGCCTCTTCCTTAGTTAGAACAGCAAACTGCAGACCAGCCCCAGATCATGAAGCAAGGATTGGTCTATCCACCACAGTCTCTTCACTTGTTCCTTCTTTAGCAGAGGTTCCTCTTGACCACAGAATGGGTCCAAGCCTTTTCAGTCTCAATCCATATCTGTTTCATTCCCACGTTCAGGGGCTTCACCTCTCATAGTTATACCCCTTACTGTCTTTGAAGTTTGTATGTGCTCAGGGGTCCCTGACCCCTCCCTAAATCAGTTCTGGGTGTCTCCCTCCCAGTGTCACCTCTCTCCCTTTGATACTGGGGGTCTGGATCCTTAATCACTCAGCAGGAGATGGATCAATTGGTTTATAGCACCAGGCCCTTTCACCTCCCGGGCTTCTCCTCCCCCTACTCTCCAGATGCAGGGCAGCCTGGTGCCATCTCAACCCCTCCCTGGGTCAAGACCTCTCCCAGCTCCTCTCACCTTTCAATTTCAGACAGAGAATCCACATTTCAGAGACACACAGAAATGTTCAGAGCACAAAACTCAGCCACTTCTAAAAGAATGGTTTATAAACGCACAGTGACAAAACCACCCTTACAGAAAGATGCATTATGACACTGTGAGTTCATACATACCAAACTTCACCTCTCCATTATAAACTGACAGGAAACAAGGCTAACAAATACAACACCTAGCCTCCCCCATTCTGTCCTATGGGCAGAATGGCCTTTCAGCAGTGAAAAACGAAATGGAGCTTTTTTCACTGCCAGAACACAACACACACCTCAGTTTATATTCTGCCTTTCTGCACCCTGCCCAGGGGTTACCTGAGACCTACCACAAGCCCCATGTGTATGTAAAAGGGAAAGTCAGGCCTGACAAGTGGTTGCAGTTGTCAGGACAATTTGCTAACTTAGCATTCTGCGTGCAGGCCCTACATTGAAGGCCTGAGTTCCCTTCTCTGCGCGCCCTTGCATTACTAGCCCTTGCACACATAGTGCACATCACTAGGGACTTTTACTAGTAAGGCAAACATACCAATCATGGCCAACCAATCACCATACATTTTACACAGGGAACTCCTGTACTTTGACACTGATCAGCAGTGGCAAAGTACCCAAAGCATCTAAATTGGCACCTCTAGGTCAGGAAAACGGTCTAGGGGGAAAGCAAAAAGTTTAGGGAACTTTAACCAAAAAGGCCAAGTCCTACACAACCCGCTCCCAGCCAAAAGCCAGGGGAGACCAATGATTACCTTGATGGACTTCCCGGCTTCGGACGATAGAACCCAGACGCAGGCCCTCTACCACAGGGACACCCTCCTGTTCCTCGCCTTCCTACCCCCAGGGGGACTTCTTGATCACCACCCCCTCAGCCAACAATGCTGTTAATGGATCCCCTCCGCCAGGGGGACCCCTCCAGGGGTACTGGACCCATGTCAACCCCTCCCTGGAGTGGTACCCTGGGGAGACCCAATGGGCAGGATACTATCTCCAATTATCCTGCCCTCTAGAATAAGAGTGGGTCTACCTTGGTCACTCCTAGGGGACCCAGCCCTACTGGCTGGACCATGTCCCCTCAGTGTCCCCACCGGGGAACACAACCCTTTCTTAATCTTCCATTTAGTTTTCTGGGCCTGCCACTTAGGAATGGCACCCACAAACTTCAGAACGGCAGGAGCTCTGGCTACAGACTCCCCACACCCTCCTGACATTAGGTGTTCTTCCCCACACTGCTGGCACCCAGGCATGAGCCCTCCACCCGGGGGCTCTCCTACGGCCCCCCCCCAGTTTCCTGGGTGGTGCTGCTGATCCCTGGGGTGCTGCTCACTCTGCCTCCCCCCCTTTGGAGACAAGGGGCCAGCCAGCAACCCCTCCTCCCTACTCTGGGATCTCCTCGCGCCACAAGGCCCTCCTTCCCTCTCTGGGGCCCCTTCAGGCCCGTGGACCCATGACCAGGGGTCCGGTTCTCGTGCAGGCTCCCGGGAATCAAGGCACCCACACCCTAACCCGGGGTGGCGCAATCCTGGAAAATAATTTCTGAGCCTAGGCTCCCCTGGGGCCAAATGTGATAACCCATCCAAATCATTTACCATGCTGACCACTACCCAATCCTCCAGTGCACTCTTGTACTCATCCACACTTTGCACTGGCTGTGCGCTGCCACCAATCACACTGGACTCTGCTTGTCTACCCTTAATGTCCAGTTCCCTCATGCTTAACTCATGAGCGAAGAGAAGCCATTTCTCTTCCAACGCGAGAGCGCTCCTGCTCTCCTCTGCTTGAGTTTTAAGCTTTAACACCTCCAACTCATGCAGCCTGACCCTTTGGTTTTCCTCCAGCTCCTCTGGTGAAAAACTCCTCCCTGAATGGCTACTACCAGCCCTCCGGCTGGTCCCTCCAATGGCAAATCCTGTGGACCAAATCCATTCCCTGGGTCATCCTCATCCACCTCACCATCACCTGTCTCCTGAGCCTCTTTGGTTTCCCACCAGGCCCTCAAGGCCACCTGCAGCTCCTCCTTTTTGGCGCTACCCTTCATGGGACATCCCAAAGCCCTGCAGAATTTCCTCAACTGATCAACCTTGTAGGTAAACAGTGCCTCAATGTCAAATTCCAATTCTGCAATCTCAGCCTCACCGGCTATCTGGCTCTCCCCCTGAGACATGATGTGTGGATTAAACTTAGAACCACCAAATCAAAAACAATATGTTGTTGTATCGCGGTCTACAATCAATTTATGATGAACACCAATTACTGTGAGTGGTTTTGCACATAAGCGTTTACTTTCTATTAGGATCGAATCCCACCGCTCTGCCGCCAAATGTTGGAAGTGGAGGTCCCCGTCGCTTACCGCCGCCACCAAATGCTGTAGGCGTGCACCATCGACCCCTCGCTTCAACGTTAGGCTAAGTAAAGACACCGTCTGAGATAGCCCTGCTCACCCCCTTAGTAGCTTGGCACGAGCAGCCAGGCTTATCTCCAAGGTACGAGTGTTCAGTATGTGCGACCACGCTCACAATAACCCCATGATGTCATCACAAAGAGACTCCACACGAGTACTGATAAAACGAGTATAATCTTTATATAAGAAGTTATATGATACGACCACACAATACAAAATCAACATATAAGAACTGGTAGTATTATTTCCGGTGGGTTGGTAGGTTCCAATCCCAACCATCGCGTCTAACCAACAGTTAAGCTCTTCTCTAACCGTTTTCCAATAGGTTAGAAATGAAATGAAATGAAATGAAATGACTATTTATTAAGCGCGATAGCTACCCTCAGGCGTCCTAGCGCTACGGACAATGCATACAGAGGAAACAATTGAAGTTTATTCAGATTTGTTAAAAAGCAGGGTTTTTAGATGTTTACGAAACCATAGTAAATTGGGCTCTGAACGTAAATGAAAGGGAAGGGAGTTCCAAAGTTTGGCTGAGTTGTAAGAGAACGACCGACCCCCACATCTGGCTCTCTTGATCCTGGGTACTGTCGTGAGGAAGGAGGATGCTGATCTGAGCTGTCTGTTCGGATGGTAGGGGGTGATTAATGAATGATTGATACCAGCACCAGTTTTCCAGAAGGCTCGGTGGGCGATACACAGAGTCTTAAATTCAATTCTTTCCCTGACTGGGAGCCAGTGAAGGCTCTTTAGTCCGGGTTTTATTGGCAGTCGACGAGGGATCTGAAGCAATGTTCGGGCAGCGCAGTTCTGTATAATCTGGAGCTTGCGCAAGGTGGTTTGGGGGACCCCTAAATAGAGAGCATTCCCAAAATCCAGACGAGACAGGATGAGACCCTGGACCATGATCTGTCTTGCTTGGAAAGGCAATAGAGGAAGAATCTTCCGCAGTAGCCTAAGTAGACCAAAGCAAGTGGCTGATAGTTTGGCTGCTTGACAATTGAAATTAAGGGACTTATCCAGCCAAATGCCCAGGCTCTTGATTGTGTCCTTTGGCGTGGGAGCAGGGCCAAGGCAGGTGGGCCACAATGAGTTGATCGTAAGCATGGGGGTATTGCCCAGGAGCATCAGCTCGGTTTTGTCTCCGTTCAATTTGAGACATGACGATGTCATCCATTTAGTCACTTCTTCCAGGCAGTCCCTCAGGCTGTTGTGCGCGGTGTGTAGCTGATTGAGAGCCACCACTAGCTGGGTGTCGTCGGCATAGGTGATTATTTTTATCCCGAACGGACGAACTATCTCAGCTAGTGGGCTCATGTAGATATTAAAAAGCGTAGGGCTCAACGAAGAGCCCTGTGGCACACCGCAGCCAAGAGGCTTACTGGGGGAGGTGATATCACCCTCAAAAACCTGGAAGGAGCGGTCTGAAAGAAAGGATTCAAACCAAGCTATTGCTTTCCCTGAGACTCCCAGACTGGTGAGTCGATGTAATAAGATGTTGTGGTTTACAGTGTCGAAGGCGGCACTTAAGTCAAGGAGGATAATTGCTGCAGATCCTCCCTGATCCAAAATCTTCCTGGCCTCCTCCGTCACTGCAACCAGAGCGGTTTCGGTCCCATGCATGGGACGGAATCCAGTCTGGGAGGGGTCGAGCAGATGGTTGATCTCGATGAACTCTGCCAGCACTATGTTGGCATGTTTCTCCAAAATCTTGCTCACCCAGGGCAACAGGGAGATCGGTCGATAGTTACTAGGGTTATCTTGGTCTAGGTTGGGTTTTTTAAGAAGGGCTTTAACCATGGTCTGCTTCCAAGGAAGCGGGACAGTGCCTGCGGACAGGGAGGCATTAAGCAAGTTAAGTATGGTGGGAAGGACGTTAACAGTGGCTGACAGCAAGGTGCGCGGTGGTGCCGGGTCGTTGGGGGAGCCAGATTTTACCTGATGCATAATGGATTCTAGCATGGTGGGATTAAGTGGAGGGAGAGATTCAAGTGTTACCAAGAGCTCGGTCCCTGATTCAAATGATTTGGTGAGCGAAAAGTCGGTCTGAGTGGGGGAAAAGGAGGTGTAAGTGGTTTGTATTTTTTGGAGAAAGAACTCTGCCAGGTTATTGCAGCGGGTTTGCGCATTAATGGAATTGGGGGGGTTTTCTGGAAGCTTAAGGAGGGTTTTTGCAATGCGATATATTTCTTTAGGCCTAGAAGCAGCTGCATTAATTTTTTCTTCAAAAAAGGTAGATTGTGTGGTTTTAATTTCATTTTTGTAGGCCTTGATCGCTTCTCTATAAGCAGTTTTACTGGAAGGAGAATAATCCAGTCGCCATTTCCTTTCCAGTTTTTTACATTGACGTTTTCTTTCCCGTAATCCTGGGGAGTACCAGGGGGCAGTCTTTGTCCTGCGCTTAGGTATGGTGCATTTCATGGGGAGTACGGAGTCTAACGAATTAGAAATCCATCTATTGTAGTCCTCATTAGCAAAAGTAGGGTCAGGATTGTTGGATGGTCTAAAAGTTTCAAGAGCTGCCAGCCAGTTCTCAAGAGGGAGTTTTGACCAGTTTTGTTCCCTACGTGTAACTGTATTAGAAGAAAGGTTGGATTCTGGAATGACCCAAGAGAGAGGGATCAGGAAGTGGTCCGTCCACGGAAGCGGGGAGGAAATTCCTACTATAAGATCTGTGCAGTTGCTAAAAACAGGGTCAAGTAGGTGGCCTTTGGAATGGGTCGGCTTAAGCACTAGTTGTTTCAATTGTAGTGCAGAAAGACTAGTGGTCATTTCTATGGCGGTATGGTCAGAGGTGTTATCAAAATGGATGTTAAAGTCCCCTAGTAGTGTAAAATTGGATGGACTGCATGCTAGATTGGCTATAATGGGGGAAGGATATTGTGGAATTGTCCCAAAGTTCCGGGTGGGCGATATAAAAGTATCCCAGAAAAAGTGCTAGTGGGGGAGAAGTCTATAGCGAAGGAGAGGCTTTCGCAGTCTGGTATCGAAGTAGGAGAACTGCGGCACTTATAACAATCTTTGTAGATGACTGCTAGGCCACCTCCTTTCCCCACTTTACGGTCTTCACGTAGTATTTGATACCCTTGGGAGAGGGGCTGGATAAGATCGGGTTCTGACTCAGTGTTGAGCCAGGTCTCTGTCAGGAATATGACGTCTGGGTTAAGCTCTTCTAAAAGCATGGAGATTTCCGTAGAATGTTTAGGGAGTGACCTACAATTCAAAAGGTACATGTTTTGCTGGGTTTTTTTAATTAGTGGGGCAGAATGAAGCTGAAAACCACAGTGTGAACATGTGGTGTGTAGGTCTGCAAGATTCCAAGAGGAATGGCATAGAGCGGGGGTTGTTCCTCTTAGTTTGAGAAGGGAGTTGGGGCTATAGCTCCTAATATGAGTGGAGAACCGGGCAGGGGTTGTGGCCCCTGGCCCTGGTCGGCCGCGGACGGGCGCAGACGTCTGTTTAGGCATATCCTCTTATAGTGAGGGTAGTCTGAAACGCTAACCTCGATAGTGGTGGAGGGCGGAAGTGGATAGACCTGACTTCCGGTGGGTGGCACCTCCCTCCAAACAAACGGAAGAATCCGCGCTGGAACGGGGAGGGACGCCAAACCCAACCGGCAGGTAAACACAAATGAGGAGTATCCTTGGTTTTGCCTTTTTTTTAAAAGATATTGCTTCCTATGTAATTTGACAACACAGCAAAACAAGTTTAAAAAACGGCGTAAGTGAGTGATAATAAAAAACACAAGAGAGCCATTTCCCAGGCGTTCTCCTAGTAAGTACTGTAATCAGGGCAAATAGTGAGGAAAGTTTACCCAGAAAGATTTAAGGGAGCCCTTCCCCTTGCCGCTCCACTGTCTGAGTAGAACGAGCAATGTCTTCACTCTAGGCGCGTCCGCTGCGCGTCTGTTTAGGCATATCCTCTTATAGTGAGGGTAGTCTGAAACGCTAACCTCGATAGTGGTGGAGGGCGGAAGTGGATAGACCTGACTTCCGGTGGGTGGCACCTCCCTCCAAACAAACGGAAGAATCCGCGCTGGAACGGGGAGGGACGCCAAACCCAACCGGCAGGTAAACACAAATGAGGAGTATCCTTGGTTTTGCCTTTTTTTTAAAAGATATTGCTTCCTATGTAATTTGACAACACAGCAAAACAAGTTTAAAAAACGGCGTAAGTGAGTGATAATAAAAAACACAAGAGAGCCCTTTCCCAGGCGTTCTCCTAGTAAGTACTGTAATCAGGGCAAATAGTGAGGAAAGTTTACCCAGAAAGATTTAAGGGAGCCCTTCCCCAGGCGCTCCACTGTCTGAGTAGAACGAGCAATGTCTTTACTCTAGGCGCGTCCGCTGCGCGTCTGTTTAGGCATATCCTCTTATAGTGAGGGTAGTCTGAAACGCTAACCTCGATAGTGGTGGAGGGCGGAAGTGGATAGACCTGACTTCCGGTGGGTGGCACCTCCCTCCAAACAAACGGAAGAATCCGCGCTGGAACGGGGAGGGACGCCAAACCCAACCGGCAGGTAAACACAAATGAGGAGTATCCTTGGTTTTGCCTTTTTTTTTTAAAGATATTGCTTCCTATGTAATTTGACAACACAGCAAAACAAGTTTAAAAAACGGCGTAAGTGAGTGATAATAAAAAACACAAGAGAGCCCTTTCCCAGGCGTTCTCCTAGTAAGTACTGTAATCAGGGCAAATAGTGAGGAAAGTTTACCCAGAAAGATTTAAGGGAGCCCTTCCCCAGGCGCTCCACTGTCTGAGTAGAACGAGCAATGTCTTCACTCTAGGCGCGTCCCTAGACCAGTCGTAATGCTAGAAACACACACGTTGCATAAGGAAACAATACTGCAATGTGTAACAATATGCTCTTATACTGTGCAACAGAGAAATAATGCCATACGTAGCGCCACAGTCATGTACTGTGCAATTGAAGGAATAATGCAATGCGTATCACCACCAGCATGCCCTGTACCAGGAAGAAACAAAGCAATGCGTCACGCTACAATAAAGAAATAATACACTGTGCCACGTTATACTCAGATACGGTGCACTGACGAAATCATACAATGCGCTACGTTACAATCAAATAATATGCATGGGAGAATTAACACAGTGCGTAGCGTACCAAGCAAAATGTTTGTTAGGCACAAATGAGGTCAGGCGTCATACGACAGTTCGATAGTTCGTTAGCAGCAATAATGCAATTGTGTAATACGACAGTTCTACATGCTTCAGTAACAGTGCCCCCGATATGGATCAAATGATGACACACAAAGTACTGCTTCACACTCCGGCCCCAGTACTGCCCGTCCTGGGTCAGCACGGGCCGGGATCCGAGCCGAAGCAACAGCTCGCGCAGCTGACTGAGCGGGAGGCCGAGAGAGTGTCCCTCCGGGCCCGCACCCCACCTCAGGTGTTGATCCACGTTACCTGGGGGGGGAGCGATCCCACTCTCCTCCCCGACGTCAGCGATATGGGCCTTGATCCAGAACTCCGTCACGGGTTTTATGTGGACTCGGGCCGGCGGCTCAGCTCTTCTGTGGCTGCCGGTCCGGGCCGCTACTGTTGGACTCCGAGGGCCCCGATGACTTGGCCCTCACTCCGGCGGACTCGGTCCACACCGAGACCCGCCCTCAGCACCGTGGAGACTTTACTTTAGTTTGGTGCACAACCTAACCCAGCACTCCTCACCAGCACCTCAGGTTGCACTTCGACACGCACACCGCGCGCGCCTCTTCTCTGGTGCTCACGACTATCCAGCGCTCTTCACCAACGCTCCGCTTGCACCTCAACACGTACCCTGCGCGTTCGAGCCTCGCCTCTTCTCCCGGTGCACACGATGTCCAGGCGCTCTTCCTCACACCCTGGCTGCACCATGACACACACTCCTGCGCGTCCGAGTCTCACCTCTTCTCCCGGTGCAGACGATGTCCAGGCGCCCTTCCTCAAGCCCTGGCTGCACCACAACATGCACACTTGCGTGTTGGAGACTCAATTCTTCTTTTGGTGCCTACGAGGCCCAGGCGCTCCTCACAACACCCGGACTGCACCACGACACGCACGCAGTGCGTCCGAGACTCACTTCTTCAGCTGGTGCACACGATGTCCAGGCGCTCCTCACCAACGCCCTGACTGCACCACGGCATGCACACCGCGCGTCTGAGTCTCACTGCTTAATTTGGTGCACACGAGGCCCAGGCGCTCTTCGCTAGCACCTGGGCTGCACCACGACACGCACGCTTGCCTCTCCTCGTCTTCCTGTGCAATCCACGACCAGACGCTCCTTACCAACGCCTTGGCCTGCAACACGACACGCACTCTGCGCGTCTTAGACTTAGCTTACTCCTGCATGCCCACGATCACACGGCACAACTTCTGAGGGTCTCAAGCGGCACAAAGCACGCGCACACCGCGTTGCTTGGGACTTCACCGGAAACTTTTATGATCCTGTATTTCCAAACAGGAAGCCAGCTCACCTCGGGCCCTTGGGGTTACAAGACACAGTACAAAGCACAGTCTTCTTCAAGCAGGGGGACCCAGCGCCTCCAAGCACAGTCCCAACAGCCTCTTCCTTAGTTAGAACAGCAAACTGCAGACCAGCCCCAGATCCCGAAGCAAGGATTGGTCTATCCACCACAGTCTCTTCAGTTGTTCCTTCTTTAGCAGAGGTTCCTCTTGACCACAGGATGGGTCCAAGCCTTTTCAATCCATATCTGTTTCATTCCCACGTTCAGGGGCTTCAGCTCTCATAGTTATACCCCTTACTGTCTTTGAAGTTTGTATGTGCTCAGGGGTCCCTGACCCCTCCCTAAATCAGTTCTGGGTGTCTCCCTCCCAGTGACACCTCTCTCCCTTTGATACTGGGGGTCTGGATCCTTAATCACTCAGCAGGAGATGGGTCAATTGGTTTATAGCACCAGCCCAGGCCCTTTCACCTCCAGGGCTTCTCCTCCCCCTACTCTCCAGATGCAGGGCAGCCTGGTGCAATCTCAACCCCTCCCTGGGTCAAGACCTCTCCCAGCTCCTCTCATCTTTCAATTCCAGACACACAATCCACATTTCAGAGACACACAGAAATGCTCAGAGCACAAAACTCAGCCACTTCTAAAAGAGTGGTTTATAAATGCACAGTGACAAACCACCCTTACAGAAAGATGCATTATGACACTGAGTTCATACATACCAAACTTCACCTCTCCATTATAAACTGACAGGAAACTAGGCTAACAAATACAACACCTAGCCTTCCCCATTCTGTCCTTTGGGCAGAATGGCCTTTCAGCAGTGAAAAACGAAATGAAGAATTTTTCACTGCCAGAACACAACACACACCTCAGTTTATGTTCTGCCTTTTACCTACACTGCACCCTGCCCAGGGGTTACCTGAGACCTACCACAGGGGTGCCCCATGTGTATGTAAAAGGGAAAGTCAGGCCTGACAAGTGGTTGCACTTGTCAGGACAACATGCTAACTTAGCATTCTGCGTGCAGGCCCTACACTGAAGGCCTGAGTTCCCTTCTCTGTGCGCCCTTGTATTACTAGCCCTTGCACACATAGTGCACATCACTAGGGACTTTTACTAGTAAGGCAAACATACCAATCATGGCCAACCAATCACCATACATTTTACACAGGGAACTCCTGTACTTTGACACTGATCAGCAGTGGCAAAGTACCCAAAGCATCTAAATTGGCACCTCTAGGTCAGGAAAACGGTCTTGGGGAAAGCAAAAAGTTTATGGAACTTTAACCAAAAAGGCCAAGTCCTACATATATACACACATACACACACACACACACATATATATATATATATATATATTTACCCAAGCCTCTCCTCACGGATAGAAGTGAGCCGCACACATCGCAGGTAAAATTCATAAATTTATTTCGATCGTTTTCAAAGCTCCGCTGTCCCTTATGCATTTCAGCCGCACTCGGCCTTCTTCAGAGGAGGAGCTGCAGGCATCTGGGGGCCGTACGAACACACTAAGACCTGGTAATTGCTCCTTTTATATTCCGGTGATTACCCTCAGGTGAGTGCCCAGATGGGCTTCAGTGTAGAGCATGCTGGTCTTTGTAGTGCGTCGCCAGCCTCATAATCACTACCCTTCAGTGGGCGAAGTCTGCTTAAGTCCGCTAATGAAGTTATCCCGCGATCCCCTTGCACACCATTTTCAAGTGTGCTGGGGTCCAAACCAAGGACCAGTCCCTGGTGGCTACCACTGCCGTTATGCCTTTGCCAACATCCAAGAAAGTAGTCCATTGCGGGCAGTTTTTGGCGCACTTTCAGTGGTGGTGCGTCGCTCGCGGCCGGACCAGGCCGTATTGTATTTACCCAAGCCTCTCCTCACGGAAAGAAGTGAGCTGCACACATCGCAGGTAAAATTCATAAATGTATTTCGATCGTTTTCAAAGCTCCGCTGTCCCTTATGCATTTCAGCCCCACTCGGCCTTCTTCAGAGGAGGAGCTGCAGGCATCTGGGGGCCGTACGAACACACTAAGACCCGGTAATTGCTCCATTTATATTCCGGTGATTACCCTCAGGTGAGTGCCCATATATATATATGCATACTACATCAGACTAACAGCTACTACATTGCAAACACTACCCTTGGTACTACAGTACTACAGGTACTTGCTGCACAAGAGTGTTACAGTTACTCGGTGCTGCTCAATAGTGTTATAGGTTCTTGTTACATTTTTACTCAATGCAATCAATCTACAAGTTAATTTGAGTCTAAACTTGCTCATGATGATTTTGCGTCATCTCCAAGCGTGCCCCTGTTATGACACTATTGTACTGTTAGAACACTTAGGGTTGCAGTCGGAATAGTGCATTTAAGAACAAATGTTTTATTTCTGTCTCAAAATATAAGTGCATGTTTTTCTGTTTTTGTCAACTTGACAAACCATTGCTAAAAGTTGGTGGGAAAAACAAAAAGCATCAGCAAAGTCAATGGGTCAGGCCTTTGGTAGTAGAGTAGTCCCTCATATAGTTCAAATAATGCATTCAAGTGGAGGAGGAATGTTACAGCCCAAACAACCAATAGAATGAAATGAGAGATAAATATTCCACTAAGCTGAGCTAAGACTTGATTGATATAGCCTCAGGCGATTAGCTGAAAGGGGCTCACCCAAGAAAGCGAATGATTGAACAGGGTGGACCTAAATCCCATTTTATTTATCTTATTATCAATTGTTTTGGTCTGTTTGATAGGTGCTCTGTCAAACCCCAGACCTAAAAGGGATGCAGCAAAATACTTGAATTGTTCACAACCACTGACAATTTCTCCAGGCCACATTCCAGGCCATTTTTGTTTCATTCTGCCTCTTCAGACAGGAACCAACCATGTGTAAATTAGTGATGGAGCTGCACGAATAGGAACAACCAAGGTCGAACTGCTGGTCACATCTGAATGGTAACACAAGCAATATCATACTGGTTTTAGTGGCAATGGGCCATACCAGTGAGGTGCACTATGAGTCTTAGGCATAGTGACTTATAGAAAACACATATTGTGCATACCTATGCCACTTATGGTGCTTCACTGAGAAAAAATAAATAAAAAGTGAGGGAGGAATGCTTGCATTTAAAAGTATCCTTCCTGCCCTTTAAACTTTCTAACCCATTTTTCACTCTAAATTTAAAACTGTTTTTTCATTCATTTTACTATGTACATAGGGCCTCATTTATGGGGTTTTGACCTACGTCAAATTGAAAGGGCAGGAATGCACCATACTTACCCAATATGATGCATTCCTGTCCTTTCCCCCAGAGCTGGCGCCATTTCGGCAGCATAGTGCCAATGCAGGCACCCTTGTACGATGGTGCAAGGGTGCCTGTGTTGTCGGCAGGATTGTTTTTGTGCTGGAAGGGGCACCTTCCTGCACAAAAATAATCCTGAGAGGCGTTTTCCTCTTTCTATGTGTGCTGCAGAACGCAGCACACCTGGAAAGAGGAATAAACATGGAGAAATAACATTATTTCTCCTCATTTCGCCGCACCTGAGGAGGTGTAAGGTTTTGGCACATCCCCAGGTTTACATGGTTTTGTAAATCTGTGGAAGCGTCAAAATCCATGAGTGTTGCGTGGGAACAACCACTGCAACGCTCATGGAACGCCTCCAAGTGCAGAGTAATGCATGCAGCGATTTGCGCTGCCTTGCCTTACTCCATATCTATGAGGCCATTCAAAACCATGCAAAGTGGCTCTGCGTGATCTCATAAACATGATTTTGTAGTTTGCCCTGCCGGTGCGTCACAAAAAGTGACGCTCCGCCGGCGCAAGGGGATCACAAATATGCCCCATTATGTATAGCTTTTCAGTCTACTACTTTATTAAAACTGTATTTATTACATTTGTACTTCGTTTTTTTCTATTCATGTTGCAAGGTATTCTGACACCTCTCTGGCCTTTTAAGGGTTGTAAGCTCTTCACAAACACTCAAATAAATAAACAAAACATGTCTCATATGAGACTCTACCAGGAACACGGTGCCTTCACTCTGAGGTTTGTGGTAACCCCTTCCTGCAGGTTCTCTTTGCAGTTCTTTCTTCAAGCTTACATGAAGAGACTGTCTATCTACCTTTAGATAGGTCTGCAAAAAACATGGGCAGCCACACATCTCAAGGCCGCATTTTACACCCTCGAGCTTTGGGTTCCCTGGGATTCAGCACAAGAGCACTCAGGCCATATCCCAACACCGGGCTTTGAAAAGCACAGCAGCTGACAGGATGGCCATCGAGGCCATGGAAACCGAGAGAAATGGCCTCCTGCTCCCAACAGTAAATCAGAATAAAAGGGATCACAGATCAGGACTCGTATAAAAAGTTTAACGTTGTCGAGACGACCTGAAAAGTTTCTAGCCAGACGAGAATTCTAATATAGACAGAATTAACACATAAACACATCTCCATCATGGTGGCAGTAAAATGTAGAACTTCTACCTCACCTTCCATCTTGAAATTTCCACTCGTGCTTTACCTCACTCAAGGTGCATAGGTCACTGAAAAGTGGAGGCAATATGCTATAATAACCCAGGCAAATATGTCACACAGAGTGGAGGGGGTTGTGCGGTGTAATCAAGCGGAAGCCCTCAAAAACCTTCTCTCCTGAGGATGCGGCGTCCACAGGTATCTAGCAGATCCTATGGAGTCTCTCCTAGACTCCGAGCCCCTCCCCCTCCCTTGTAGCTTACTAACACAGCCCAGGCCAAGATTTGTTAAGGACTGGCAATATTACGCACTCTGCCATTTTTACCACCAGCAGCGTAACACTCAAAATGTATTTTAACCAGGGTTAAAAAAAAGATCTCAATCATAGAAAAACAAGGCTCGTATTACACCCGCAAAATTTGTGGTTGTGAAATTTTGCACACTTTTTTTTACCGGGAGACTGGTTTAATTAGAAAATGTGTCACTGGGAGACATTGGGGCATATGTACAAGGGGTTAACGCTGCTTTAGCGGCACTTTTCCGATGGTTTTGCGGCGATATTTGTATCGCCGTATGTACAAGCTGTCGCTAACCTCTGTTAGCAGCAGTTTTCCGGTGAAAACGTCCATTTTAAAGATCGCCACTTCTGTTAGCGATAATGACATGCAAGGGAGGCGTTCCCGTGCAAAAACGGTCGCTAACCCCACTTCGCGATATTTACAAGGGAATTCCTGAAGTGTGGAAGACCAAAAAAACTGCCTCTAACTGCAGTTAGAGGCAGTTTTTTAAGACCAGAAAATAGCTAGTCTTAAAAATGGAGATAACACTTGGGGCCTCATTTCAGCAGGTTTTGGTGCTGGACCGCGCTGCAAGCAATGTTGCTGCGCTGCCCTGCGACAGGGCAGGAATGCGCACCATCAATAAGATAGTGCGCAAACCTGGGCCTCACTCATGAAAAGTGTTGCAGCGCTGCGACAAGACAGCATTGCAACACTTTTCACTACGCCCTTCTTGCGACACCATGGATGTGCTGGATTCACTGGACAGCGCTCCATGTCGCAAGTAATGACAGATAAGTCTGGAATCCTGACGTATCTGTCAGCGCTAAAGTCACGCATTGCTGCAGTTGTGTCACACGCATGACGCAACTCCAGCAATGCATGGGGCCAGCCTATCCCTGTGGCACTGCGTCAC
Source organism: Calotriton arnoldi (assembly GCA_963921515.1). Classification (NCBI taxonomy): domain Eukaryota; kingdom Metazoa; phylum Chordata; class Amphibia; order Caudata; family Salamandridae; genus Calotriton; species Calotriton arnoldi. The sequence goes on along the minus strand of CAWUFW010009980.1, from coordinate 202,200 downwards.
CCTTCCGCCTGCCATCAGGCAGGCACAATGTACTGACGCAGTGCCGTCCTACAATTGTCGCAGTGAAATCATGGATTTCACTGTGCCACTCCTATGAGGCCTTGTTGCATGGGAAAGTACACCCTGCATACATCATACCTGATGAAGGTATGATGTGGCACCGGGCTTCACAAGGTCACGCATATTCCTACATGCGTCACTTTGCAAATACGGCGCAATGTGGTGCTACATTTTGCCTGATCTGTTCTTGAGGGGTGCCAGGGTGTCGGCGCAGATGGCGATCCATCGGTGGCGGTTGCTCGCTGCGGTGTCATCGTCTGTAAGTGTTGGCAGAGTGGTGGTGCTGAGGGAGTTGACGAGATGTTCTTCGGTGGCCTTGATCCAGCTGCGAGGGGGGGGGCGATGATGGTGGTGGTGTACGGTGGGCATGGTGAAGACGTGATGTATACAATGATGGTCGGTCCAGGAGAGTCCGGTGGTGTGACTGTAGTTGAAGTTCCCGCTGGCTGACCATGTGTCCTGCTATGTGGCTTGCTGCGGTGACTAGCTGCTTGAGTCTGATATTGGGGACCTTCCCCAGGAGGGGGTGGTGTTCTGGTCACTGAGGTTGTCCAGGTGGAACTTGAGTTCACCGAGTAGGATGTCGTTGGTGAATGGGAGAGCCTGGGGTGCAATGAGCTCTACAATGGTATCGGAGAATGGGGGTCCTGCAGATGACGGTGCCGCAGAGGATGGGGTTGGGGTTGGTCCGTATCTGGAAGTTGAGGTGTTCCATGGTCACCGTTGGGTCATTAGAGTGCGTGGTTAGTCGGAGTGTGCTTCTGTAGGTGATGGCAATGCCTCCTCCTGGACGGTCGGGGTGGTCCTTGCGGGTGATTTAGTAGCCGTCAGTGATGGCGATGTCTGGTCCGGAGCAGCGGTTGGTCCTGGCAGGCGATGTGGCGTCCAGGGTTGATGGTGAGGAGGGTGCTGGCATCGTAGCAGTGGAGTGTCCGAGAGGAAGGGTCCTTGGTGCTGAGCGCGGTCCAGGGGCAGACGGACGCAGACGGGCTTGCCTGTGGCTTGCCTTTGGCACGGGAGATGCCCATTACAACGCAGGCATTACATCGTAATGCCTTTACAATGCAACTCCAACAACGCAGGTGCCTTTACATGGCATTCCATTACAACGCATTGTGAGGTCAGTAATGGGGTATTTTTAAGTTTTAGGGTGGGTATGGGTTTCAGTTGTCGGAGATGAAATTTGGGGTGTGTTATGGGGTAAAATCTGAAAATTGGGGTGTGTTTTGGGGTCAATTATGAAATTTGGGGTGTGCATTTGGGTCAAATATGATTTTTAGGGTGTGTTTTGGGGGCTCAAAGATGAATTTTAGGGTTCAGGGTGTGCTTTGGGGTGCAAGGGTTAGTTTTAGGGTTGCACTCACTGAAGTGGGAACAGTAATATTTACATCTCCGCTAACCAACACCTTCCCTACTGTTGTAATATGCCTAGCATTGGTATGCATTGTAATGGAATGCGATGTAATGGTATGTGTCGTAACTTCATATATACCTTTGGCACACCAGTGGCACGCCGCTGCGCATGGCCGCACAGCGGCCGCCATTGAGAAGTACTGCAGGGGGACTGGACAGCTGGGAAGTGGGAAACACCGGAAAGGACACTGGATGGGGCGTGGGCGCGGGGGGGTGTGTGTGATCAGGTGTTGTGAACATTTAAATGAGAAAAATCTTACCTCGAGGCCGGGTCCTGTGTCTTCGTTGCTCCTGCTCTCCTGAGTCTGCTTCCAGGAACAGGAAGTAGGCAGCCAGGCTCCCTTCCCTAAGCCAATCACAACGCTGCAATGCGGCTTTGAGAGTGGTCATTAGCGCCGGTACGAGGCGTTCATCCAGGGGCTGGAGGGGTGGGCATGTTCTCCATGCAGGCTGTAATGCAGCCTGCATTGCAAACAGGACAGTGCGTATGACTGCTTTGGGCGGCCTGAGCGGGCCGAACAAACAGTCATTGCGCACTTGAGTGGGCATGCCACTCCGCCCCTGCCCTGCTCCGTGAGTGGAGCAGCCCTACCCACCCTCCCACCCGTAAAGGAAACATGGCATGATTACATCAGGAAGTTATCATCATGTGATGATTGTTCCTCTTCTTGCACTGCTTGAAAGCAGTGGGGCAACGCTCTTTCGCCATAGCGGATGAGCCGCCACTGGGGGTGCGTCATCTACAGGTGCTAGGCCTGGGCGACTCGATCCCCGGGCCTCCTCTGCTACGCATCCCACCTTCTCCTTACCTGGACATTGACACCGTGGCGCAATCCGCTGCACTCTCTCCAAATCTGTGACTCAGCCAGCAGGAGCCTCAGCCAGGTGGGATTTCACAAGCCTGGGTAAAGCAGTCGCCGCCAAGTCCGCTGATGAACCTCCCGATGCAGTTGATGCAGCAGGGCCCCTTGGGTGTGAAGTTGCAGCGCTCCTGCCACACAAGTTCGGCGCAGCTCAGGGGCCTCACCCTCCAGAGCGTCCGGCCAGCGCAACATCATCCGGCCTGTGATGCAGAGAGGCGCCGCCCACCGTTGGTAATCCCCTTCGTGTACCCAGGTGTAGTGGTGGATCGTAGTATGCGATGCAGACCTCCCTACGTTGGTGCGCAGGTGCCCCTCTACCATTCACAGCTCCAAGGGGCGCAAGGCGGTCTTCTCACACAGGTCAGCAATATGTCTCCATGCGACCGGCCAGACTTCACCACCAGGTATGAGCGATCGCCGCGCCTCAATGTCTACCGCCACGGCTCATTGACTCCACAGCTCCTCCACATCCCACTCCAGGCTCCAGGCGCAGGTCCAACGAGGCATCCAGGCTCCAGGCGCAGGTCCGGCGAGGGATCCAGGCTCCAGGAGCAGGTCCAGCGAGGCATCCAGGCTCTCATCCTGGTCATCCTGGATGTTGGGTGGCTTGAGGGGGTTGTTGATGTGTGCTGCACTTGGCCCTGGCTGCTCCATTCTGCATTTCATTGTTTTATTTTGCCTATTTTCTATTGGAGGTCGAGTGATAGGCTATTTTTTCCATTAGAGGCAAAAATAAACTCACGTTGGGCTGACTAACATGTGTTTTTTTGCCACTAATGGGCCTTTCGTTGGTTTTCGCCCGCTAACGCAGAAATTCCTATCGCCATCGCACTAATGTTAGCAGCAGTTTTCGCCGCCGATCCCTGAAGCTATCGCCATGTAGCGACGGCTTGTAAATACGTCGCTAACATGGTGATAGTTTTCAGCGGTACACGGCGGTAGGAAAACTGCTGCTAACTAATGTTAGCGATAGTTTTCGCCAGTCCTTGTAGATATCCCCCATTGTTTCTATAAAACAATCCCTTTACCTTTATATCACGTGACTTCTAAAAGTGACATATGCACTTACGTTAACGTTTTACACAAGTTATCGCAAAATGAATTTCACAAAATTTTGTGGCAATTCATATAATTTTCTTAATGTTTCACAAAACAAAATTTTGCAATGTGGCCCACTCCAGAAAAAAAACTGCACAGCGCTGTACTGGCCCAGTTTTACTATTGGTAGAGCACTCCACTGCCGTTTACGGTATAAGCAGTAGATGCCAGGCTGTGACGTCATTTGAGCCAGAATGGCTTTCTAGAAAGGATGCTCTTACAGGAGAAGCATATACACGCAGGCCAGCTTTTCATGTGGCTGAGCATTTTGGGACACCCCACCAAGGAAATGCAGACAAGACTTTTAAAAGAAGGTGGTTCAGTGCTGCCAAGTGGCCCCAAGCTGGCCACATCATTGGTACATGCGTTGCTGTGGCAACGGGGCCCAGAGGTGCTACTGCAACCAATGTCCCCAACGTCCCCAAAGTAACACTGACCTTTACGATCCAACCGTTAGAAGACGGGACCCAACATAACTTGCTTGCATTAGAGCCCATGCCTCACTGAAACGCCAGTCATGTCAGGTGTGAAACATTCAGCCATTCCAGGCCTTTCAGCCAAAAACTATTCGCAGCACTATTTCCTTGTTCCACCAACTAGCAGACATCGTTTTTTATTAGTTGGTGAACTCTTCATTGAAACATAACTGACACAATTCTTTAATTGGCAGAAGGTTTACAATGAAATAATATAAACAAGTTATTGTTCGAATGAGAAAGAAATCTAGTTAAATGTTTACCTCACCGATATACTTTTTCTTGGTAGCAAGCCAAAGTTCAGACATGATATTTTTTGTTGTTTTGTAATGTGCAGTTTTATAAACGCTTAGAGATTAGCTGTGGAAGAAAAATGCCACTCTTGAGACTCATATGCAAATGTGGCGGTAGTTGACAGCCCGTCAAACTTACCAGGACCAATCTGGAAGCCTAAAGCAGCCTTGGAAAAAGGTTCAAAGCAGTCCCACTTTGCAGGAGGCGATGGCTAGAAAGCGGCCATAAGGGCATTGGTGGGAGAAAGTGGCAGGATCGGAGTCACACATTTCAATGCGCCCAGCTGGTCAGGACACGCATGAAACGCCCAGCACACAGAGTGCGATTGATATGTACACAGATGTCAATGTAATGGAACCAGACATGCAAAACTGCTGATGTTCATTATATACATATATTCAATGTACCGAGAATATTGCAACTGTAACTGTTTAACCCTGTTGAAATCAAAATAAAAACAGATTAAAATAAATAAATAAGGGCATTGTTGGGACAAGGCAGCCCATCCGGCTCTGTGGCTGCCCGCGGTCCACGCAGGGTACCCTCATAAGAGGGTGGCCGCCTTAGTGCCACATGAGGGCACACAATACAGCCTAGTGTTGAGGGACCCCCTCTGGGTCCGCGGGCCCGTGTCATTTCCGGGCACGTGTGTGCTGGGAGATAGGTATAAGTACCTCTCCCGCCCACCTGGCGTCCTCTTTTGCCGCTACCCTTCATGCCGTTTCAGACGTGTGCTAGTGTCCTCAGGAGCTGAAAGTCGGTGAGTGAATTATACCCCCCCATCCCCTCCCTCCCCATTAGGCCCCCAGGCAAGGCTCCCTTCGCCGTTTACGTCCTATCTCAGCCGGGTTCCGGGGCCTCAGCGGTGGACTCGGTGTGTTGGGCTGGGGGGCAGCGAGGTTGTGTTGCTCCCTCCGCTGCTGGGCACGGGGCAACTCCCGACATCCAGCCAGCAGGGGCCGGATGGGGCATCGGGGGTAGTGGGCACCGCAAGGCTCCCTCCCCCGCTGCTCCCGTCAGGCGGATGCCAGGGCGTGGGTGTGGCGGAGGGTCAGCGAGCACGCTGCTCTTTCCCTGCTTTGGTGTTGGCGTCGGAGCCGGTGCCCGGGCTCCGGCCTGCGCAGGCCTGATGTTGCGGGGTGAGGGGGAGGGCAGCGGGGGCCGCTTGATCCTCCTACCTCCTCCGCTGCCGGCTCACTTTGGGAGCGCATGCTTCAAGGGCTTGGGGCCCCCGGCCCGCAGGGATCTCTTGGGGCGGTGAGCTCGGGCCTCCTCCTAGCGGCAGCGCCAGTGACGGGGCCCAGGCCCGCTGTGGCCAGTGGTCGGGTGGGGGAGGGCGGCGAGTGTCGTGAGGCTTCCCCTCCCCCTGCACTACTTGAAGTCCGGCGGAGCCGGTTACAGGGCTGCAGCATTGGATTCTGTGTGGCGGGCTGGAGGGGGCAGCGAGGCCGCGTTGCTCCTTCTGCCACGTGGCACGGTGGAGCTAGTCCCGAGCCCCGGTCCGCCAGGAAGGGGTCCGGGCGTGTGTTGTGGCTGCGGGCGGGGGGTCGGCGGGCGCGCTGCTCTCCCCCTGCTGCTGGAATTGCAGCGGAGCTGGTGCTTGGGCTCCGGCCCGCGCAGGCCTGAGGTTGCGGGGGGCAGCGGGGGCCGCTTGCTCCTCCTCCCCCTCCGCGGCGTGCTCGGGGTGCATCAATTCACCGGGCGGTCGCATGGGTCACTCGCGCCCTCCCCCCCGGGCTTCTATCTAAAGTTGACCGTGTCCTGGGGTAATGCAACTGGTCCTCTTGGAAGCGCTCCAATACCTGCTGGGCGGGTTCACGCAATATAAAACCGCAACAAACCAGTGCACAAAGGAAGGAGGCAGAACACTGGTTCAAGTGAGGGAGCACAGAACATACCGCGAGGTTAACGCACTTATGGTGGGAAATGAGCTTTTAACCTTCCTTGCCCAAGAGCTACAGATGCAGACATGCTCTGTGAGTGCCGCGGAACCGGTCCTACGGCCTCTGTGTAGACTCCGAGGCCGGCGGAGTCATAGGCAGGAGGGGTGGGCCCCGGGCTTGTGTTCTCTGTCGAGTGTGTTATCTTTGGAATGTGGCGTAGATTTCGAAGTAGTGTACGCTGACGATCTCAGGTAAGCGTCTAAATCCACGAGCTGTGCTGTACAACGCAATGTGGCTCCCACAACATTTTGGAATCATGCCTTTGGTGCCAAGTGTAGCCTGTGACTGTTGCTCACAAGCTCCGCTATTCGCCACAGTCTTCCTCGACATTGGTGGGCTCAAGTAAGTGATCGACCCCACAGCTCCTATGATCAGCGGGCATAAGTGATTCTAAAATTCAGAAAGAGCAGACAGCAACAAATAAAACAAAATAGATTGATGTCTGATTCCTTGAGACCAGTCCGTCCCTGTTTAAACTGATATGTAGGCTCTGCCTTCCTGGGGGGTTTCAAACAACGTGATAAATTGCTTTGCAAAGTAAAAGTCACTGGTCACCAGTACATAGGAATGTAAAGGTATAAAATGCACCCCCGGGCGCCTGTCCCTGAAATGGGTGAACATTGTGAGGTGCAATGATGACTATTTCTTCAGTCATCTACAGATTAGTATGAGTGATATACAACTGAATATTGATCAACTTACCAGGTGCTTAATTTGTCTGAGTGGTCCTGGTGCGCGGCACCGTCACAAACTTGTCATCACCGGTGCTTGTGACAGTCTGCCACGAGTGGCGCTGTCGGTCTTACGTCGAGATGACCACAACAACAGGCATTGATTACACGATACACTTTTAATCTCTATTGCCTGCTGCCCAAGCCATTCTATAGTTTTGGGGGCCTAGAATGTCCGAATTGCCACACTTGCACATGTGTCAGGATTAGTAGTGTGAGGTTACTACGATTGGCAGCACGGCAGGGTCGATGTGTGGTGCAAACTGAATTGGCCGCCTGTCTTGTGCCCTGGCATATAGTTGCACAAGTGTCAGGGTCAGTAGGGTGATGTTAATATCATTGGCAGCACGGCAGGAGCTATGTGTGGTGCTAACTAGGTGGCCGCCTGAAGTCAGCCCGGGCAGTTAGTTTGCTACAAATTAAGCACTTTCGTGTGAAAGCTGTGATGTCTTTGGGCACAGCTGAGACGTTGTTAGGTCTATGATGTTGGGCGGGTCCTTGCCTGCTCGGGTCCCATAATAGGGGGCAGATACAGGAGCAGAGCTCCTTGCTGTATTCAGCCCGTGAAGCTGAGGCATGTTTAAGGAAGGCACGGCATAGCACAAGACCTGCAAAATTACTGACAACCCCAGTTACCTCCAATATACCTGCACGCCCATTTCTCACACTTCCGTTACCACCACTACATGCTGCACCACAAGAAGAGTGTACCCTTCCTTAGGGTCGGGGTCCTCTTTGGAAGATGGGGCTGGATTTGTTGCGGGCCAGAAAGGGGAAATCTGTTGTTCATGAAGCTAACAATTAGCTGACATGTGAGCTCGTTCTTATGACAATTGGAGAGTGCACTGATCACCTGTGTCTTTATTTATTTTGCATGGTATATGTCTGCGACAACTGGGAGTTGAACCGTGCTACGATGGTGGCATCTTGGTCGCAGGAAGATGGACCAGACAATCCAGAAAGAGTATGGGCGGCAGCGGCGCCAAGTACGGGGAGAGTGCTAGGAGGAAGACGGAGGGCCAGCATACACGGGTGAAAGGCTACCGGGTCACGCATTCTTTCAGTTGGTATTGGTAAGGCACCCGGAAGTTTATGTTAGCAGGAAGATATTTAGCAAGCCCCGCACTCAACGTTACTTTTCTCACACGCATGACACAAAAGCATAGGGGGCCGCTCACTGCTACGGCCTGGCGGCCTTTTTAAACTGTTGGTTGTTAGGCAGCTGTATTTGGCATCTTAGTACATGCAGTTGCCGCCTTGGGGAAGCTGCACGGACACAGGGTTGCTCAGGGGAATGCTTTTCCCCGCGGTCAGGATCCGGAAGCAAGCGGGAGACACAACTCATAGGTCGACACAGAACCTACCACTGTTTATTTTGGCGAGCATCCCCCACCCCTCCAAATAGCGGAGGGGCGCACAGTTCCCCATTTGTTGGCTATCCCTATGAAAGATCTTATGGGGCACTGTTAGAAATGGGATCTCTGGTTGGCTAAGGCTTGCGCCAAAGCCAGGCAGAGACCACCACTCTAGTCAGGGCGAGGGAGTTACACGCCAAAGATAACCCCTGCTCACCCCCTTGGTAGCTTGGCACGAGCAGTCAGGCTTATCCCGGAGGCAATGTGTAAAGCGTATGCGCACGCGCACAGCAACAACATCCCAGGCACACCACAAAAGGAACTCCACACAAGGTTATATCAAAAATAGACTTTGTATTATCATAAAACACATTAGAATAGTACTCACATAATATACATGGTGCCACCTGGCACTGGGCAATATTTACAGGGGATTATGTACACATGACAGGGCCACGTGGGCCACTGTCAGAACCATCACTTAGTAAAGATAATAGATGTAGAACATATCATAAACGTGCAACCAGTAATCACTGGTGACCACTGTACTCAGCATCAGCCTGTAACATAAACCACATTATGCACAGTGTCACATTAGGTGCAAAATACACTATACGCCAACCTCACCAGCATAAATACATTATGCAATCATCTCATAAGTCTAAACCTATTAGACACTAACATCCTCAGCATAAGTCACATTAGGCATAACCCACAGTAGAGAATAACTCACAACCTAAACGCATTAGGAAATAATAACCTCACAAGCATAAACACATTATGCCAAACCTCATAATCATAGAACTACATTTAGAGGTATAAGACAGGGTGCGTAAATCAAAGTAAATACATCACATTTCCTAGCACCACATAACTCGCATTAGCACATAGCCTCCTAGTAAAAAGAACAATAGCAGAGGCATAAATCACATTAGGGCCTGGCGCCCTACAAACCTAACAGTCCCCCTGGCCAACTGACCATCTCAAAAAGGGGCTCAAAATGCCCTATGTCCAACAGTCAGGGCGAGCTGCCTAGCAGCTGCGTCCAAGTGCGCCATGCGCAAACCTAAATGTAGCAGCTGGCACTAAGTGCTGCGCAGCTGTGAATGTCAGGGGCAAAGGAGTGCATCTCACTCCTAACTCAAAAGGTATGTCCCTAAATAAAGAATGGCCTAAACGGTGCAGCTGCCCACTACTTGCTGGGCAGCTGTAATTATTAAAATGTGGCCTGGCACCACTGTGCCTCTGGACAATTGCGCAAAACGTTGCAGCTGCCCGCGCTGGTGCGGCGCAGCTGTGAATCAGCATAAACCCCCGGGCACCATTGTGCCTCTGGACCCCCACAGGGCTTTTTAAAAACAAATATGCCCCCATACGTTGCAGCTGCCCTCTAGCAAAACGGGGCAGCTGTGGAGGAATGGCCACACAAAGGGGGAAAGCATGGGCCCCTCTGGGCCCTTTTTGAAATAAATATGCCCATCGGTGGAGCCACGCAGGCTCTAAGACAACTATGCCCAACGTTGGGGCAGCCCCCTATCAGGCGGGGGCCGCTCAGGAGATCGGCACTGGCACTGGTGCCTCTATCTTGTCTCCCCCCCAGCCATCCCTTACTCACCGGGCTCTCTCTGGCTTCACCCGGGCTCGTGGAGACGAGGTAGGCTACCGTCCTCCTCTTGTCGCATGCGGCGGGGGCAGCTGGAATGGAGCACGCACTGCTCCGACTTCTCCGGTGGCTGTGGCTCTCTCCGTGGACATCGCGGGGCTCCCTCAGCTCACGGGAGCCCCTCCTGGCCACAGACTTCACCCCGCCTTCACCTGGGCCCTCTCCTGGGGCTCAGGACTTCTCCCTCGCTTCGCCCGGTCCCCTCTCTCTCTCAAGACCGGGACTTCTCTTGCGGCGGCCTGCGGGGTCACTGCTTGCTCCGGCCGCACTCCTCACTTCACCCGGGCCCCCTCCTGGGACCCGGGACTTTTAGATGGAGCCTGCGAGGCTCCGGGCGGATCTCCGGCGGCAAGTGGGACTTCCTTTCCTCAAGCGGAAGTCCCGCCCCGCTCCAGGCATCGGCTGCCTGACTTCCTGGTCGCCGCGAGATCGCGGCGGCCGTTCCTCCTTCTCTGGGCGGCAGTGAGGGGTAGGCGCCCTCTAAATTTAACATATAAAGCGGGGTAGGCACCCGCTCGATGCACACAAAAGCGGGGTAGGATCCCGCAAGCAGAAATAAGCGGAAATGCGGGGTGGGCACACGCAAAGCTCCCCTCCATCCGGGGGAATCCCCACGTCGGGATTCCCTCGGGAAAAGAATGCAGCTCAGCGCTGCGGAGCCCTCGTGCTCCTTATCTGGGGCAATTGGAAACAAAGCGCTCACAAGGCGCTAGAAGCAGCACAAGCTCCTCCAAGGTCCTGGAGGATCACAAGCAAAGTAAAAGGTCCCAAGCAAAAAGTTCCTTTAGGGATCAAGGGGCAATGCAGGGCCCAGGGAGGCAAGCCCTCATGGCAGCCCCCCCTGGGCCCCAGCAGCAGCACGCCCCGGCAGGATTCAGGAACAAGGACTGAACATTTTCATGGGGTCACAGCCCCTTCTTTTATACACATATTTCCCTTTGTGTCACAGCACAGGGCTTGGGGATACCAGTCAGAACTGGTATAGGGGGGATTTGGAGCACTTTGTTTTGCTCAGCCCCTCTCTCCTTTCAGAGTGTAGGCTAGGGACATCAGATGCACCACAGGAGGTGAAGCCAGCATTGTAGAGGGAAGGCACAGCCCTATTCAGGTCCCAGGTGCAACTCCTCCCACCCATCTACATGGAGATCTCTCCATTCAGCCCTGCGCTGACTCACCCTGCCCCTCCTGGAGCCACACACACCTCCCAGCCCCTGTCACTCACAAGCCAGACATGCAATTCACATCAGGCAGGCAGACACAGAGCACACAGAAATGCCAACTTCTAGAAGTGGCATTTCTCTACCAGTCACCATAAATCTGCGCACACCATTGCGCAGCATTTATTCTCACGAATTCAGACATAATAGACTTGACCATGCTGCACCTCTCATGACAGGAATTACCACTGACACACTCATCCTCAATGCATTCCTATGGGAGGGCAGGCCAATCTCACCAGGCGCACGCACTTTACACTGGACCACAGTGCTAAAGTGCCCGGAGACTTAAAACTACTAACACCAAGTTACATATAAGGCAAAAAGTTCAGGGGTGAACCTGCCAAAAAGGGCCAAGTCCAACAGGCACCCTTTTTCATGATTGGCCGTGAACTACGTTATGTCACCAAAACCTTTTGTTTAGTGCGGCTACATTGGCACCGTGTTTCGGTCAGGCACAATTTGACTCCACCAACCTAAGCCATTTTATGACCCATAGGTAGTCGGCAGATCTCCTGCGTATTCACCCTAAGGCATCAGGGCCCCCCCCCCCGGGTGTTGTGAAGAATGGGGCGTCTGTTGGTGTGAAGAGGAATTGACTGTCTGTTGGTACCGCCTTTTCAATGGAAGCTGTAGTTCTTGCAGTTTCAGGGTGCAGTGGCAACACCTTATTGTCACATCCTACGATTACAAACTGCTCTTGATTGTTTGTGGTCATGTTGAGAAACATGGGGACTGATTGACCCCGTCGTAGGAACCAGAAATGGGAAGAGCAGGAATAAAGTAGCCTCTTATGCGGCCAGGACAGCCACAGACTGCCTCGGTCCTCCAAGTATACTATGAAGACTCACAACAGGTGGGTTGGGGGAGATTTGCGACTTCAACTAGCAGATGCCAATTATCGGTCATTGGCCGCTCACACTGTTAGCATTTAAGCAGCCTGGAAAGATGTGGGCGGGACATGGGAGCATTACCCACATCCAGTCACCCCTTTTAAGAAAAGGGTGGGCATATTGGAATTACATATGGGCATCCATTTACTAAGACTATCCCATCAGATAGTGTGCCGCCCCTTCAGCCTCTCACCCTCCTGAGGTCGATAAATTGAGTACCACCGAGTTGGGTAGCAATAAACACCTGCTAATCAGGATAGCCCCCGGGGTGGAGGTGCGCAAGCACACTCCTGTTAATTTTGGCATAGACTAGGTCAGCCACAGCTGACAAGTTTTCCTGACTTGGCGGTAAGGACAGGAAACAAACACATGGAGAGCCAATGGGTTTGGATCTTGCACAACAGTAATAAGTGGAATAACTTTTACTTTCTACAGGCCCGAGCACAAACAATTTAATGAATTTTAGCCGTGGCGTCAGCCAGCGGATCTCAGTATGATTTTCGGAGGCTGAGGGGTTGATACACATGTATGCCATGATGCCCTTATGTCAATTGATGGTACAAGTTAAAAAATTCAGACAATTGCTTAGGAACACACAAGTTATTCTAGCAGGGCATAAGGCTATCCTACGCGCAAGTCAATCCCATCAAAAGCTGTACCGTCATGGATAACAGCGGGACAGGCACCACCAAAGAACAGTCTTGGGGGGCATTTCGGCAGGGCAGGTGCACCCACTTTATTTCAAAGGAAACAACAAGGGCAGAGACATGCTTCGTCCACCCTTAGCGGTAAACTTGGCCAGCAGCAGTACATCCAGTGGGGGCTGGTGTATTGTCTCTCATGCAGGCCGCCAAGCGAACTGGACTATGTACCCAGGTCACGCACATTAGGCAGAGGTGTCCAGTGGAATCGCATAAATGGAGACTGCACCAGAACATGGCACTGCACATGTTAGATTTCCGACGTACTGTTTCGGCACCACTCATATTGTTAACAGTGACATGCATTCCCTAAGGCCTCTTGTTTAGAAGCACCAGTAGCTGGGCAGGCGCGTACCTTGGTGAGGAGGGTTGCAAACGTATAATAGCCTGTGGTGGCCAAACCAGCAAGACATTTTCACCCTCTTCTACTAACGGGAGCCCCTGTGGGAAAACAGTGGGTGGTGCTTGCTATTCGAGCAGAGGACAGGAGGACTAAAGAGCTTTCCAGGGTCCCCATGGCTTAGCCAAATGATCAATGCACAGGAGGATGGAGGGTGATTAAAATGGGCATTGGAAACGCTAGGCAGTCAGCTTGCTGAATAAAATGTTTTGTATCACCAAGCAGAAGGGTGCGAAGGGGCAAACCAGTAAACAGGCAGGCCTTTGTTCCTGGTGGAGGGAAATTCATCCTGGGGACAAACCGTTGAAGTGGGTCCAAGTCCTGGTGTAAGCATCCATGGGTACAGCCCAGTAAAGGCCTCGCTGTTGTCATCATTGAATAACTACATGGTACTACAGATAGGGAGCATATCAGCTACCAAGCGGATGTGTAGCACAAGAGGAACTGCTACACGTGATTGTGAGGCCTTATTGACGCTTGTCATAGCAGTCCAGAGCACAACACAGGGTAAAGAATAGGCCAAGTCCCTAGTCAATATATGCTTCCTTTTAGTCGCCCGGAATTGGTGCTTGCAATGTCATTCAACTCTGGCAGCCAGAAACGGAAACGGCAAAGAAATATCTGTGATTGGGCACGGCGCACTCAGCAGTGAAGTAAGCTAGATTCAGCATAATCCTGGTATACCTTTAGCGAAAAACATGGGGGCATATTAACAAGGGCCGGCGATAAATATTGCAAAGCGCGCTTAGCGCTTGCATATTTATCGCCGGCTATCTCTGGAATTTATCGCCCGGTTAGCGCGTTATCAACAACGCGGATCGCCGAGGCGATAAAAATTCCAGAGATAGTGTGGATATCGCCGTTTTCCATGGTGGAAAACGGCGATATCCTAGATGATAGGGCCTGTGGTCTTAGCCACAGAATCCACCCCCCATGTTAAGTATGCCTTAGTCAGGAATTTAACAGACGTTAAATTCCTGCGTTAAGATCATACTTAACGCGATTTAAAAAATCTCTACTCCTTCCTTGTTAATATCGCGAAGCTGCCTTCGCGATATTTTCCTGGTTGGTTTCACAGCCACGCCTACTTTGCATCCCATTAGCGATGCAAAGTTAGGCGTGCTGAAACGGGCGCTAAGTCAGCAAAACACGCGATAGCGTGTCTTTGCTGATAAGGCGATGAAATTATTGCCGCTTTTCGCCCGAAAATGGACCCAAAAGCGGCGATAATTTCATAGCGCCGCCTTGATAATATGCCCCTTAGGGTTATGGGCTACACACGAATAAGCACTTTCAGTCAGCTGGGGCGTGTGTTTGTCATTCCTAAAAGGGTGCTGTTACCTTAATAGTGATGAAATAGAGGGGTTGGATCACAAATTCGGACAACTACCAGAGCAAATTTTTGCATTCATATTTAAGAGGGTGCAGGTACATGGCTCAATAGGTTTACTCCATGTCCTCAGATCCAAAAGCTTTGGCAAACCTTTGGCACCCTGGGATACCGTTAGCCTGGTTTTAGCAATCAAAAGGTCTGTGCAAAGGTCTGGTCAAACTCAGTAAAGTATGTGCACTCTGGAACCAAGGGCAGGTTACAGGTTACTTCAGTTAAGCAAAAAATCCTTGGGGAGTTGTCCGCTAACAAGGGGACTACTGTCCCAATTGCTGACCGGTGTGGTACTCCCATACAGGTGGGGACTGGCAGGTTGGGAGGGGGGAATCCCAGTGTTTCAAGTATTACAGCCGCCCGTGAAGCCTTCTAGGGCGGAGTGTGCTTGTGGAGCACCATGTGTTAATAGGTGTTTAGCGTGCCTTCTGAGCAAAGTAAGTGCAATCTCGCGCAGCTCCATCTGCTAAGATGTGTGAATGGTGATTTCTCAGCAAACTATGTGTAATTTGGCGGAGCACCATGTGCTAAATATGTGTGCAGTGTGATTTCTGAGCAAACTATGGGCAATCTTGTGCAGTAGTTCTAGAGTTGTGTTTTGAAACCCTGCATTTCTGTACTTTGCCAAGATCAAAGGTCTGGGTCTGGGAGAAAAGAGTCACTTTCAAAATCCTCACTCACGCCTACAAATGCCTACACAACAACGGACCCAAATACCTCAACGACAGAATCAACTTCCACGTACCCAAAAGAAACCTCTGATCTTCCAAACTCGCACTGGCCGAAACCCCGCGCATCCACAGAGGAAGATCCTTCTCTCACATTGCAGCCAAGACCTGGAACGAGCTACCGGCAGACATCAGACGCGCCCCCTCCCTGAACACCTTCAGGAAGACCCTCAAGACCTGGCTCTTCGGCTAAACAGATCTGCGGACCCCGCCCCCCTCGGCGCCTTGAGACCCTCACGGGTGAGTAGCGCGCTTACAATTCCCTGATTGATTGATTGATTGATTGGGTGATTAGCCATTCTTACATCTCGAGAGTGGAACGATGGGCGGAAAGCAGGAAAGGGAGGCATGGTTTTCCGCCACTGAGATAATTTGTTGGGGTTCCCAGGCATGCGCTGGAACAGCTTGCTGAAGAAGCTGCGGCACAGACTAGGGGGGGTCCCCCTCCCAGCATTTTGGTCATACACCTGGGAGGCAATAAATTGACTTTCACGGGTAGGAAAGCACTGCTGCAAGAAATGAAATCCTCCATGTGTAAGTGAGTTGTGTATTGGGGGATTGCAGTGATTCAATAAATGTGTGTGGCAACTTACATTTCTTTATTTGCCAGGATCAATGGTCTGGGTGATTGGCCATTCGGGCATCTTGAGAGAGGCACGGTGGGCGGAAAGCAGGAAATGGAGGCATGGCTTTTCCGCCACCGAGATAATTTGGTTGGGGTACCCAGGCATGCGCTGGAACAGCTTGCTGAAGAAGCTGCAGCACAGACTAGGGGGGGTGTCTCCCCTCCCAACATCCTGGTCATACACCGGGGAGGCAATGATCTGACTCTCTTGGGGAGGAGGGATCTGTTGCAAGAAATGAAGTCCTCCATGTGTAAGTTAAGCAACCAATTGGGGGCATGTGAGTTATGGTGTCAGAGATAACCCCTCGTTTAGTTTGGCGAGGAGCCCGGTCAGGGGAGGCCGTGGAAACCTCGCACAGGAGAGTTAACAGTGCCATGGTAAATTCACTGAACAGAGGGGGTTTGGCTTTATCATGCATGGTTTGCTGTATGCCAAGTCCACAGGGTGTTTTGAAGAAAATGGGGTACACCTGTCTAGAGTGGGCATGGACTTGTTTTTGCTGGATCTGGGAGAGGCCCTGAAATCAGCAGGATGTAGGTAAGAATGCCAGCCTTGGTGGGGGGGCCCTGGTTGTGATGGTGGCCACACCCAGAGCTGTGGCGGAGTTACAGGGCGATCCAGAGGCTGAAAGGTACACAGGGGTACCCTCTTCAGGAGCACAAAGGTCCAAATGCCAAATATCCCAAGGAAGTCCTCGCGGTGGGCCCTGGAGGAGCGACGGCGCCCCAATAGTCCTACGGGCGGTTGTAAACCTGAGCGACCGGGGGTTGCCTGGAACGCTCTGCCCCCTCAGGGGGCGTGAGTAGAGGGCTGGACTGGCGGTCCACCGGTGGGAGGGGGTAACCCCTCCCCCAAAATTGGTAAGCACCGATTGGCTAGGGCCACGGTGCAATTTGGCTCATCAGGTGGGCAGGCGGCGGAGGGGCTGCCTGCCCTTGGATCGCCCGTAAGCTAACCCACCATGTTGGCATATTTTGGTATGCAAATAAACCTGCAGCAATTTTCTCCACGAAAAAAGGTGTCTTGTCTGTTTATTTTATCAGGAGATTGCTGTATGTGTGATGGGGAGTGTGTTGCCGATATTGGCACTATGAATGCTGCCTCCTAGCCAGAAACGCCGGAGTGGCAGAAGCAGAATTCCCAGTATAGCCTGGAAACCCACAGAGTAGCATATATTTAAAATGTTACATTTATTATGAAAGTGACCATGCTGGGTCACTCTGACTTCAATGCAGGTACGATTTGGATCTTATTTGCATAGCAAAAGTTATGTCCCTCGTTCTTTCTCTTACATGAATCATTTCAGGTATGATTGTTTGTGCTGTAACCACTGCTAAGAGCATCCAGAACAAAACGAGATCGCTAACTCAAAACTTGTGAAGGTTAACACACTTTCTGGCAGCATGGTTTTATAGCCAGTAGCGAAGCAAGTGTGTCATTGGATCTAGAGCAAGGAAGGAAATTAGCCTCTGACTACTGTTTGATTTATAAAACACAGCAATAATCAGTGTTCAGTGGCCCCCTTCAGGCCTCTGGGCCCCGGTGCCACTGCACCTGAGGCACCAATGAAAACTACGACCCTTTTTATAGCCTTACTAACTTATTGATGAGTTACTTTGGCAGCTTTGTATAGATGACAATGCAATAATTGGGGCTTGCAGTGTCCAACTTTCTTCGATGCTCCTCCTGGTGATTGGTGTGAAAGAGTAGAGTGATTTTCTGAAAATTCTGTAGAATGGACACATTTCTTTTGGCCACTTTTATGAACGGAAGGGTAGTGTCAAAAAATTATTGCAAGATTTTCAATTTTTGGTGAGGAAGTTGGGACTTTCTGATGCTCAGACCAGGGCCTGCTGAAAGGTAAAGAGCTGGGTTCTCTCACTCCCAGAATCAGGATTTCTGTCCAGCACAATTCATGCACAGAAAGCTCCCCGTTATCCAACGGAGCACATAATCAATTCATGGGGTAATATTGGCCTGGGTTTCTGTGCTGTGTTCAAGCCAAAAATTGGATCAGGGTGTCATCAGCATACATCTGGGACAGATTCAACATTTGTGTCCTCCCTTAGATGGAGCCCTGGGGATAACCCGAGTGAGTACTCAAATTCTTCCCAGAGCTCCATCGAAAGAAGGACATAAATGTTGAATAACAGGCATAAAAGGGCTAAACACCATGATGATGATGGGGATTGACAATGCTGCAGCATCAATCCCTATGTTTTTCGTTGATCGGTGAGAAATTAGCAGAGTTATGTCCCATGTTAAAAGCTGGATATTTGCACACTTTACTATGAAAGAAGCAAGTAGTGTTGGGCCTATCATTTCCAACTCGGCTCCCTTACTTCTCTTGATTACTCTGAGTTTTTACTCAAAGCAATGTCAGTTACTTTGCAAGGCCCCACCCATTGTACTTGTTGACTTTCATATTCATGTAAGGCCAGTCATCCTTTATGACCAGGCACAGATTGGGAACAGCAATGGTTTGGAG
The DNA here is from genome assembly GCA_963921515.1 of Calotriton arnoldi. Classification (NCBI taxonomy): domain Eukaryota; kingdom Metazoa; phylum Chordata; class Amphibia; order Caudata; family Salamandridae; genus Calotriton; species Calotriton arnoldi. The sequence continues at coordinate 183,867 of CAWUFW010009980.1, read as the reverse complement.
TAGAATTGGCACCCATCTGACTGATTTGGGAAACTGACATCCATGAATTCTGCAACAAGCAACCTCCATTGACATTGCTTAACCTCCACAGCAGGAGAGTGGTAGCTTCTTTGGACAAGCTAATGTTTCACGGCAATTCACCATCGCCAGACAGAGCCGGATACCGTTTGTTGAATTGGCAGCCATTTTTAGCATTCGCTAAACTCAGAATACATCGGACACTACCAAGATCAATTTCCATAATTTAATTTTAGCAATATCATACATTGTGAGTATTGAGATTCTTCAATACTGAGGATTAACCCCAATCCCCAAGCACACACACTTTGCCATTTTCTTTTTATTCGAGAGAGAGAAATATTTTCAAAATGTGAAACCTGATAACTTGAAATAAATACCAACTTCTCTGCTTGTCTAAATTGTGTGATCCTTGGCAAATATTTTATTTCAAAGCCTATTTCTCTATTATCGCATATGATCCAACTTTTAAATACTTGATCTCAGAATACCCACTTTACATGCACCATATTTGATTTAATAGACTTTAATGTAGCTCCACCTACAATAAGAATCTAGGCCATGTTAAAGTTTTACAGGACTACTAACTTGCGTCTTAGTTCACTAATGGCACTGTTGATGGGGGTGGTGAAACATGAATGTTCATAAACATTATCACTTTCAATAAATATATGTCTATGCAGAGATATAATCTCATGTACTAAGGTGAAATGCTTCAGCAAGTTGAAGAAATACACTTTTTGAATTTTTAAAAAATTGTATCATATTTTTACATTAGGATTGTTAAATGATTTAAATGCCACATCTCTGGCTCGGCTCGACCTATTCATTTTTCTGCATATCTTCCTCTATTTGCAAATCAGTCTTAGTACATGTGGCGGTCAGTCACTTGCTAAAATGATTTGTCTCTATCTCTAGCCTTTAAAGAATATAAATTGGCCCTATTGTCACAGAGTATGAATTCATGCTGCTTGACATCTAAATTTCTGGATGTCAAGCAGCAGTACAAATTGGAACTGGTCCTGGACAATATACAACCATTTATGGCAAAGAAGTTGTTCTTACAATTTAGACATGGGACGCTCCCGCTCCGAACATTTACAAAAAAATGGAAGGGAGCAACTAGATCAGATTGTCCTGGGTGTAATCTTTCAGAAGAAACAGAACTCCATGTCATGTTATTTTGCCCTGCCTATAAAAGGTCTAGAACTAAGTGGGTTCTCCAGCTTTGTAGAAACTTGGGGTTGAGAAACCACATCGAGGTTTTTAGGCTACTGAAATACGAGACACACCCACTATTTGTAGTTGTTACTTCGAAATTTTTATTTGCAATGTGGTGTATACGTAAAGGCATTATAAAGGGAAATGAGATGGGCAATATTTAAACTGTGGCTCTTTACTAGAAATTGTTCTGTACTATTTTTGCACAGCACTTTATTTAGGGGAAATGTCCTGCAATTTTTATCTCCTGATGTCTAATCTTAATCTTTCTCTTCTAAATTATCTTTTAAATGTTTTAAATCTAATTGTTTTAAATGCTTTTATACGCTCTTACACAGGATATCCTGGCTACACTTGATCCATAGGGTCATCAATTAATTTTATGGGGTTGTGTAGTTGGGGGGATAACAAATGCGGCATCTCAACCCACACATATTTGATGACACTTGTATAATAATTTTTTAACTTTTTTGTTCATAACAATTAATTGTATCTTATGTATCGTCTTAATCATCTGTGCTTTTATGGCTGTATAGCCGAAATAAAGATTTTTTGACTTGACTTGAAAAATGATTTGTACAAGGTGAAGCCTAAAAATATGAAACCCTGCCCACATGCACCAATTTGACAACTCTACCATCAAGGCCTCTTGTAGCAGAGACGAAGAAGAATGGGTGCACTGAAAATATATTTAAAGTAAGTGATCCCAGGGCAGAGACCCCAGGCCATTATGTCGTACATGACTGTAGTCATGAGTTCCCAGGGAGAACAACTAGGCCCAGGGCAGGGGCGTAATTTCAGCAGGGGTCTTTAGAGTGTGACACACCTCAAATGTATTCTTGGTTTAGTAGTTGGGTCTGCTATACTTTTTACAGTGACCAACTTGGTAAAAAAGTAGCAAATCTGCACCCAAAGAAGTACTCCTTTAATAGATGCAAATTAGCTATTTTTGGAATTCATAAACAGTGGCAGTGGTTGTAGGAGAGTAGGATCTGCTTCTTATGGTTACCCCCACTTTTTGCTGATGTTTCACTGTTTTTCGACTTTAGTCTGGCTGGGGCCCTGCTATCCAGGACCCCAGCCTAGCTGCTTCCTCTCTAAAAATGGATTCCATGTACCTTAGGTACACTTCAGATTGGATTCTGGGGTGCCCTTATAAGTCCCTAGTATATGGTAAACTATGTACCCAGGGCATAGGTACCCCAGAGGCCTACCAGGGGCTGCAGCATGTATTATGCCACCACTGGGAAGCCTTCCAAAATGACACCACAGGACTGCTACAGCAGCCTGAGTGAGGTAGTGCATGCACCCCTTACTGAGATATAGGTTCACTATATCTCACCCTATCACTGCACATATAAACCTATCAGTCACCCCTATGGCAGGCCTTATCAATCCTGAAGGCAGGGTGCTTGGTTTTATGTGAGAGGGTGCCCATGCATGAGCAGAGCCCCTCTGCAGCCTTCGGAATCTATCCTCCGGGGTTGTCTGTGAGTGCAGCCTGACCATATACTCTTAAGTGCATTATATCTCAACGGTAAATGCTAACTTTGGGATGGCTGCACGGAAACATGTCGTGTTTGGTGTCAAACACCTTGGAATCATACCCCCACACCAGTAACTGGTGTGGGAGTATGATCCCACCCTTCTAGAGGGAGAGACATGACAGCACCGGTATACCCGGTACCAGCTAAACAGAGCCCTGGCATCACAAAATGGATGCTGCAGCCACAGGCACGAGTCTGGCCTCCTACTGCTGACCAAAACTCCGGCAGGGGAGGCCTGGACAATAGGTTTCCTGTCACAGGGAGGTGTTACCACCTCCCAGACAGGCTTTAGTGTATTGGGGCTGGGTGGGTGCACTCTCTGAGTGCTTTGAAGTCCTGCACTGGGGGCACATTTGGTGTCCCTGTGCATAGCCCAGTTCAAACCGGTTGCAGGGGCTACCAGCCCCTGCTCTGGCACAAAACTGGACAAAGGAAATGGGTGTAGCCACCCCTCTTTCCAAACCCTCCCATAGGTGGGTCCCCTGAGTTAGTCCAACCCCTTCCTTGGGTATAAGATAGGAACCCCTGGCAACAGGACTTTAGATATCCCTGGACGAAACTCTGAAACTGAATCCTGGACCTTCGACGATCTGTTAAACGCCAGATTACTGAAGAATCTCCCTTGGAGTAAAGGAGTTACTCCCCTGCTTGGCAGGCACCAAAGACACATCTGTCTGGTCTGCATCTCCGAAGCTCCCGCCGGACGCCGACAACCCTGCAACCCAGGAGGTAGGTTTCCAGACTTCCCAGAGGCTGACCCAAGTCCCCAGTAAAGCTGAGACCCGTAGCCCTCGTGGGTACCATGAAACCGGAACCCCTGGACACCGTGCACATTTGCAAGTGCATAAGCTTCTGGTCAATCCTAGAGGCTGTGCTTTGGGTTATTTGTAGCCCTGATACAAAGCAGTAAATCCACCAAAGATTGCCGGCCTGGCCACTCCGAGTGACCTGTGGGCTGCCATTTTGTGATTCCACTTGAGGTCCCTTTGCGATCCCTTGTCCATCAACTTGTGGGTCTCTCAGAAGGACAACTCTACTTTCAATGGGCCTCCCTGGTTGCTCCAGGCCTGCCCTGACTCTCCCTTGCTTGGGGAGTCCCTCGGACCTTGCTGGTCCACTCCGAAGCCTTTGATCTATTTCTGCGTGGGTTGCTGTTACCAAGGCTTGTTGGGTTCAATCCAGGCACCGACACCGCAGTCAGCTACTACCTTTGTGGGCAGCTCGATTCCAGCTCCTGGTTGTCGTCGACGCCTCCTGATCCTCGTGGCTGCAGAAACAATCTTCACCTCTTCGAACTTGAAGCACCCGACATCGGTGGGCATTCGACTATCGTGGCCACTGGCTAGTGACCTAGACTCTGTCCCCTCTGCTTTCATGTTCTTCTCATCCTCGATCCAGGTTTGGATCTCTTCGGACACTTCGCAGCTTCCCGGCAGCAGCACTTTCCAGCCAGCGGCCATTTAAAACGACGGCGCGGCCCGACACCAATCGACACCTGTGCACCCGGCTTCCCTGGGTGAGGTAAGACGAGTACTTCGGTGCTCCCGTAGGTGTTGGCCCTAGAACCCTCTAAGTCCAAAAGGGTTTGTTCCTAGTCCACTCCGAAGTGTCCCTAAACTTTAAAACTCTAACCTCGACTTTCCCCATAGACGCTAACGGAGCTCGCGGCTGTGTTCACACACTGCACACGTCCCCCGTGGGTCCCCTGTGTCACTACCTTGGGTGGTTCCTTGGGGTCCCAGCGATTCTACAGGCTCTAGGCCTTGTGTCTAGTCAAGTCGTGGTTCTTATACCACTTTCTTAATATATGGTTTGGTACGCCCCTAGGGCTAATCGTATATTGTGCTAATTTACTATGTCAATTGACTTGTAACTTGTGTATTTCGACCTCTAGCCTCATAAAAAGACTAGTGGGGAGAGTTTAGTAATAAATACATATATTTTATATATATACCTGGTGTGGTCCTTTCATTTGGTCATTCATGAGATTATAGACTGGTAAAACAAACAGCTTTACACTCCTTCAAGACTTAGCCTGAAGGCTGCTCTCCATAGCTACCACTAGGATAGCTTTCAATAAAGGTTGTCTTTAAACCTATCATCAATAAAGGTCGTTTGGACTGGTGCAAGGTGCCCACTATAACTAGTGGACAGCATATGCCAGGCCAACTTCTCACAGTGGTAGGCTTGGAAAGCTGTGCCAGTTTCAAGTTTCCAGGCATACTACTAGCAATTAAACTTCCAAAAGGTGAATGCTTGCAAATAGTCTAACCAGTGGCAATTTCTTGCGGTAGTATTTCATCCCATTGTTTTTCGGCACTCAGTACTGACCCTGTTTCTCATGGAAACAGTCCACCACCCTGCAGGCCACTGCTTTAGTAGTTGGGATACTTGAGATTCACCCCCCCCCCCAAATCTTACTGAGTAAGCTAGGTCCCTGGACATTCATGGAGGGAGAGAGACACAAGGCCAATGGCCATCGATACAAACATAGCATTCCCAAACACGTCACAGGTGGAACAAAACTGAGGACAAATCAGTAGCAGGATTCATTGACGTGCTCAGGCAAGTAATGTTTATTTGCCCGATTCAAAAACAAATATGGAAATATACATAGTGTATGTCTAAGCATACGTATTTGAAAAGTATCCATTTCTGGGGATATGTAAAACATTCACAGGAGTGCACCAAGATATGTACAGAAACTGCAGGCCTCATTTACTTATTTTTGGTGTAGGGCAGAGCCGCAAGTCTTCCTGCTGTGCTGCCCTACGTCAAAAGCAAAGAGCAGGAATGTGCCATATCTATGAGATACAGCACATTCCTTTCATCTTTTACTGCGCTGGCGCACAAATGGCTGCCTAGCGCCAATGCAGGCACCCTTGCACCATGGCTCTAGGGTATCTGCGTTGAAATCAGGTTGTTTTTGTGAGGGAAGGGACACCTTCCATCACAAAAACAACAGTTACGCCACCCCTGAGGAGGAGTAGGCTTTAGACGCATTACCAGGTTTACAGCATGTTGTAAATCTGGGAATGTGTCAACTGCCATGGGTGTTACATGGGAACACCCATCATAACGCCCATGGCACGCCTCCTATGTCAGTGTGAGGCAACGCAGCGCCTTGCGCTGCATTTTCTCACACCATATCTACATGGCCATGAAAAGGCACGCAGGGTGGCTTTAAGTGGCCTCATAGATATGCCTCTGTAGTGTGCGCCACCGGAGAGTTATTAAAAGTGACGCCCAGCCGCAGACGAGGTCATCAGCATGTTGCGGGGATTCTGCACATATACAGAACTATGCGCAGGAAAAAAGGACCTTGTGTATAGTGGTGTACCAACCATACCCCTTAGTACTCAAAATCCCAATCCGACTAGCTATAGTGTCACATTCGTTCTCCGTACTACAGCGAAGCTACCAATGATTAGACATCCCAGAACACGGACTCTTTCAGGAATCGCGAGAGCAAGAACACTCTTTCATTATTCACTCATACTTGTCCACAACGTGCGTATTAAGAGACACAGTATAGTTTAAAATGTTTATTTCAACTAACGTGCTCTAAGACACAGTACACGTGCCAGTACTAGCAGCATAATGCATAAAGTTAAAACAGTAAGCATGGTTACAATTCCATAGAATTCAAACGGGGACAGCATTTTATAAAGACAGTGGATATAGGACTAAAATGCCTTGCCACCCTCCCCGTGCTAGGAACTAGTTTATTATAAAAATAGAAGACCTCTGGGCTTTGTCCGGGGGACCCCCATACCTCAAGATCTAGATGCAAGGTTTACATCATCAGACAAACACAGCTCTTCTCCCTGGAAAGGTTTTTCTCCAAGTGCCACAAACAGGGAGATTACAATATTATAAGCACATGAATTTCTCCCGGTGCAGCTGTATTCCATGTTATGTCTAAGTACGAGAGGCTGACCAGAACAGCAATAACAAGAGACGTTGTTTTTCGACCTTGTACATTGTGTGCAGCCGAACCCCACAGAGGACATGAGAAAAGGTGAAAGGAAAAAAGACAGACAGTCATAATGCTGAATGGGCACAAGCAGAGTCTGGAAAAACAAAGTCACAGAGTAACATGTGCAAAGAAGGCATCATGGCAGCTAGGCCAAAGCTAACTTAGCAATGTCGACAATGAGGCCACAATCCACACTACAAGGGCAGAGCCGCAAGTCTTCCTGCTGTGCTGCCCTACGTCAAGGAAAGAGCAGGAATGTGCCATATCTATGAGATACAGCACATTCCTGTCGTCTTTTACTGCGCTGGCGCACAAATGGCTGCCTAGCGCCAATGCAGGCACCCTTGCACCATGGCTCTAGGGTATCTGCGTTGAAATCAGGTTGTTTTTGTGCGGGAAGGGACACCTTCCATCACAAAAACAACAGTTACGCCACCCCTGAGGAGGAGTAGGCTTTAGACGCATTACCAGGTTTACAGCATGTTGTAAATCTGGGAATGTGTCAACTGCCATGGGTGTTACATGGGAACACCCATCATAACGCCCATGGCACGCCTCCTATGTCAGTGTGAGGCAACGCAGCGCCTTGCGCTGCATTTTCTCACACCATATCTCCATGGCCATGAAAAGGCACGCAGGGTGGCTTTAAGTGGCCTCGTAGATATGGCTCTGTAGTGTGCGCCACCGGAGAGCTATTAAAAGTGACGCGCAGACGGGGGTTGTAAATGAGCCCCTGTGTTTTTTGCAGTCAAATTTCTACTTCTTCTTTGGATTGTCCTTAGTGCAGATAATCCTCAAAAGTATGGCAGAAACTGATATTTGCATATTTAAACCTTTTTCTTTTTGTTATCCACAAGGGCTCTAGGTAGTATGGACCAAAACCTTCTCCCAAATGATCTCAGAGCTTGGGGATGTTTTGAGCTTTTTGGCTCTATTTTGCCCCTATTTCCAACATTTTGGCACTCATGTTGCTTGCAAATTGTGAGAAAAAAATTCTATGAATACCCACAAACTTACAACTTTGTGTTGTTCATTGCAATGTCCACCCTTGCGACCTCCATAGGAATTCCAATGTTTTACCCAATAGCAATAGTTTATGAAAGCAGATCTGACCCTCTGAGTACTGCGCTGCATTGTCTGGAACCTTTCTAAATCTGGCTCATAGACTATTGAATAAAATAAATGCTCCCAGCCAGATTTAGAAGGGTGCCAGGCAACGCAGTGCTGCACCCAAAGTTAATGCACCTTGTTGCATGAGAGGGAGAGAGGAGAAAAGTACCATGCACCCGCACTGCACGCCCCCGGGGCACTTTGGTATTACTGAAGGGGCAGCAGACACTTGTGCGGCCCTATCTGTAATACTGAAAGCGCTAATGCACATACAGCGCCAGCGCTTTCTCAAAAGGGTGTTCCCTCATTTACATGGGGGTGTGGCCCATGCAAATGAGGGAATCCCTTTGCCTCTGCACCCACGCCATATAACAGATGCTGGCGCAGAGGAAAAGAAGCTCTCAGGAGGCACATTGACAGTGCACCACCTAAAAGGTGGCACACTGTCTGTGCGCCCCCTGATAGTAGCACTCTGGAGGGGGGAAAGGGGTTCCTATGGACCTCCCAGACATCCCCTTGCAGGTGGGTGCAGTCACTCACTACAATCGCCTGCAAGGGTATCTCTAATCCCCTTTAAAATTGCAGGTGGGTTGCCGCCTGCACAGTGAAACACGGAGCGGCTGCTTCAAAGCCACTCTGTATTTCACTTGAATGCGCTGCCCCCAGGGTAGCACGACTTCGCTGCTGCCCTGGGAGCAGTGCATTCTATGTAATAGAGTGCACTTTCTCTGTTTGCACCTGCTGCACCTGTTTTAAGGTGCGCTGGGGCACAAACAGGAAAAAGTGCGAAATAACCATTTTTTAAGCTGAAAGTTTAATTTCTTTGCAGTTATTGATACCAAACTCAACCGGAAATAATTAGAGCCCTTTACCTGAGCATCAAGACTGGAACCTGTTTCCCCAGTTTCAGAGTAAGCAGCTCTGGCAGTAATTACTCACCCTCTCATTGGGTGTGAAACACAATCATACACGTGTGTATTTCACACTGCCTCCCTCCTGAAACACTCTGTTCTCAAATCAAAGAAGCAGCCCCTTTCTGTTTGATGGATTTGCTGGGCCCCCTGGTGCACAGCCTGAGACAAACAGAGAAAAGGGGAGCTTTCAAGCCTCTTGTTTATGTCTTTAGGTACTGGGAGCGGCGAGCACGCTCCCAGAGAGAGTATGAGTGCTGGAAGTAGCAAGGCTGCGCACGCGCTCGCAAGCGTGCAGCCTACAGGGAACATAGGTACCCAACCAGTACAAAATACTATGCCTAGGCAATCTTTAATATATTTCCCACTTTGGATCTGGGCTGTACAGTGCAGCACACGATCAAAGTAAAAAATGTTTGGAGAAATATAAGCATGTCTTCTTTTTATGCCTGCCATGCCTGATGTGTTCTTTCTTGGTGTAAAACTGTGTCTGCTATTGTTAGTACATAGGGTTTTGCATCAAAAACAATGGGTGGTTGCATGGGAATGCCCATGAACTACCCCTGGACAGTCCCCTAGATGCAAAGTAACATACAGCAGCTCAAGCACTACTTTGCATTGCTTTGAGGCAACTTTCCGGCAAAAAACAACTTTTGCGCTGGAAAGTAAATCCCCAAAAACATTTTGTGTACATTTGCGCCATGTTTTTTGATGCAAACCCAGGGCAAAATGTTTGTAGATCTGGGCCTATTGTTTTCTTTTTTTGAAGATTTGTGTAGTGTTAATACATAATGCTGTGTTGTAGTCCTGGATTAGATCTTGCCCTCCACATCTAAGCAAAATGTACTTTTTTGGGAAACATCGGTTACATCGCGGTGTTTACACCGCAATACCTTTACAACGCGGGTATTACAACGCAAGTCATTACAATGACTTGCGCTGGATGGCGCTCTAAGCTAAGGAATAGTATGATTTACTATTCCAACACCTTCCCTACTGTAACGTAGGCTGGAGTTGGAATAGTAAATCATACTATTCCTAAGTCCAGCGCCCTCCAACGCAAGTCGTTGTAACGACTTGCGTTGTAATGCCTGCGTTGTAAAGGTATCGCGGTGTAAACACTGCGATGTAACGTCGTATATTCTCCTTTTTTCCCACAGTTGCTGCATACAATGCCTCTTGCTGCACACTTAAAACTAGTAGCAATGTGTCCAGGAGCACCACACCTAAAACATTTTTTTTTCTCTTGTTACAACTTCCTTCTTGCCCCCGGTACTGGACATGTCTTTCTTCATCTCTTCTTTAGTATTCTTCGCTGTGTTTCCACTAGGCCTTTGTACTTCCAAAATAGGAGCACACTCCCCTTCAAACTTGCGACCAATTTTTGATGAACTGTCCATTTCCTTCAGCCACTTTGCGGCTTGTTCCATGCCTTTCACAACGTGAATAGCTTCCTCAAGATTGAGATCAAAAAATTCTCTCTCACTCTTTCATCATTAGTACACCTTACTATCTGTTCCCTAATGAGAGAATCACTCAAGTTTTCAAATTTACAAGTCAAGGATAACCCTCGTAACTCTGCTACATATGTGTCAATATCTTCTTCCAACAATTGTGTTCTTGAAAATAACTTATGGCGTTCCATTACTACGTTAATCTTGGTAATAAACCGTGCATCTAACATGTGAATAGACATTTCATAAACGTTATCAGGCTGACCATCTCCCATTCCTAAAGAAACCTTGGGTAGATTTTCGTACAATCTTCTCCCTTCTACCCCCAAATGATGTAATAAAATAGCTTGGTGTCTAACTGGACCATACCTATCACCACCTATGGCCAAGATGTATGCAAAAAACTGTTTTTTCCACTGTTCCCACGGAATAGGTGGATTACTAGGTGTGGCAAGAAAGGTTGAAGGTGATGCCCTAGTTTGATCAGACATGTTCAATAGCTATAGTATGAATGTAAAATAACAAACTGAAATAATTAAAGTAAAGAAGTTAAATAATAAATTAATAAAATAGACTAACACAATGAGCTAATATAATAAATTTTTCCATATCCCATGTGTATATTTTTATTTCCTTCCTTCCTTCGTCTTCACTTCTTCTTTTCTATCTTAGTCCTTCTTCTTTATCTGTGGCTATTCTTTGTCCTTTTGTCCTATTTTTATTTCATGTGTGTGATTCACTTCCTGTGTTTTTTTTTCCTCTTTATTAGTCTCTTCTCATGCACGCCGTTAAACAGATGTCCTCGAGACTCAGAAGCAGAAGATCTAGTACGTGGAAATGTCTTTTATTTAGTCTTTTATTCAAATAACGTGTTAGTCATATAGCACAGCCTACAATTGTCACACTGGCACCTAGACTATTGTGCCCGAGACGTTTTCGAAGACACTTCTTTCTTTTATTTAAATAACGTGCTTGTCCTACGGCGTACAATCATTACACCGGCACTCGATATTGTGCCCGACTTGCCTTCAAAGACACTTCATTAACGACGCTTCCTTCTTTAATTTAAACAACATGCTCGCCATACGGCACAGCCCACAATCGTTACACTGGCACTCGATATTGTGCCCGACGCGCCTTCAAAGACACTTCTCTCTCGTCCGACAATGTTTCGGATCCTGTGTGGCACAATTAAATGCGGGACTACAATAGTTGTTAGTTGTTATCGGCACTAGACTAGTGCGTGCAGCAATGTGTTAATTGCACGCGATACTGACAGCACGCACATCAGACGCTTCAGGCACTCGTGGCGGAGCAGTCACAAGTGTCACTTTCAAACGGTTATTCGTGAGATAACAGCATCTACATCCACAGAACAAGGAAAACTCACAAATTCCCACAAAAATACGATCGTGGGTAAGAAAATTTGTGACATCAATAAAATAGTAATACTTTGACTCCTTTCCCTTTTTAAGATGATCTTACCGGCAGTGTAGATCACCTCTCCTACAAATTCCTTTAGACCTGGGGTGAGGACATCATTAAGTCTGCCCCCTGCGCAGACACAGCTCGTCACCAGTAAATGTAGAAAGCACACTACTTCAGGTGCTTGTCCAGAAGTGTTTATTCCAAGTTGATGTCCTCAGCAGTTACAGCTGTGTACTTCACGCTGTCTCTACAGTACTGAAGCTTCACATAGAACATTACAAGTCATGACAATCTAAGCTCTACCTGGACATTCTAATCCAGGACTACAACACAGCATTATGTATTAACACTACAATTCTCTTCTATATTAGAGTATTTGAATGTTGGGAACTCCAATGAAGACATTGGAGTGGCTGGGGGCCGGTGATGGCCGGTATGGCCATTATGTCACACCATCTCCTTGTCTGTCTTTCTGATTATCCATGTTTAATTCAAAACATTAAACAATCACTGGGTGGAATGCTCTAATGGCAATATACTTCTCCAGCATCAGCGGATACCAGTCATTAAAATATCTTTCCTTTGCTAGGCCCTCACTTCAAGATCGGGCAGAGCAGGCAATTAATGAATGGTATGGCCCTCGGCAGCGGGCAACAATGCTATTTAAAAGAATACAAAAAAGTTAACATCATAACTACACCTTTTACAAATACCTAACAATGGGTGAAGGTCACATTTCATATTTAAATAATGTGCCACCTTGTCTTCAAAATAAAGATGGCCTTTCCTGGCATCAATTACTTGTTACAGCAACCTAAATAGTGTCTCTTTCAACCAGGGAGCGAGACGGGCAAGTTTCAGCATAGAAATCTGAGCAACAGCATCTGCAATTTGAAAATCTTTTACACCTGTTCTACGGTTTGGAATCAACTTGTAGAATTAGGTAAGTGAAAAAACTAGTTTTCGAATGAATTTAATTTATTTAGAACGTTTGCAATTAAAAAGACACAACTTCAAAGGAAGAGAACAGTGCATGTTTGTTCAACTGAAGCAGATATTGATCACAAACAGCCATAGGTTGTGCCGGTAAGTTATCCTCAAATGAACCGAGAAAAAATGTCTAGTAACGCAAACAATTACATGAAAAATGTGACATCAACAAATAACATGCCTGCCAAACAACTGTAAACATTAGAATGCGGCGAGAATTAATCAGCTGTACAGCAGCTAAACTCAGTTGCACTGGGACTAATACAAAATTATATCTGTAAAATCATCTACAGTAATGATTTTATGAATTCACTTGAGCGAATTAGAGGTGAGCAGTTAAACCTTTCACACCACTGTGCAGCAGTTCGATCCAAGCGGGCACAAAGATTGTTCACCTTAAATGTTTTTTTTTTTTTTACATTTCTGTCTGTATTCATCTATATTTATTTTTTAGCCATCTTATTGGCATTTATACATATTTCTTTTGTATTTTGAGAATAAATGTAGTCATAAAACAGCATATTGCCACATTTATTTAATTGATAGACATGCAGTCCTACTTTGATGCGTGTCCTGTTTTAGAAACTAAGCCCCCAAATATAACAAAAGACTATATCTACAGGTAAAATCTAAGCCTTTTACTGTAAATATATGTTAACATGGGCCTGTATTTAAGGAAATTTCCTCCTGCTTTTTAACTCCCCTTGCTGTCATCTGCTCAGCTGTTGACATGGATTCATGAAAGACAGTATGGAGAGTCCTTCACAAGAAGCCCAATTTTCTGTTTTTTTCCACTTTTAAAAAATAAATGCAGACAGGAAACACGTCGTTTACTGTCTATATTTATCTGTAAAAATCAGTAAAAATGGAAATCTGGGAGCTTTAATTTTAAGCTCAATTGTCACCAAGTCTGGTACACCCCTCAGTTTATAGTGACCCAACTTTCCAAATGACCACACAAACTAACAAATTAAACATACTTGGACTAAGGATTGAATGATGTCCCTGTTCAGCTACGACCAGGCGATCATAGGAGATGGGTGTGCAGAGGTGTCATTCTTCTCTAGGCTCCGAGCTTTTTGAGAGATCCCACACTTGTGCTGCAACAACTTTACTTATAGATTTTGAAAACAATGATGTGCTCTTTATTAATGACGAGGCAGGTAACATGGCTAATTCTGCAATATAGCACCACATACTAAACTGTGTTTTTTTTCTTTTCCCTACTGGACATATATGCAGTGGCGGCTGGCATGGCTCGCGGGTAGCGGGGCGGGGAGGAAAATCGCGGGGGAAGGGGGGAATCGCGTAGGGGGGAATGCTTGAGTGCGCAATATTTTTTTTTTAAACGTACCTTGTGCCGGTCCTGCGTCTCTGCTCCTGCTCTCCTCTGAACAGGAAGCACAGCCAGGCCCCACTGACCCACTGACCAATCACAATGCTGCAATGCAGCGTTGTGATTGGTAAGCACCCAGGCTCCCCTGACCAATCAAAACACTGCAATGCAGCATTGTGATTGGTCAGAGCGCCGTGACTTTGCCCTCAGCCAGGGGCTGGAGGGGTGGGCATGTTCTCCATTCAGGTTGTAATGCAGCCTTCATGGAGAATAGGGAAAGTTCGCATGACTGGTTTGGGCGGCCCGAGAGGGTCGACCAAACAGTCATTGCGCACTTAGGAGTGGGCAAACCACTCCTCCCCTGCCCTGCTCCCAGAGCACCGCAGCCCAGCCCACCTGCCCATCCTCAAAGCAGCACAAAGAATAAAATTATAATAACGCAAAGTTATTATCATTTTATGTTTCGTGCTTTGCACTGCTCAAAAGCAGTGGGGCGAAGCTCCTCCGCCATAGCGGAAGAGCTGCCTGGGCATATTTGGACACTTCGAAACCGGTTCTCCTTGCAGGAAGGGCCCGCTTCAATATGATGGCCTGGACCCACAAGCATCTCTGATATGGCTGGCTACAGCACACAATCACCAGGATACTCTGGTCTCAAATTACCTCCAGTAACCAGGAGCCTCTCGTCTCACCACCATTCACCAGCAGCACATGCTCTGCTCTTAACCTATTGTACCCTAACAGTATTGTGAGAAGGGGCTTCATAAGCCCTGAGGGATTAATGAATTGGCTGAATCTTTTGTCACACTTAATTGTGAAAGGGTACTTCCACTGTTCCTGTCAGCATTCATCTGGCTTCCCTCCTTGCCTAGCTTTAGTTGTATATTCCCCACCAAAAGGGAGGCACCTCTCAAGAGCCGAGGGGAGGTATTCAGACCTGTGCACACCATCCAGGTGGAGGTGGTGGTGTGGCATGCATGGGGGCGTAATAGTCTGGTCATTACCTAGTATCATGTTGCACATGATGTGTATCATTGGTCAAGATGTTTTCATTTCGTCTGTAATATCAACCATATGTCTCAGTTGTCATGTTAAATCTATACACCCAAAGTATTGAGCTCAAGTTAAAGTTAGCAATGATTTCCTGATACTGTTCAGGCTTCGTTCTTGCTGTTATAAGATACAGTACGGCCAGTTAAGAAACAAACGGTGGTGATTTTCTCATCTGTGTGGGAGTAAAACCTGAGTGAAGGCACTATGCAACAGCAGCCCCCTTCTCCTCTTACCCCCCACTCACCAGCAGCCCATTTTCTTCATAGCTGTACTCAGCAGAAGCCCCTGCTTCTGCTCTCATTGCCTCTCACCTGCAGCCGCTTTTCTTTCCTTACTTGCAATCAGCAGCAGTCCCTGCACTCTTCTGAATTTTGCTCAATACTTGGCCAAGGTATCCTCTTACCTCGATTCACCAGCAGCGCTTGGTCTGCCCGCCCCTCATCACCTTTCACCAAAAGTCCGTGCTCTGCCAGTAACTCCACTAATCTTGCCTCCACTTACCAGTAACTCATGGTCTGCTCTTACTTCAAATCAACAGGAGCCCCTGGTCTCCTCTTACCACTCCCCTACTCTCATCTACGCTGACTAACTGATACTGGTCTCCTCTTACTTCCAATCAATCACCTGCATGGAGCATCTGGCCTCCTCTTACCTCCACTCACCAGCAGTTCCAACTCTGCTCTTAGCGCAGTCCACTGGCATCCCTTGATTTCTAGTTACTTCGACACTGCAGCGGTCCCTGTATGACTCCTACCTCATTCACCAGCAGCCCCTTCTTTCCTCATTCTTCTATTCACAGGCAGGTCGTACTGTCTTCCTAACACCACTCATCAGCAACCATCGCTCTTACCTCCATTCACTCTCAGCCCTTACTATGCATACTTTACCTCCAATCACCGACACCCTTTGTCCTGCTCACCTCATAACTACAACCACCAGCACCGACTCTGCTTACTTCCATTCACCATTATGCTCTGCTTTCCTCTCACCTGCACTCACTAAAAACCACTGCTCTCCTCTTTTCTCCATTCACCCACTGTCCCTCCTAGACTCATCACCTTCTTTCACAAGCAGCACTTGCTCAGTTCTTACCTTCATTCACCAGCAACCCCTGCCGCTCCCACCTCTTACCTGCACTCACCAGCAGCACCTGCTCTCCCCTCAGCTACTATCACTAGTAGGCGCCACTTTCCTCTCATCTCCACTCACCACAAACCCCTCTCTACACTTACCTTTAAGCACCAGCAGTTATTAATCCCCCTTTAACCTCCAATCACCAGAAGTCCCTGCTCTACTCTCACCTCCATTCACCACCAGTTTCTGCCTAAAATCAACCAAGCAGCACCTGTTCCACTCTTAATTCTAATGACCAGCAGCCCCTGTTCCCTCTTTCCTCTGCCCACCAGTAGGCCTGCTGTTACCTGAAGTCATCAGCAGCCCTGCTTGTCTCTTATTTCAGAGACGGACTGGCCATTATTCTACCCTGGCATTTTCTGGGTGGGCTGCAAGCTTGGGGCTGATTTCAGAGCAGGATGGGCTACCACGACAAAACTATGCCCATAGTCCCATTTTAGTCGTTATAACCTGCAGTAGGTAGCTGCTGGGAACATTTTTGCCAAGGCTAATTGTTGTTTCCAGTCCAGCCCTCCTTCTGCTCCAACAGATTATTTTTTGAGTGGCAGAGGTAAGAGCAGGGGCTGCTGCTAACCATTGGAAAGACCATAGCACTGCTGCTGACAATTTGAAATTGGGTGAATAATTCTCATGAAGACATGTGAAAGAAATTAACTTTAGACTATTTAACAATGTGCTTGTCTTTGCTCCATGAGAAAACATTTTTCTGCTGGCAAATTCCTTTGGAATAGATTTGCAAGACATATGCAGTGCTTGGGGTCTTTGCACCCCATTGACACTCCTACTTCTCCCTTTTTCCCCTCTGTTCTGTCGGCTCCACTCACAAGGCAAAAATGATACTGGTCGCTCAACCTCTAGCAAAACCACAGGCCGGGTTCTTCAAGGACCAGTCCTCTCTCAAATTCACTTTAATACTTATGTGATTGCATTGACAAATATATTTTTAAAGGTTCTTTTTGGACACAGACCTCTCTGCAGGGTCACCCCGAAACATTTTGCTTTAACCCCTCCTGTTTTCTGAACCCATTTTTGTTCACCTGTAGGACTCTGTGCACGTAACCACTGCTAACCAGTGCTTAGGTTCTCGTGCTCTACCTCTAAAACATGACACAACAGGCTTACACCTGATTGGTACTTTTAATTTACTTGTAAGTCCCTTGTATATGGTACCACGGGTACCCAGGGCCTGTAAATTAAACGCTATTAGTAGGCAGCAGCACTCATTGTGCCAACCACTAAAAGTAGCCTTTTAAAACATATCTCAGGCCTGTCATTAAATCCTGTAGTGCAGTTTTAAACTGCCAATACAACCTGGCATAATACAAATTTTGCCAGTCCTAAACCTTCCTTTTTAATAAATACAAGACACCCCTAAAGTAGGCCCTAAACAGCCCGGGTGTGTGTTCTGGTAGTGAAAAACTCCTAAATTCATTTTTTACAACTGAAAGGCCTATCAATGGTGTTCCTTTATTACAATTAATAAGTGCTAACTTTTAATTGTAGAATTCTCACATTTAGAGTCAAATGAATTGTAATTTTAAATCCTCTTTAAGGGTAAAGTCGGACTTAGATTACAATTTTGAAAATGCCACTGTTAGAAAGGTGGCATTTTCCTGCCTTAAACTTTCGGCAGCCATCTAGGAGTTTCAAGCTATTTAGGACTGTTAATTGCTCCCCCATCAGGAATGCGTATTGGGCCCAGACAGCGAACAATAGGACTTGGGTGTAGTTGGGATTGGGCCATCCTGCCAGAGGGAAGGGGGGAGCTGTTCCCTGCTGCACTTCCATTTCAAAGGGCTGCCTCTAGCACACTCACAAAAGAACAAACTTGACACTAGCTTCTTGCCACTCTAGACCTCTTAGAGCCTGGGTAGGTGAAGAAAGGGGAAGGAGGGAAATTTCCAGAATCAGATATGGTGGTGGACTAGTGTGGCACCAGGTATAGATATTTGACCTCGTGAGCCACTCATTAGTTCACTCCTGGACCTGGGGAGGACCCCCAGAAGGACTACTGTGTACTTCAGAGGACTGCCCTGCTGTTTGAGTCCTGCTTTGTACCTCTGAGAACTGTCCTGCTGCTACCAGAGGACTGCTCTGCTTCTTGAAGCCTGCCTTGTACACTCAGAGGAGTGCCCTGCTACTTGAGGCCTGCCTTGCTGCTTGATCCCAGGACTATGAGTGACTCCAAGGGTCAATTGAGTAGCCTCTTCTGAGCTACATGGACACAACAAGCTTCAGAGGCCTCCCTGCAACTGTCCAGCTGACCTGCTGTAACTGTTCCTACCTGGACCTCCTGGGTCCTGCAACTGGACCTGCCTGCACCCTGCTGGCCTCTGCTGGAATGAGTTCCTGGTCCCCAAGAGGTGTGTCCCCCAGGTCCTGGACCCTTGGTTGGCATTAGTTGAGTTTCTCCTGTGAAATCCTCAAGTTTTGAATTCTGCTCGCCGGACTTTGAGAAGGTAACTTTTTCAGCGAGACTAACCTGGTCTCTGTATATAGCCTACACTCCATCGCGGTCAGCCTGAATTTGTGACTTTATCCGGGTCTAGCACGACAAGATACCCACATTTAGCGCTTTCAGCTTCTTGGCGCTATTTTTACTTAAACCTTTAAAGTTGCATATCTCTGGTTCAGCTGATTGGATTTTTGCCGTTTTGGTCTCATTTTAGTTTGAGATTTTTATTGTGTTATGTTTTCACTTTATTAAAAGTTTGTGTGCTGCTTAAATAAATGGGAAACAGTGTTTACAACACAGACAGAATTATGCAGTGCCATTACAACGCAGGCACTACAATGAACGCGTCTTTACCATGCGTTCCATTACCACACGTTCCATTTCCACGCAAGCCGTTACAACGACTTGCTTTAGGGAGCGCCTTGTTTGATTTTAAATCCAACACCTTCCCTACTATTGCACAGACTGGATTTGGAATAGTAAAATATACTATTCCAAAGTCCAGCGCTTCCCTAAGGCAAGTTGTTGTAATGACTTGCGTTGTAATGGAACGCGTGGTAACGATGCGTTTGTTGTATTGGCCGCGTTGTAAAGGCATGCGTTGTAAAAGCATGCGTGATTACGTCATACATCCTAAATAAATACTTCATACAATGCCTCTAAGTTGAGCCTGACTGTTTTTGTGCCAAGCTACCACAGGGTAAAACACAGGTTTGTGGTTCATCCTGAGAAGGATTGTGGTTGTTGCATGAGAAGGGTTTTCACCCCTCTCAACCAAAAACTAAATTTCTTACAATTCTTTATGAGTTACCACATGTACAATGATGATATTCAGAATCAGTTAAAAGTAAGCAACAAACCAGTGTACTGGCAATATCGGAAGGGCAACTTAAGATACGCCCAAACCTTGATGCATCAGAATCAACTCAGTCTCAACATTTCCAATACAGAAAGTAAGGCCCATTCTTACTTTCATTGATTGTCCTTGGGCCCAACACCATTCTCTTCGCTCAAGATTCCTAACCTGGGAAACAACTATGATGTGACAAACTCTGATTCCTCAGGTGAATAACTTCACAAAAATGCTTCCACCACTGTTCACCCATGGAATTTTCCTTTTGCTACTCCATCATCGATAGATTTGCCCTTTCCAAGGAGTGACCCTCTCCAGGATTGACTACTACAATAGGATCTAGAATGCACTACTGGTCAAAACAATAGACATTCTTCCAAATGACCTTGCCTTCTCATCTTAGGTCTCAAGCGTGATGACCTTATGACACAAGACTTGAAGTCACTTCTTTGCCAACTAAATAATGGATTGGATTTAAGCCATAGGCCTTTTGTCTGTGGTCCACCAGGGTCGAACACTACTTTACCTGCTCGATTTGCTGACAGCCTAACACCAATTGATCACCTAAGGTAACCATCACAAAACAGGCTGGTCATCTACTTCAAAAGATACCTACACATTTGGGTGAAGAACCCTCTTCATACTAGGCCCATTCCGCTAAAACTTACTTGGCTCAACCCTTTGCTTTGACGACTTCTTGAACTTTAGCAAACCCTTAAAAACGTTTTGGATCCAAAAGGCCTTTGGTTCTTTCCAGTCTGTCCTGCATGCAATGACTAACCCTGTTCGATGGGATGAGCGGTGTAACCCTCTCCTCACTTTGCCAAGTGCTTTGAAGCAGCCCCAATAAAGTGTCACTTCTATACAAAAATGATTGATAAAATAAAATAACCTTTTGAGAGTATATCAACGTGTATAAATGGTATGTAAAAATCATTGGGACCGAATGTGATTATCTTCAATCATGGGCCATCATAGCTGTCAAGTGTGCAGTCGGAGCAATGGCACCGGGACCCAGAGGCCTCAGGGGCCCATTGCTTCCCAAATATGGCTGACTCTTGCTACCCACGAATGGGGCTAGAGGAGCCTATTTTAAGCGCTTTCACTAGTGCCCTTGTGCCCTGTGCTCAAACTTCTGACTTTAAAGAGACAGCACCAAATTTCTACTGAAATCCAATGTAAAGTGCTTTTGTTGAGGCAATATTGTTAATTATGATGTCCACAAGCGTCGCTAGCTAACGGCAGTATTTCTGGCTGTGACGTTTGTTTGGTTCTTGTAGCTTCATCTCCTACATATCAACGCCAGCGCCCGCAATCGTCTTCTGGGCACTTTGGCGCTCAGTGGAATCAAATCAAAGTAAAATCGATCCATTCTGAAACAGTGCCGTCATCACGGTGGCAAAGATTCATTATCTCCAGCGGAGCAGACCGGTGCAACTGCTGAGGGGTCCGAAATATAAACGAGCTTCGCAGAGATGAAGAAAGAAGTCCTTCTTGGGACAATGAGTCGTTTACTAAGAATATGAATCCTCGGGCTCCAGTTGCTCTATATTTCTCATGAAATTTCATCTCACTTTCTGCCAGGAGCTGCTTGCGATTTACCATTCTGGTTGTAGACGTAAAAAAAACTGCAACTAATTAGAAAATTGAGAGAAATGCCCGAAAACAGCCCCTGAGAGACATGTACTCTTCTAAAATAAATCGAAATCGTTAAATAAAATGAAAGGCTATTAAAATGAAAATTGGAACCTAGAGGTGATGAGTGGCTGCTTGTAAAGACATTCAAACGAGATTGTAACTATTCCATAAAAATAAATACATAGAGTAAGATGGGCCAATGAGTGTAGGATGCGTCCAGTGTGATCCTGCCTCCGTCCCAACACGGCGCAGCGCTTTCGAGTTAAAGGCATTACTGCTTCAGGACTCATAGCTGCAGGGATGACGTCGTGACGTAATAGGCGTCAGAACATTGCATTTATTTTTAAAAAAATAATAATGATCGATGTGAGTGAGCTTAGCAAACCGCAAAGGTGAGTCGGTGGTAAAGTTTACAATTAGGGATCGGTACAAACAAAATGAGTTCTGTGTTCACTGAAGCCGGAACGAACGTTCCACCTTGTAGATTTTATACAGCAGTGCATTTACTCCATCTCCTTCCCCACCTGGCGAAAGTCCCAGGCCCGAACTTCCTGCACTGGGGTAAGGTGACGTGGCACTTGAGCAGTGACCATTTCTGTGTACTGTGTGTCAGTGACAGGAAATAGACATACTGCAAGTTATTGCATATTGGAAATGTGACGCCATAAATAATGCACATAGAAACACTGCATACTTATTCAAGCCCTTGCAGCCCATGCGGCGCAGGGGTGAGGGTGGTAGGGTAGGAACTTTTCAGGGGGCCACCATTCAACCCAAAATATTTGGGAGATATTGGAGACTTGGGGCCCCTTACGTCATTCTGAAGGGGGGGGGCTCCATCATTTTGCGTTACGCCACTACCCACACCTTTACATACTGCATGTTGAGCAGGCACCCCCCCCGCGCCTACGGGAGGGGCGCCCTTAGTAGCGCCACGTGGCTGAACCTCCCCCGGGGCCCCCCAGAAAATGGGGGGCTGGCCGAGGCGACGTCATCAGGCGGCGCAGAGAAACCTAGAAGGTTATTTAAGGCTGCGCCCCAGGGGTTTCGTTCTCTTTGTCCCCTCGGACTTCAGCCTAGCTACAGGAGCGTCGTTGAGGAGAGAGGTTTCCTGTTGGTGACGGACGGAGTGTGGCAAGCTGAGTTGGAAGGGGCCGTGGCGTAGTTTAATTGCGGTTAGGCTTTATTCAATATATTATAGTTTGTATAAATATTAAGTTATAAATAGTATTTACTAATAGAGGTGTGGGAGTTACGATATGTGTGGAGGGCGCGCCCTGTATAGTTCGCGCAGAAAGGCATGGAACTCGGGGGCGCGGCGGTATATTGCAGAAGCTGTTGTTGGTTAACTCGGCCGCTTAGTAGAGGAAGCCTCGCCCAGGGGCGTGCTGTCCGGTCGACGGCAGCACAGCGGAGGCTGCCGTGATAGGCAGGGGGCTCTCGCGAGGTTCAGAGTGGTGTAATTCAGGGGGTGGCTCACTTGGCAAAGCGGCTCCACCGGTTGACCGAAGGGATCGAGGCTCGGCGCAATGCTGGGGATGTGGCGTCAGGGAAAAATATAATAAAAGTAGTGGGCATGAGTCAAGCTCCCGGCACCGAGGGCGAACGTCGGGATACCTATTTGTGGAACAGGGAGAGGGCATAGTCCCAATACCGGCAACATCCCCCCACTTTCCATAGGCGAACATGCATAATAAACCACAAGACACTTTGTTTATGGGAAAAACTGTCGCAGGTTTATTCCATACAAGAGTATGCAATAAGGTGGGTTATCTTACGGGCGATCCATGGGCAGGCAACCGTCCAACCTATGCTGCCCCTGCCCGCCTAATGAGCCAGCACTGTGGGATGTATGCCCGGTCAGCGCTACCTTTGTTGATCCACCACTGGATCACGTGTCCCTTGTTACCATCTTACTCACGCCCCTTTCAGGGCGGAGCGTATCAGGGCAAACCCCCGGTTGGTCAGGCCCCCAACCGCCCGAAGGACTAACGGGGCGCCGTCGTGGTTCTCCATGACCCTGCCCTGAGGATCCTGGTCTTTGGCTCTGGCACCCCTATTGTGCCGTGCAGAGGTACCCTTACTGTACCCGTCTGCCGCAGTGGTACCCTTACTGTACCGGACCGCTTCCAGATCACCCTGTAACTCCGCCACAGCCCTGGGGGCGGCCACCGTCGCAGCCAGGGGCCCCCACCACTGCACCTCCTATTACCTGCAACCTGCCCTTTCCAAACATTCCTTTAAATCCAGGAGAAACAGGTCCATCCCCACCGGGGACAAGTGGACCCCGTCCTCCTCAAAGTACCCTTTAACGTTTGCCTGGATGAGTTCATGCCTGATAAAGCCCAACCCCCTCTGCCCCAGGAACTTGCGCATAGCACTGTTGACCCGCTTGCGCGAATGTTCTGCTGCCTCCCTTGACCTGGCGCCGCGCCAATGCAAGCGGGGGGTTATTTCAGACCAAAACAGTTCGCAGAACGCCTGCTTAGTTCGCCAAGGTCCGTTTTAATGGCCCTGAGTAATCCCCTCCTCCCCATGGCCATGAGATCATTGCCCCCCAAATGGATCACCAAGACATTGGGCGGGGCTCCCCCCAGGGCCAGGCGTTGCTCGAGCCGGTTAATGATGCTGTTCCATCTCATACCTGGGAAACCCATCCAAATAAATTGAGTGTCGTGAAACCCCCGCATCCAGTTCCTGCTCTTGGCCCACTTTTCCAACCTGGCCACGTACGAATGGCCGATCACCCATACGCGAACACCTAAAGAAACGAACGCCATTTTTTATCAACTGTTTATTACTCCGATAATCATATTTGAACACGACACTGCAAAACACGGCACTCCAAAATTATTTACATATTGTGCAGTCAAGGGCGAATATACCGTTCAAAACAGCGCGACTGCCACCGCCCCACTTTTTAATGCCTGCCGGTTCCATGCCTGCTTTGAATGCAGCCGTGGCTGCCCCAATCCTGAATGAATGGCTTGAATACTTTTTGTCAGGGCTGGCCAGGCCGGCGCGCGCCAAACATGCACCCATAACCCGCTCCACTTGAAACTTAGTCAGGGGGGTCAGGTCTGCATGTACCAGGAAATAACCCTGTGTTGCGGGGCGCACCGCTACGTAGTCCCCTACTCTAGCGACCGGGCAGTACCTGGGATCCCCTAGCGGGTTAAGAATCACCTCAACCCCACGCCCTGCCTGGTCAGTCTTCGACCTTCTTATGCGGAGCACCAGCTGGGCGGCCAGTTTCACGTCTTGCATGCCAAGTGCATCCCCAGACCTATCCACCTTGGATCTGGCCACCAATTCGCTCATCCTGAATGCCCCAAAGAATGCTAAACAAAAGGCGGCTGCTAGTAGGCTGGCCTCGTAAGGAGAGTGCGCAACCTGCTGCAGGACATCAAGCATACCCTGCAGCCTGGGGAAATCGATGGCCCCCCTGTTGTCCGGCACCCTCACTTCCTCCCTGGCCCAGCCCTTAAGAGCCGCCCGTAACCGAAAAGACCTGGCCGGATCGGTCCCACCCTTTAGTTTCTCATCGTGGCACACTGCCGCCAGGTGGCTGGACACCCAAGAGTGGCTCCTCCTTGGTCCTTAGCCCATACCACAAAAGCCTCCACCTTCTGTTCCAAAGGAAGGGGGCTGGTGCCCAGGATATCAGAGACGCCCCAGAATGTTGTACAGTGGGCCTTGTACTTCTTCCTGGTTCCTGGAGCCAAGGACCGTTCCCCAATCTCCCTCAGCCGTTGCTCCACTGCAAGATGAGCCACAGATGCACTGGAAAGGGGGTCATCTCCGCTCTCGCTCGCGGCCAGGCCTCCCGGAATCGGAGCCACTGAAAACGAGAGAGAGCGTCAGCGGCAACATTCTTGACCCCCTCAATGTGCCTAGCCCTGAACTCTATGTTGTGGCGCAGGCCGGCCCTGACGAGCTCTCTCAAAAAGCAGAGCACTAGTGGGCACCTAGCTGACTGACCATTTATCGCTTGTACAACCGCCATGTTGTCCGACCAGAAGACCACCCTCCTGTTCGCTAGCGCAGAGGGCCATAAATGCAGGGCGATGACTATGGGGAAGAGCTCTAGTACTGTGATCTCGGCTGTGATCCTGCGCCGGTGCCAAGCGTTGGGCCATTTCTGCGCGCACCACTCCTCCCCCATGATGGCTCTAAAACCCTCCCTCCCGGAGGCGTCAGTGAAAAGGCACAGCTCAGTGCTGCCTGCCCATGGCGCCCTCCAGATCACAATTCCGTTGAATTGTACCATGAATTCCGCCCAGGTCACCAGGTCTACCTTAATGCCTTTTCCCAACCTGACCAAATGATGTTTCCTGCGGACGCCTGACGTGGCCCTGGCCAGTCTCCTTGAGAACACCCTCCCAGCCGGGATGACTCCAGCTGCAAAATTGAGCTTGCCCATGAGACTCTGGATCTCGCCCAAGGGTGCCTTGTCTCTGCCCAGTAAGCTTTGGATGTCATTGCACAACTCCTGCACCTTCCCGGCAGGGAGCCTGGACTCACCCTTGACGGTGTCCAGCTCAATGCCTAGGAACGTGAGAACCTGCGCCGGACCCTCAGTCTTACCCGGCGCCAGGGGGACCCCTAGGCGAGCCGCCAAGTCCTGGAAGCACCGCAATCCCTCACTGCACTCCCGAGACCCTGATCTCCTGATGAACAAAAAATCATCCAGGTAGTGGGTCACTCCCTCCTGGGCGTGTTCCCAGTGAAGTGCCCACTGCAAGAAGGAGCTAAAGGAAGCGAAATACGTGCAAGACACCGCACAGCCCATGGGCATGCAACAATCAAAGTAAAGTTGACCCTGCCACTTGAACCCCAACAGGTGCTGGCTGGACGGGTGGACTGGCAGTAGGCGAAAAGCAGATTCTATATCCGCCTTGGCCAACCATGCCCCTTTGCCAGCCCTCCGCACCATGTCAATGGCCATGTCCAGTGAGGAATAAGAAACTGAACAAGTGCCCTCCTCTAACCAGTGATTCACTGAATCGCGCTCCGGGTATGACAAGTGGTGAATCAGCCTAAAGGCCCCAGGTTCTTTCTTGGGGACTACACCCAGCGGGGATACTATAAAGTTCTTCAGTGGGGGTGAGTTGAAAGGGCCAGCTACCCTGCCTAGTGCCACCTCCTTTAGAATTTTTTCCCCTACGACTCTTGGCAGTTCTTTGGCGGACCTCAAATTATCAGCATCGCGGCTACAGTGCGGCCCCTGGAACGGAATCGTAAAACCTTCGAGGAACCCCTGCGCTAGAAGCAGCCTGTCTTTGGTGTTGTGGTACTGCCGCAGGAGCGGGAGGAGGTTCTGCAATATGATGGGGGAAGGCCCTTTGTTGGGAAAGTTTGGTTGAGCGGAGACCAGGGCTGGTTGGCAACAGGGGGCGGGCGGCGCCGGGGCGGTGTTCCTGACTGGGTTATTAACTGTTCTGTTTACCAGGGGGGGGTTGGGACTATCCCGTTTTGAGTTGCATGACACGGCCAGATGTGCAGCCCCACACTTGCTGCAGTTGTGGGCGAATTTGCATCCTTTGCCCCAGGTGCAAGATCCTGCATTGTATAACCGGCAGGTGCCGGATGAGAACCTCTTATTCCCTTGTTGCTGCCCCCCCCTTGCTGGGTTCGAAAAGGCTGTTTGAAGGTGCGCTTACCAGATTTTTTGGAGGCCCCTTGATTATCACCACCTTTCTGCACTTTCGCCCCCTTTTCCCTGCACTCTGTAGTTGGTCTACCCATATGTTGGATCCAGAGTTGGATCTCCTTTTGGTCCCACCCTAGTTCCGGACATAATGACATCTTCTTACGGAACTCCTGATCATAGTAAAACCATCCTAACCCGCCCGACAATTTTGCCTCCAGTTGAATGGTGTGGGAATACTGCATCAGGGCAGGGCCCTGCTCTGGGTGTCTTTCCATTATTACTGCTGAGAGAATCGTGAAGGCCTCCACCCAATTCTCTATTGTCTTATCTGGCCAGCGTTGGTACGGCACTTTCTTGTCCTCCTCTTTTCCCCCATCTTCCTGGTGTCTAAACCTGCCTTGCTGTGCATAAGTAAGGTCAAGATGTCCACACATTCCCTTCTCCAAATGCCTTCCTTGGCGGCCTGAGGCACCTCCCACGCCAGAGAACAACGCCCTGGCGCTAGTGGAGCTACTGTTACCATTGGAGTCGTCGGGGGCCAAACTTGCGGTGGACAGACTTGTGGGCAGGTGGGGGGAGATGGTCTGCACCAGCGGTGAAGCGAGGCGCAGGGACGGGAGAGGGAGCAGGAGGAGCCGCTGAGGCAGGAGCGTTGCTGGTAGAAGGCGCTGCCATCTTCTGCTGTCCCTCCCCACTGGAGGGAACCATATCTTGCCCTGCACTACGCCTAGGTGCCGTCACACTCACTCCTGCCTCTGGTGCGGCTACCATACTGCCTGCCCCGCTTGCAGGCAATGTCCCACCGGCCTGGCCCGCCCAAACCTGAGTAATTGAAGGTGGCACCGTGGGCACCAGCGCTGCGTCCACAACTAAAGGGGGCGCCTCCAATCTGTCCAAGCGTGTCTGAAATGTATTCATCAAAGCCAACATGTTGTCCATTGCCTTACCGATTTTTATAATGTTCGCGTCGCCCGTTGTGGCAGGGGGCGGAGGGTTAGCAGGAGCAGCCACCGGCGCTGGAGGCTGTTGCGCAGCCACCACCCTGGCCTTGGCCAGGGGGGTCCGCAGGGAAGTCTTTGTTGGTGGGCCTTCGTGACCGCTTTGATCTGAGAGGCGCCAGCTCGGGTGGTCCCGCCTGGCTTCCTGACGGTTGGTATAGTGACACCCCGGAATCCTCCTGCCCACAGGCGTCAAGCATCCCTTGAGCCCATTCCACTCCCTTGGCTTTTGCCATTGCCATAAAGGTCCCCCACACTAAATCCTGGGACGTGCTCGGTTGCAACTCATCAACACAGC
Organism: Calotriton arnoldi; assembly: GCA_963921515.1. Taxonomy (NCBI): domain Eukaryota; kingdom Metazoa; phylum Chordata; class Amphibia; order Caudata; family Salamandridae; genus Calotriton; species Calotriton arnoldi. The sequence continues at coordinate 155,791 of CAWUFW010009980.1, read as the reverse complement.
TGACTTGCGAGAATAAGAGGGCAGGGGTCCCTTGGCTGTTCATGCTGTACTTTGTCTGGCCGACTGCCCAGCCGCGCCCTAAAACAAAAGACAAAGGTGAGTCCCAGCACTGAGCCAGCAGCGAAACCTCCCAGCCGCAGAGCAGCCGTTCCCATGGGCCCCCCGACCCCGGCGCGTATACCGCCCAGTGCCTCCCCGGTACTTACTTCAACACAGTTCCTGCCCTAGCGACCTGATCGAACGGACTAGTTTGTTGCCTTCACCCTTGTCCTGCGGTCACGTCCCAAGGGTCCCCGGATGGCTGCGAGTACCGTGGATGTCCGGATGAGCTGCGATGGGGAAATAAATTCGTTTAGATGAGGCCAACGCAAGGCCATGCGACCACCGTGATGTGTCGCCCTTGCCTTCCTGCCACGCAGTCGGCTGTAAATTGGCATGGTGACTGCGGGATGGGGAAAACTAGCGGCGGGGTGGGGGGGTGAGGGGGGTGGTTTGCGGATGAGTCCCATTACCTGCACAGAGCCCTTGCCCGGGCCACGACCCAGCGAAGCTGCCCCTCGACGTCCGGGCCCCCTCTACCTGCGAGGTGCCTCTGCACCAAGACTCAATCCGGCGTACGCAGCTGAAGCGTCCGGTCCCGACCTGCTTAGAAACAAAACAAGCGTAAGTGAGTGGTCCCCAACCCGCTGTGCGACTGTCCCGATAACCAGTGAATTCCCATATCTTTTCCCCAGACACCATAGTTACAATGAAGCACCGCAAAGCCACTAAATGTAGCCTCACTGCTCCATGGGCCTTAGGGAGGAAGGGTGAGAGGAGGATTTATCACCATCGCCCCGATTTAAATGAAACATTGATGGCAGCACTCCCCCTCTGAAAATGCCTGGCAACAATACACCCACATGTTTTGAAACAACACCGATGTGGGGGGGGGAGGAGGAGGTGGCAAGCTGCCTCCCCCTTAGGCTACCATGGACAGGCAGCACTACCTGGGGACCTTCACAACCCTTTTGCTGCAGGGTTCCCATGCCCCGCTTGGCTCCCATCCGTTACTGCCCCCCTCTCACTACCCTCCCCAGCACACATCATAATATTTTACCCCCAATAAGTCACTGTACGCTAGACGGGCTCGCACCCTCCAGTGCGGCCTGTGGCACCCGAGGTACCAGACATACCGTTTCTGCAGATCGACCTTCAGCTGTATGGCTTGGGAGCACGGCGGAGCCTAGCACGCGTGTGAGTGTCCCTGGCCCGCTCAATTGCCACAGAAAACGAGGGCGCCCCGCATGGCGCTTCCCATCATGACGCCTTGCCTCCAACTTTCAGATGTGCGCGAGGGTAGTAGCGCAAATTGTGGCTGTAGCGGTGGGGCAGTGTTCCTTCCCACCATGACGCGCGGGGGGGCAGCATACGCCGCCAATGATGCAGTGCAAGCCGTGGAGCCCCCCCAGCGCTGCCCCGCCACTATCCGGGGATCGTTGAGCAGGCAGGCTGGTACAAACGTGCCTCGGCACAGCACTACCCGGGCCACCTCGCGACTGCGCGCCCGTGCACCCCGCTTCCAAGGTGCTCTGCGCCGCTGGCTGCCATATAGCTGCAGGCGCAGCCCCTGTGCGAAACCACCAATGAGCGACAGCAGGCAGCACACATATCCCCGTACTGGCACCATCATGGTTGGGCGGGAGGGTGGGGGGGGTGCAGGGGACACACCTACCGGGCCGTGCAACAGCCGTGCCCATGTCCACTCTGCCCCCTCCCGTTCAAAGATGACCTACCACACGTGTGCGCTCCCGCAAGCGCCCTCGACCGCCTGGGACCACGCGGACTAGGGCGGCCGCACGCCCCACCGCCTGAACGAAAACCCCAACCGGGTTATCCCGCCCCATGTGGGCCACAAGCGCAAGCCCCGAATTTACCGAATTTAGTTGTGTGCGACTCACCGGCTTGCTGAGGGACGCTAGGAACTGGACCCGGGTCAACCGATCCCGAGTCTGCCGCCATTGCCCTTAAGCCCCGCCTTGACCCTCGACGGAGCACATGTGGCCGCGGGAGCGCTCGCACTTCAGGTCCCGCATGGGCGGCCGTTCAGGCGGCGATCTTACACCAGTACTCTACCCAGGAGGGAGGTCCGCCCCAGCCAACCTGCTGGCCACGGGAGGAAGGGGGGGACTGAAACGCCCCACATCCTGCCACGAGCGGGCAGCTACCCCATAAACCCCCCCCCCCGGGAGACCCTCGGGCAACCCAGCGCGAACCCTAGGCCCGCCAGGAATCAAGCGCCCTACTGGTGAGGGGCCTTGGCCAACTCGGCTCTGGCCCCTACTCTGGCTGGCCCCGCCAAACCCGTGCCGGGCGGGTTACCTCCGTCCTAGGCCCTCGGGAGCTGTGCCCCCCCTCGCTGGCGGGACGTCACCCAGCATAAGCCCGTCCTGCACTGGCGGACGTGAAAGGGGGGGGGTTGCGACATAGTCACTCACCGCGGTATACAGCTCCTGAGATCGGGACGACCGAGGACCAGACAAACGGCGTGCCAGGCATCAAAGAGGGGGGGCAGTGGATGGAAGCAACCGCCTATGGTGGAGCGTAAATGTCGGTTTAGGCAACGCTCCACCATGCAGGCTCCAAACTAATCACCTAGTGGGCGGGCCTCCGGACTAGGACCAGCTCACCATCTCAGATGGCCCCCGCTTCCCCTCCGCTCGTCCCGCTGTGGACTCGCAGCTCCACTCCCCTGCGTCTTCAGATGAGAGATTACTGGACTAACTTTATGACTGATAACAGGTCCATTTTGGCATGGAATAAATAGGTCACCAGCCAAATTTGCAGACCACAGCAGTACCTTAAAGTCACCCCCTTTCAAGTGAGCTAGGTCACGGCCCAGTCGCACAACCCTCATCCGATGACCCCTCCAGACGGCGATGCCGGCCGCAAAGAGGAGCAGGAAGAGAAGCCGGAGGACCCACGCTGGCACACCGTGCCAGAAAAGGAGGTGGGGGGAGGTCGAACACCGCCACAGCACGACCACTGCACGGCACAGCAGCCCGCAAACTCTACCAACACTGCCCTGAGCCCTCGAGGAGCTATCCTCCCCCCCCTGTGACTAGGGGGCTGGGGGAGAGGATGTAAACTCACCAAAATCTACGTGGCGCAACAACGACACGGAGGGACCCGGACGACCTCCTCGACGGCGAGGCTGGCGGCAAAGAGGCCGCTGGGAGGGTCAGAGGGGTATACATACCCTCCCTCCCCCCCCCAGGGCGTGCCGGAAGTGACGCCCACACCCCCACCGAACCGCGGGCTCCAGGCGGAAGCCCTCTGCAGCTAGGGCGAGGGGTAGGCTTGTGCCGCAATGGCACTAAAGGGCCGCCCTTTTAGGGGGGCCCCCTTTGGGGGCGGCGGGCAGCCACATTCTTTTACCCACATCAGTTCTGTTACATGAAACACAGCAATTAGCTCTCATTGCTGTTTAGAAGCATAGGTGAGTAATTGGCACAAGGCTGCTTGGATTCAAGGAGGCAATCGATTAGAACAACAGGAGTGAAGCAACGCCTGTGTGGGGAAGGGTGTGGATCACTTGGCAAAGCGGTCGCCTTTGGTCTGGGGGACCCGGGTTCGAGGCTAGGCAGAGGCGCAATGCGGGGGATGCGGCGTCAATGTAATAAAAGTAAGGTGCATTCTTTTATCCAAATCAGTTTAGCGTCGGTTAATTCGCCTGGGTTGTTTTACGCCGCCGCTTTGTAGGGGAAGCCGGGTTAGGGCGGACCAGGTCCTTAACGGAAATATCGAGGCACTGGAACTGGGCGGGGCCGCGCCCGTATTGCATGTCTCCTGTATCTCACGGGAGCCGGAATGTTTTGGTACTCTGCTATGTATATCTATATGGCACGGGCAGACATAAGTACATTTTCCATGTCAATCATATCAGTATTTGTTAGTGGAATACTTTGGATGAAAGCGGGGAAAGGCAGGGTGGCGCATTCATGTTATTGAAGAAATAGTAGTGTCTGGTACGTTTTCAGGTCGTGATAGCCCGGATCAATTAAGGAAAAAATAGATAGTGTGTCCGGGAATGGTCGGGGATAACGAGACCGCAAATGCGCCCATACGCGGGAACGGCGGCGGGGGCAGCGGGATGCTGCGTTATTTCGAAATGCAGTGATTACAGGCACGCAGGTATGCAGGAGGGAGGTGGCTCACGGTGCGAGTCTCAGTATTTGTAACAGTAATGTTATCAGATAATGAGGAGGCTGCGGGCGCGCTCTGGGGGAAAAACTTTACTGCTCTGGATGCTGAGGCCGCCCCCACATGAGGGCAACGGTGATTTATGCGGCACCCTGTATTGGAGGATACGGCTGCAGGCGGTGGCGGCGATAACAGGCGGTGGCGGCGGTAATCGGGCCTGGCTCACTGTCAAACAATGCAGGGTACAGCGGAGGGTGCGCCGAATGGGGCTTGGGAGGATACACAGGGGCTGCATGGGCTGGCGAGGCAGGACCTCACAGTGACCCCTGAGATTTACCATCACTAGTCTAGGCGCAGTATTAAAAGCATCATGCGCGGCGATCTGGAGCATGGGATAAAGCATGTCTTCATGATGGGACTTGTAAGGCTTCCTTAGCCCAATGACGTTCAAAAGAGGGGCGGCACAGGCACAATAGAGGAAGGGTACACCACGGAAATAATAACTGGGGCAGGAGACTTATGGCACGGAATGCGCAAGGTATTATGGTGTTTATCATTGTGCAGGTATGTCTGTGTTTTCCCCACGTAACAATACTGTTTGAATTTTCTCTTGCCGGTATGTGGTCCTCGCTGAGATGGCGGCAGCAAGGTCCCGTGTAAGGGACTGACATTTTCGGAGTGGGCGTGGCCAGCCGGCAGAGGTACACACGCAACGTTCCTGGAGTCCAGCAAAAGCGGCACAGCTGGTATCAGGCCACCTAGGGTATCGGTGGGTATCAAGCCGGCATGTTGCGCTGTTGCTCCATGATGCGCTAAACCGTCTTTGGGCAGTGGTAGGCACTCTATAAGTAGGGCCAGGGTGCTAGGTAGTAATACAGGTGGGTGCTGCGCATAATGCAATAAACTGTGCAACAGCTCCCAAGCTCCAGCGCCAGGAGCCGCCACATGGGGCTGGGCTGGAGGGGGCCAGAGGTCTACACCAGGAGCCTTCACAGGGAGCTGGGGTGTGGGGCCCAGAAGTCTTTTGGGATAATTACCCGGGAAACAGCGAGTGATGGTGGTGTCTGGTACCAGGGGCTGAGTACATGGGTAAAACATAAAACGAACCTTGTTGGCTCCTCCTTAATTATGTCAAGCAGTACGGTTTCCAGATATAAGGCTAGCAAGTTGACTATAAGCGAACAGCGCCCTTTAACAGAGAACGTAGCCTCTGCTATGGTGCCCTCTGATGGGCGTACAGGAGTTTATCATGGTCCGGGCAGACGCTGACCAGATAGTGGCGCTGTTTCACAAGACTCGAACAAGTCCTTTGCTGATATAAAAGTGGTCACTACAGGGTGGTGGGTGCTGCACTTAATGTATTAAACAGTGCCCCGGTTCCCAGGGTCCAATACCAGGAGCCTCCATATGCAGCGGGGTGTGGGGCCCAGAAGTTCAGCAGGTGTTTCTGGTGCAACACAATTTAACAGAACAATAAGTAAGCCCGCACAGGCGTGGAGAACACAGTTCGTCTCCTAGTCCTAGCCTTTCTCAATTCCCTGCGGCATGCCCTGGTTAAACACGCCGGTTCCAACGATGGTAAGTAGGGTGGCTTCATGCATCAACATTAATAGCAGGAGGGCAGCAGCCCCCCCTTTTTATCCAGGCAAGCGGGGCATATTATCTTGGTTAGCCGCTGGGGGCCATTTAGGTACAGTTCGCTCATGGCTGGCACCTACCGCCTTTGAGTCTGCGACCAATCGGCGGTGAAGCCGAGGGCTGGGTTCGCGCTCCGTGCAGTGCGGATGGAGGTCCAGCAAGTGAAAAGATCGGTTTGCTAGCTTTACAATCCAAAAGGCGTCTTTTTCAATTTTAAAGTGTCCCCTCTATTTTCTTGCTTTTCCGGGGGTCTCTTGGCGTGCTTTACTGGGCTCACAGAGCTGCATAGATGGGGTTCTAAAAAGCCTACTAACGTTGTCACAGTCATATTCAATGCATTATTGAACACGTCATATGTTGGTGGCACTCTATCACTCCGCAGCACGCGGCGCTGGAGAAGTTTTAAAGGCTTGTCTAACAGCTAAGGATAAAAGCTGAGTACACCCACCAGGAGCGCAGTGCAATACCTGTGCAATGTCTAAGAGTACCTTAATATATTCCATGTGCTCAGCGCCAGGGATATAGTGTAGGGTGTCTTTGTATGGTACACTCTTCAACCTCTGCAGAAATGTATAGCAGCCAGTCGGTACAAGCCAGTAATATACACGCCGACAAGCCCACAAAAGAGGATAGGGGAACAGTCACATTAGTTATTCTTACTGTCTAGGGCCCTGTTATATACACGCTGACAAGCCTGAAAAAGGATGGGTGAGCAGTCACATTAGTTATGCTTACTGTCTAGGGCCCTGTGATATACATGCTGACAAGCCCGCTAAAGAGGGTAGGTGAGCAGTCACATTAGTTATTAGTACGGTATAGGGCAGAGTGCTCGATTTAGCGTTGGTAGAAGAGACTTCATCCCAGTAGGAAAGGTATTGCACATGGAGCCGTGATAAAGGCTCAGAGTGTTTGTGGCCGTACAACGCCCTGCCCCTATATTTAATGGTGCGGTGAGCAGGGCAAGGTCGCCACAGGGCAGTGGCCGTAGCAATGGTCCTTAAGAACGCTCCCCGGGCAGGTTAAGATTGGAAGCTATTTTAAAACAACAGGGTAAACCTGGGAGATGTTACTTGATTAGCAAGCATAGTTATCAAAGTACATCGCTGGGAAGAGATAGCACTCTTGATAAAGTGGCCAACATTAACATAGTGGGGAGGGGACCCCATGGTCGATTACCAGGAGTCTCGGTAGCGGCTGGGAAGCAGGTCAAAACCCAGGGGTAAGTGAGGGGTGCGTTAGGCTCTCATTTACAGTACAAGCTGGCTGGGCGTAAACAAGGGTAGGTCAATTTCGGGGGATTATACCTGTGATCAGGTATCCCGGTGGCAGTGCTGCCTTGGTACAAGAGTGAGGGCAGGTAAACTTCTGCTGCTCACAAGCCTACTAAAAAGTTGGAAGGGCCGGTCCCGGTAAATAACTTAGGGGCAATTCGGTATGCGGTGCCCTTCATGATGGGGGAGGCGATGGGCATGTGGTGAAGTTGTCGGAATCATTGTCCGGCAAATTCCTTTTGGGAAGGGGCAGGGATGCCCGGGGTGGAACCTGGGGAAGGCTGTGCAAAGCGGGGCCTGCTGGCACACACGGCGCACAGCGGATGTCACAAGAAGTATGTGCTCCCCTAATGGTGGAAGAGATGGACATGTGGTGATGTTGTCACACTTGTTTTCCGGTAAATGCCGTTTAGGAAAGGGCAGGGATGTCCTCATTGAAACCTGGGGAAGGCTGTTGCACACGGTGCACAGCGGATGTCACATTACTATGGGCTGGATGTTCTTGGAATGGGGAAAGTGATGGTTACTTGGGTAGTCAGCTTCTGGCTGGCGGGCTAAAGGGTCAGCGGGGCTCCAGTAAAAGCAATGAGCGGATACTTTAAACAATTAACAACTCGATCAATGGACCTTTGGCAGGTTCCACAAGGGGCACAATTGGAACAACTCGCTCCAGCCGGGAACTAGGCGTGGTTCAGTAGGAATAAAATTAGTGCATATGTAGGCAAAAGGGCAGGAGTTTTTATTCAGGCGATGCTGAGGGGCTAGGGTGAAGCACAGTTAGCGCCGGAGAGGGGGAGGGCGAGTGCGCCAGGGAGCTTCTCGCCCTGTGGCGGAGCGCTGGCAGTTAACAACAAAGGGGGATGCACAACAATGGAGGTGCAGCCATTCGATGGACCCCAAAAGGGGGTAGATTTCACGTGTGCAGTGAGTAGGCGGGGAGGAGGGACTGACCTGCTGGTGGTCCTGGACTCTACTGCCCTAACCCACAGCGTATTGCCTGAGTAGAATCTTGGGGAGGCTGCCTGTGTTCAGGTACTCCGGTGGGCCGGTGCGGTATGTGGTGCCCAGGATTGCAAGTAATGCAACTGTTGGCTGTAGCACGTTGGGACCTGCTGGCACAATGTGCGCAGCAGAGTGGGAGCTTGGTGGGCTGAGGCGGCCAAGTTCTAGTGTACGGCCAAGTTCAAGTTAAAGTGTAATGTCATACCTAATTCCCTTACTGCCGTTGACATGTTGATGCAGATAAAGTGTGATGCTGTGAATAAATGTTATATATCCAAGAAGGATACTTTACTCTGGTAATGGTCAGTGGTGAATTACTGGCATTGATGTGAATAAAAGGCTACGCCGTGGACAATACACCCTGACTCTGAGAGTTCTTGGGCACAGCGGGGCGGTAAGGTGATGGATGTTGGGGAGGAGGGAATGTCACGTTGTGTGCATACTATGCTGTAAACCCAAAGCCACCAACCATTACACGCTTATGCACACCTATTTTACTGCATACCCCTACTTACGACAAACCCCATCCATTGCTTATTTATTTACATCTCTGTGTACCCAATGCCTCTACATACTGCACTATCCAGCACTTTGCATACTTATGTACCTGTCTGGCATACTGCATTCATTTTCTATCCTATCTTTCTCGTCACAGTGTTAACCAACTGTGCATGTACAAACTCTGGGACAGGATTTCGCCCTTTTCCATACTGTTTGCTCATAGTCGTCTTTCAGTCTTTACTAAGACTGCCTCACCCATTAACATGTAACTCTTCTGCTGTGCTGCATACTTGCTTGTTCCACCCTGTCTACCAGAGGAGTTCCCAAAATTGGTAAGTGAATGCGATATTTGCATTTTACACTTACTTTTGTCGGATCTGTTTTTCAAATTTTTTGATGCCATCTTGGATGTGACATCATAGCCTGTCAAATGATTATTTTTGCTGCAATTATTTTCACTGTAAAGAAGAATTGGAGGCTTTACAAGGAAAAGACCAAGGGCCTGATCATGGGTTTGGCAGTGTGGGAGCGGGCCTCCGCTCCCACACCGCCAAACTCAACCGCCCGCCAGATTAGGAGTTTTCTGCTGGTCTGGCGGGCAGTCCTTCTGCGGTGCCGTGCTATGGGAGCACCAAAGCCCGTTCCTGCACGGCATGGACTGTGAAGTCCATGCAGTGCAGGAACAGGGGGCGCATGAACACAAGGGGGCAAACCATGTGCCTCCCAGCATGCATCCCCAGGCCTTGAGGCAACAGGGGGTCTTGTAAGACCCCCTTTGTTTCCTCACCCCCACACTTTTCATGGCAGGCTCACCTCCATGAAAACTGTGGCAGTGAGGAAACTTGTAATATACTTGGTGGTGCAAAGGGGCTCCGCTAGCAAACTGCAAGCTCTGATCGCTGCGCCACCGCAGAGGGATCACGTATCCCCAGCTGTTGCCGTGGTTCACTGGTGGTCCAACCACCAAACTCGTAACAGGGCGGTCCGACTACCGGCGTGGTTGTTGCCGCACCGCCACTGTGGGTTTGGCGGTCCATCGGACCACCAAACTCATAATTAGGCCCTAAGACTTTCCCAGTCTCACTTGACGGGATGTATCTATTCAAGGACAATCCCACTGTCTCAGACTGAAAAACATACTGTGTAACAAGTCATGTCACCTGTTAGACTCTGGGAATGTCAGAGTCTACTATAGTAGAATGGTGAGAGAATCTTCAAATGTATTCCAGTGTAAAATGCTTCTTCTTGCTTGTTCCTCATTGGTGCATACCATGCCAGCCATGTAATATTGTAGTAAATGTATGAACCTCTTTGTCTAAAGTCCTATTAAAGAATGTGATTTCTCTATGATAAGGGCTCACCTTCCCCCTCTCTTAAAAGGGGAATCTATCCTGGATTTCTAGTAGAACTTTACTGATTATTTCCTGTAAGTTTATGATTGGTATACTTATATACAAATTGGTAAAGGGCCCAGCTTATGTATTTGGGTATTTATATGTTTTTGAGTAAACCTTCAAATTTTTATCTTTGTCTGTCATTCCAATTGGAAATGCTTATAACTTAATCTTCTTGTATGAAATTTAAATCAAGCAGAGACAGGTCCAACTGCGAGCACTAAAGTCTGATAGGTACTACACCGCCCCCGGTCCGAGGAGTTAGCGCGCATTAAGGATAGAAAAAAAGGCGCTGATTTGTTTGCTTACAGATTTGGTAGCAGAGCAGATGGTCCAATTGGATGTGTCCAGTACTGATTGGGCCTATTCAAATGAGGTAAATTGATCATAGAACCTATGACTCTAATTTCACAGTGCAGATGGTTTTTACTCCGAGATTCAAACTGACCCAGCCCCAACCTGGTCCTGATTCCTGAAGAGTGTGGGGAGGCGAGGTGGCAGACTCAGTAACCTGGAAAGAAAGACATGGGAATTTGTGTTTGTAGAAGTTGCTCACGAAGTGAGGCAAAGCAGGGTAAATTAGGATTTGTAGTTTGAAATGTTTCAGTGAAATGCAGTGGAGGGATTTTGAATTCAATTATTATGTGCCATTAGTTTTTGAAAATGTGGGGACAGCAATCATTGTGTACAGGTCTTGCCTTGGCAGCGCATTTGTTGCCTCTTCGAGACATGCTGTATCTGAATATATGACGTTGCAACGCAAACCATAACAACGCATACTTTTACATCGCAGTTTTTACAAAGCAGATACCATTACATCGCATGTTTGTACAACGCAAGCCATTACAATGCAAATACATAGGGTTGTATTAAAAGTGCCATTACAACGCAAACCATTATATCGCATACTAATACAACGCATACCATTACAATGCATAATAAGTCTACAATAAAATATTTTTAAAACATTTTTTGGCACAACAATTCTCTGGGATGGGATGCAAGGGAAACTGGGGTTTTGGGTGGGGGAGTACATTAATACCCAGGTATTAATTTTAATATTCGAGTATTAATTAAAATACCGAAATATTAAAATACATAGGTATTAATAAATATCGTAATTTCCAAAAATTGGTTTGGCAATTTTTCTATATTAAAAAGAATTTCAATGATGTACAAACAACATTTAAAAAAAAAAACACTCTACAGTTTCTGTCATAAACAGAATGTACATACAAAGCACAGAAAGCATAGAAAACGGGTGTCCATCAGCTATTTCCATTGCAGCCCCTGACCCATCATCTACTCAAAATGGCTGACATAAAGAAACGAAACGTAAAAACCGACATTTCACACAGCACATAATAAACAGAACTTATTTTGTTTCAAATTCTCGTTAACCCCTAAAAAACGTATAGAAGAAGCCGTCCACCATTTTGTGCTCACTGGTGCACTGACTTCCATGGTGACCACATGCAGCAGAAGTAGGAGGAGACTTGACAAGACTTTCAAGTTGTACACTGCCATCTACTGACAGAATTAAGTGAACGTTTAACACCAAACACCTTCAGAATGAAAACAAATATTTCAAGAACTTAAAAAATTTCTTTAATATTAATTACAGCACTTCAAAATCAGCCCCAAGTAGACTTCAGACATTCCGAAATCTATATTTCCATTTAAAAGTAAGTGAATATCAAACCACATTTTTAAAACACAAAAAAAAAAAAAAAAAACGAAAATGAAATATGATTCATTTCTAATTTGCCAATTTACTACACAGATTGAACAAACAACAACATCAATTACAAATCGAAGAAACGAATCATTTGGCAAATCAGCTGTGAGTAGACATTTGAATATTTTTCAAAACAAACAAAAAAAAACGTTATTAAAAAGCCAAAGTAAAGCAATATTTTAAAGGCAAAATCCACCAGGTGTTTGCCCCAGGAAATATGCTGGACAGTGGTGGGGGCAAAATTACAACTCTAACTCCACCAAGTGAATGCCTCAGGGAAGGTGCTGGACAATGGTGGGGGGCAAAATTGCTATTCAAACTCCACCAAGTGATTGCCTCAGGGAAAGTGCTGGACAGTGGTGGGGGACAAAATTACTACTCTAACTCTGCCAAGTGAATGCCTCAAGGGAAGTGCCGGCCAGTGGTGTGGGGCAAATTACTATTCAAACTCGCCAACTGATTGCCTCAGGGAAGGTGCTGGAAAGTGGTGGGCTGGCAAAATTACTATTCTACCTCTGCCAAGTGATTGCCTCAGGGAAGGTGCTGGACAGTGGTGGGGGGCAAAATTGCTATTCTAACTCTGCCAAGTTATTGCCTCAGGGAAGGTGCTGGGCAGTGGTGGGGGGCAAAATTACTATTCTAACTCTGCCAACTGAATGCCTCAGGGAAGGTGCTGGACAGTGGTGGGGGCAGAATTACTATTCAAACTCCACTAAGTGATTACTTCAAGGAATTTGCTGGTCAGTGGTGGGGGGCAAAATTGTTATTCTAACCCCGCCAATTGATTGCCTCAGGGAATGTGCTGGAAAGTGGTGGGCTGGCAAAATTACTATTCTACCTCTGCCAAGTAATTGCCTCAGGGAAGGTGCTGGACAGTGGTGGGGGGAAAAATTACTATTCTAACTTGTCTTGTGGTTTGTTGCCTGCCTTGTTATGTTGGCCTAGGCCTAGCTGCCATGCTGCTTTTCTTTGTGCACGTTACATTGAGCCAGGGCTCCCTCGCCCTTTGCTCTTGCTAAGTTCTTTTGCGCTGTCTGCATTTTCTGTCTTTCACCTTTTCTCTTGTTCGATTTGGGCTCAGACTGCACAACATGTACAAGGTCGCATAACAATGTATTTCGGTTCTTCCTGATATGGCCAGTCTCGCGCACCCAGACATAACATTAGGCGCAAATGCCATGAAACTTGGTGTGCCTTTAATACTGCAGTTTTTACTGGCGCTTAACACACTTGGAGGAATCCTTTCCAGGGAGAAGAGCTGTGATTGTCTGCTGATGTAGTTCTGCATCTAGAGACCGAGGTATGAGGGTTCGCTAGTCAAAGCCCAGAGGTCTTCTATTTTTATAATAAACTATCTTACTGCACGGGGAGGGTGGTAATGTTATTTAGACATTTATCCACTGAGTTATGAAATGCTTTCCCCGTTTGTATTCTATGGAATTGTAACCATGCTGCTTATATTATTCATATGCATTATGCTATTAGTGCTGACACGTGTACTGTACCTTAGAGCACGTAAGTTGAAATAAATATTTTAATCTACCCTGTGTCTCTTCATACGCGCATTGTGGACAAGTACGAGTGAGAGACGAAAGAGTGTTCTTGCTTCTGCGAGTCCTGAGATAAAGATACCGTGTTCTGGGTTGTCCAATCATTTGTGCTTTGGTACTAATGGGATGCTAAGCTAGTTGGGTTGGGGTTTTGGGTGCTACGGTATATGGTAGGCAAACCACTGTATTCCGGGGTCCTATTATCCTGTGCATAGCTCTGTGTATGTGCAGAAACCCTATGACATGGTGCGGCCAACGTGGGGCAGCTTATCTGCGAGATGCTTGAGTAGTACTTGTGCTTGTCCACAAAACCCTCACGTACGCTTCCGGAGGCGTAAGTGACGGTGATACCTCCTATATTGAACGTTTTATAGGTTCTTTCAAGCTTGAAGTTATTAAAAAAGGTTACATAAATAACCCATTTTGTGCTCCCTGTTAGGTTGTCGAATACAATTGTTTAGTTATGGCTGGTGTGGCGATAGCTGCACATAGCCGAGGACCACTCCGAGAACACCTAGGTGTATACGGAGTGCCCGATGCTGGGTTCGAGTTGGTCTTTGTGGTCCAAGCCGATCCGGCTTATCACTTTGAAGTGTTTTACACTTGGATCACTTTTGAGGCGGTGGATGCAGGTGATAAGCTGTTTCATGAATATAAACCCACCGCTATTCCTGCTGCCTATCGACCCTATACTAATCTTGAAGTGCCTCTCACGGCTTGGCAGCACCGTGTTTGGTTTAATGGCGCCCTCCCACAACCAACTACCGCAGTTCGTTTAGGCCCCTTATCAATTCAGGGGGCCACTTGGCCTGTATTGGCCGGGTATACCCCGCATCCAAATTATCTGGCATTACCGATTGCGGAACTGCGCACTATGCATACCGAACTGGTGCGAGTGCATAGAGCCTTAGTGACATACGTTACAGGTAGTCTCCATGGAGCTGCTCCTGTAGTCGCTGGCCAACCAGCTGTTGCAGCTGGAGTGACCATAAGTCCTGTCATGGTAAATTCTGTGATGGGCAAACGTCCACAAAATAAGGACGATTATCCTTACTGGCTTGCAGAAAAGTTCGATCAGATAGAAGCGGTGTTTCCACATACATCCCCAGTGGATAAACACCGCATCCTTACGATAAGTTTGCCAAAAGACTTAATCCCCGATTTGACATCATGTGAAAACTGGGGTAAGGTATTCGCAGCAGTTTATTCAAAATGTTTTGGTACTCCTTCCATGACGGTTCTACCCTCTGTAATTAAAAAAGTACAGGACGAACATGGCCCTGAAGCGGCTGTGGAATTAGGGATGAGACTAGTGGGAGTGTTTGATGTAGTAGCTGAACTGATCCTTGGAAATGTCAAGGGCGATGCAATGAACTTTCAAGTAGCGAATGCTTTGGCTTTGGTCCCAGAGTTGGACAGGCCCCGCGAATTACCGAAAATTATTGCCCGGGCTTATAAAACAATTGGAAGAAATAGCCTAGGCAACAAGCCTTTTGTAAAAATGCAAACTCAATCGCAACCACAAATTACACAAACAAAAAGTACATCTGAGAAAGATGATAGACCAGTCTTCACTAAAAAGAGTTGGAGACAGACAAAACAGGGTAAGCAACAAAAGAAGCCGGGGTCGAGAGTCGCTTCCCCAGTTTCGGTTTCTTCTGAACGTACTTATGATTTACGTGATAGGTCGAGAATTAAATCACCAGAAAGGTTTCAGAGCTCTGATACGCGTTCTCCTCGTACTTCACAGGCCCAGACGTCGTCACAGGCTGGTGGAGGAGGACGGCAAGATAGAGGAAGGGGCCGAGAGGCTCCCCAGGAGCGAGACCAACCTCGACAACAAGTCAGAGGGAAAGCAGAAGACTTTCACCTTTCTCGACCGCAATTTCAGAAGAAAAAAGTTGCCGCTGTAACAGCGAAATATGCCACAGACCGTGAGAACGAGACTCCTGAATTGGACGTGGGCAGTGACCCTCCTAGACAGCGCCGCGGAAGTTACCATAGTGCGGGAGGCGCTACGTCCTCATATGGAGGCGACAGCAACTGAAACATTCGTTACTGTAGAGACAGCTGACACCAGAGTGGCACCCCCTGACAGACTTTACAACATAGTCATCCAAATTGAAGGTGATATACCGCGTGAAATAACAGGGATTTTTGGGAAAATCTAACCTCTTCATATGACATTTTGTTAGCAGAGGTGGATTGGCCACCCCCATTCGTTCTCGCTGCACATGAAGGAGAGGAGGTAATCCTTCCAAGCTTTTCACGGCATGTCCCAAAAGACAAAGCTGAAGCACTTGCAGCTGAGTGGGCTGTGTACCTGGCTCCAGCGTTATACCGCAACCATGTGGGATGGGATGTAGAATCACCTCCCCATGCAATACCTTTGCGGTCACTACCGCAGCCACAACCCCAATATCCCATCAAACGGCAGGCAAAAGGCCCCGTCTCCGAAATTCTGACACAGTTGGAATATCAGGGAGTAATCGAACCATGCGTATCACCTATGAACAATCCCTATTCGTGGTTTCTAAACCCGATGGATCGTACCGCTTAGTTTTGGATTACCGGCATTTAAATTCTCATTGTCGGAACTTTGCGGTGCAGAATACACACAGTTCTGCGCTTGTAGACAGTCTTGTTCGTAAAAAATACAAAACGACACTTGACCTTTCAAACGGTTTCTACACGCACAACCTAGCCCCGGAGAGTGGTCAATGGACCGCATTCACATCCGGTGGTAAATTATTCCAGTTCCGGCGTTTACCCATGGGCTACAAAAATAGTCCGGGTGTATTCGCCGCCCGTGTTGTCTCTTTGCTAGACAGCATAGACCAAGATGCATGTTCGTACGTTGATGACATTTATCTGACGGACGACGAATTATTTCCGCATCTGTCCCGTGTGGACCGCATTATTCTTGAATTTGCGGAGCAGGGTTACAAATTTAACTTTGCTAAGTCACACATTGCTGAATTTACCGTTCTGTTCTTGGGCTATGAGCTCAACAACGAAGGTAAGGGCTTAGCCCCCATTTCTTGGAAAAATGTGCACATTTGTGCCCCCCAAATACTCTGAAGAAACTTCAGTCTTTGCTGGGTTTCCTAAATTTCGGGCGTACTTACATTCCCGAATATGCCCAGCGTATCAAGCCTTTGTATGCTTTGATACAACCTACTTATTCAAGGTCTTGCTGGCTGCCTGAGCATACCTTGATTCTGCAGTCTTTGCAGACAGACCTATTGGAGTCTAAATATCTTTTGACTCGTGATAACCACACAAACCTGGTGATTAGAATAATTCCGGGGCGGTGGGATTCACGTACTTAACCTTTAATGAAGGTGATACAGTGCCCATCGCATACAAGTCGCATCTGTACACTTCCGCTGAATTGCGCTTTACATCTGTCGAAAAAGTTCTAACTGCAGTGCAAATGGCGATTCTAAAAGAACGCGCACTGGCACAGGAAAGCGAATTCTGGTGGTAACACCCTGTCCTGCCCTAGAGGCAGTAACAAAGGCAAGTGTACCGAACTCAAAAGCAATGCATCCCCGTTGGATACAATGGGCTACATCCTTGACGTCATCAGACGTCACCTTTATTTTCGATTCTTCTCTTCAGACTCAGGAGTTCTTACAGTATGAATTCGTTCATCCTCCTCCTCTGTTTATATTGCCGCTTGAGGATTACAAATGTGTGATCTACACAGATGGTTCGGCGCAACCGGCCACTGGGTCCAAGCACGCTTATTCAGCTGCATGTGCTATTGTTGCGGGTTCCTTTGTAAATGGAACATTCAAATCCTCTGTAGTGCACACTCGCACACTTGGAGATAGTACCGCACAATTGGCCGAGCTGCATGCATTGCTACTTGCGCTTGAGTTCGCTTCTCAGGATGAGACCACTCTTATTGTATGTGATTCCTTCTACTGTGTACAGTCTTACAATGACAATCTGTTTTTCTGGTCGAAAAATGACTACAAGGACGCAAAAGGGAGCACAATTAAGCATAAAATGCTTTGGGTTCGAGTGGCAGAATTGCAACAATGTCTGCCCCTCACACAGGTGGTTCACACCTTAGGCCATCAGCGGGTGGGCGCACACGCTATTGGTAACGATCTGGCAGATGAAGCTGCCCGTTCGGCAGTAGTCACGTGTTCAGTAGCAGCGGTTACCAGGTCCATGTCTAAAATTGACTCTGTTATTCTAGCAGCTATTGCTGCAACAAAGGAAGGTGTTAATTACCCTACAGGTTTTCCTTCCAAGTATTCTTACAAGTTAAGTCCCGAACAGGTTCCTTATGTAACAATACCTGACGTTGGAGATCGGCTGATCCCCAACGCGGACCGCAGGAGTGCCTTGATATTAGCTGCACACGAAGGCATGGCTTCTGCTCATGCAGATGTGTCAGCTACAGTTTCCATCTTGCAGCAGCGTTATTGGTGGCGTGGATTGTATAAAGACACCCGTGCTTTTGTGCTTTCCTGCGACGTTTGTCAACAGATTAAGCCTTCCACGGTAACACGCCCTCCACAGACCCCGCTCTGCATTGCTAACAGACCCTTTGGGTGTGTTTACTTGGATCACTGCGGTCCAATCTCATCAGACACTGCCTATAAATACATCTTAGTAGCAGTGGACTCGTGCACACGGTTCCTCTGGGTCTGGCCACAACGTAGTGCTGACGCTCGAAATGTAATCAGGGATTTGCGTGTCTTTGTGGGAATTTTCGCATGCGGCACCTTCCATTCGGACCAAGGTCCGGCGTTTGCCTCTAGGGCTTACAAGGATGCAATGGCTTCGCTTGGGGTGCGGGTGAAATTTTCGTCTCCGTATAGGCCTGAGGGCAACTCTATCGTTGAACGAATGAACCGTGACTTAAAGCAATCCTTAACAGCTAGAGTTATAGGTACTGGCAGGAACTGGCTGGCCCACTTGTATACCGTTCAGCGTGCACTTAATAATCTCCCTAGAAGACCTCTGGGTGGGCGGACCCCATACGAAATGCTCTTTGGCATAAGAATGTTTGTGCCTGACCTTGAGGGTCCAGACATCGCGGCGCAATCCGCCAAGTTTGATGTAGATAATCATTCTGCTACGTTACAGGACTTACAAGAAGCCCGAGACAAACTTGCAACTACACATTTGCCTTCAGCCACAGATCCTGCGTTGCAGATTCCGGTAGCCGGCTGGCTTCCAAAGGTTGGAGAACTGGTTCGAGAGAAGGTTGAAAACAAAAAAGAATTCGGCCCCTCTTTTCGTGCACCGGTTCCAGTTCTGGGCTTGAAGGGAACACGTACAGTCGTTTTACCACCGCTTCCAGGTCGCAAGGAGATCAGATACATCTCAGTGGAAAATGTCAAGCTACAGCGCCTGGCCGATCCTGAATAGTGTCACACCAGCGGTCTCTTGTCCTGCCATTTATCGGACATATGTTCGTGGCCCATCTACACGAACGGTCGCTGATGCTGTAATTGAGATGGTTGATTTGCCTGAATCCTCTCCTTTGCCTGAAACTATAATTGATCCCCAACTCTCCACCAACATCGACGAGGACGAGTATAGCTATCCTGCATCTGAATCGGTGGCGCATCAACCAACAACGCCACTTGGCCCGACTCGTTATTCCTTTGATTCGGATTCCACCTCTTCAAAAGTCCCATCCAAGTTCAGTATTTTTGTATCCTGGTTTAGAGACAATTTTTTGATTCCACCCTGGACATACATCTGGTTGGTACTTTTCTTGATTTTTTGTTCATGTCCATTGGCTTTGTCACAGTGTTTTTTCTACTAATCAATGGTCACTATTTGCCTGAACGCTCTGCTGTAGACTATGTTTCTGGAACTTTAGCTCCTCATTCCTCGTCTCACATCATGAAGCGTGACCACACATTTGTGAACATTTCAGCTTTTCCAGTTGCTGATGGCATCGTATGGGATGCAGTGAACTATCAAATCCATGGTCCGACGGAAATTATTAATGTACCTAATGTCCTTCGTGTTTCAGTGGGTGATGTTGTAAAAAATAACATTCATTCTGATGATTGGGATGTGCATGCCGTTGAAGCATTGTTTGCCGATTTAAAATATTATGCATCTTTTAATGCTGAAGATTTATATATGAATTCTGCGAATTATGCCGATTTGTATTGTTACCAACATTGGGGTAATCATTTTCTCCATAAGCCAAGTGCCCTGCGTAGTTCTGTTAACTACACCCAATGGGAACATTGTCCAAACCCCTTGCCAGGTAGCTCACAAACTCTTCGAAATAAGTTTACCTATTTTACTGATTTTAATCGGTCAAACCCCGCATCTTATTATTTTAGACTAAATACCACGTCAACTCAGAAAATTATGTTAACACACACCAAATTGCTTTATTCGGGTTCCTTTTTAAGTGCCCTAGCAGTGGGTGGTTATGAGTACTGGGAGGATACAGTAGATTTGAAATCTATTTGGGGCTCCAAGCCATGGCAGGTACAAGGAACCGAGGCATTGCACCGTGCTTGCCTTATCCCTACCCAAATTATGTTCCTAAATGATTCTATTTATCAGACTACGTGTTGGGGCTTAGCTACCACTAAACAATTAAACACGCCCTCAATTCCATCCCTGTCGAGTTTTTCTAATGATAGCTCACGTCTTAACCTGTCCCTGGCGACCCTACAGGCTCTGTTACAGAATAATTCGTTTAATGTTTCCGAAATCGATCTGTCACCCTGGTTGGTATGGCCTATATCATCTAATGCATGTCAAATGCGTTTTCACGACTCAGGTACTAGCTACACACAGGATAGGCCTGATCCGAGATTTACTGCTTCCCGTACTGTCACTACATATTCTGTTGGTAAATTATGCAAACAATGGCTGCAACATTCGTCCCTTGATTCTGTTAAACAACATTTGTCCCTCCTTTCAGGCAATATTGATCTGTCCGACTTTGTTTTGGGACCTCGTGGTCCCTGACCTAAGAGATTCATTTATGAAACGTATAATGAACTCTGGAAGCTGTCACAAATTGAAGCTGCTTCCCGTCTTCGGAAATAGATCAAGCAAATTTGGAAAAGGTGCTTGCTGTTGTTGACAATAGTATTAATACCCTGTCTTCTCGCATTTACACTTTAGAGAATATTGTGTCCTCTGTTGTTGATATTGTACAAGATGATGTTTCTGTGTTATATCATGGTCAGAATCAATTGCGCTCAGTTATGCAGTTTGCATGGACTTTACAAACGCTCAAGTTAGGTAAAGTTCCTTGGCATTTTTGAACACCTCTGCCTTGTTTCTACCTTTTAATTTAACTGACAAACAGCAATTCATGTCCATGAAAGATGCAACTTACACTTTATTACATATCGAAAAGATGGATCCTTTGCCGTTCTCTGTTGCAGAACTCGATTCTGCTGTGTGGCTAGTTCATGGGGTTATCGCTTTACCTTTTCCTTGTTTGAATTTGACTCGTGCATGAAACATTATCCTGTGGGCCGTTACCAGCCCTTGGGCAGTGCTTTCCTGCATGAACTCTGGTCCTTGCCTTTCATGTATAAATGCCTTCGGGACGGCAAGGAAGTTTTCTCACGGGGGAGTCCTGCGACTCGACTATGGGTCATTCGCTTATTTGTAAACACATTAAATTGCATGGCTCATGTAGCGTTTCCGCTCCTAATCTTGCTTGTGTGCTGAAAGGTATTCCTGCTCCTGTTATTTCTCCTACTTTCACTCTCCTTTCCAATGGTAGTTATTTACTTTTAAATAACGAAAACTGTTGTGGCCTGCAGGCTGGCATTCCTTACATTGTAACAGTTTCGCACAGGGTTGTCTGCTGCAAAAATGTGCTTTTTCCTCCCCCTCATGGCAAGGTTGATATCTCTATTTGGCCTTCCATCCCTACCATGGAGGCAGATTTCAATAGACTAAGCAGAATAAAGGCACTATTATTGAACGAGGAAGTTATGCTCACGTCCGCCCGGGAGACATTCATTCTCCAGGTGGCGAGTACCCACAGTGAAATACAGGCCCTTTTGAACACTAATCTCCCCCAACATTTTGGGGAGTTAATTCATCGTATTTTTAACGCATCTAACACAGAGGGTTTGGTACACTTTTTTAAAGTCGTGGGGTCTGGTTTAGTGTCCTCCTTCCAAACTATTTTTGGTGTCCTCCCGGCGTTCATTCATTCTATTTTCTCTAGCGTCTTTGGCGGTTTCCCGTTGATCATCGCTTTGGCGGCTGGTGTCCTGCTATTGATTTGTTTTCTGCGTAATGGCTGCTCCCCGATGGGACCTGCTCGATCCAGAACGACTCCAGCTGCTCCGTGAGCGCCTTTTGGCTGGTTTTGGTGTCTTGCCATTGGCGACACTGAGTGTGTCATATACTCTTTCTTTTCGCTTTGCGTATTTCACTTGCGTGCAACCTGTAATGACTTGTATCCGCTGTCCTTTCACCTGGACTTTGGATTATTGCCTCTCCAATTCGTCATTGTCTGTTCCGGATTTTGTTCAGTTAATGGGTCCCTTAGAGGCCCATGAGCAGGACTGTTCCGTTGCCGGCTGTATGGCGCGTGCGGCTGCACTGGGGATTTTGGCGCAATGGGATATCTGGGCGGCTGCCCAGGATCTCCTACATCAAAGCTATTTCGATTATCACGCAAGTTGTCCCGCATTGCTTTTGGATGCTCCCTCTGCTGAGGAGCATTCCTGCTCTTTTGATCTCATGCATTGGATGGCATCTATGTTTTTTGACGATTCCAATGATGTCCTCTTGGAGGGTATGGCTTTTTTCTGCACTTACACTTTCATGGATTGACTTGTCCTCTGCCGTTTGGGCGCTCCCTGTGCTCTACTGGATGTGTTTTTTTTGTTGTTTTTTTTTGGCCCTCTGTCCTGGCCGCCGGACTGTCCAGGGGAGGGTGTCTTGTGGTTTGTTGCCTGCCTTGTTATGTTGGCCTAGGCCTAGCTGCCATGCTGCTTTTCTTTGCGCACGTTACATTGAGCCAGGGATCCCTCGCCCTTTGCTCTTGCTAAGTTCTTTTGCGCTGTCTGCATTTTCTGTCTTTCACCTTTTCTCTTGTTCGATTTGGGCTCAGACTGCACAACATGTACAAGGTCGCATAACAATGTATTTCGGTTCTTCCTGATATGGCCAGTCTCGCGCACCCAGACATAACATTAGGCGCAAATGCCATGAAACTTGGTGTGCCTTTAATACTGCAGTTTTTACTGGCGCTTAACACACTTGGAGGAATCCTTTCCAGGGAGAAGAGCTGTGATTGTCTGCTGATGTAGTTCTGCATCTAGAGACCGAGGTATGAGGGTTCGCTAGTCAAAGCCCAGAGGTCTTCTATTTTTATAATAAACTATCTTACTGCACGGGGAGGGTGGTAATGTTATTTAGACATTTATCCACTGAGTTATGAAATGCTTTCCCGTTTGTATTCTATGGAATTGTAACCATGCTGCTTATATTATTCATATGCATTATGCTATTAGTGCTGACATGTGTACTGTACCTTAGAGCACGTAAGTTGAAATAAATATTTTAATCTACCCTGTGTCTCTTCATACGCGCATTGTGGACAAGTACGAGTGAGAGACGAAAGAGTGTTCTTGCTTCTGCGAGTCCTGAGATAAAGATACCGTGTTCTGGGTTGTCCAATCATTTGTGCTTTGGTACTAATGGGATGCTAAGCTAGTTGGGTTGGGGTTTTGGGTGCTACGGTATATGGTAGGCAAACTACTGTATTCCGGGGTCCTATTATCCTGTGCATAGCTCTGTGTATGTGCAGAAACCCTATGACAAACTCCACAAGGTGATTGCCTCAGGGAAGGTGCTGGACAGTGGTGGGGGGCAAAATTACTATTCTAACTCCACCAGGTGATTGCCTCAGGGAAGGTGCTGGACAGTGGAGGGGGGCTAAATTACTATTCTAACTCCGCCAAGTGAATGCCTGAGGGAAATTGCTGGACAGTGGTGTGGGGTAAATTACTATTCTAACTCCGCCAAGTGAATGCCTGAGCGAAATTGCTGGACAGTGGTGGGGGCAAAATTACTATTCCAACTCTGCCAAGTGAATGCCTCAGGGAAGGTGCTGGACAGTGGTGGGGGCAGAATTACTATTCGAACTCCACCAAGTGATTACTTCAGGGAAGTTGCTGGACAGTGGTGGGGGGCAAAATTGCTTTTCTAATTCCGACAATTGATTGCCTCAGGGAAGGTGCTGGAAAGTGGTGGGGGGGGGCAAAATTACTATTCTAGCTCTGCCAAGTGATTGCCTCAGGGAAGGTGCTGGACAGTGGTGGGGGGCAAAATTGCTATTCTAACTCTGCCAAGTGATTGCCTCAGGGAAGGTGCTGGGCAGTGGTGGGGGGCAAAATTACTATTCTAACTCTGCCAACTGAATGACTCAGGGAAGGTGCTGGACAGTGGTGGGGGCAGAATTACTATTCGAACTCCACTAAGTGATTACTTCAAGGAATTTGCTGGTCAGTGGTGGGGGGCAAAATTGTTATTCTAACCCCGCCAATTGATTGCCTCAGGGAAGGTGCTGGAAAGTGGTGGGCTGGCAAAATTACTATTCTACCTCTGCCAAGTGATTGCCTCAGGGAAGGTGCTGGACAGTGGTGGGGGGAAAAATTACTATTCTAACTCCACAAGGTGATTGCCTCAGGGAAGGTGCTGGACAGTGGTGGGGGGCAAAATTACTATTCTAACTCCACCAGGTGATTGCCTCAGGGAAGGTGCTGGACAGTGGAGGGGTGCTAAATTACTATTCTAACTCCGCCAAGTGAATGCCTGAGGGAAATTGATGGACAGTGGTGTGGGGTAAATGACTATTCTAACTCCGCCAAGTGAATGCCTGAGGGAAATTGCTGGACAGTGGTGGGGGGCAAAATTACTATTCCAACTCTGCCAAGTGAATGCCTCAGGGAAGGTGCTGGACAGTGGTGGGGGCAGAATTACTATTCGAACTCCACCAAGTGATTACTTCAGGGAAGTTGCTGGACAGTGGTGGGGGCAAAATTGCTTTTCTAATTCCGACAATTGATTGCCTCAGGGAAGGTGCTGGAAAGTGGTGGGGGGCAAAATTACTATTCTAGCTCTGCCAAGTGATTGCCTCAGGGAAGGTGCTGGACAGTGGTGGGGGGCAAAATTACTATTCTACCTCCGCCAGGTGATTACCTCAGGGAAGGTGCTGGACAGTGGAGGGGGGCTAAATTACTATTCTAACTCCACCAAGTGAATGCCTCAGGGAAGGTGCTGGACAGTGGTGGGGGACAAAATTGCTATTCTAGCTCCACCTAGTTTTTGCCCCTAGAAAGGTGCTGAACAGTGGTGGGGGGCAAAATTACTAATCTAACATGAAAACGTGCTTGACTCTTGGAAAGAGTTGAAAAGTGATGATGTACAAAATACAAGATAATCGACATTCGCTTCTTCTAACAATACATTCATTATAGAATTGAACATTTAATCAAATACGTTTTTTATCACAGATTTATTTATTCTGCAAAAACAAACAACCAAGAATAACCAGCAGCTGAACTTCCACCAAATCTCTCCAGCAGTAACTAAAAAATCAAAAGGCCTTCCACAGGTAAATTATTCGTAAGCCCTCGCGAAACAGCCAAAACCAACTAGCCCAATTCGCATCAGTTTAAAAAAAAAAGAGCAAAACAGAAATCACTGTAAAACTCAAATAACAAATTGCAAAAGCAGACTAACCAGAGATAATTTACAAAAAAGTCAACAAATCTCATCTTTATCTTTCAGACAAACAAAACAACAACCAGAACTGTGGAAACCATAATCAACCTAACCACCAGCAAAAAGTCCAAAACCATCAAAAGGACGAGCAAATAAACAATAAAAACCTTGAAAAGGTGAGTAATTTAAAAAAAAAAAGACAATAAAAGCCTAATATACTTTTTGCAGGAATGAACAACAAAAGTAAAGCAAGAAATCGTAGCATGCATAATAAAAGGCAAACAATCTAATAAACAGCATGTCATTTCAAAATACAATTGGCAATCAATAAACAATGAACCTACATTTTTTATTTCACAGGATGTAATCAATCAAAAATTTCAACATTCTAACATTTTGCTTTTTTCCAGTAAAAAATCAAAATGGCAATTGGAAGACAAGCAACATACCTGAAATCCAATCGAGGCAATAGGTTATTAAAGTACAGTGGCTAAGTTTATTGCAAGGAGAGATTAACTGAGCCCAGGTGTCATTGGAGGTGTGTGCAGTATTACTCATCCCAGTGCACAGGCAGAGCTGTTACTCTTGGTGACACTGTTGAAAGGACCACAGAGCATAACCACTCTGCCTCTGCAATGGAGATTGAGGTTAGAGAAACATAAATCAAATAAAAAACCTTGCATCCACCTCCAATGAACCCTGCGGCTCAGTTTTGAGGGAGGTATCCCAAAACATTCCTATGCATGTAGCAAGTTGTATACCCACAATCCCAAACTTACGCAGAATTATACAGTGTAAAAAACAGGCAAGTAACCCCCTACGTGTAACACCCCAAATATACTCTGATATAAACATTCCTCCTGAACTAACTGTCACTGTTATTAATGAAACCTTTATTTTACATGATAACAAAAACCCTCAGAAAAGAATACTAATATTTAGCACAACCCGTAACCTCGTGAAATTGGAGACTAATGATATTTGGATGATGGATTGCACTTTGAAATCTACATCCCATCCATTCACCCAAATATACACTATTCACACCTACATTAATAACACAGTAGTACCTTTAGTGTACAGTTTACTCCCTGATAAGCAAACCTCAACATACACTGAATTTTTATCAATGGTAAAAGCTAAAACCTTGAACAAAAGTCCTAGAAAAGTGTTAATTGACTTTGAATTACCCATGATTAACACCATGACCAAAATGTATCCAGAAACCCAAAATCAAGGATGTTTTTTTTCACTTTTCACCGGCATTTTGGCGAAAAATTCAAAAAATATCCTTAGTTGAGGATTACATATCAGACAGTAAACTGCACTTTGAGTTAAAAAAAATAACAGCCCTTTGCTTTGTTCCTCCTGACTGTGTAGATGAATACTACACATCTATTACTGAATCTAATTATTTTTCAACAAACCATGAAAAATTGGCACCCTTACTAAATTATTTTGAGGACACATGGTTTGGCCATCTAAGCAGGTCAGGTCGCAGGAGGAAACCACGATTTCATGTGGAGTGGTGGAACTGCTACACGACCTTCTTAGAGGGAGGAGCAAAATCAAACAATGCCATAGAGGGTGGCATAACTCCTTCAACAAATCTATTGGAAAACCTCACCCAAACTTGTATCATTTTTTGGAAATTTTGAAGAAGGAGCAAAGTTTCCAAGAAATGAGAATAGTGCAATGATTGACTGGTAGTCTGAACCCACGAATTTCTAAAAGAACAAAAGAAATGTCCGAGTGACTATTGGGTCAAATTTAACAATTATCGTAGATAGTGGCTTCAGACTACCTAGACAATATTGCACACATCCTACATTTCTAATCTACACTAACCCCTATTCAACCTTACTTGCCTGTTTTGAAAAATCATTTTTACAAATTCAATTGGCTTTTTTCAAAATTACATTATAAATTTAAAATAAAAGATAGGTTTCCTATCTTAAGTTGTTTTCTTTCTTCAGCTCTTGGACTTAGGTAAAATCCCACATTTCACCAAGAGTCTTGTGCAGTTTGTAAATCCAGAGAAAGTAATCCAAACACCATGTCGAAATCCATAACCCGAGTCAAACTTTTGAAAATAGACCACAGTTTGGCATAGCCATATTGTTCAGCAAAATTAGTGGTGCAAACAATCCTGTGTCCACCTAAAAAAAACGCATCCCCCCAAAAAATCCTGAAAAAAATAAAGGGGCTGATTACGATGGCGGTCGTAGGCACCTCTGCGGTGCTGGCGGAAAAAATCCATTTAGTTACTCCTTAAGCGGTCATCGCGACCGCCATATTACAATGGGCAAAGATAGCCCTTATTCCGGCCGTCACGGTGTTTCCGGATCCGCCAGAAATTGCGTTCTGCAATGGTGCCGGAGGGAGCCAATAGAGAAAGCCCGCCGTGCTAAATGACGTCCGGACCACCAAACAGATCACGATGCGTCAAACATCCCATCAGTACGCAGCGGTAAAACAAGCTCATCTGAGATGGTGGAAGCACAACTGCGAAGAGAGAAACTCGAGTCTGAGATACCTCTACATTATCCTGCCCGTCATGGATCCTGCTCTACAAGCCCTGCCGCTGCTGTACCTGATCCACTACCAGCAGATTAGATGCTGTCGCGGTCAACACCAGAGGTAAGTTAAAAACATCTCCCCGCATGCAACCCCTGTACAACAACAACACACAACAGTTGCGCTGAAATATGTGTCCTGTCTACATCGGACACCCTGGTGAACACAGGAACACATATCATAGTCAAAGAACCCATGTCTTGCACGTAGGTACATTGACACCTTAGCATCGGGGGCGCCCATCTCCATAGAAAGGATGGCATCTAGCCCGGTCATGTCGGTAACGTCAGAGCAGCGGTGGAGCGGCAGAAAAACATGCCCACAATGTTGTGGGAGTCCAGCACATTGTCCCAGGCTAGTAAGATCCTCATAACAACCTCCACCCCACAAAAATTCAAAAAGAGCCTCCAGTCAGCACAACATGTCTGCTGCAAGGAGTCATGTGCAGGCACACTGTCTATAGTGACATCTCAGTAGGATCATCATCAATTGGATAGAAGGGTCAGTCCACATACAATGTGGAACAGAGGAGGGCAAAGCAAACATGGTGTGTATGTGTATCTCACCGTAGTCCAACAAGGTGTTGGGTGAGTCAGAGAGCCAAGGTAGATGACATATGAAGATAGCCACTACTGCCACATAATCACAGTTCAGCACACACCCCAAGCAGATATTGGTAGGCTCATCACATACAATGGCATACCATACCACATAATGACAGCCCATATCATGTAACACTGTACAAAATTTCTAACTCAAACAGCAAACTCAAAGTAAGCACCAGTGTGCATTTGACTCACTTGTGTACTGCTGCACTAAATGACCCCATGTGTGTATGTCCTGTACATCAACAACACTGAGTACACTGCCACTTCACAGAACACCTCCACACCATAACTCCACCTCAACAAAGGTAGCACCAACTATAAAGTATTGAATGAATGCCAAAGTGTCAGGAAGAGTCCATCCTGATAGCAGTAAACCCTGACCTGAGACTCATTACAACCATCCTCTTTCTCACACCTACCTTCCACTCATGTGAATAAATATGAGTAATTGAAGAAATGAAGAGTCACTGCGCAGATTAACAAACTTGGAACTGGTCAGTCTGCATGCTAAGTCCTTGATACAGCTCACACACTTTTACTCTGCCTCATAACAAGTAAACTATTCAAAAGTGGAGGGTACAGTGCAGGAAATGCATAGAGAAATGACTGGTACCATATGTACATGGAATTCAAGAGGTACCACATATGACACTACACTTAGGACATCAAATAATACATGTGTGGCACAGAGGTTACAATTGTATGAAAGTAACATCTGTGCAGTATCCCTGTAATTCAGCAATGCAATAATGCATTGGACCAGAATGAGATGTCCTGTCATAAGACATACAGTGACCTGCCCCTCATCGGTATTAACTAATATGACATGTGTATGCCACCAGCACAACACTCATGACTCACGGTGACATTCCATGACTGTCAAACTTAACTATAACTTTCACACATACCCCTCACCTACCCATCTTCCCCCTTCACTGCTCTACACCTGGGACAATCTCTGATAAAGGTGATAATAAGCTCCTATGAGTCTCCTGCTACCCAATGCTACACCCTAGTGTGTATCAAAAATGTCTGGGGTCCACTCAAGGATGTCTGATTGAATGCTGAACTCAACCCAATTGCTAAATACATGTATCATAAATCACACCAAAAGAAGTCCAACAAGCATGGCCATGTGCAGCAAAAGAGTGGATAGGCAATGTGATCCCAGACCACCCTGCAATAGATAACATTTCTCTTCTGGCCAACTGCACAGACAGCATAATCAAAACTAATCCAAATAAACATAAACAAATGACAAATATAACCCCAAAGTGTGTGCATCCAGACAATTCTGACAAGACAGCCATAGACACTCCACCGGTTACAAAGTGAGCATGATGTCAGTATGTTGCACAAGCATTCACACGCACAATCCTGACAAGTGACTGTACAAATATAGGAGGCCATAGCACAATTGTGCACACAAAACAAGTGAATAAACAATACTCCACATTGCCGTATGCGACATGCACACAAGAAATGCACAGTACAAATTCAACACTCCTCTAAATGCATTGAAATACACACACTCATCACACACAATGTCATTCAAAAACAACATTACACACACATAGACCTGTCAGTAGAAAGACCCTACACAGGCCTAAGACTGCATCCCTCAAAAACAAATTAATAACATATGCACATCCAAACACATCACATAGCAATCTCAGCTGGACATCAGGGGGACTCACACCTGGCAAGGACAATGCAACATCCACGGACAGCAGTGCATGCACAGTAAGCAGGGTGTGAACACCACTAAAACAAGTATCAGACATATCTGATTTCACCACCATCAACTTTAACATCACAAATCATCACAGCACACAGATCACTTCACACTCAGGATGGCTAGCAGTACCTCAGCAAAAAGATACACACTTCTGCTATCACCTACTGCTACACAACTCAGGCAAACACATATGCATGGAACCAGATTAGAGGACTGTGCTGGAAACTCATCTGTACTGTACATGAGGAATCATGACTGAAATCAAGTAGACTCAAATAGCACATAACAAATTGCTACACAGTGCTGAGAGGCACAATGTTTCTGGACACAGATCATCCTCCCACAGTATAGTGTCACACTATGGAGTGGTGAGGAGGGTCAAACATTGTCATGGCATGGACTGGAACATATTTGACTGAAGTGGTGTATACAGTAGTATTGTACGGGTGAGGAGTGTACAGAGCAAAAACACATAGAGGAGTAACTCACAATGTGTAGGCCTCAAATGGTCTTCTTGGGGCTGCTATGACTTTGAATACCACATAGTGGAGTAAGTAAAGTGTAAAGTGACATAAATGTATGTGAAAAGTCACATATAATGTTTGTTTGCCAGTGCCAGTCAGCACAGTGAGAACAAAGGTAAGCAAGAGCCATGGCTAATCCCAAAACTCACAACACAGACATTGCAGTGACACACTCTGCATACTCACAAATGATGTGGACAATGTAGGAAGGTGGAATCTGACTGCATGGTTACCCCCACTTTTTTCCTGGTGTTTTGCTGGTTTTTTGACTAGTCTGACTGGGATCCTGCTAATCAGGACCCCAGTATATCTGCTTACTCCCTAAATTGGTTGTGCATGTACTTTAGGTACACTCCAGATTGGATTCTGGGGTACCCTTATAAGTCCCTAGTATATGGTACACTATGTACCAAGGGCACAGGTACCCCAGAGGCCTCTTAGGGGTTGCAGCATGTATTATGCCACCCCTGAGAGACCATGCAAAATGACACCACAGGTCTGCTACAGCAGCCTGTATAAGGTGGTGCATGCACCCCTTACTTAGATATAGGTTCACTATATTCTAAATCACTGCACATATAAACCTATCAGTCACCCCTAAGGCAGGCCTTATCAATCCTGAAGGCAGGGTGCTGGGTTTTATGTGAGAGGGTGCCCCTGCATGAGCAGAGCCCCTCTGCAGCCTTCGGAATCCATTCTCCGGGGTTGTCTGTGATGCAGCCAACCATATATACTTAAGTGCATTATAACCTCGGGGTAAATGCTAACTTTAAAACGGCTGCTTAGAAATATGTCGTGTTTGGTGTCAAACACCTTGGAATCATACCTCCACACCAGTAACTGGTGTGGGAGGTATGATTCCTCCCTTGTAGTACCACTACTATGGGGCACCGGTCTACCCGGTACCAGCTTTCTCGACCTGGGCATCACAAAATGGATGCTGCCAGCCACAGACACGAGTCTGCCCTCCTGCTGCTGGACTAAACTCCGGCAGTGGAAGGTTGAACAATAGGTTTCCTGTCACAGGGAGGTGTGACCACCTCCCAGACAGGCTTTAGTGTATTGGGGCTGGGTGGGTGCACTCTGAGAGTGCTTTCATGTCTGCACTGGGGGCACATTTGGTGTCCCTGTACATAGTCCAGCTCAAACCGGTTGCCGGAGCCATTTGCTCCTGCTCTGGCATGAAACTGGACAAAGGACATGGGTGTAGCCACCCCTCTGTCCTGACCCTCCCATAGGTGGGTCCCCAGAGTTTGTCCCACCCCTTCCTTGGGTATAAAGTAGGAACCCCTGACTACAGGACTTTAGATTTTACCTGGACTAAACTCTGCTACAGAAGCCAAGTACTTCGACGATCTGCACAATGCTGGATGACTGAAGAAATCTCCCTTGGAGTAAAGGAGTTACTCCCCTGCAAGGCAGGCACCTAAACGCATCTGACCGGTTTGCATCTCCCGAGCTCCTGAGGACTCCGAAGATTTCTGCAACACAGGAGGTGGGTCCCCAAGGTCTCTGAGATTGATCTGCGCTCTCAGCAATTCTGAGGCCCGTATCCCTCGTGGGGACCGTGCAACCTGTACCCCTGTGCACTGTGTACATTTGCAGCAGCATATGTTTTTCGGCAATCTCTGAGGCTGTGCTTTGGGCTACTTGTAGTCCTGACCCCAAGCAGTAATTCCACTGAAGATTTCCGGCTTACACTCCACGAGTGTTCCATGGGCTGGTATTTAGTGATTCAGCTTGAGGTCCCTTTGCGACCCCTGGTCCATTGGCCTGTGGGTCCCTGTGAAGGTAACGTTGACTTTCCATGGGCTTCTCTGGTTGCTCCAGACGGGCCCTGACTCTCCATAGCTTGGAGAGTCCCCAGGACCTTGCTGGTCCTCACCGAAGCATCTTTCCTCTGCCCGCATGGGTTGCAGTTGCCAAGGCTTGTTGGTGTTAAATCCGGACACTGACCCCCTAGCACTCGACATCCTTCATGGGACAGCTCACCTCCGGACTTTGGTCATCGTCGACATCTCCTGGTCCCCGTGGCTGCAGAGTCAAGCTTCACCTCTTCTCACCTGAAGCACACGACATCGGTGGGCATTCGTCTATCGTGCCCCTGGTCACCGTGAAGTGACCCAGACTCTGTCCCCTCTGCTTTCAGGTTCTTCTCATCTCTATTCCAGGCTTGGATCACACCGGACACTTTTCATCTTCCCGGCAGCAGTACCTTTTCGCATCACGCCATTGAAAACGACGAAGGTTTCCGACATCACTTGACCCCTATGCACCCGGCTCTTCTGGGAAAGGTAACACGGGTACCTTGGTACTCTCAAGGGTGCTGGCCTTAGAACCTTCTATGTTTAGCTGGGTTTGCTTAAAGTCCTCTCCGAAGTGTCCTTAATCTTTAAATTTCCAACTGTGACTTTCCCATAGAGTTGTACGGAGCTCGCGCCTGTGTTCACACACTGCACCCGTCCTCCGGGGGTCCCCTGTGTCACTACCTTGGGTGGTTCCTTGGGGTCCCAGTGATTCTACGTGCTCTAGGCACTGTGTCTAGTCAAGTCGTGGTTGTTATACCACTTTCTTAGTATATGGTTTGGTCTCCCCCTGGAGCCCACTGTGTATTGTGCTATTTACTGTTGTTCTAGTGATTTAATATTGCGTGCTTTGTTCTCTAATCTCATAAAGAGGTTAGTAGAGAGTGTTTAGTAATAAATACATATATTTTATATATTCCTTGTGTGGTTCTCCTTTCATTTGGTCATTCAGGAGGTTATGATCTGGTAAAACAGGCTGCTTTACATTCCTTCGAGACTTAGCCTGAAGGCTGCTCTCCATAGCTACCACTAGGATAGCTTTCAATAAAGGTTGTCTTTAACCTAATCATCAATAAGGGTCGTTTGGACTGGTGCAAGGTGCCCACTTTAATTAGTGGACAGCATATACCAGGCCAAGTTCTCACATTAGTGTGCAGCGGTTGGGATTCAAGCTTGCTATTGTTTTACCAGATAATCTCATTGAGTGACTAACTGAAAACCACTAAAGGTACTTAGGTACATATAAATCAAGACTAGAATAAAGTAAGTTCTACTGAACTTAGAGTTGGGTAAGTCAAGGGTCTAGCACACCCTTTCTCCAACTCAAGAGAGTTTAGTAGCTCCCACTAGGTTAGGTAGGTGCATACACCACAGAACACTAGTGTGTCTTCCAGGCCAGAAGCCAGTGGGCCTCTGCCAACTAACTATGACCATATCTCATTTCAGGAATTGAGAACCATGTGTACATCTAGGAAACTGAAGACAGGGAAAAACCCAAACACTCAATGCCTCCTAGAGGCTTTGCTTTTAGATGACCTCAGAAAGACCCCAGGGTCTGATGAGGCAGGCAAGTTGGGTGGGACAGTAGAAGAGGAAAGGCCAGGAAGTGAAAACGTCTATGACCTGGTCTCTGATGCTGGCCAGGAGGATCAAAATGATTCTAACCTGGACAATCCAATTCTTCCTGAAGGTGAGAGAGAAGGCCTCAGTGGCCCTCTCTTTACCCCACCTGGAAGGGTTAACAGTTTACCAAGAAGATCAAGATCTCCTTCTCAGGAATCTAATCATTCTGGTACTTCTGTAGGGAGCTCTGTTTCTCATAGGACCTCTGCTTCTCATAAAAGGGAGTCCTCTTATGAGAAGAAGTGCCAACTGCTTGAGTTTGAGAGAGCTAAGCTCAGAATCAAGAGAGAGCAATTGGCCTTAAATATGGAATCCCTGGAGCCTCAGAGCTTCTAAAAAGTTGGGGCTAGAGCCCCATGGTGGCAGCAACAGTGTCCCTAGAGGTAGAGAACATACTCATGACCATAGGAACCTGAACAAGATTGTCTCTCCCTACCAGAGAGGGGATGACATCCACAAAAGGATAACTGCACTGGAGAGGGCCTGTAAAGCACAGAGGGTCCCTCAGGAGCAGTGGGCAGCAATCCTGTGGCTCTCCTTTGCAGACAAAGGTAGGGACAAGCTCCTCACTGTTAGAGAAGAGGATGCTGATAATTACACAGTCCTGAAGAGTGCTCTCATTGATGGGTTTGGCTTAACCACTGAACAATACAGGATTAAGTTCAGAGACACCCAGAAGGCACAGACTCAGGACTGGGTTGATTTTGTAGATTGTGCTACTAAGGCTCTGGAAGGTTGGATACATGGCAGCAAGGTGCATGACTTTTTAGGATTGTACAATTTGATTATGAGGGAGCAGATCCTTAATAATTATCAAAAACAACTTTTACACCAGTACCTGGTGGACTCTGATCTGACCTCTCCCCAAGAATTGGGCAAGAAGGCAGATAAGTGGGTCAGAACCAGGGTGAAGCCAAAGAATCAGGGTGGTGACCAGAAGAAAGATTCTTCCAAGAACCAAGAGAAAGGTGGGGATAAATCAAAAGATAAATCCACTACAGGACCCCTAAAGTCCTCTTCTGGGGATGGGTCCCAAACTCCTTCCTCCCTGAAAAGAAACCTTCTTGCCATATCTGTAAGAAGCCTGGCCACTGGAAAAATGACCCCATTTGCCCTAAGGCTAGCAATAAGGAAAATGTTCCTCCCAGCAATACTACCACCCCTCCTGGTACTACAAGTAGTAATCCCCCAGGTGGTAGTAGTGCACACAAAAAGTTAGGTGGGTTCTCATGGGGAACTGAGGTGGACCATGGTTTAGAAAGGTCCCCCTCACAGGCCTCCTCAGTCTGTGATGGTGGCATGGGATTTGCCACTTTTACTATCAGTCCTAATTCTTTGGGCAAGTACAGACAGGAGCCACTAATAAATGGTCAGAAAGCTGTGGCATTCAGGGACACAGGGGCTAGTGTCACCATGGTGACAGGGAATCTAGTCCCCCCTCAACAGCTTTTACCTGAGTTTAAGTACCAGGTGACCAACATTGATGGTATCAGGACAGATCATCCCATGGCTATAGTCAATCTCAGCTGGGGAGGGGTCACTGGCCCAAAGAGAGTGGCAGTGTCCCCAAACTTGCCTGTAGATTGCCTGTTGGGTAATGATCTAGAAATTTCAGCATGGGCTGAAGTTGAATACCAGGCCCATTTAAGAATGTTAGGCCTCCCTGAGAGAGTTGGTGGTACCCATAGGGCCTCAACCCAACCCCAGGGAAATTTTGGAGTGGTGGAGCCTGAAAGAATGGCCTACTCTACTCCACCAGAGAGCAGAAGGGTTGAAGAAAAGTCTTCTACCCCCCAGACTATAGGTAAGGGCAGCTTCCTCAGGGAACTGATCCTACCCCTAGTGAAGGAACTGCCCCAGAGGTGGTCAGGCCTGGCCTGGCAACACCCCTGATGGCAGGGGACCCTTCCAAGGTGGTACCCAGTATGGAGCAGGTATCCTGCCCCTCTCTACCCTACCTCCATCAGCCTAGGGCTGCAGAGGTCAAGGAGGTCAGTGGACCCCTTAGGGCCCACTGTCCAGAGGAACCCCCTCATCAACAGATAGGGGCACCCAGGCTAGTAGCCCTTGCCAAGTGAAAATTCCTCAACACACTGAGGGATCCCTCTTACCATTGGGTAGGGACCTCCCCCAGATGGACTCTATTGGGCAAGGGCAAAACTGGGACCAAATGGGTCCAAACCTACCCTCTCCCTCTAGTGTTCCAACCAAAGGGACCCAACCCCCAGCTGTAGGCAGCCAGAGGTTGACCCTTAGGGCCAGATACAACTCAGTCATGGAAAGAAAGGCCTCCATGGTGACCAGTGCTCTGAGGAAGATGAGACCAACTTTATTAGGGCCTCACTTCTCTACTCAGACACCCCACCAGCCTTTTTCTTTGCCAAAACACACTACAGATAGTAATCCCAACTTTTGGAGAAAATCCAATACCCTTAAGGGTAGGGACTCCTTAGTGGACCATAAGACAGGGGATATCCATGCTAGTGCAGGATCTTCCTTATATGGCCACCCAGTAAATAAAGTCTCAACTGGGCAAGGTTAGCCTTATCTCCTTTCATTTGGGGGGGTTATATAGGAAGGTGGAATCTGACTGCATGGTTACCCCCACTTTTTTCCTGGTGTTTTTCTGTTTTTTGACTAGTCTGACTGGGATCCTGCTAATCAGGACCCCAGTTTATCTGCTTACTCCCTAAATTGGTTGTGCATGTACTTTAGGTACACTCCAGATTGGATTCTGGGGTACCCTTATAAGTCCCTAGTACATGGTACACTATGTACCAAGAGCATAGGTACCCCAGAGGCCTCCCAGGGGCTGCAGCATGTATTATGCCACCCCTGAGAGACCATGCAAAATGACACCACAGGTCTGCTACAGCAGCCTGTGTAAGGTGGTGCATGCACCCCTTACTTAGATATAGGTTCACTATATCTATTCTAAATCACTGCACATATAAACCTATCAGTCACCCCTAAGGCAGGCCTTATCAATCCTGAAGGCAGGGTGCTGGGTTTTATGTGAGAGGGTGCCCCTGCATGAGCAGAGCCCCTCTGCAGCCTTCAGAATCCATTCTCCGGGGTTGTCTGTGATGCAGCCAACCATATATACTTAAGTGCATTATATCCTCGCGGTAAATGCTAACTTTAAAACAGCTGCTTAGAAATATGTCGTGTT
This sequence comes from Calotriton arnoldi, assembly GCA_963921515.1. Taxonomy (NCBI): domain Eukaryota; kingdom Metazoa; phylum Chordata; class Amphibia; order Caudata; family Salamandridae; genus Calotriton; species Calotriton arnoldi. Next base: position 118,759 of record CAWUFW010009980.1, on the reverse strand, counting down.
TGGTGTCAAACACCTTGGAATCATACCTCCACACCAGTAACTGGTGTGGGAGGTATGAATCCTCCCTTGTAGTACCAATACTATGGGGCACTGGTCTACCCGGTACCAGCTTTCTCGACCTGGGCATCACAAAGTGGATGCTGCCAGCCACAGACACGAGTCTGCCCTCCTGCTGCTGGACGAAACTCCGGCAGGGGAAGGTTGGACAATAGGTTTCCTGTCACAGGGAGGTGTGACCACCTCCTAGACAGGCTTTAGTGTATTGGGGCTGGGTGGGTGCACTCTGAGAGTGCTTTCATGTCTGCACTGGGGGCACATTTGGTGTCCCTGTGCATAGTCCAGCTCAAACCGGTTGCAGGAGCCATTTGCTCCTGCTCTGGCGCGAAACTGGACAAAGGACATGGGTGTAGCCACCCCTCTGTCCTGACCCTCCCATAGGTGGGTCCCCAGAGTTTGTCCCACCCCTTCCTTGGGTATAAAGTAGGAACCCCTGACTACAGGACTTTAGATTTTACCTGTACTAAACTCTGCTCCAGAAACCAAGTACTTCGATGATCTACACAATGCTGGACGACTGAAGAAATCTCCCTTGGAGTAAAGGAGTTACTCCCCTGCAAGGCAGGCACCTAAACGCATCTGACCGGTTTGCATCTCCCAAGCTCCTGAAGACTCCGAAGATTTCTGCAACACAGGAGGTGGGTTCCCGAGGTCTCTGAGGTTGATCTGCACTCTCAGCAATTCTGAGGCCCGTATCCCTCGTGGGGACCTTGCAACCCGTACCCCTGTGCACCATGTACATTTGCAGCAGCATATGCTTTTCGGCAATCCCTGAGGCTGTGCTTTGGGCTACTTGTAGTCCTGACCCGGAGCAGTAATTCCACCAAAGATTTCTGGCCTACACTCTACGAGTGTTCCGTGGGCTGGTATTTAGTGATTCAGCTTGAGGTCTCTTTGCGATCCATGGTCCGTTGGCCTGTGGGTCCCTGTGAAGGTAACGTTGACTTTCCGTGGGCTTTCCTGGTTGCTCCAGATGTGCCCTGACTCTCCATAGCTTGGAGAGTCACCAGGACCTTGCTGGTCCTCACCGAAGCATCTTTCCTCTGCCCGCGTGGGTTGAAGTTGCCAAGGTTTGTTGGTGTTCAATCTGGACACTGACCCCCCAGCACTCGACATCCTTTGTGGGACAGCTCACCTCCGGACTTTGGTCATCGTCGACATCTCCTGGTCCCCGTGGCTGTAGAGTCAAGCTTCACCTCTTCTCACCTGAAGCACCCGACATCGGTGGGCATTCGTCTATCGTGCCCCTGGTCACTGTGAAGTGACCCAGACTCTGTCCCCTCTGCTTTTAGGTTCTTCTCATCTCTATTCCAGGCTTGGATCACACCGGACACTTTTCATCTTCCCGGCAGCAGTACTTTTTCGCATCACGCCATTGAAAACGATGAAGGTTTCCGACATCACTTGACCCCTATGCACCCGGCTCCTCTGGGATAGGAAACACGGGTACCTCGGTACTCTCAAGGGTGCTGGCCTTAGAACCTTCTATGTTTAGCTGGGTTTGCTTAAAGTCCTCTCCGAAGTGTCCTTAATCTTTAAATTTCCAACTGCGACTTTCCCATAGAGTTGTACGGAGCTCGCGCCTGTGTTCACACACTGCACCCGTCCTCCGGGGGTCCCCTTTGTCACTACCTTGGGTGGTTCCTTGGGGTCCCAGCGATTCTACGTGCTCTAGGCACTGTGTCTAGTCAAGTCGTGGTTGTTATACCACTTTCTTAGTATATGGTTTGGTCTCCCCCTGGAGCCCACTGTGTATTGTGCTATTTACTGTCGTTCTAGTGATTTAATATTGTGTGCTTTGTTCTCTAATCTCATAAAGAGGTTAGTAGAGAGTGTTTAGTAATAAATACATATATTTTATATATTCCTTGTGTGGTTCTCCTTTCATTTGGTCATTCAGGAGGTTATGATCTGGTAAAACAGGCTGCTTTACATTCCTTCGAGACTTAGCCTGAAGGCTGCTCTCCATAGCTACCGCTAGGATAGCTTTCAATAAAGGTTGTCTTTAACCTAATCATGAATAAGGGTCGTTTGGACTGGTGCAAGGTGCCCACTTTAATTAGTGGACAGCATATACCAGCATATACCAGGCCAACTTCTCACAGACAACAGGTATGTGTACCCTAGGACTGCAAGGTCACACCGACACACTGCACATTGTGTCCAAAACATCCAGCAGGTGCCTGATCATGTAAACAAACAGGCACTCATCAACTGGATCATACATGTGTGAAAGGGTCATGCTCAACGGCACATACACATCAATACTTCAGCTAATGACAGGACAATCACACTGTATGAGTACTCAAGTGCACACATTCTAATGTACCCATGTGACTATGAAGCCATACCTACCCAAGATGATTACACATATACACTGGTGTGTACACATCAACATAGAACACATAGATCTGATGGACCCTGTCCACCCCTCAAGTCATCATGTAAATATAAATAGCTTCAGTTGATGCAGAGCATCCAAATATGACTTGTTTACAAAAGTAGAGCCCCGACAAAAGAATGAAGAGGACAAGAGTAGACGATCACAGACAAGCATCATGGCCCCATTAGCCCTCTGAGTAAATACGCACATTAGTTGCCGTAACCTCTGGGAACCTCTGCAAAAGCAAATAAAGTAAATGCCAATGTGAATGTGGCATTCAGAGCATGGAACAGATGAACATATTCACATACATTGTACTGCATCATTAGCAAGGCCAGCGACAAAGCTCAGAACATAAATAATCTTTTTATTACATAAACTCAATATCTGCATCAAAAGTGCAAAACATTAAGGGTAACGGCCAGTCCAAATTTTGAGTCCGCACATGTGTGCATGAAAACTTGCACAACAAACTTGCAACACAGTCCACTGCCATGGGAATCTCACCAGGATAGGGGCATCAAACGGGCAGTTCAGGCACCACTCAGGGAGGAATGGAATGGGAAGGGGGAGCAGCTTCAAAATTGGTGAGAAGTTGTACTGGGAGGGGGATGGCTGTCGGGGCCAGTCGGAGGACTGGACCTAGGCGGGGACTGGCTGAGGTAGACGGATCTGTGGATGTGGGAGCTTGAGGGCTGGCTGGACCTGGTGGAGTTGTGGCACGGTGAGGCGGAGAAATGCTGGGGGGAGGCTCAGTGGCTGATGGTGCATGTGGACGGCTGGGTCTCAATTGTTTGGGGATCCGATATTCACCAAGTGGCTTTGCACAAGTGAGAAGTGAGGTGGCCCCTACAGCCTCCCTCTTCCCCGAAAACGTGTCAGGTGGTGGTGTATCTTCCAGTGGCAATTTCCCTGACCTGGTGGTACGCTGGGTGGTGATGGCCTTTTCCCCTGCACACCCTATTGTGAAGGTACTTTCCCCTCTTTTCTTCCTTGTCCACGCTTCACAGGGGTGGTGGTGGGAGTTGAAGTTTCTGGCAAAACAGCCCTCTGAAGGGGGGAGGGTCCAGTTGTGGCAGGCACCAGGTCCACACAGCCAGGGCAAGTGTCTGGGTGGTTTTGGGATCAGGTGTGGGAATGGGAGGGCGCTTGGAGGGCGAGGAATGTGAGGTATGCAATGTGGATGCATGTTTTTTTCCTTATGTTTCTGAGTGCCCTGTGATGGGCTGGTTGTGGTGCGGTCATGTGGGCTTCTTGTGGGGATGGTGTATGGTGTCTTTGTTGCTTGGAGTGCTGTTGTTGTGTGCTGCGTGTGAATGACTGGGTGCCTGAGTGCTCTGGTGTGTGTGTGCTCTGGTCAGGTGGGGGCACTGGGAGTGTGGTTACGGAAGGGACAGGAGCTGGACTGGGAGCTTGGGACTGCAAAAGGGCTGCCGTCACTGTGGAGGACAAAGACTGGACAGTTCTGTGCAGGCCACCCACATCCGAATGAATGCCCTCCAGGAACGCAACAACCTGTGACAACTTGTTGCCATGATCCTGGAGGGCACTCAGGAGCGCAGTCTGACCCACAGACAGCTGCCGCAAGATGTCTTTGGCCTCCGCACTGAGGGCAGCAGGGGAGACAGGGGCAGCGGTGCCTTGGGGGAAGGAGACTCTACCCTTCTTAGGGCTGTGGACCTGGATACCACTTTGGGGAGCATCAGGGAGGGTGGACACAGGACGGGGTGTGGCGGACGAAGAAACAGATGTTGAACTTCCTGTGCCGACCAACACAGAGGAGTCACCGCTAGAGTGTGAAGATGTGGAGGTAGATGTTTCTGGACCGGACTCCTCCAGGGCACTCCTGTCCCCCTCCCAGGCACTGGTCCCCTCAGTGTCGCTGTACTCCCGGGGACCTGTTATGCCAGTAGATTCCCCTACGGTGTTGTGCGCCTCTCCTTCCCTGCCCTCGGTAGATGCTGCAAGAGACAGAGACATAGGTTCATTAAAGTGGCCTGCTCACAAACATGATTTGCAATACAAACAGAAATACTTGGACTTAAAGTCCCACATCCAACTTCTCCATGTACTGTCTGCATAATCCCAATTTCTGCAATGATCATCTGATGCATGGAAACATGCTTAGTAGATAGTCATGCTCCATGTTGCGTTGACACAGCAAAATTTCTGTGCATGTGTCTACATCTCAACATCTCATCCTATTGTCTGTAGGCACACCTACATGCCTGCAGGTAAGAGAGCTACACATCCATATATGTTGTGTTTCTCACACTTGAAGTATGAGTTCACTGAACCACACAAATACAAACAGAAAGCTATCCATTGTTAAGTGACATTACCTCCTTACATCCACTATGTTTGGCACTGAAGCGCAACTAATGTTGATCAATGGTAACCACTTTGTATATGTATCAATTACATGGAAGTGCACACCACAAATCTCTCAATGCACCCTAACATAATGCTCACTGATGGTCACTGCGAGTTGATGTCTCTTAGACTCACTTCTGCATATGTTACATGGGCACATATTTTGTGGGGATGAAGTGCTACTAAGCCCCATGTACTAATGTTGTCACAAAGACAATGCACAATAGCATGATTTGGGCAATGTGATGCAAGGTCTTTGCGTGTTGTGACATGTCACATACCAACACCATTTAAATTGCCTGGAAAGCCATCAATGATCCAAGGCATGAGAGTGCCTTCTGTAGATGAAGCTATGAGTGGCCTCCATAAGGACAGCTAATGTGTGCCAATATCTAGGCTCTGGCATCTGACATCCCTACGTTGTGCCGAATGATGACATCCATTACACATAAATGTCCCAAGAAATCACTTACTGATTGGAATCAGTAGCCACTACTTCACCATGCACTGATGCATATGGACACACCTCCACAATGCAAACATACTGAGGACTGCCACTCTGAAGAACATTTCGTTGAGCCAAGAAAAGTTACTGTCCAACACCTCACTCACATCACAATTTGCCAAACCCAATGATCACATCCAACCATGTTAAGCCTAGTGACAAACCAATCTCACAATAGACACGTTTAGCTACATTGCATCAGACTTCCACTGTCTAACCATCCCAGACATGTTGCCATGTGCACAATTAGCAAATGCTGATCAGCCAATGCATCACTGCAATCATCACCATCTACACCATCAGCGCCTGTGTGCACTTGCTGTCACTGTGGCAGGTAATTACCTCATGTGATGCCATGCTGCTGACATTAGGCTAAATGTTTTGCAGTGATGCTGTCATCTGTATCATTTAGAAAAACACAACCCATGGGACAGGTGTAACCTCTGCTAACTCACTGCACCCTGAGTCCACATTTGTGCATGTCTCTATCAACATACACATCATCACATGTGCACACTATTGTGGGAGCCACACAGCACACACAATGCTGAAAAGTGTACTGGGCTACACACTTCACACAACATCTTCTCCTGTGTAGGAATGTCTCAGATCAGACAACGTACACCAGATGGTAGATGAAAACATGTCAAGATAAATTGCTATGACACCGTTCATGTATTTCCCACATGAGAATCCAAACGTTGTACACATGCAGAACCTCTGCACTCGCCAATGAGGCTACTTAGAAGCGATTGCATCATACTAGAGGCATCACAGAGGTCCAGCCTTGCTCTGGGCTGGGATTAATGGAGTCACTCATGCGCCAAGTCACACTTTGCACAATACTCACCCGCAACTTGCTGCTCTTGGGCCCTCAAGCGTCCATCCAGCTCTGGCTGTGTCACTGCCAGGATGCGAGTAATTATTGGGGTCATGCTCCTGCGCGCCAACCTGCCACTTCGAGTGACCAGCCCCACCGTAATTTCTGCAACGTTTTTGCTGAGGCGGCAGATGCCATCCCACTTCTTCTGGCAGTGAGTATTGCGTCAGTTTGAGATCCCCAGGGCCCGCACCTTCCGGGCGATGGCCCTCCATATAGCCAAACGCTGATGGACCTTGAGCTGTAGGCATGGGAGATAAGATGAGGAATATTTTTTACACAGTGTTGTGTACCGAATCACTGACAGAATATCGACGACCACAATATCGAGGCCCCAAAATATCGGGACCTAAATATCGATGTCAAGAATATCGACATCCTAGCTACATCATGGTAAGTACAAAAATATCGAAACAAAAATATAGTTGTTAAAAATATTGATGGAAAAAAATATCGTTTTTTTATATATAAAAAATAATATAAAATAAATTAAATAATACATATAACTTAAAAATAAATATTTATAATTATTAGAAAATGTTAACAATTATAAGCAATAAATGTAATGTAAAAATAAATTAAACATACATATATAAAATATAATATATATATTTACTTAATAATTCATAAATAATTATTTTAATAAATTATAAAATATTATACATATATTAAAAATTATAAATATATATATATATATATATATATATATTCACTGAAAAAACCATAGGTTTCAGACACGTTATAGTTAGAAATTTGCATTTAAAAAACCTTACAAATTCACTGAAAAAACCATAGGTTTTAGGGACAGTTATAGTTAGTTGGACATTGCACTCGTACAAAACCCGTGAAATTCCCCCGTTATAGTTAGTTCAGCTAACTATAACTCGCACCCCCGCAATGCACTGCTGATGATGTCACATATAACATCACTCTTGACATGGTCAGTGACATCACTGATGACATCACTGATGACATCTCAAATGACATCACTGATGACATTATCCAGTGACTGTGTGTTTCTGTAAAGTTTAAATATGTTTAATATATATAGGGAAAGGCGTTTTGAAGAATGAGTGGGTGTATAAGTGTCTCTATGGATGATTTAGTAGGTGCGTGACTAACTCTATAAGTGAGTGATTAAACGTATCTTACTGAATGCATGGGTTAGTGACTAAACTGGGTGAATGTCTGTATCCGTCTGTCTGTTGCTGTGTAAGTGGCTGCATGGGTTTGTGAATAGCTACATGAGTGTCTATATGAGTTATTGATTGGTTGTCTGAGTATCTGTATGGGTGCCTGAGTGTTTGTGTGGGTGGGGTGGGTGCGACTCTGTGCATAGATGTGTGAGTGGGTGATTCACTGGGTGGATGGTTTCAAGAGTGCATCTGTGATAGACTGTATGGGTGGGTAAGTGTGTGTAAGAGTGTATTAGTGAGTGAATGTATGTCCCAGTGGTACATGTGTGAGTAACTACATATGTGAAAGGCAGTATATATGTGTGTTGGAGTATATAAATAGCTATAAGCGAGAGTGTGTGATTGTGAGAGTGACTGTATGGATGAGTGTGTGCTTGCATCAGTGATTGTATAAGAGCGTAAGAATGTGCTAGTATTTGTATGAGTAAGTGAGCTGGTGTGTGTATAACTGTATAGGTGAGTAAATGGCAGTGTGTTTAATTATTTGCATGACTGACTAGGTGTGTGAGTACCTCTATGGATGAGTGGCGGTGTTTGAGTGTCTATATAGGAGTATGAGTGCATATGATAGTCCTGTACTGAGTGACTGTAAGTATGAGTGACGGTACAGGTGAGTGAGTGGATGTGTGTGTAGACCTAAGAATCAATGAGTGGGTATGTAGTTATTGGTGTTGGAGTGTGTATGATTTTGTGAATGGCAGTCTGTAATTTAGAGTGGGTGTATCAAAGGTTATATTAGGGTATGAGGAGGTGCATCAGATTATCACGTGGATGATGTCATCAGTGATGTCATCAGTGATGTCATTTGAGATGTCATCAGTGATGTCATCAGTGATGTCACTGACCATGTCATGAGTGATGTAATATGTGACGTCATCAGCAGTGCATTGCGGGGGCGCGAGTTATAGTTAGCTGAACTAACTATAACGGGGGAATTTTACGGGTTTTGTACGAGTGCAATGTCCAACTAACTATAACTGTCCCTAAAACCTATGGTTTTTTCAGTGAATTTGTAAGGTTTTTTAAATGCAAATTTCTAATTATAACGTGTCTGAAAGGTATGGTTTTTTCAGTGAATTTCAAAGGTTTTTTAAATGCTAATTTCTAACTATAACGTGTCTGAAACCAATGGTTTTTTCAGTGAATTTCAAAGGTTTTTTAAATGCTAATTTCTAACTATAACGTGCCTGAAACCTATGGTTTTTTCAGTGAATTTCAAAGGTTTTTTAAATGCTAATTTCTAACTATAACGTGCCTGAAACCTATGGTTTTTTCAGTGAATTTCAAAGGTTTTTTAAATGCTAATTCCTAACTATAACATGTCTGAAACCTATGGTTTTTTTCAGTGAATTTCAAAGGTTTTGTAAATGCTAATTCCTAACTATAACATGTCTGAAACCTATGGTTTTTTTCAGTGAATTTCAAAGGTTTTGTAAATGACAATTTTTAAATGTATTAATTGTTATATTTATTTTTTTATACTGATTTACTACATTTTTTTAAACTATTTATTTTTAGATATTTTATTTTTTAAATTACATTGTAATTACATTATACATTACATTACAAAATATACTTTCTCAGAATGAATTACTTTAGTTTAAATACTTTGCAAATAGGCAATAGACTTTTAAGTACAGTAGTTACAGTTGTTGCAATGGGCAACACAATTTCAAACACAATGCAACATTGAGCTCAATGTGAATTTCTAGTTAAATGCAATTAGTTACTTTATGGATTACTTTTCCAACCACAGGACTGGATCCTAGATTCAGTCCTGGGACATCTCCTGTAAACAGTTGAGTAAAAGCGTTTTGGTTACAGTAGTGATTTTTAAGGAATATTATTGTATTTTAAAACTTGACACTTCGAAACTTTTTCACATAGAATCACCAATGTTATCCTAAGGGAGGAAATTCACTTAGCAGGTAAGTAGTGTTATCGTTACTTTTTCTTACTCAGTGGTGGATCCTGGATCCAGCACTGGTGCATCTCCTGTAAACAGTTGAAAGAATGCGTTTAAGTCATACAGGCGATTTTTAAGGAATATTTGTAGTTTGTGAAAAACGACACTTTGAAACTTTTCTGCGGAAAACCAGACAATGGATTCCAATGGAAGGAAATACAAGTTACTGGTAAGTATGGTTAGAATTACTTATCAGGGTCAGTGCTGGGCTAAAAGATGCAGCACTGGCTTCTCTCCTGATAACAGGTGAGTAAATCGGAATTCGTAGTTCGGCTGATTTTAGAGGAATATTATAAAGTTCCAAAACTCCACACTTAGAAGAATTTTCAAGTGAAACCAGTCAATGTTAGCCTATGGAAGGAAATTCAAGTTACTGGTAAGTACGGTTAAAATTACTTTTCAGGATCAGTACTGGGCTGAAAGATGCAGCACTGAGGTCTCTCCTGATAACAGGTGAGTAAATAGGGATTCGTAGTTCGGCTGATTTTAGAGGAATATTATAAAGTTCCAAAACTCCACACTTAGAAGAATTTTCAAGTGAAACCAGTCAATGTTAGCCTATGGAAGGAAATACAAGTTACTGGTAAGTACGGTTAAAATTACTTTTCAGGATCAGTACTGGGCTCAAAGATGCAGCACTGAGGTCTCTCCTGATAACAGGTGAGTAAATCGGAATTCGTAGTTCTGCTGACTTAGAGGAATATTTGTATGTTTCAAAAATCGACACTTAGAAACTTTTTCAGCAAAAAGCAGGCAATGATATCCTATGGAAGGAAATTCAAGTTACTGGTAAGTACGGTTAAAATTACTTTTCAGGATCAGTACTGGGCTCAAAGATGCAGCACTGAGGTCTCTCCTGATAACAGGTGAGTAAATCGGAATTCGTAGTTCGGCTGATTTTAGAAGAATATTTGCACAATGGTGAAGGAAGGGGGTGGGGCCTGAGGTGACATGTCTGCAAACACGCCCTATGGCGCATTTTAAGTTGGAGAATTAATTCCTCCTCAATCCCGAGGGTCCCTAGGGGCCAACTGGCCCACCAGATACCTCCAGTATGCGCCAGAGAGTTGCGTTGCAGAGAGGTGTTCAGAGGCCACGCCCCTTTTTACAACACTCTGCAACGCAGCTCCGTGGCGCTTACTGGAGGTACCTGGTGGGCTAGTTGGCCCCCAGGGACCCCCAGGATTGAAGGGGATTTAATTCCCCATCTTAAAACGCGCCACGGGGGCCTGTTTGCACACATGTCACCTGAAGCCCCGCCCCCTGCCTTCACCACTGTGCAAACGCGCCCCGTTGCGCGTTTTAAGTTGGGGGATTAAGTCCCCTTGAATCCTGAGGGTCCCTGGGGTCCAACTATCCCACCAGGTACCTCCAGTAAGCGCCACAGAGCTGCGTTGCAGAGAGGTGTAAAAGGGGCGTGGCCTCTGTACACCTCTCTGCAACGCAGCCCCTGGCGCATACTGGAGGTTCCTGGTGGGCTAGTTGGCCCCAGGGACCCCAGTATTCAAGGGGAATTCGTTCCCCCTCTGCAAACGCACCAGGGGCGCGTTTGCAGAGTGGTAAAGGAAGGGGCGGGGCCTGCGGCACAATCGGTTTTTTTTTGTTTTTTTTTCCAAGGGGGGCTGTGTGGCCCCCTATCTTTTTCCTTTTTTTGGGCCCTGGGGACCCCATCCCCCAGGGCCTTACGCCTTTTTTTTCATTTTTTTTTTTAAAAACGGGAAGGGGGCCGCGTGGCCTCCCTCCCGTGGCCGATTCCAGCCCCGGGGACCCCATCCCCCGGGGCATGGCCACTCTTTTTATTATTTTTTTAAGGAGGGGGGCTGCGTGGCCCCCCTCCTCAGGCCTCCTTTTGCCCCGGGGACCCCATCCCCCGGGGCAGGCCTTTATTCTTCTTTTCTTTTTTAAAATTTTTTTTTTTGGGGAGGGGGGCCGCGTGGCCCCCCTCCCGGGCCACTACTTGCCCCGTGGACCCCATCCCCTGGGGCTGGCCCTCTCCGTTGGGGACCGTGGGGGTCCTCAATCCCCCACGGTCCCAGCCGGCTCCCCGCGTCCCTCGGGAGCCGGCATTGCTTTCCACATGGGGAGCTGCTGACATGCAGCTCCCCATGTGGAAAAGCAATCTGCTTGCTTCATTGAAGCGAGAGCAGGTTTCCCTGCTCTCGCTTCAATGAAGCAAAGCAGTTTGCAATGGCAGGACGGGAGCCGCGAGGCTCCCGCCCTGTGATTGCAAACAGCTGTGTCCCGGGGGTAGGCACCCCGGGACACTGCAGGAGCCGGCCCTGGGGGGTGGCGGTCCCCAGGGCCATCAATGGCTCCAGGAGGGGGGCCGCGCAGCCCCCCTCCCATCCAAATGCACAGCCCCGGGGAGGTGGTGGTCCCCGGGGCTCGGGGGTCCTTAACGGACCCCCTAATTTACATGTTAGTGCCCCGGGGAGGTGGCGGTCCCCGGGGCGTGTGGGGGGGCTCGAGCCCCCCCACACAGGTTATATCAATTTTTAAAAAAAGAAGCCCCAGGGGGTGGCGGTCCCCGAGGCTGCGGGAGGGCGGAGAGCCCTTCCGCACCATTTTTTTAAAGCCCCGGGGGGTGGCGGTCCCCGGGGCTTGGGGGGCCTTAGAGGCCCCCCACATAAAACATAAACCCACCCCCGCATGCCCCCGGGATTTGGCCCACTCGGGGGCAAAATATTTTTTTTAATCGGCTGGATCCGCGCACCCAGCACGTTTTTGCCGATTTAAAAAAAAAAATAATAATATTTTTTTGGGCCTTGGAGGTCCTTGTGGGACCCCCTGAGCAGGCCTAGGGGGGGTCAGGGTGTTTCTACCCGGCCCCCTTTTCGCGTTTTTCTCACTGCTTTCTTGTGCCTCGGTTATACCGAGGGACAAGATGGCTGCCAACACTTCCTGGTTTGGAGTGTTGACAGCCAATTAGCATGCAGCTCGTGATCGGGAGGGTGCGCGGATCCACCGCGGCCATAGATATCGAAACTTTTATTTGGGATTTTCTCAGCAACTACTGAACGGATTTACACCATTTTTAAAAAGGGTGCTTTCTGAACCAAGCACTACCTTTTTGCCAAATTTGGTGTAATTCCGTTCAGCAGTTTTTGCTGTAGCCTTGCATAAAGTTTCCTATGGGAAATTGATTATTTCACTCTTATTTTTTGAATTTCTCCGCAACTACTGAACGGATTTACACCATTTAAAAAAAAGGTCGCTTTCTGAACCAAGCGCTACCTTTTTGCAAAATTTGGTGTAATTCCGTTCAGCAGTTCGGGCTGTAGCCGTGGCTAAAATTTCCTATGGGAATTAACATGGAGAAAACACGTTTTGGGACTCCCCTTTTTTCTCGGCCCCCGCTTGATGAATCACCCCGAAACTTTCAAGACAGGAGCGGACCGGAGCGCCCCACTAGTTTTGAAAATTTCGCGATGATTCATCAAACGACGCCAAACTTATTGGGAATAGAATGTTGCGGATTTCCTATGGATAATAGGTCCTAACTATAACTATCTACTGGCGACCGCCAGTAGATAATATATACATACACCTGTAACATAAAATATATATATATATATATATTATATATATATATATATATATATATATATATTCCACACCAGAACGCTCGTTGAAACCTAGGGACCCATGGAGGGTGGTGCACACCCCGGGAGAGCACCCGGAAAATTAAATCCCAAACAATCCTTCGTGACACACAAAATAATGCACTCTCAGGACTTGTGCAAAGTTCAATCAGGAAGATTTATTACTTGCTTCCACGCTACGTGTTTCGGTGTAAAGCCTTGCTCACACGTAGGAAGTCAAATATCCGTCATAGTTAAATACCTGTTTACACATCCGCATTAGATAACACAATAAAGGAAGGACTCCCAATCGTTATAGTAACCACAAGAAAGACGGCGGCCATTTTAACACTTGCAAAAAGTTACGAAAGAGTATACAATTCATCATGTACTTGGTCTTACGAAAATACATTCTACATTCTGAGACACATTCTAGATATTCAATACGACATATGAAAATATATATTTTGGCTAGAGTACTTTGCATTATATATTCAATACTTGTAATATACAGCCTTTCTTGCAATGGTATAATTCGTAGCTACTGTGCTGTCAATAAACTTTATTGTACCCTCGTCCTCCTTATCCAGTTACCAGTATTGACATGCGTAAATTAATCAGCATGCGGAAAATAGATTCCCTGTGATAGTACTTCTATACAAACAAGTGTGAAGAAATCTAAAACCAAGTGAATCACCCTAAAACCCAAAAGTGATAATACTGGAAATTTGTCCTCTGTGAGCGCAACCTCAAAGGAAAATAGCCTTTAGGTGCCCCTGATCGCTTGAATAACAGCGATGTGCACATCTAAGCGCTCACTGGTAAAGTGGACCTATAAGCCCTGCCTTCCCACATCATGTTATCAAGTGTATGAAGAGTATAAGAATTGTTCCAACGTTACCAATGTCAAGAGCTAATGCATGAATGGCAGTAGAAAATAGTAACCAGGTTCTCCTGAGACTTGAAAGTAATATTCAATTGTCCTGTCTAATGATAAAGACACACTTGGTACATGGATAACGGGCTGGTGCCCTCAATAACATGGTAAATGCATCTAATGTAGCACCCAATAAAAATACTGCATGTACAGACACGTCAAAGGGAGAGATAAAGGAAGAATATTAAACACTGTAGTGTTCATGGGGACAAAAAACCAGTAATCATTATATGTTAAAAAAGTTAAATCAAACCACAGGTGAAATCTCGACTGACGTAAAACTGCGTCGCCATATGTCTCTGGAAAAAAGGTTAGGGAACCCGTGAATAACTATCAAGGTTGTGAGGGCCCCTTCCTTTCCTCCTGAAATAAAAGAAGGAGAAAGAAATGTTACAGAAATATTAAGAAACAGAAGTTAAAAACATATTTACATTACCTAATCATGTACCAACTTGTCACAATACCCTTGTATTGAGGACAACTAAATGTAAGCACGTATCTGATTTACAGACGAGGAAAAAGACCGTACTAATATTTATCTTGTGTGTAGATGTACACTCAATTCCTCATCGAGGTTGAGACCACCGGGGCTCTTTGTTTGAAGATCAATAATATACATTGATTCTCGCTGTCTTAGCTTCAAGGCTCTGTCACCCCCTCTAATTGGTCTAGGGATCTGCTCAATTGCAAAATAGCTGAGAAGGGTACTGTTGGAGAAGTGATGTTCTTGAAAGTGACGTGCAACTGGATATTGCTGGTCTTTATTAGTAATGGCCCTCATATGTTCAAGGACACGCTTCTTGACCGGGTGGATGGTGCTCCCGATATACTTGAGTTTGCACGGGCATTCTAAACAATATATTACAAATGGAGTACCACATGTAATAAATTGATTAATATTTATCACACTGCCCCCGCCTCCTAGAACTTCCTTCCTCATGAAACTGTTTTTACAGGCTTTACAGTGCCCGCAGGGAAAAAATCCATTCAGGCCTTGTATATTCTCAGTGTTCTGGATGGTAATGTCACTGTGTACTAATTTGTCCCTTAGACTATGGCCTCTCCTGTAAGTAATGCTGGGTTTTTCATTCAAGAGATGACCAATATGAGGGTCACTTTTGAGGATGTTCCAATGTTGGCATAGAATCCGCCTTATGTTCCTGGCGTTCCTATTATATGTCAGTATGATCCTAGTGCCGCTATCCTGATCCTGTGTGTTTGTAGTATTGTTAGCATTTCTGTGTAAGGTGTTACTTCTGGGTACCAGTTCTACTTTTTTTATTGCTTGATTGAGTACCCATTGAGGATAGCCCCTGGCTCGAAATCTTTGGACCATCGTGGACATTTCTTCCTTGAAGGCAACCTCAGTACTGCAATTACGTTTAGCCCTCAGCAGCTCCCCATACGGGATACTCCATTTGAGGGGGTCCGGGTGGCTGCTGAGGGCATGCAGCAGAGTGTTACCTGCTGTTTCCTTCCGGTAGAGTTTGGTATGGACAGTATCCCCCACAACCTCAACTTTAAGATCAAGAAACTCTACTGCCCTTCTACTCATAGTACTTGTAAGAGTAATATTGTAGATGTTATTATTGAGTTCCCTGACAAAATTGGTGGCATCTTCTTCACTACCCTTCCATACCATGAAGATGTCATCAATGTACCAAAGCCACATGACGACATGTTTGGCCTCAGTGTTGTTAGGGTTTTCTGTAAAGATCTCCTCCTCCCATTTGCCCAAAAACAGGTTCGCGAAACTAGGGGCAAATAGGATGGATAATAGGTCCTAACTATAACTATCTACTGGCGACCGCCAGTAGATAATATATACATACACCTGTAACATAAAAAAAAAATATATATATATATATATATATATTCACTGAAAAAACCATAGGTTTTAGGGACAATTATAGTTAGTTGGACATTTCACTCGTACAAAACCATAGAAATTCCCCGTTATAGTTAGTTCAGCTAACTATAACTCGCGCCCCGCAATGCACTGCTGATGACGTCACATATTACATCACTCATGACATGGTCAGTGACATCACTGATGACATCTCAAATGACATCACTGATGACATCACTGATTACATCATCCAGTGACTGTGTGTTTCTGTAAAGTTTAAATATGTTTAATATATATAGGGAAAGGCGTATTGAAGAATGAGTGGGTGTATAAGTGTCTGAATGGATGATTTAGTACGTGAGTGACTGACTCTACAAGTGAGTGATTAAATGTATCTTACTGAATGCATGGGTTAGTGACTGAACTGTGTGAATGTCTGTATCCGTCTGTCTGTTGGTTTGTAAGCGGCTGCATGAGCTTTCTGAATAGCTACATGAGTGTCTACATGGGTTATTGATTGATTGTCTGAGTATCTGTATGGGTGCCTGAGTGTTTGTGTGGGTGGGGTGTGTGTGACTCTGTGCATAGATGTGTGAGTTGGTGATTCACTGGGTGCATGGTTTCAAGAGTGCATCTGTGATGGACTGTATGGGTGGGTGAGTGTGTGTATGGGTGTGTTAGTGATTGAATGTATATCTCAGTGGTACATGTGTGAGTAACTACATATGTGAAAGGCAGTATATATGTGTGTTGGAGTATATAAATGGCTATAAGTGAGAGTGTGTGATTGTGAGAGTGGCTGTATGGATGAGTGTGTACTTGTATCAGTGATTGTATAAGAGCGTAAGAATGTGCTAGTATTTGTATGAGTAAGTGAGCTGGTGTGTGTATAACTGTATAGGTGAGTAAATGGGTGTGTGATTAAGTTTTTTGCATGACTGACTAGGTGTGTGAGTACCTCTATGGATGAGTGGCGGTGTGTGAGTGTTTATATAGGTGTATGAGTACATATGATAGTCCTGTACTGAGTGACTAAGTATGAGTGACTGTACGGGTGAGTGAGTGGATGTGTGTGTAGACCTAAGAATCAGTGAGTGGGTATGTAGTTTTTAGGTCTCACCTACGCAGCGCGCATGCGCTGCATAGGAAGAGACCTCTTGAAATCGCTTCAGCTTTTGGCTTAAAAACGTGCACGCGTTGCATTGCTTTTAATGGCAATGCGTGCACGTTTGGCGATTCACTTGCGGGCACGAGCTTTGGCACCATCTGTTTCTAATTAACTTGGAAACAGATGGTGCCCCTGCTCGCGCACGCAAGGGGAACAGGCTTTTTTTTTGGGGGGGGGGCCTCGCTTGTTTAATAGTATTTACCGTGTTGCATAATAATGAATGCTCCATTTTTGCCACTAGATGGCGCCATTTGCCCACACATAATGTCAATTCTCTAGTGCTGCTAGGGAGGGAAGGAAATGGAGAAGAAAAAGCTGAAAAGGGAACCCTCTGACAAACGAGAACCTACTGCTTTCGTCAAAGGCTCTACCACTGGCGAGACTCAAGGCCCCCTCCTCTCGAGTACCCACACCCGCGAGCACCGTCCGCTCTGACCTGGACTGACTCCTACCCCTGGCAGCATTTCACATGTTGCGTGCGTGAGGCACACTCTCTACCCTCGTACCCAACAACGACAGGCAGCACTCTCTCTGCGTCTTCCCCTTCAGTGTGGGAGGCACTCACATTTCCTTCGCAAGGCAGTGCCCACTCCCTCCTGAGCTACTCTTACTTGCCCCCTTTGTGTGCCTTTTTTTCTGTGTGTTTGCGTGTGTGTTTGTGAGTGAGCAGATGCGTATCAGTGCCTCCGTGTCTGTGGTTGTAGTGTTTTTGCCTCACACGCTTAACATCCTTTTCTGAAGCTCATCAAAGTTGTCAGCGGTTTTCTACAATCTACTTCCGGGTTGAAACACCACATGTGTGTTGCCAGCGTAATTCTGACAGTTGACCCCAGAATTTTCGGTAGTAGGTGCATAATGGTTAAATGCATACACTTTGCAAAAGTGGGGACAAGTAAGACCCCTGAAGCACATTGCATTCCACTGTGATGGTCTCCACTTTCTTTAGTCCTTGACAACCAAACTGTAAGTAAGGATTCCATACAATTGACAGCTTTTGCAGCTACCCAGAGCGCTCCTGCTGCCATTCTAACAGTATTAAGTGGTCAAAGGTGTTGAACGTCACAGAGGGGCCTATAACAGTAACTAGACTGGACCTCATCGGTTTACCATATTCACAATCGTAAACTATACTGCAATCAGAGCTCCATTAGGTCACACAGAGGTTGTAATTGTACATTTCACAAATTGCTAAAAGTGCACAACAGTGGCCTTTTAGATGAATTTTAAGTGCCACTGACTGCTTTTAATAGTGAGTTAATGTTTGGGGTACATGGGATTAATCTCTGCTTTCATAAGGTACGAGTTGTTAATAATGTATCACAAAAGGGGCATGGGTCACTCCTGCAGAAGGACAGCTTAGCATGTTGCATGATGGGTATGTTGTCTTCTCAGGTGACATCAAATGTGTCATCTCAATTCAGGTAAATATATTTAGCCTTCTCTGTAAGCATACATATTACACCATTACAAACAATAACAAGCATTGGCATAGCCAATAGGTCTCGCCTTTGGGACCTTATAAGTGTTTAGTTATCCAGCACAATATCCTTGGTGCAATAACATCAACTGTTGCATGGCTAAACACTTATAAGGTCCCAAAAGCGAGACCTATTGGCTATGCCAATGCTTGTTTGTGTTGGAGTGTCTATGGTTTTAAGAATGGCAGTCTGTAATTTAGAGTGGGTGTATCAAAAGTTATATTAGGGTGTGAGAAGATGCATGAAATTATCACATGGATGATGTCAACAGTGATGTCATTTGAGATGTCATCAGTGATGTCATCAGTGATGTCAATGACCATGTCATGAGTGATGTAATATGTGACGTCATCAGCAGTGCATTGCGGGGGCGCGAGTTATAGTTAGCTGAACTAACTATAACGGGGGAATTTCTATGGTTTTGTACGAGTGAAATGTCCAACTAACTATAACTGTCCCTAAAACCTATGGTTTTTTCAGTGAATTTCAAAGGTTTTTAAATGCTAATTTCTAACTATAACGTGTCTGAAACCTATGGTTTTTTCAGTGAATTTCAAAGGTTTTTAAATGCTAATTTCTAACTATAACGTGCCTGAAACCTATGATTTTTTAAGTGAATTTCAAAGGTTTTTTAAATGCTAGTTTCTAACTATGCCTACAGAGGTAGGACATGTGAAGAAAGAAGAAAAAAACGCACAGAAAGAAGCAAAAGATGTGCAGAAAGAACCAACAGAGGAGCAGAAAGAGGCCTTGTTGCAAAATCATCCTGTGCCCACAACTTTTCGGGTACTGGTGGTAACTGACTCTGACTAACCAGAGCCAGTGCTATGCTAAAAGACACTTAGAATACAGTGAAAACACCTACATACACTAGGGAACACTATGCGTTGGGGTACCCCTGCGATTAGCATGACCTCCTCTGCAAGTCCCTAGTACATAATAGGGCAGGGGGATTAAAACTACCTCTTAAAACGCGCTACAGTGCGCGTTTGCACAGTGGTGAAGGGAGGGGGGGCCTGAGGTGACCTGTGTGCAAACGCACCCCGTGGCGCGTTTTAAGTTGCGGCATTAAGTCCCCTTGAATTCTGAGGGTCCCTGGGGCCCAACTAGCCCCCCAGGTACCTACAGTTAGGACCACAGAGCTGAGTTGCAGAGAGGCGTTCCGAGGCCACGCACCTTTTTCACCTCTCTGCAATGCAACTCTGTTGTGCTTACTGAAGGTACCTGGTGGGCTAGTTGGCCCCCAGGGTCCCTCAGGATTCAAAGGGAATTAATTCCCCAACTTAAAACGCACCACAGGGCGTGTTTGCGCACATGTCACCTGAGGCCCCGCCCCTCCCTTCACCACTGTGCAAACGCGCCCCGTGGTGCGTTTTAAGTTGGGGGATTAGGTCACCTTGAATCCTGAGGGTCCCTGGGGCCCAACTAGCCCACTAGGTACTTCCAGTAAGCACCACAGGCCTGCGTTGCAACGCCTGTAACAAATTGTGCAGTTGTGTTTAGGTAGTGAAGAGGGTCGTGCTGGGGGTAGTGTTTTAGGGTTTAGGGTAGTGCAGTGGTGTTTGTGTAGTGTAGGGGGTCATGCTGGGGGAGTGTTTTAGGGTTTAGGGTAGTGCAGTGGTGTTTGGGTAGTGTAGGGGGTCGTGCTGGGGGTAGTGTTTTAGGGTTTAGGGTAGTGCAGTGGTGTTTGGGTAGTGTAGGGGGTCATGCTGGGGGTAGTGATTTAGGGTAGTGCAGTGGTGTTTGGGTAGTGTAGAGGGTACTGCTGGGGGTGGTGTTTTAGGGTTTAGGGTAGTGCAGTGGTGTTTGGGTAGTGTAGGGGTACTGCTGGGGGTAGTTTTTTAGGGTTTAGGGTAGTGCAGTGGTGTTTGGGTAGTGTAGTGGTTCGTGCTGGGGGTAGTTTGTTAGGGTTTAGGGTAGTGCAGTGGTGTTTGTGTAGTGTAGGGGGTAGTGTTTTAGGGTTTAGGGTAGTGCAGTGGTGTTTGTGAAGTGTAGGAGGTCGTGTTTTAGGGTTTAGGGTAGTGCAGTGGTCTTTGGGTAGTGTAGGGAGTCGTGCGGGGTGTAGTGTTTTAGGGTTTAGGGTAGTGTAGGGGGTCATGCGGGGGGTAGTGTTTTAGGGATTAGGGTAGTGCATTGGTGTTTGGGTAGTGTAGGGGGTCATGCAGGGGGTAGTGTTTTAAGGTTTAGGGCAGTGCAGTGGTGTTTGGGTAGTGTAGGGGGTCGTGCTGGGGGAGTGTTTTAGGGTTTAGGGCAGTGCAGTGGTGTTCGGGTAGTGTAGGGGGTCGTGCTGGGGGAGTGTTTTAGGGTTTAGGGCAGTGCAGTGGTGTTCGGGTAGTGTAGGGGGTCGTGCTGGGGGAGTGTTTGAGGGTTTAGGGCAGTGCAGTCGTGTTGGGGTAGTGTAGGGGGTTGTGCTGGGGGTAGTATTTTAGGGTTTAGGGTAGTGCAGTGGTGTTCGGGTAGTGTAGGGGGTCGTGCTGGGGGTAGTGTTCTAGGGTTTATGGCAGTGCAGTGGTGTTTGGGCAGTGTAGGGGGTAATGCTGGGGGTGGTGTTTTAGGGTTTAGGGCAGTGCAGTGGTGTTCGGGCAGTGTAGGGGGTCGTGCTGGGGGTTGTGTTTCAGGGTTTAGGGCAGTGCAGTGGTGTTCGGGCAGTGTAGGGGGTGGTGTTTCAGGGTTTAGGGCAGTGCAGTGGTGTTCAGGCAGTGTAGGGGGTCGTGCAGGGGGTGGTGTTTCAGGGTTTAGGGCAGTGGTGTTCGGGCAGTGTAGGGGGTCGTGCTGGGGGTGGTGTTTCAGGGTTTGGGGCAGTGCAGTGGTGTTCGAGCAATAAAGGGGGTCGTGCTGGGGGTGGTGTTTCAGGGTTTAGGGCAGTGCAGTGGTGTTCGGGCAGTGTAGGGGGCGGTGCAGGGGGTGGTGTTTCAGGGTTTAGGGCAGTGCAGTGGTGTTCGGGCAGTGTAGGGGGTGGTGTTTCAGGGTTTAGGGCAGTGTAGTGGTGTTCGGGCAGTGTAGGGGGTCATGCAGGGGTGGTGTTTCAGGGTTTAGGGCAGTGCAGTGGTGTTCGGGCAGTGTAGGGGGTCGTGCTGGGGCTGGTGTTTCAGGGTTTACGGCAGTACAGTGGTGTTCGGGCAGTGTAGGGGGTCGTTCTGGGGCTGGTGTTTCAGGGTTTAGGGCAGTGCAGTGGTGTTCGGGCAGTGTAGGTGGTCGTGCTGGGGCTGGTGTTTCAGGGTTTAGGGCAGTGCAGTGGTGTTCGGGCAGTGTAGGGGTCATGCTGGGGCTGGTGTTTCAGGGTTTAGGGCAGTGCACTGGTGTTCGGGCAGTGTAGGGGGTCTTGCTGGGGCTGGTGTTTCAGAGTCTAGGGCAGTGCAGTGGTGTTCGGGCAGTGTAGGGGGTCTTGCTGGGGCTGGTGTTTCAGGGTTTAGGGCAGTGCAGTGGTGTTCGGGCAGTGTAGGGGCGTGCTGGGGGTGGTGTTTCAGGGTTTAGGGCAGTGCAGTGGTGTTCGGGCAGTGTAGGGGGTCGTGCTGGGGCTAGTGTTTCAGGATTTAGGGCAGAGCAATGGTTTTCAGGCAGTGTAGGGGGTTTTGCTGGAGGTGGTGTTTCAGGGTTTAGGGCAGTGCAGTGGTGTTCGGGCAGTGTAGGGGGTGGTGTTTCAGGGTTTAGGGCACTGGTGTTCAGGCAGTGTAGGGGGTCTTGCTGGGGTTGATGTTTCAGGGTTTAGGGCAGTGCAGTGCAGTGGTGTTCGGGAAGTGTAGGGGGTCGTGCTGGGGGTGGTGTTTCAGGGTTTAGGGCAGTGCAGTGGTGTTCCGGCAGTGTAGGAGGTCGTGCAGGGGTGGTGTTTCAGGGTTTATGGCAGTGCAGTGGTGTTCGGGCAGTGTAGGGGGTCGTGCTGGGGGTGGTGTTTCAGGGTTTAGGGCAGTGCAGTGGTGTTCGGGCAGTGTAGGGTGTCGTGCTGAGGGGTGGTGTTTCAGGGTTTAGGGCAGTGCAGTGGTGTTCGGGCAGTGTAGGGGGTCGTGCAGGGGGTGGTGTTTCAGGGTTTAGGGCAGTGCAGTGGTGTTTGGGCAGTTTAGGGGGTCGTGCAGGGGGTGGTGTTTCAGGGTTTAGGGCAGTGCAGTGGTGTTCGGCCAGTGTAGGTGGTCTTGCTGGGGGTGGTGTTTCAGGCTTTAGTGCAGTTGTGTTCGGATAGTGTAGGGGGTCTTGCTGGGGGTGGTGTTTCAGGGTTTAGGGCAGTGCAGTGGTGTTCGGGCAGTATAGTGGGTCTTGCTGGGGCTGGTGTTTCAGGGTTTAGGGCAGTGCAGTGGTGTTCGGGCAGTGTAGGGGGTAGTGCTGGGGCTGGTGTTTGAGGGTTTAGGGTAGTGCAGTGGTGTTCGGGCAGTGTAGGGGGTCTTGCTGGGGGTGGTGTTTCAGGGTTTCGGGCAGTGCAGTGGTGTTCGGGCAGTGTAGGGGGTCTTGCTGGGGGTAGTGTTTAGGGCAGTGGTGTTTGGGCAGTGTAGGGGGTCTTGCTGGGGATGATGTTTCAGGGTTTAGGGCAGTGCAGTGGTGTTCGGGCAGTGTAGGGGGTCTTGCTGGGGGTAGTGTTTCGGGATTTAGGGCAGTGCAGAGGTGATCGTGCAGTGTAGGGGGTAGTGCTGGGGGTGGTGTTTCAGGGTTTAGGGCAGTGCAGTAGTGTTCGGGCAGTGTAGGGGATCGTGCAGGGGGTGGTGTTTCAGGGTTTAGGGCAGTGCAGTGGTGTTCGGGCAGTGTAGGGGGTCGTGCTGGGGGTGGTGTTTCAGGGTTTAGGGCAGTGCAGTGGTGTTCGGGCAGTGTAGGGGTCGTGCAGGGGGTGGTGTTTCAGGGTTTAGGGCAGTGCAGTGGTGTTCGGGCAGTGTAGGGGTCGTGCTGGGGCTGGTGTTTCAGGGTTTAGGGCAGTGCAGTGGTGTTCGGGCAGTGTAGGGGGTCTTGCTGGGCGTGGTGTTTCAGGGTTTAGGGCAGTGGTGTTCGGGCAGTGTAGGGGGTCTTGCTGGGCGTGATGTTTCAGGGTTTAGGGCAGTGCAGTGGTGTTCGGGCAGTGTAGGGGGTCTTGCTGGGGGTAGTGTTTCAGGGTTTAGGGCAGTGCAGTGGTGTTCGTGCAGTGTAGGGGGTCGTGCAGGGGGTGGTGTTTCAGGGTTTAGGGCAGTGCAGTAGTGTTCGGGCAGTGTAGGGGGTAGTGCAGGGGGTGGTGTTTCAGGGTTTAGGGCAGTGCAGTGGTGTTCGGGCAGTGTAGGGGGTCGTGCTGGGGGTGGTGTTTCAGGGTTTAGGGCAGTGCAGTGGTGTTCGGGCAGTGTAGGGGGTCGTGCTGGTGGTGGTGTTTCAGGGTTTAGGGCAGTGGTGTTCGGGCAGTGTAGGGGGTCTTGCTGGGGGTGATGTTTCAGGGTTTTAGGGCAGTGCAGTGGTGTTCGGGCAATGTAGGAGGTCTTGCTGGGGGTAGTGTTTCAGGGTTTAGGGCAGTGCAGTGGTGTTCGGGCAGTGTAGGGGGCGTGCTGGGGGTGGTGTTTCAGGGTTTAGGGCAGTGCAGTGGTGTTCGGGCAGTGTAGGGGGTCGTGAAGGGGTGGTGTTTCAGGGTTTAGGGCAGTGCAGTGGTGTTCGGGCAGTGTAGGGGGTCGTGCTAAGGTTGGTGTTTCAGGGTTTAGGGCAGTGCAGTGGTGTTCGGGCAGTGTAGGGGGTCGTGCAGGGGCTGGTGTTTCAGGGTTTAGGGCAGTGCAGTGGTGTTCGGGCAGTGTAGGGGGTCGTGCTGGGGGTAGTGTTTTAGGGTTTAGGGTAGTGCAGTGGTGCTTGTGTAGTGTAGGGGGTCGTGCTGGGGGTAGTGTTTTAGGGTTTAGGGTAGTGCAGTGGTGTTTGTGTAGTGTAGGGGGTCATGTTTTAGGGTAGTGCAGTGGTGTTTGGGTAGTGTAGGGGGTTGTGCTGGGGGTAGTGTTTTAGGATTTAGGTTAGTGCAGTGGTGTTTGGGTAGTGTAGGGGGTCGTGCTGGGGGTAGTGTTTTAGGGTTTAAGGTAGTGCAGTGGTGTTTGTGTAGTGTAGGGGGTCGTGCTGGGGGTAGTGTTTTAGGGTTTAGGGTAGTGCAGTGGTGCTTGTGTAGTGTAGGTGGTCGTGCTGGGGGTAGTGTTTTAGGGTAGTGCATTGGTGTTTGTGTAGTGTAGGGGGTCATGTCTTAGGGTAGTGCAGTGGTGTTTGGGTAGTGTAGGGGTCGTGCTGGGGGTAGTGTTTTAGGGTTTAGGATAGTGCAGTGGTGCTTGTGTAGTGTAGGGGGTCGTGCTGGTGGTAGTGTTTTAGGGTTTAGGGTAGTGCAGTGGTGTTTTTGTAGTGTAGGGGGGTCATGTTTTAAGATGCAACGCTCCAATACCTTACCAGTCTGCACTACATAAAACTGCAAAAAAACTAAAAATAAAAAGTGTTTTGCACACTTTTATCATTGGGCTATATGTGGGCTACATCTGGGTAATATTTGTGTTTTAGGGTTTAGGGTAGTGCATTGGTGTTTGTGTAGTGTAGGGGGTCATGTCTTAGGGTAGTGCAGTGGTGTTTGGGTAGTGTAGGGGGTCGTGCTGGGGGTAGTGTTTTAGGATTTAGGTTAGTGCAGTGGTGTTGGGATAGTGTTTTAGGGTTTAGGGTAGTGCAGTGGTGTTTGTGTAGTGTAGAGGGTCATGCTGGGGGTAGTGTTTTAGGGTTTAGGATAGTGCAGTGGTGCTTGTGTAGTGTAGGGGGTCGTGCTGGTGGTAGTGTTTTAGGGTTTAGGGTAGTGCAGTGGTGTTTTTGTAGTGTAGGGGGGTCATGTTTTAAGATGCAACGCTCCAATGCCTGACCAGTCTGCACTACATAAAACTGCAAAAAAACTAAAAATAAAAAGTGTTTTGCACACTTTTGTCATTGGGCTATATGTGGGCTACATCTGGGTAATATTTGTGCTACATTTGGGCTCTTTTTTCACTGGTGGCCATCTTGGAAGACTTCTTTGTTATGAAGTTTCCTAATTTCCTCATTTACTGCAGTCTCCTCAGTAGGAAATGCTTTCAGTTTTTACTTTGATTCCATCAAGAAGGCATTCAGATGTGTCACACATTTGCCATAAATTCAGAATGTTAGCACTCTAGTTGTTCATTAGATCACTGTAGTAAAGCTACTGCTCACCAAGGAGTTAACTGGAAGTCTACTGCTGGTATTGAAAGTGATTGTTTCAGTCTGCATGTCAGAATTTTCTAATGAAATAGAAGAGGATTTGAGATCTCACTTAAAACATGCACTAAATTTTCTTTTTGCAGCACTAACCATAATTTCTATGGCAAAATGAACCCCCTCATTTTGTTCCTTTTTAAATTAAATGTTTTAAGTGTTACCAGTTTATTCCAATCAAGATGGCTTCAGGTGTGCCATACTTTTGTCATAAGTAAGGCTGTTAGCACTCTAGTTGTTCTTTAGAACACTCTGGGAAGCTGCAGTAGAACACAAAGGCATCAACTGACAGGCTGCTCCTGTTGAAATATAACAGGAAGATATTTGAGATCTCACTTAAAACATGTCCTCATTTTTCTTTCTACAGCACTAACCATAATTTCTATGGCAAAATGAACCCCCTCATTTTGTTCCTTTTTAAATTAAATGTTTTAAGTGTTACCAGTTTATTCCAATCAAGATGGTTTCAGGTGTGCCATACTTTTGTCATAAGTAAGACTGTTAGCGCTCTAGTTGTTCTTTAGAACACTCTGGGAAGCTGCAGTAGAACACAAAGGCATCAACTGACAGGCTGCTCCTGTTGAAATATAACAGGAAGATATTTGAGATCACACTTGAAACATGTCCTAATTTTTCTTTCTACAGCACTAACCATAATTTCTATGACAAAATGAACCCCATCATTTTGTTCCTTTTTAAATTAAATGTTTTAAGTGTTACCAGTTTATTCCAATCAAGATGGCTTCAGGTGTGCCATACTTTTGTCATAAGTAAGACTGTTAGCGCTCTAGTTGTTCTTTAGAACACTCTGGGAAGCTGCAGTAGAACACAAAGGCATCAACTGACAGGCTGCTCCTGTTGAAATATAACAGGAAGATATTTGAGATCACACTTGAAACATGTCCTAATTTTTCTTTCCAGAGCACTAACCATAATTTCTAAGACAAGATGAACCCCATCATTTTGTTCCTTTTTAAATTAAATGTTTTAAGTGTTACCAGTTTATTCCAATCAAGATGGCTTCAGGTGTGCCATACTTTTGTCATAAGTAAGGCTGTTAGCACTCTAGTTGTTCTTTAGAACACTCTGGGAAGCTGCAGTAGAACACAAAGGAATCAACTGACAGTCTCTGCCCTTGTTGGATGTACATGTTTTACTGAGAATGTCAGACTTCATTCTCACATGACTGAGAAAGATAATGTGAATTTACAGAAAATATGCTCTCATTTTAGCTTCTGGAGCACCTTCCAAAACTGTATGGGACAAGCATGTGAAAATAGTTTTCTCTCAAACATGATTCATGATATCCCAGCAGAAGGTTTTTCACAGGGTAAAATCACCTTAGAACACACCACAATTCCTGAAATTAGTATGGTACCATCAACAAATGAATTCTAATGTAACTAAAGTCTGTTATCACCCTTTATAGTTCTCCTTTTGGTAACCCTCAAAATCTTCGATTCACTACAATGCATTTCAATGGGGTACTATCATTTATATTGGTACCAAGATGGCTGCCAGCAATACCAGGATGAAGTGCTGACAGCCAATCAGATCTCACGATGACATGTGTGATTAGGCTCCGCCCAGATATATATGTGTTTTTACGTTTGATTTTCTCAGCAACTACTGAACGGATTTACACCATTTAACAAAAAGGGTTCTTTCTGAACCAAGAACTACCTCTTTGCCAAATTTGGTGTAATTCCGATCAGCAGTTCGGGCTGTAGCCTTGCATAAAGTTTCCTATGGAAAATTGATTTTTTGACTCTTATTTTTTTAATTTCTCCGCAACTACTGAACGGATTTACACCATTTAACAAAAGGGTTCTTTCTGAACCAAGAACTACCTCTTTGCCAAATTTTGTGTAATTCCGTTCAGCAGTTCGGGCTGTAGCCGTGGCTAAGGTTTCCTATGGGAAAATGAATGGGGAAAACACGTTTTGGGACCCCCTTTTTTCTCGGCCCCCGCTTGACAAATAACCCCGAAACTTTCAGGGTAGGAGCGGACCGGAGCGGGCCATAAAGTTTGAAAATTTCGCGAAGATTCGTCAACCGACGCAAGAGTTATTTCAAATAGAATGTTGCGGATTTCCTATGGAAAATAGGTCCTAACTATAACTATCTACTGGCGACCGCCAGTAGATAATATATATATATATATATATATATATATATATATATATATATATATATATATATATATATATATATATATATATATATTATAAATTAAAATATTAAAATATTTATTAATTTTTAAAACTACATTTTACACTACATTAATTGCAGTAACAGTAAGGAAAGTGTTAGATAGCGGAGGTGAATAAATTACTATTCCCACTCCATCAAGTGCAACAGTAGTGAAAGTGTTGGATAGCGGAGGGGAATAATTTACTATTCCCACTCCAGCGAGTGCAACAGTAGGGAAAGTGTTGGATAGCGGAGGGAATTAATTTACTATTCCCACTCCAACAAATGCAACAGTAGGGAAAGTGTTGGATAGCGGAGAGGAATAATTTACTAATCCCACTCCAATGACTGCAACAGTAGAGAAAGAGTTGGATAGCGAAGAGGAAAAAATTACTATTCCCACTCCAGCGAGTGCAACAGTAAGGAAAATGATGGATAGCGCAGGGGTAAAAATTACTATTCCCACTCCAGGGAGTGCAACAGTAGAGAAAGTGTTGGATATCGGAGGTGAATAATTTACTATTCCCACTCCATCAAGTGCAACAGTAGTGAAAGTGTTGGATAGCGGAGGGGAATCATTTACTATTCCCACTCCAGAGAGTGCAACAGTAGGGAAAGTGTTAGATAGCGCAGTGGTAAAAATTACTATTCCCACTCCAGGGAGTGCAACAGTAGAGAAAGTGTTGGATAGCGGAGGTGAATAATTTACTATTCCCACTCCATCAAGTGCAACAGTAGTGAAAGTGTTGGATAGCGGAGGGGAATAATTTACTATTCCCACTCCAGAGAGTGCAACAGTAGGGAAAGTGTTGGATAGCGGAGGGGAATCATTTATTATTCCCACTCCAGCAAGTGCAACAGTAGGGAAAGTGTTAGATAGCGCAGTGGTCAAAATTACTATTCCCACTCCAGGGAGTGCAACAGTAGAGAAGTGTTGGATAGCGGAGGTGAATAATTTACTATTCCCACTCCAGCAAGTGCAACAGTAGGGAAAGTGTTGGATAGCGGAGGGGATAAAACTTAATATTACAGCTATTGAACCTAAATCCCCAAACAAAATAAAAACAAAACAATTACCAAAAATATTTATCAATTAATAAATTAATATTAATTATCAACTAATGATTAATTTATTTAGAGTACATTACTTTCCACCCTCCACCCCAAAAATTCACCAAAACACACACATAAAAATATTTACACATTTTCCATAACTAATTTAACATTAATAAATGAATAACAATTATCAACAAATCATTAATTATTTAAAAAAAATGCTTCTTCCCAACATTAACAACTAAAAACCCCACAACTCACACATCAAGATTATTACACAATTAGCATATTAAATATTTTATTACTTAATTATCATTAATTTACAAATATTTATAAATAATTTACCTCCCACCATATTCCATTATAAATCACACCAACAATGTTGTAAAACATGACACAATTAACATAATTAATTAACAATCAATTAATTAATTGATAACAATTAACAATCAAAATAAAAACAATAATAAATTAATTCACACAATTAACACTATAAAATAACATTAAATAAATATATTAAAAATATTTAAAAATGTTTTAAAATTAAATTACTTCCCGCCATACTCCCCTATCAACACACAACCCGCTCCTAAAAAAATGACACAATTAACATAATTACCAATTAATTAATAATAATTACCAACCAATTAATAATTAATTAATAATATAAATAAATTATCACAATTAATAATAAAAAATATTAAACACATAATCAATAATTATTAAAAAATATTAATTAATAATTATAATTAAATTACTTCCCACCCTACTCCCCTATCAACCCACAACCCGCTCCTAAAAAAAGGACACAATGAACATAATTACCAAATAATTGATAATAATTAACAACCAATTAATAAATAATTAATAATAAATTAATTACCACAATTAACAATATATAATATAAAATACATAATTATTAATAAAAAATTGTTTTTAATTAATTAACTATAATTAAATTACTACCCACCCTATTCCCTACAAAACCCACAACCCGCTACGGAACTAAAAAGCAAAATTTATAATTAAAATAAAATTAATAACTTCTAAAAATTATTAATACATTTATTATAATTAAATTACTTCCCACCTTAATCCCCTATAAACCCACAACCCGCTACGGAAATAAAACGCAAAATTTACTTAAAATAAAATTAATAACTCCTGAAAATGTAATACATATATTAAAAAACAAATGCAATACTTAAACAAATAATATAGAACCCATACATTTAAAATACATACTAAAATACATAACACTAATATAAACATCAATATTATTAACAACAATATTTTTACAAATGATATTACTAACTTCAATATTAACAAAAACGATATTTCT
Source organism: Calotriton arnoldi (assembly GCA_963921515.1). Classification (NCBI taxonomy): domain Eukaryota; kingdom Metazoa; phylum Chordata; class Amphibia; order Caudata; family Salamandridae; genus Calotriton; species Calotriton arnoldi. The sequence continues at coordinate 88,622 of CAWUFW010009980.1, read as the reverse complement.
TACCTTAAAGTCGATATTCTGGTCCACGATATTCTTGCAGTCAATATTCTGTCATCACGATATTTGCAACTCGATATTGTTGTATGTCGATATTTGCAACTCGATATTATGTCTGTGCACCGTTGTGTACCATTGTTTGCCAGTCCAGGAGCATGTATACACATAACACACACATGCATCAATGGACAGCAGAGGACATAGACCATGTCACATAGTACACTCGAAGCAAGCTTTCTGATTCCAATGTAAACTTCTATGATGATGGACAGACTACCTGTCCATCTCAAACTCATGCAGAGTGCTAGCACAGAAATCAAGGTGAAACTGGGCCTCATCTGTGATGCACTATGTGAGTGAGCATGACAGACGATACACTGTAAATGATGTGTAGTGGTCAGACTCACTGTGTCTTACACTACTCACCCCTTAATGTCCTGGACCATTGCATAGCTACACGTGTCATGGAGGTCACAATTAGGTACCTGATTGTACATTCTCCCGCTCTTGTAACATGGTGTAGGCCTGCCTTGTGTACTCCTCAGACCTCTAATTGCTGCTTCATAAATAGGAGGGTCGACTACACATATGTCTTTCTAAGTCATTTTAGTGATGGGGCCTTGATACATTGTGCATTTTCTTGGCAGACCTGAGGGCTTTTCACTGACGAAAATAGTGGTACATCACAAGAATCACACGCATGTACAATGAGAATGATGACACAGTGCATACACATGTGAGACTCTACACATAATGGCACCAAAAGAAGGATGGCATGTCCACTGTACATTTAGCAGACGTGTGAGAGGTGAGATGCCATGAATCTAGACAGATACAGGCCTTGTACTCTTGTGCAGACTGGCCACATAGGGTCAATGTCAAAGCAGTACACCCATTAATCAGTACTCTCTGCCGAAAAACAGGTAGCATCTCACTAATGATCATATGTACACTTAATGAACTATTACATGACATGTCACAGGGAATGTGTGTACAGAGTGAGATTTCCTCAAGTCAGCAATGTAACTGTACTACTGCTAAGCCACGTTATGTCCATATCATCATTGCATGCAGTCAGGGATCTGGGGGAATAAGGCTATAGACCCCATTGACGTGAAGTCATTCTGCTAGGCAGTGTCTCACACATTTTCATGACCCATTCTGAGAACAACATGTGTGATGTTTGGCTTTAATGGAGCAGGACCAGTGTCTATGGTGCCATCCTCCCCACATACTCAAGTGCAAAAACTTGGACGTCATGTATGGCCCATGCTGATTGCAAAATCTTAATGCTTTAACATTGGCTTGCACTTAGAGGCTCATACTAGTGTACAGTTTCAAAATGTGAGCATTCTGAGCACTCAAAAAATTTACACATTCACTTACCAGTAACTCTGGAGCACCATATAGCCGCCCGCACTGGCCAAGGACCTCGTCCACCAGGACCTCCAGCTCGTATGTGGTAAAGGGACGGGCCCTGATGTTCTCTGTACGAGCCATGACTGGGTCTAGAGATGAGGTACAGCAGCAGTTGGTGGTGATGAATGGCAGGCAGCAGTGTCTGTATGCAAGTGACAGGTGTGAATATTTCACAGACATATATAGGCCCCGAGGGTTGTTCCAGTGGTACTCTGCTGATGCAATTAGTCCGCCTGGTTTGCATCATTCAATTGTGGCCAATGCCTATGACCGCAGTGGCAGAGCACGCCTACCGCGATGTTCAAAACTGAATGGCACTACCGCAATGGCGGTTCTCATTGGCTGCAATGTCATTCGCATAGGCGGTGTCACACCGCGGGGTCAGGATGTCTCTGCCGCAATCCTGCATCATTCAATTGTGGCCAATGCCTGTGACCGCAGTGGCGGAGCACGCCTACCCCGATGTTCAAAACTGAAAGGCATTACCGCGATAGCGGTTCCCATTGGCTGCAATGTCAATCGCATAGGCGGTGTCACACCGCAGGGTCAGGATGTCTCTACCGCAATCCTGCATCTTTCAATTGTGGCCAATGCCTGTGACTGCAGTGGCGGCAGCTACATACAACTCTGCATTGATGCTGCTAGCCACATGTGCTGTGTGAGCTACCCACAGGGTTGGGGGCACATGATGTAGTAGTGTACCATTTGCCATACACATAGGGGTCGATTCCGAGTCGGGCCGGAAATTTCCCGACCGAGCCGGACCCGGAGAGATTTCCGACCGAATCGGACCCGTGCAGTCCGACCGAACGAGTCCGATGCGTCCGTATGTTATCGGACACGAGTCGGTCGGACTCCCATTGAACTCAATGGGAGCCGGTCGTACAACGCGTACGCGGGCTCCCATTGCCTCAATGGGTGCGAGGCGGACAAGGGCGCCCCTACAGCGAGTACGCCGCGAAGCGCTTCGCGGCGTACACGCACAGGTAGGGGGACCCATGGGTCCCCCTGTGTGCGCCTCGCACGGGTACGCGTACAGGGGGTCCGACACGGACCCCCAAAGTACGGCTCCGACAGCGAGTTCGAGTCGGACGGCGCGAGTCGGTCGGAGCGGTCGAGGTGCGCATCGTACTTACCCGGCCGGAAAACGTCTCCATTGCGCGGTGCGAACCGGGTCCGACCGAGTCGGTCGGAGCGGTACGGTCCGGGTACGAGTCGGTCGGAGCGGTCGGGTCGCCCGGACGAGTCGGTCGGCGACCTCGCATCGTACTCGCTCGGCCGGACCCGCGTACGGTTCGGTCGGGAAACAGGCTTTCGCATGGCTTTTTTCCCGGCCGAATGGTATTGGGTGCGCCTCCGACCGAGATCGGAATCGACCCCATAGTCTGATTTAGATTTGATAGTAGTTAGTATGCACACTCTGGCTACATGAATGACTACAGGAGATCAAGGTGTCTATGCATGTCACTTGAGCATTAAGTGGTTTTGACAGTCCTGTCAATGTTGTGGTTGTGTTAGTTATTATGTAAGCTGTTACCCACATCTCATCTGTAACTCATTTTTACATGTGTCCCCTGCCACAATATGTAGGAGAAGACCACCTGTGTATCGGCCTTTCCCAAACCTGGACAATGGAGGATACCAACTTCATTAAGAAATTCCCTCTGAATTGTCTTACCCTTCAAGAGATATATGCTCAGTTAGAGCACAATTTGAGGCCTCACAGAACATATTCAACAGCTTTGACACCAACAGTAAAGGTGATGGCCGCCCTGCATTTCCTTGCCACTGGCTCATTTTAGTACACAGTGGCCATCGCAGGTGGGATGTCTCAACCTATGTTCAGCACAGTCCTGTCCGCATTGTTGACCTACAAGGACAGCTACATTCACTTTCCAAGGAGATATGAATTGGCAGATGTGAAGGGTGAATTTTATGACCTTGGTCACATACCTAATGTTGATGGAGCCATTGACTGCACCCACATTGGCCTTGTTCCACCACAGGCACATGAGCACATCTACCGTAACAGGAAGCATTACCATTCAATAAATGTGCAAGTGGTATGCCAAGCGGATCTGATTATCTCCCACGTGTGTGCCAAATTTCCAGGTTCAGCATATGACTCCTACATACTGCGTAACTGCATCATCCCACAATTGATGGAAAATCTGCATCCAGAGCGGGTGTGGCTTGTTGGTGAGTGAGTTGTGTCAAGTATTGTGCTGTATTTTGTGACATGCTGGTCTACTCAACTAGTTCTATTACATAGTTGGTCTGTGTTTCTCACAACTAGGTGACTCAGCGAATCCCAACCGGCCTTGGTTGCTGAGCCCACTGAGGAATCTAAGGACGTCGGGGGAAGTCTGCTTCAATGATGCCCATGGGAGGACACGTCGTGTGGTGGAGCGAGCTTTTGGACTTCTTTTTTTTTTTGTGTTTAAAAGCTTTATTAAAGAATTATAAAAAATACATAGATCAGCAATACAGAATAAACATATTGAAGAAAGAATATCAAAAAAAAAAAAAGTGGCTAAATTAAGAACCAAAGAAGAAAGCTGTTTTTGGTTTTTCAGGGAATAAAGGAAAGGGAGGGGAGGGGGAAGGGGAGGGTGGGGGAGGAGGATATTTGCAACTTTACAAAATTAAATGATAAAATAATGCATATTTACCTAGGAATGCAAGTAGTATTATTAGTATACTTAATAAAATACAATAAATCGAGAAAGGTAAGGAACAATAACCAGAGAAGATGTACATTCAAGGAGGTTTAAAATTTTCAGAATGGGAGCGAGAATTATCTGCTAAAACAAGATTATCCAAGTATTGAGTCAGGGGTAGCCAAAAAGGTCTCTATTAGCTTTTGGGCTGCAGGAGGAGGCGAAAGCAATATCAAGACGATGGAAGTGGCAGAGACTATTCCACCAGTGTTGAAGAGAAAGCTTTGTAAGGGTTTTCCAGTTGAGAGCGATGTGTTGATAGGCTAGTGCAAGCATAAGGTCAAAAAGACCATGTGTATATGGGGGAAGATTTAAGGAGTCACATAGACTACCGGAGAAAAGAAGAGGGAGGGAATAAGGGATGGTAATGGTGAAAATACGGGAAGTGTAGGACCAGACTTTTCCCCAAAAAAGAGAGACCGAAGGGCAAAGAAAGAGAAGATGTAAAAGATCAGCATTAGGAGCGCCATAAGTCCAGCAGCTAGTATCAGTGGAATGAGAAAATTTAGCAATAGATATAGGGGTGAAATAAAGTCTGTGATAGAGGAAAAACATAGACTGAGTGAGAGAGGCAGAACGAGAGATTTTGAGAGAGCGGGACCAAAGTTTGTCCCAGAAGATGATAGACCATTCACAACCCAGGTCAGCTTCCCATGAAAGTTCCAATTTAGTTTTAGTACGATCTGGATTAGGAGCTGAATAATATTTATAAATGAGAGAAGCTTTAGGTAGGGATAGAAGGATCGTATGAAGAGAGCTTAAAGTAGAAGTAGGAGGAGAAGAGGGGAGAGAATAGAAAGTGTCAAGAATGACCGACATCAGAGTGGTGAATTTCTGTAGGAAGGAGCGAGGACAATGAAATGAAGCTTGAAATTGGGGGAAAGAGCACGGAGATGAGCCATCAAAAAGATGCTTAACCCAAATTATGCCTTTTGATCTCCAAGATTTCCAGAAGATGGATCTGTTATTTATAGTAATAATGGAGTTATGCCAAATTGGAGAGTCTAAAAAGAATTCTCTTGAAATGCAATCCGGTTGTGTCAAGGGTCTTAGTAGGGTACAAGTATGTTTGAATAAAGGCATAGAAATATGAGGAGATTTAGCAGAGAAGGCCAAAACTTCCCTTAGGGTGAATGGTAATACTAGAGCACGCTCAATAGTAAGCCAAAGGGGAGTGAAAGAAGAGGTGTTGGAAAGAAGCCATCTTGAGGCCTGACGGAGACAAAATGCCTTATGGTAAAGGCGAAAATCAGGAAAGTTCACCCCTCCATTAGATTTTGTCTTACGAAGAAGGGATAAGGAGATCCTGGCTTTTTATTGTTCCAGAGGAATTTAGAAAGGCGAGAATCTATACGTTTAAAATAGGAGACTGGAACATGGACGGGAAGCATGGAAAGAGAATAAATTAGAATAGGGGAGATCATCATCTTAATGGAGTCCAATCGACCCCACCAAGAGAGAAACAAAGGATTCCAAGAGGAAAGTAGATTGTCAATCCGAGAGAAAACCGCCTTCATATTCAATTTAACAGTAGCGGTGATGGAGTTCGAGAACCATACACCTAAATATTTTATTTTGGAGCTGTTCCATGCAAATCCAGTGGCAGAAAAAGACTGAGGAAGACAAAATTTGGTAAGGGGGAGAATTTCTGTTTTATCTGAATTGATTTTATAACCAGAGACAAGAGAGAAGGAAGAAAATTCATGTAATAGAGAAGGAATAGAGATTTCTGGAGCGGAGACAAAAAGCAGGATGTCATCTGCGTAAGCTGAGAGCTTTAGATGTTGGTCACCGTAAGGGAAGCCAGATATAGAGTCATTGTTGCGTATTGAGGTTAAGAAGGGCTCAAGAGCTAAGACAAAGAGAAGAGGAGAAAGAGGACAGCCTTGGCGGACTCCGCGTTGGAGAGGAAAATAGGAAGAGATACAGCCATTGACCAATACAGAGGCTCTAGGAGCTGAGTATAATAAGGAAATAAGTGAAATAAAGTGAGGACCAAAACCATGCCATTTTAGGGATGCAAAAAGGAAGGACCAGTCAACTCTATCAAATGCTTTTTCCGCATCGACAGAAATGGCCGCCAGAGATGTAGAGAGAGAAGGGATTTTGTTTAAGACATTAAGAAAAAGTCGGGAGTTATCTGATGTCAATCTACTCTTAACGAAGCCACATTGTTCTTTTCCCACTAGATGAGGCATAAGCGGATCTAAACGCAAGGCAAGAGTTTTGGCAAAGAGCTTATAATCTACATTAACCAAGGAAATTGGGCGGTAGTTTTTACAGAACATAGGGTCTCGGCCTTCCTTGTGTATCAGACAAATAGTGGCTTCTTGAAAAGTACCTTCCGTCTTGCCGGAGAGGTAGAATGAGTGAAATAGGGTTAATAGTTTAGGAAGTAATAGGTTAGAAAAGTGTAAGTAAAATTCGACTGAGAAGCCATCCGGACCAGGAGTTTTCCCTTTTTTAAAGTGCATAATGCAGCAGATAATTCATTAAGGGATAGATGGGCCTCAAGGTCAGAAAGGTTAAGATGAAGATTAGACGGCGTTGGGAGTTTGTCAAGATAAGACTGAATAAGAGAACTAGAAGGAGGAGCTTCTGGAGTATAAAGGTCCTTATAGAAATTTTTAAATTCGGTAAGAATGTCTTGGTCTTTATGGACAAGAGAGCCATCTGAGGAGTAAATGGAGTCAATCGAAGTACGTTCTTTACGGGCTTTGAGATAATTTGCCAAAAGTTTTCCTGCTTTATTTCTACCCCCGTAGTAACGAGCACTAGTGCGCAGAAGGATTGAAGATGCATTGTCAGTCGTAGATTTATTAAAGGCCAGTTTAGCGCGCACCAGAGCCGGTAAGACCGAGTCTGCCGGTGAAGTATAGAACTTATGCTCTAGAACTTTAATATGTGCCAATGTGGTCTTACGTTGATGAAGAAAGCGTTTCTTCTTTTTGAAACAAAATCTATAATAAAACCTCTTGCGGTTGCCTTAAAGGAGTCCCATAAAATATGAGGTGAGGAAGCGGAGTCTTTATTTAGGGCAAAGAATTCATTGGTAAAGATAGTGAAAGTGGAAGAGAAAAGAGGGTCAAGAAGGAGGGAGTTATTAAAACGCCAGCAGGAAGACCTGGGATGTGGAGGGAGTAAATCCAGATCGGTTACAATTGGGGCATGATCAGAGATGACAATAGGTTCGATAGAAGAGGAAAGCAAGTTCTGAGATAAAGATTGAGAGAGAAAAATATAGTCCAGACGAGAAAGAGAGTTATGAGGAGGAGAAAAAAAGAAAAATCAAGAGCATCGGGATGGGAAAGCCTCCAGGAATCCACAAGGTGTGTTTGAGAGATAGTGTCGAGAAAGTGCTTATGGGTTTTATGAGGAATGAAGCGCACCTGGGACTGACGGTCAAGAAAAGGATCCATGACTTGATTGCAATCACCTCCTAAGATAAAAAGATCATCTCTGAATTGAATACATTTCTGTGTAATTAAAGGCCAAAAGGAACAATCAGGATGGGTAGGGCCATAAATATTAAAAACAGTCAACGAAATATTATTAATTAACAATTGAGCCAACAACCATCTGCCTTCTAAATCCATTTCCTGTGACACAACTTTACAGTTCAATTTCTTGTGACATAAAATCACAACCCCATTTTTCTTGTTAGAGGTAGGGGAGACTAAAACTAAGCCCACCCATCCCTTCTTCAATTTTAACGCCTCAGCTTCGGTAAGGTGGGTTTCTTGCAAAAGAACTAAGTCAGGGTTATAAGAGGCAAGATGGGATAAAATTCTCTGTCTTTTGATTGGATTAACAAAACCTTTCACATTCCAGCAAATAACTCTGAATGTAACAACATTTGAAGTATATAAAGAATACAAATATGCAACGATAAACCACTGGAGTAAAGGACAAAAGAGAAGATGAGCAGGAAAATAGAAATCCCAATGGATAAATAGAAAAGAGCAGTGCAAAGGGTAGAAATAAAAAGGAGAAGTAAGAAGGGGGAAAGAGTGAAGTAAAGAAGAAAAGACAGCACATGTCAAAATAAAATGACGACTGTAATACATACCTTAAGGGGTAAGAAGAAAACGAAAGGCGGCAAGGGACATTGGAGACAGCACACCCAACGGGGAGCAACACAACACACCAGGACATCAATGCGAGAAAATACAAACAGGAGCGGGCATGTAGAGGAAGAATAACATCTAACAAATAGATTATATCTGCAAATGGAGACAAAGAAAATATATGAGAAATAAGAGAACAAACAATTCCATACAGTAATGTGATAGAGTTACATAATCAGGCATAGAATAAAAAGGGAAGAAGAATAATGATATACAACAAGGAAGAAAGGCGAGGTGGAAGAATGAGAGACTGATACATAAATAGAAAAGATGAAAGAGAGGAGAGGGAAGAAGGGAAGCGTAGAATGAAACATGAAGCAGAGAAAGATATATATAGTCTGAAGAGATTATGGTGACCTGTAAAAGAAAGGAGGTTAGAGCAATAACTGCAATATATTAGGACCATTAAAGGGAAAAACAAAACTCAAGTTCCAGAGGAGCAAGGAGCAGTTTCCATCGACGTAGCAGAACATGACTGAATAAATCTGCGAAGGTCAGCAGGGTCTTCAAAGGTAGAAGTCTTGTTGAGATAGGTAACCTTAAATAAGCAAGGGTGGAATAGGCCATATCGTGCACCCAAGGAGCGAAGAGCAGGACGAAGATCCAAAAACTCCTTGCGGCGTTTGGCAGTCAATGTAGAGACATCCTGGGAGATAAATACTTTGGTACCTAGCCATGAGAGGTTCTTTTTGGCTTTGGCAGCATTGAGTACCAACAGAAGGTCAGTGAACTGCAAAAACAGTATTATAACCCCACGAGGACCCGAAGGAGCAGATGTCGATGAGAGACGAGGGCCCAGTCTATGAGCACGCTGAATGTTCAATTTAGTCGTAGGTGGGAGATCTAAAAACTGTGGTAGAAAAGATGCAAAGTATGTGACAGGATCGTCACCTTCAAGTCCTTCAGGAAGGCCATAAACGCGTAGGTTATTGCATCTATTTCTGTTCTCCAAATCCTCGGTAACCTTCTTTAGTTGTGAAACTTCCTTCTCCAACAAGGAAACCTTTGAAGTTGAAGCCTGCACGTCATCAAGGTGTTGTTCCACCACAGTGATACGGGACTCCATAGAAGACCACTTGTCATCCAACGATTGTAGTCTGGAATTTGTTTCTTCAATAAATGGGCGAAGGGAGCGCAACTCCTCCCATACCATGTCTAAAGAGACCGGAGAGGAAGACTTGGGTGGAGATGGAGAGTCCTGCTTGGGTCTCTTATTGGTAGTTGAGGGTAATGATAATTTGGATGCCATGGTGATAGTATTTTCTGTGAGTGAGGAACAGTTCTCCCGTGACGAAAGTTCCGATAAACAGGAGAATTTGTTAGAGATTGGAACACTTGCACCCTTGGTGGCAGGAGTAGAAAGACGCACCTCTACTGCTTTGTTAGGATGGAGTAGGCGCCTACTTCTACCCATGAAGCGTGGTAGAAATAATGAGGAGAAACCAGGGTGATGCGTAGAAGAAAATTCACCGTATCTCAAAAGAGTTCCCCCACAAAAGCAAGCTTCAGGGAAAGAAATTAACTATATTGTATAGTAATCATCCAGATAAAAAGGAGAAACTGCCAATAAAGTCAATATATATTAATGTGTGAGGAAGAAAGACGAGAGAAAAGGCCATACAAAATGGTGGTCATCTCCAATAGGAAAGAGTCACCTGTGTAAAATCAGTCCAGAAATTTTTCAGCCTCCATGAAAAAAGCATATGGTCTGAAAGCGCCCATCTTCCGATTTAAAGTTCTGTCATCCTTTTTCTAAAACGAGGTGTAGAACCGCTTTAAATTCGCGGTAAAGGTCCGGCGTGAAACGGAGCTCTAGCGGCGGGCGGCCATCTTGGGTCGCGATGCGCGCGCAATGAGCTTTTGGACTTCTGAAGGCTAGATTTCGGTATCTGGACAAGAGTGGTGGTGCACTACTCTACTCTCCCCAAAAGGTGTGTCAGATCATAGTCACATGTTGCATGCTCCACAACCTGGCCTTGCGCAAAGAGCTCCCCCTGATTCTGGATGATGATGATCAGCAGGTGCCCCCCGCTGAAAATCCACACATGCCCAGTGACGATGATAGTGGTGAGGAGGAAGATCTTGACCTGCATCACCAGCTCATCACCAACTACTTCCTATGAGTGTAAGTTACCATAGAGCAACTATAACTGTTTCTGTTTGCTTTGCTGTTCGTGCCGAAGCATTGATGATGTGTTGTGATGCTGGCAGTTGTTGGCCCACTGCTAAGGGGCTAATGTGTGTGGCACTGTGTTTTTGTTAACACTTTGTCTATGTTGATGGTGTTGGTCAGTGTTATGTGGAATTAATCTTGTACGGTGTTGAATAGTGGTGTGTTGTTGCTGTTATGCCATCATATGACAACTCAATGTCATCTTCTTGTGTCATTCCAGATTCCTTCACCCTATCAATCGATAGTCACAATCAAAGCTTGTGGTACATTGGAATCAGAGTTTACATTGTACTTACTGTGATAAACATGGAACTGACATAAAGGCATAGTGGTGTAAAATGTGTTTATTTTCTATCATATTGTGTTTATTTTACAGTGAGTGAGGTGTTAGTTGTGCATACAGAGTGTTTCAGTTGTCAGTGATGGTAACAAAGTCAAATAGAGTAGTCACCACAGTAATGGAATTACAAAGTCCAACAAACTAGTGCTAACAACATGGCAATGTGGGATCGGATGTTCAACAAAGTCAATGTTCAGTGCAACACTGGTGACATCATGGCTGGCTCAGTGACCTGGCTTGGCTTTGTGCTTTGCCACATGATCCTCCCGTGGTGTTTCTCAGATGTCCCCTCTTGCGTTTGGCAAGGAGGCCTCTGCTGCAGGCTCAGAGGTGTCTGAGGAGTTATTGTCTTGCAGCTCACCCCTCCCTTTGGTCGCAGCTGAGGTGGTAGGAGTATCAGCAGGCTGGCCACTGGAGGGGGGGAGCCGTTATTTATGCAGCATGTATGTCCCTCAGAACACCCAAAAGCTGGCCCATGAGCTCCACAAGTTGTCCCATTCGTATGTCCATGGACCTCTGCAGCAGGCGGAGCTCAGGGCAGTTCCTCTACAACCTGGCCCATCTGTCCCTGGTTCTGTTGGTATGTACCAAGGACTCTTGCGATGGGGGCCAGGGTTTCAGTCTCAGTGTCCTCCTGTGATTGTCCCCCAGTTGCCCTCCCACCTGCCCTGCTGATACGGACCTGTGGCATTGGTTGTCCATGCACCCGCACACTGTCCCCGGCCTCCTCGGCGTGGGATGGTGGTGTTGGTAACCACCGATCCAGGGACCGTGTAGCAGGCAGCGGTGGTGATGGTGGAGGTGGCTGCTGCACACGTCGTTGTAGCAGGGGTCAGCGTAGTTGTTGTTGCTGCTGTGTTGAGTGTTGTGGTGGTGGTGGTGGTGGGGACAATGAGGCCCTGAGACGGAGTGAACCCTGGCAGTCCTGAAGGGCCAGGTTGGTGCTCCTCATTCGAGAAACAGAGAGAATCTGCATCTGAGAGTTCAGGTTCGGGGGGAGACTGGCTCTGCTGGTTGGTGGTGGTCTCGCCAGCTGTTGATTGCGAATCTCCTGTTGAACAGAGGTTAGATTGTCAGCATGTTAAGTACACTCCACAACTTTGGTGACCCTGATTTGGATGTTTTAGTTGAAAATCCTAACTTTTTACATTGCAATCACTTGGTATTGGTAAAAGTTTATCGGCATTATGAGATGACGTAGAGGTACATAAATTACTTGTTAGCAGGGTGACATGTAAATACCAACCATTTGACATGTACAGATAGTGTGTTTACAAGGACATGCCATCATCTACCAACTTGGTGTTCATCCTCTTTAGTTTAGGCTGGGATATGGTAGACTTTTGTGGGAATTAGCTATGCCGAAACGTCCTAAATTCTGTTGGTCATTTTGCTTTGACATCATGTGGTTTGGTTCATTTGACTGAGTTTCCATTCATGTGTTGTGTTCATATGAGCCTTCATGCTTTGAAACAATGGGACATACACATTGCATTGTGTGCATTGCGTGATTGAGAACAGCATTTATTAGCATGGGACTTTGTGATTAAAAGTGTGATTTATGTGACATATACATGGGCTTAGCTGTGTGTGCACTGGATGTGACATATGGAGCTGTACAGAGTTGGGTAACAAGTGAGGGATGTGGTGGTCATATAGCTCAAAGCAGTTTGAGGAGGAGGACAGGGTGCATGAGCTGACTACCTACCTGTTAGGAGGCACAGTGGAGGGAGATGGCTGCCACATGGCTTTGGGAAGGGGGAGTGTCACATCCTGATCAGCTGTGAGGAAAGAGGGCATGTTGGAAGATGTAGTGCTGGCTGCCTGTCCCCTCCCCCCCTCCTTGGTGAGAAGGCTACCTCCCTGTGAGGTGGAGCAGAGGAAGGGTATAGGTTACTCATGGCTCTGGGGTGGGGGAGTGTTACATCCTGTTCAGGGGGGATGCAGGAGAGCATGAGATGGCTACCTACCTGTAAGGTGAAGCAGAGCAACGAAATGGCTGCCATATGGCTCTGGGGTGGGGGAGTGTTATATCCTGCTCAGCTGTGGGGCAAGGGGGCCTGGTGGGAGTTGTAGTGCTGGCTGCCTATCCCCACCCCACCCCCCCTCCCTGGCGAGAAGGCTACCTCCCTCTGAGGTGGAACAGAGGAAGGGAATAGATTACACATGGCTCTGTGATGTGGTAGTGTTCCATCCTGTTCAGAGGTGATGCAAAAGACGGCTACCTACCTGTAAGGTGAAGCAGAGCAATGAAATGGCTGCCACATGGCTCTGAAGTGGGGGGTATTACATCCTGCTCAGCTGTGGGGAAAGGGGGTCTGGTGGGAGTTGTAGTGCTGGCTGCCTGCCCCCCCTCCCTGGTGAGAAGGCTACCTCCCTGTGAGGTGGAGCAGAGGAAGGGAATAGGTTACACATTGCTCTGTGATGTGGGAGTGTTCCATCCTGCTCAGCTGTGGGGCAAGGGGGCCTGTTGGGAGTTGTAGTGCTGCTGCCTGTCCTCACCCCCCCTTTTGAGAAGGCTACCTCCCTGTGAGGTGGAGCAGAGGAAGGGAATAGGTTACACATGGCTCTGTGATGTGGGAGTGTTCCATCCTGTTCAGGGGATATGCAAGAGAGCATGAGATGGATACCTACCTGTAAGGTGAAGCAGAGCAATGAAATGGCTGCCACATGGCTCTGGGATGGGGGAGTGTTACATCCGACTAAGCTGTGGGGCAAGTGGGCCTGTTGGGAGTTGTAGTGCTGGCTGCCTGTCCCCCCTCCCTGGTGAGAAGGCTACCTCCCTGTGAGGTGGAGCAGGCGAAGGGTATAGGTTACACATGGCTCTGGGATGTGGGAGTGTTCCATCCTGTTCAGGGGTGATGCAAGAGAGCATGAGATGGCTACCTACCTTTAAGGTGAAGCAGAGCAATGAAATGGCTGCCACAAGGCTCTGGGGTGGGGGAGTGTTACATCCTGTTCAGGGGTGATGCAAGAGAGCATGAGATGGCTACCTACCTGTAAGGTGAAGCAGAGCAATGGAATGACTGCCACATGGCTCTGGGGTGGGGGAGTGTTACATCCTGCTCAGCTGTGGGGCAAGGGAGCCTGTTGGGAGTTGTAGTGCTGGCTGCCTGCCCCACCCCTGGTGAGAAGGCTACCTCCCTGTGAGATGGAGCAGAGGAAGGGAATAGGTTACACATGGCTCTGGGGTGGGGAAGTGTTCCATCCTACTCAGCTGTGAGGCAAGGTGGCCTGGTGGGAGTTGTAGTGCTGGCTGCCTGTCCCCACCCCCCCTCCCTGGTAAAAAGGCTATCTCCCTGTGAGGTGGAGCAGAGGAAGGGAATAGGTTACACATGGCTCTGTGATGTGGTAGTGTTCCATCCTGTTCAGGGGTGATGCAAGAGGGCCTGGTGGGAGTTGTAGTGCTGGCTGCCTGTCCGCACCCCCCCTCCCTGGTGAGAAGGCTACCTCCCTGTGAGGTGGAGCAGAGGAAAGGAATAGGTTACACATGGCTCTGGGGTGGGGAAGTGTTCCATCCTGCTGCCTGTACCCATACCCCCATGGAAATATGGCTACCTACCTTTGAGGTAAATCAGAGGAAGTAAATTGTAGATATGTGAGACATGTGTTGGAAAGAGTGTGTTGTACATAGGTGCATTTTGGTCTTGTAAGTGTAGCTCTATGGTTGTGCAAGACAGTATATGGCAGTGTGATGGGATACATTTGTTGGTACGAACCAGTCTCCACTCCCCCAGCTATTCCTGTGAGACTCTCTGGATGCAGGTTGGCAAGCACCTTCTCCTCCCATTCAGTGAATGTTAGTGGTGGAATGGGAGGGCCACCGCCAGTTCTCTGAGCCGCCTCATGGTTTTTGTTGGCATGGTATTTCACCCTGGTCTTGAGGTCATGCCACCTCTTCTTGATGTTACGCAGTGTGCACAGGGTGGTCCCTGATTGCATTCGACCGCCATTCATCTTTTAGCGAGACTGCAGCGGTCGTAACGCAATGATTGTTACGCCAGCTTCGCCATCTCATCATAATTTCACTTGCGGTCATACCGCGGGTGAATCGGCCTTTTTAAGGCTTTCCACAGCTTTTCCATCCGCCGCGGTCGGATCTTCTGGATTTCCGGAAGTGGCAGACGTTTTTTTGTGCATTCCGACCTCCGCTTTTACATTCATTGCATCGTAATGAGACTGTCGGATTTGCGGTGGAACATGCGGGCGTTGTTTTCCTGGAAGCACGGCGGTCGTAGGGCTTTTCCGTCACAGTAATCAACCATTTCGTTAAAAATCTAATCAGCAATACTTCTAAAAAGTCCAAACAATCGATTCTGCCATCCATGCCATCTGTGTTCTTGAACCTTCCATCTACACGAAAAAATGCGATAAGGCTATACTTTTTTTTTTTTTTTAAACCGACGCTTTAAAAATATTTACAAAACATTGGTTTCTTTACACTTCGGTTTAAAAAAAATAAAGCCTTCTTTTAAAAATAATTCTAAAACCAAAAGTATCAAGACAGCAATCAACCCAACGTGGGCCTACAACTGCTACCTGTGTAGGAATGAAAATGTGGGTTAATACATTCAAAACATACAAAATAATATTATCCTATTTCTAACTACCTCCTTCCTCTCTCCTTACAAAAAACTTAGCTTTGTACATACTATTTTTAAAATGTTTAAATTGCCTTACCTGAGCGCAGCTCTTCCTCCAACGCTCCACCAGCTGTAGAAAGTTACGTACAACCAGCAACGTCATCTGTGTTAGTAAAAATGAAAAAAGGACATTTTCTCCCATTGATTTCAATGGGAAACCGTGGAAAAACCTACAAAAGCTTTTTAAGAAATATGTTAGAGTACAGTACAGTTGCAATGTTGATTTTTAAAAATTAATAAAAATTGAAATTTATTTTGTATTTTTGTTTACATTTAAATTGACTGTCTTATATTTTTAATAAAATAAATAACTTTTTAAAAATGCATTTTGTGTTGTCTTTTTTTATATCAATATTTTATATTTTTATTACTCTTAAATGATTAACACCATATACTCTGACTTAAAAATGTTTTCATTTTAATTATTATTTTATTAACTAGTTTATTGATTTTAATTCTTAAGATTTTTATGTAAAAATGTATTATAAATTAATACCCAAACATTAAAATTAATACCTGGGTATTAATACACTCCCCACCCATATCCCCTGATTCCCAGGCATCCTGTCCCAGGAGATAAGTGTTAAACCCTTTTATTATTTTTAGATTTTTTATAAATTAAGATAAAAATACAAAATTTATAAAATTATAACAGTATAACAGTATAAATTAATACTCAAGTATTAATTTTAATACCCGGGTATTAATGCACTATCCCACCCAAAACCCCTGTTCCCCTTGCATCCCATCCCAGAGGTTGGTTGTGAAATCTAATTTAAAAAAATGATTTTTTTAAATTTAATAAATATGTTTACATTATTTAATTTTAAAATTAGTCAAGTTAAAAAAAAATATACACAAGTATTATGATTAATACCTCAGTATTAATACACTCCCCCACCCATAAACCCTGGTACCCAAGCTTCCCGTCCCAGGGGAGAAGTGATAATCCTTTTTTAAAAATAATATTTATGTTAAAAATTGTAATAGTTCAAAATACCTTTAAAAAAAATCTATTACCAGTAAAAAATAAATACTCAAGTATTACAATTAATACCTCAGTATTAATACACTACCCCACCCAAAACCCCTGATTCCCTAGCATCCCATTCCAGGGAATGGGTGTCAAACCCAAAAATATTTAATTTTAAATTTATAAAAAATAAAAAAATAGAAATAATTATTGAAAGTCCTAATAATATTAAAAATAAATACTTAACAAATACATTTAATACATGGGTATTAAAACACTACCCCACCCAAAATCCCTGTTTCCCTAACATCCCGACCCAGGGGTTGGCTGTCAATCCCTCTTAAAAGCATATATATTTTTTTAAATAAGATAAATATTATCTTAAAAATACTCAATTGTTGTAAATAAATTAATACCCAGGCACTAAAATGAATACCTGGGCATTAAAACACCACCCACACCAAAAATTGAAGACTTCAAAAATAATATGGAAAAAAATAAAAACTATCTTAAAAATGCGTGTAATGGCATGCGAAGTAAGGGCATATGCGTTGTAATGGTATGCGTTGTAATGGCACTTGTGATGTAACGCCTGCGTTGTAAAGGCATTACGATGTAATGTCTGCGTTGTATTGGATATCTCCCACTGTATCTACTGTGTGGGCTTACAGTTCGCCCATCGTTTTTGATTGATATCTTTGAGTGTCCATTGTAAATCCTTGCTTTTAAGTAGTTATTTCTTCTTAGATGTCTCTCTTTTTCATGTGTTGCTGCTGCCCATGGAGCAGCGCCGTATTACTTGAAGCCTTTCTCCTTTCTGTATTTGTGTTTATTTGTGCACACTATTTTTGGGGGGGTTTCGGTTCGTGTTTCATGAAGATTTCCTTTTCATTCACTGCCGTGTCGGTAAAGCTTTAATTTGTTTGTCGTGTGTTGTTTATGTTTTTGGCAATACGGTAATTCTTCTGTTCACCTTCAGACCAAAACACGCCTATCCTACTGGTGTTTTTTTATTTTTTATTTGGAATCGTAATTGCATTTGATTTGGGTTTATTAAATAAGCATTGTTCTCTGCTGTGTCGGTAAATCTTTAGATCTTATTTTTTTGCTGTTGCCTCTCAGTGTTCTTTAGTTTGCATTTTAATATAGATATGGACAGAAATTAAGCCGCTTGGAAGGGTCCGAGGGCTAATTGGATTAAACAGAACCCTGATATTTTATTGTACAATCTCGAGTTTTTGGCAGCCATGTACTGAAAATGAAATGCACGTAACGTGTAAAATACTGCACTTCTTTCTAGCTGTTTACTGCAATTGCCTAATTCTTTTTTTCATGTACATATGTAGTGGCACATGGCACGTCTAAACCTGAACGTATGTGGTTACTGGCTAAAATGCAATTCCTACTGTGAATGCATATTGCTACATGCTATAAATACAAGCCAATCTACAGATGCATGTTGTAAAAAAATATATATATCTGTGTGCATGCACAGTGTTTAGATATGCATGTACGTTTCCGCTCAGCGCCTAGAGACCAGTCATTTACAAAAGTGCTGTGTTTTCATTCTCATGCCTGGTGATGCATGTATGTCTTGTGAAGTGCACGTCTACCTTTGCTTGGCCAGGCTAGCATTATATGCTTTTTCTACAATTGCACATGTGTACACACAGCATTAGTGACTCGTGCCAAGGGTCACACAGCCTGTCTGCTCTAGCGCTTTGCACATGCACCTCTGAGTTTCGGCACATAGGGTGTCATTACGATGGCAGAAAGCCCGCCACCACCAGCGGTGCGGTGGCGGGCCCTCTGCTATTGGACAGCAATTTTCCCCCGCCACATTACGATGGCAGGGGGAATCGCTTTGCGACTGCGGCGGTCGCAAAGACCACCCGCCACGCTTCCACCAGAGGCAATCATTCCGATTGCCTGGCGCAGTGGTCAGCATGTGTAAAATGGTGGCGGTGCCGTCCGCCATATTACGATGCTGGCTGCAGCCAGCCTTTCCTTAGTGGGTAAACCGCCATTAAAAGGCTGGCGGGGACTGGTTTTGGGGGCCCGTTGCGGACCCCTCTTGTGTTGGGGGGAGGAGGTTGTGCACTGGGGGGGTACCCATGGTACGCCCCTTCATTTCCCTGCACTGAGAGGCAGGCACCGCGTGGTGCCTGCCACGTAGTGCAGGGAAAGGCACTACATGCATTTTTACTATTGCGGCGGGTGCTGCAGCCAGCACCCCTGTTTCCTCTCCCACCCACCTTCCCAACCTTGTTTCTTGTCCCTCCCTATACTCCTGCCCTCCTATCTTTATTTCTTCTCCCTCCCTCCCGTCCCTGTTTCTGCTCCTCCTCCCACCCAGCTTCCCATCCCTGTTTCTTCTGCCCTGTCCACATGCTGCCCAGTGTGTGTCCCAATACCATACAGTCCCGCCAAAAGTAATTGCCAAAGCCAATAGGTCCCAAAGGAGAGACCTACTGGGTTTCCCAATGCTTGTTTTGACTATGTTTTTTGACTTTTGAAGACAATAGTGTTTGATATTTTTCTGCTTAAAAGATGCTTGTGGTATGAAATTGTAGAAAGGTACTGAAGTGATGAATGACGCAATCAGGTAAGTCCAGTAAATACTTTATTCACAAGTAAGAGAAATAACACCTTCAGCTTGCCAGAGTGAAGATACAAGTCCCCACAGCCAACATTCTAACTCAGGCTCTCCTCGAACAGTCTAAAGGGAGAGACTAAGAGGGACAGAGAGGCGGGGGAGGAGGGAAGGACCAAGTGGAGAAGAATCACAACACATCTCCCTCCGGGGAGGGAAGGGAACAGGAAGAGGGAAACGGGAGAAAGGGAGGGAGGAAGAGACCAAGAGCGAAAAACATGCAAAACAAAATGCAGTATACAGAATGCAAAATGCCAAAAGATGACTATGCATGAGATACAAACTCCAAAACTGTGATAGGAAAATATCTTGACATTTCGTAATCTTTGTGCCATGAAGGAGGATGAGCGAGTCTCACGCTCCTACAGCTGAAATCTGAATCCCCACGGGTATTAGTAACATTCATCTCCCTTGCACCAAATGGAATCAACTTTGTGGGACAATTGGTAATTCTATTGATGCTCCACATTTTTCCATTTTCAAGAATGACCGCATTTTCCTTGACCTCTTTGATTTTCTCAGGAGCATAGAATTTATCACCTCTACTGCCTGCCACGAAAGGTTTCCTGACAAGAATCCATTGTCCCTCTTTCCAGAGCTTGTTTTTAGCTCCCCATTTTTTGTCGTAAAGGTCTTTGTACACTTCTTGATGTCTCCTTACTTTGGCTCCCGTCTCAGCATGATCAATAGAAACCTCCTTGTTCTGGAAAAGCCAACTAGGAGACAATTTAGAACCAGCTTTTCTCTCTCTCAGCACTTCAAACGGGGAGAGACCTGTAGTGATATTGGGTGTGGTATGGTACGACCATAACATATCCCTTACAGAAATTTCTATGGGTCTCCCGGAGGCAACAGCTAATTGAATAGACTCCTTAAGCATTGTATTCGCTCTTTCTACTTTGCCATTAGATTTGGGCCTGTACAATGGCGTGCGAACATGAGAGATGGACATGTCTGCTAGAAAGTTCTTCATCTCATCAGAAACAAACTAGCCACCGTTATCGGTAATGATGGTCTCTGGGATACCTTCCTTAGAGAATACATCACTTAAGAAGCTCGTGAGAGTTTTGGTGTTGACCATGTTAATGAACTTGTGGGTGATCCATTTAGAATAATAGTTAATGAGGACAATAAGGTGTTTGTCCTGTGGACCAATTGAACGAATGGGGCCCGCAATATCAAGCCCTAATTTGTTCCACGGGACAGTGGGTACTTCCACCGGGATGAGTGGAGAACGTCTTAGGGGCATATTATCAATAGGCGGCGATATATATCGCAAAGCGCGCTTAGCGCTTATTTATTTATCGCCGTCTATCGCTGGAATTTATCGCCCGGTTAGCGCGTTATTAACAACGTGTATCACCGAGGCGATAAAAAATCCGGCAAAAGCGGCGAAATGCAGTAATATCGCTGGAAATCCAGCAATAAAACTGCAGGGATAGGGAAATCCTTGTTGATAGGGAGATGTGGACCTAGCCTTATAATCCACCTCCCATTATACAGATAGGAAAGTCTGAAATTTAGCAGACGTTAGACACCGGCGATAACCGCGCGTAGCGCGCCTTTTTAAATCACTACGCGTGTCCGGGACAGCCTTGTAAATATCGCGAAGGCCCGTTAGCGATATTTTACAATGAAGTTTTACGTGGCACGCCTACCTTGCATCTCATTAGCGATGCGAGGCAGAAAGAAGTCGGGCGCTAAGGCAAGGAAACACGCGCTAGCGTGTCCTTGTTGATTAAGCAATAAAATTATCGCCGCTTTTCGCCCGAAAACGGACGCTAAAGTGGCGATAATTTTATCGCGGCCCCTTGATGAAATGCCCCTTAGACTTAAAGGGCCCGATTCTGATGCGGTTAGGAAATCTTCCCGATCAAATCGGTTTGGAAATGGTTTCCGACCGACTCGGATCGGGAGAGTCCGACCGACCGTGTATGATGCATCCGGATGCTTCCAGATACGATTTGGTTGGACTCCCATTGAAGCCTATGTTCCTAACCGCATCGTAATCTGGCCCTCGGTTGGGAAGACACGTTTCCGATCCGATTGGGAAGGAGCAAATGCCATTAGGAGGCCTTCCTAACCGCATCGGAATCGGGCACTAGGTGGGAATGGTTTCCTAACCACATCGGAATCAGGCCCTTAGTCTTGTCGCTAACACTACATGCATGACAATCGCGGACCTTCTCCTCCATGAGCTGATCCATGCATGGGAACCAGTAATCAGCTCGTAACTTTGCTTTACTGAGCCCTCTACCCAAGTGTCCTTCATGTGCCAGGTCTAAAATGTGGTCACGTAAGCCCTTGGGGGGAACTATTCTTTCTGCTTTAAGTATATGATCTCCCTCCAAAGACAACTCAATCCTTACATTCCAATATGGCTGTACCTCTTCAGGCAAGTTCTTACATTTGTCCGGCCAACCATTGATTATGTACTCCTTAACTTTTATGAGGTCTTGGTCTTGTTCCATGTTGAATCCCCATTGGTCTTTCACCACAGCAGGAATACTGACTACCAAAATATCATCCTTGGGATCTGCATTACCTCCCACATTTTCAAAAGGAACCCTGGATAAGAAATCTGCAGCACAGTTCTTGGACCCAGGTACATATACCATTTTGTAATTGAAGCCTTGTAAACCTAGCACCCATTTGGCAATACGAGGTGTGGTATTCTCCATCTCTTTTTTGTGAATAAAGAAAGCAAAGGCTTGTGATCAGTGCTCAGTGAGAATGGTAGACCCCACACAAAAAATTTAAAATGCTTAATGGCCCAAAACACGGCCAGTGCCTCTTTCTCCACAGTGGAATAATTGACCTCTGCCCCAGTGAGAGTTCTGGAGGCAAATGCCACAATGTTCTCCTTGTTGTTTACTCTCTGTGAAAGAGTGGCTCCAATCCCTTTGTTGCTGGCATCGGTGGTTATAAAAGTTTCTCTTTCTACATTGAAATTGCCGATATAAGGAGCATTGACAATGGCTCTTTTTATATCTTCAAATGCAATGTCATGCTCCCCCACCCACTCAAATGTTGTACCACTCTTGAGCAAGTTTCTTAGGGGTTCTGTCAAATTCGAGAAATGTTTGATGAATTTAGCCATGTACTCTGCCAGTCCTAAAAACGATTTAATCTCCTCTTTGTTTGTGGGTGTGTGAGCTTTCCGCACAGATTCTACTAAATCAATTTTGGGTTTGATGCCTTCCTCTGAGATCGTATGACCCAAATAGTCTACTGAACTGACCCCCAACTTAGATTTACATTCCTTAGTAGTAAAACCTGCGTCTTTTAGTATACATAATACATTTCTTACATTACAATTATGTTCACTTTCACATGCTCCATATATTAGAATGTCATCCTGAAAACACAATGTTTTTTTACAGTGCCTGAGTATGTGCTGCATTATTCTTTGGAATGCAGAAGCCGCAGAGGCTAACCCAAACAGCATCCTTAGAAATTTGAAATTCCCAAAAGGTGTGGTAAAAGCAGTAAACATTTGTGAATCGGGATGAAGGGTTACCTGGTGGTATGCTGATGACAAATCAAGCACACTAAAATACTTAGCATCCTGGAGAGTACTTATCATTTCATGAATCCTTGGTAGGGGATGTATATCTACCAAGATATTAGAGTTGAGGTCCCTTAAGTCAACACATAAACAAATGTTCTTGCCATTGTCCTTGGTCGTGAGAACAATGGGTGCCAACCATTCTGAACTTTCTATTTCCTTAATCACACCTTGACTAACCAGCTTTTCAAGTTCTGACTTCAATGGTTCCCTCATTAAGAGTGGAACAGAACGTGTTTTATGAACCACCGGGAGTGCATCCTTTTTTAGTGTGATTCTGTGCATGTAGTTTTTTAAGTTATCAAGTTGCTCTGTGAAGACTTCAGGGAACTCTTTTATAAGGTTGCCACCTACTTCTGGAGGATCCACTAACAACACCTGATCAACGTTGTTTGGGTCAAGTGTAATGCCCAATTCTTTCTGGTGTTTCCACCCCAGTAAGCTTGAGCCCTTCTTTGTTATGTAAATCTTACCTACTGTGTTCCTATCTTTAAAAGAAATGCACATTCTAACCATGCCCTCTAAGGGAATGGGTTCTTTGTTGTATCCACCTGGACAAATGTCAGCCCTTTCTAAGACTACATTGTGTGTGGAAAACTTCTCATCAAACAATTTTTTCTCAATAAGAGTGTAAGGTGAACAAGAATCTGCATAGACCTGAATGGGTTCACCATCTAGACAAATTTTGCACGTAGGGTATTGTACAGATTCATCAATTTCGCCTTGATCTATTTGAAAGATGTAACCCTTAGTCTCTTCACCCTTATCCTCTGCACCATCTATCATGTGTACTTTTACACCTGCTGTATTGCACACCTTGGATAAATGGCCTCTCTTATTACATTTTCTGCAAACAACATTTCTTGCTGGGCACTTCCAATTGTTGGCTAGATGATTGGGGTTACCACATCTAAAACAGCGAAAATTATATGCTTTAGTGCGTGAAACATCCTTATTTTTCCCACTAATTTTACACACAACTTCTTCATTGACCAGTGATTTAGCTTCTTCCTTCTCTTTATTAATCCCTGAAACACTTTTCATTTCTTTTACGCATAGTGCCGTGTGTTCAATCACTTTAGCTATGTTTACAGCCTCCGCTAAATCTGGGTTTCTGGTGAGAAGCTCCTCTTGTATCTTCTGATCATTGGTACACCTGACTAACTGGTCTCTAATGAGTGAATCTGTTAGGGTGCCAAAATTCACATGTTGCGGACATACCTCTTAAAACTGCAACATAGGCTGAAACCCTCTCCTCCTTTTTCTGAACTCTCTTATAAAATTTGTGTCTTTCTAGAACTACATTAATTTTATCTCTGAAGTGTGCCTCTAATTTCCTGAGAGTGAATTCATACACATCTACCCCAACCTCCTCAACGTTAACCTCCTCATTACCTTCTCTGCACGTAATGTCATCATAAACGTTCCTGCCTTGTATGCCCAAGTTATGTAGTAAAATGTGCTGTTTCCTAACATTCGAAAAATTACCGCCCCCTATGTCTATGAGATACGATTCAAAGATGGCCACCCACCTACTCCAAGGTATATCCGGTTCACCTAAATCATTTAAAAACGGTGGGGGTTGACTCATACCAGCCGCTGCCATAGTAAAGAGGAGATAACAAAAGAGAACAAAGGCAGTGATTAATTAATGCCCTTAGAAGGCTGATTGTAAGTAATACAGTGTAGAGGAACACAGGAAAAGAGAAATGAACTGTAAACTTAACCGGAGGTACCTCAGGCTCTCCCCGAACATTCTAAAGGGAGAGACTAAGAGGGACAGAGAGGCGGGGGAGGAGGGAAGGACCAAGTGGAGAAGAATCACAACAGGTACCTCAGTCAGTCAGTTGTAATATAAAGATTTGTAGAACTTTTAAAGCTGTCTACTAAGGTGAGGTATACCGTGAGGCATTATAAGCTACACCAGGATAGGGAAGTAACATCTCTGTTGTGCAAATATACTTAACAGGCTCAGTGGTTGTTCATTCCTTGGTGCATGGGAGTGAACCTGCTGGGTATGGTAGACTTTCGCAGGTTGAGAGTTTACTGCTGTGCAAATTGGGCAGTATTCTTGTATCATAGAAAATTCCATCAGAGAAAGCGGACAAATGCTAACAGTGAGAAAGGTGGGAAGAGTTCAGAAGAAGCTGACAGTATATGGGTGCTTACTTCATAGGGCGCTGTGAATGGATTGGCTGGCAAACGCTGGAACCATGCTGCTATTGGTTGACCTTTGACTGTGACATACTGGTATTGATGGATGAATCATGAATTTAGCAGAGTAGTGTGTGACTGAGAGTCTAACAGAGAGTAATTGTTAAATATTGATGAAATGGTAAATCCCTTTTCGAAAAAACTGAAATATTCAAATAAGGAAGAGAAATTTCTGCCCAAAGTCACAACAGCTAGGCAAATGGTGGAAAAGAAAGAGTTACACACGTTTATTTGGCTTAGACAATGGCTCAAATACACGGTGAAGGATGGGGAATTACTGATCCCACTGAATGGCACATTCCACATACCGAGATTTGGAAATATGAAAAGGAGAATGCATGACCTAAGACCCCAGCCCAGACCTACACAATTTGAGGCCCTGCATCCCTGTGAACAGGTTGCAAATGAAAAGAAGAGAAAGAAATTTGCACTGAGAGTACGCGACAGGGATTACTCTTGGATAAGTGCACAGGACAATGAGAGGCAGAGGAGATGGAGGGAGGAAGTAATCAGGACATTAGGAGCCTATGTGTGAGACAGAAGCTGAGAGTGAGGCGGAGGACACCTTCATATACAAACTCTTAAGAATAAGACCACGTCCATATAATGCAGAATCAGCACCAGGTGCTGCTGTCCAGACATCAGCAGAGAATAAATCAGTTACTATACCCTGTTCCAAAGCTGGTGTACCTACTAGTTACACTGAGACCACTGTCTCACCCAGTGTCCAGACATCAACACCTGCTTCTGTAGTTAAGTCCCAGCCTTCAAATAGTACAAGCATTTCTTCTACCACAATGATCACTAGCACATCTCAGAGTCACACCCCTTTGAGTATCCCCTTGAAAATAGTAGATCTAACTAGTATACTAGATCTTGGAGCCCCGCAGGGACCCCTGTTGCAACCATGACTCCACAAACTACTCCACAGCCCAAAGAACAGGCCCCTAAGAGTCTCAATATAGCCCAACTAAAAAACAAGTTTGAAGAGATTGTAAAGGGGTATGTAGATATGGATTTCTTGGAACACTCTAATGAGAATGAACTGCTTTACATGAGCAAACAAGTTGTGAGGGTGGCGCAAGAAACAGAAGCAAATATGGAAAAAGTGGCAGATGATTGTGGATTTGACTTGATGACAAGTAAGAAATTGCGAAAGAATTTCAGGATGATGGGAGCGACGAGAACTTGAGATTATTAAAGCTGAAGGGAATGAAAATGCATGTGAGGGAACTGATTGAGAACATCAGGAAGTTGAGTGATGTGGAGAAATTTAGGGAAGTGTGGTCCAAGAACAAATGGTCGAAGGTAAAAGGAAAGAAGGAATCCACGGGGAATGGAGAGGGAGACGTCATGGAGGGAGTAGTGAAGAAGTACCCTCTGATATGTGCATGTCCCCTAGCCTCGAACAGACCTCTTCCGTTCCACAAACACTCTCCCTATATTGAAGGAAAAGCCTGCAAATGGTACACTCAGATAAAGCAGAGAGTGACAATTTTTAAGGTCTTGTGGGAGGATTTGGATTTGCTTTTTGAGGTAACAGTCCTAAAGGATCTGTGGGCAGAATGTAATAGAGTCATAGATTGGCCGAAGCAAGAACCCCTAGAGTAGCAAACACAGATGCTCTGTCAACATTTGTAAAGACCAAGTATGATGCAGTCATTGATCAACTCAAAAACCAAGGTTACACAAAAGCAAATGGTTTGGCCCAAGATTTTCAGAACATCCCAAGAGCCCAAATAATCAGTACATGCATACTTTGAGAGATTAATGCAGGTAAACAGGGAGCATAGTGGTATGACGATCCCCTCGGAGCTACCATAGGAGGGTTCATATCCTCCTTTGTACAAGGGTTGTGACCAGAAACCTGTAATCAGATCAAACAGGGTGTTCTCTGCTGGTAAAACAAGCCTGTCGACAAATACTACAGTATGCAAAATTTTGCAGTGGCATGTATGATGCCAAAGGAGTAGGGCTGAAAGAAATGTTTGCTGTAGATCAGACGTAGGGCCTGGTTACGATCTTGACGGATGGGTTCTCCATCACAAATGTGATGGATATCCCATCTGCTGTATTGCAAGTTCCATAGGATATAATGGAACTGTAATACAGAAGATGGGAGATCCGTCATGTTTGTGACGGCGTAACCCTGTCCACCAAGATCGTAATCAGGCCCTAAGTTAGCACAGAACAGAAGTGTGAAAGGAATAAACATGCATAGTCCAGGGCTAGACCTTGACACCAGTATAGGACCAAACATGCAGGGAGTCTCAATGTCCTATGGAAGAAATGCCCAAGGAATGGGAAGGTGCTGGGGAGGTACACCTGGAACCAGTGTAAGAGCCTTAAAGAAGGTCACCCCTGTCACATTTGCAACAAGGTTGGTCACTGGAAACAGGAATGTTGATACAATCCTGATCAAGGGATGATCAATGCTCAAGCATCAAATCTCGAGATGGAAGGAGAACTTCCCTCTGTACTGAGACCCCCTTTGATGAATCTAAAGATGCAGAAACCAGATTTCCCATGAAATCCCCTTGTGCCTATACAGATGCAAGTTGGGAATCTTCATTTTCAACCGAGTAGTAGAGCCCAGCATAACCTATTCACATCTCAGACTGCCCCATTGCCCATAACGTTTGGGAGCATCATCAGCTTGTCATATGTGATTCAAGTCTGTAAACTTGTTGGGGAGAGAACTGCTCTGTAAACTTAATTGTGTGATATATTTCACACTAGACAGAATGGGGTTGGAGACTCAGGCGGCAGATGCAGAGTTCAAATTAGAGGCACCAGAGTCTGTTGTTATACTATAATGTGTACTTACTAAAGAAGACCTACACTCAGATCTGAAATAATTGGTCAGAGATGATTTATAGGATTCAACAGGAATGGAGATTGGCTGCTAAATCCCTAAGGATAACTCACAGGTTTGATGCAATTTTTCCTGAAACAATCCCACACAAATTGACCTCAGAAGCCATTGCAGGAATATCCCTCGTCATTTAAAGTGTGTTAGAACAAGGCAGTTTGAAAGAGGTCATTGTGAGTCCATGCACTTTTCCGATTATGGCCTTGAAAAAAGAAAATAAAAAGTGGAAGATAGCGGTGGTGCTGGTGGTCTTGCAATCCTCTCTTGGTGGTCCGGATGGAAGTGTGCTCCTGCTGGGGGCTGGTGGATCCACAGTTACAGGGACTGAGGTGGGTACAAATGTTGCCTCTTGTGGCAGGGCCTATCTTTATGTGGCTGAGGCAAATGTTATCGGCCCAGATGTTGTTGAACCACACAAAGGGGAAGATGGTGCTGGAAAAGCCCTGCACATATGGGTGTAAATATTATGCAGCACCCCAGTCAGAGAGCCCAAATTGGAGTTCAGATTCTACATCTGTACATTGTGCTCCCTCTTCAACTGCTTCATCTCCCTGAGCTTTGTAAGGACCTGGCCCATCATGTCTTGGGACTGATGGAGGGATCCCAAGATTTGGGTGATGGTGGCCTGAGTGACAGTGAACCCAGTGGTCTCACTATGCTGGCCCACAGATTCCCTCACATGACCTCTACCCCCACTACCCTGTGCCCATGACCCAGTGTGGCCCATCCCACTAAGTACTGGCTGAACTGGAGGTGGTGATGGTTTTGTTTCAACAGCAACCAGGACTGATGGGCACAAGATTGGTGTGATGTTGGTCTGGACACAGGAAGTGGAGGTATCTGTAAGCTGAGGTGTTGTAACAACTAGGGTGGGAGGTGTAGATGTGGGCTACTGGAGCCGTCTGCCCAGGCAGACCAGATGGAGCAGACCACTCCTCCACATCCAAACACTCAGGAGTATTCCTCCCTCAAGGCTTGATCCTGGGCTGGAATGGAGGTTACTTCAGAGACAGATGTTTGGCCACGTGCTCTGGCTGTTGGACCTATTATGAATGTCAAAAAATTAATACATTGTAAAAGTGTGGATTACACATTCAATGAGTTTTAAGCAAACAATGTAGCAACCTAAAAGGGAAAAGGAATTCAATATCATGATTATACTTTTTAATGGTATTGTAATTAATAACAGAAACAGTTTGAATTTCAGACAAAAGTACACCAAATAAAGTGGTAAGAAGATGTCCTGAAATGAAAACAGGAAATTAGTAACTTTACATGAAATGTACCAGCCATTCAACACAACACAGTAGAGAGGAGAAATTTGAAATTAACCATTTCAAGGCCTAGCAGGCTAAAAAACAGACCTTTGTATAACTTAGGGCCCGATTCTGATGCGGTTTGGAAAGCTTCCCCACAGAATGGGTTTGGGAATGGTTTCCGACCGAATAGGATCGGGAGAGTCCAACCGACAGAGTACGATGCATCCGGATGCTTCCAGATACGATTTGGGGCTCGATTCCGATCTCGGTCGGAAGGGCTCCTGACGGGATCCTGAATGACCAAATCCAATTCGGAGCCTCTGTTTCTGTCCGAATCGCCCCCCATTCCGAACGACCAAGTATGATGCAAAGATCTCGTCCACGCCGACCGAATCGTTTCCGAACCTGAATCTGTCCATCCGACTTGTCTGGAGCCGAATCGTGCAGCACAATGGACCTGGCTTATACGAGCCAGTACGATGCATGATTCGAACAGGCGTATCTACTCAGTCTCAGCGAGACATCGGGGGGCCAGAGCAGGCCCTTCTACACCCGGAGCCCTCCGAATCGGTCACGGGGGGGTGCGCATGGGTCCCCCCGATCCAAGCATGCACAGTCTGGTGGGCAACATGGGGTGCCCGCCAGAGGGTGTACGCTTTTCCCCACCCACCCCTTTTTGTGCCATGGGAGCCTGTGTACGCGTCGGTATACAGGCATCCATAGAGTTCAATGGGAGTCCAAGCGAACCGAGTCCGTCAGCATACTGCTGCATCGTACTCGTTCAGTTGGACTCGCACAGCGCGATTCGCTAGGAAAGCCCTCCAGATCCGAGTCGTATGGAGGGCTTTCCTAACGAGATCAGAATCGGGCCCTAGGTCGGAAAGACACATTCCCGATCCGATTTGGACGGAGCAAATGCCGTTAGGAGGCCTTCCTAACCGCATCAGAATCAGGCCCTTAGAAGGATGTTTAGCATTAGTCATCATATAGAGAAGCACAGGTAGCGCCGGGAAGCTGGATACGCTGACGGCCCTTGCGCTTGGGGGATCTCTTGGAATCCTCATTCTGAATGAACCTGCATAATTTTAAACTCATTTTTTAAATTTGTTGCATGTTGTTCTAGTGTGTTTTTAAACGTTTGGGGGCATAACAAATTGATTTTCTACTCACGTGCCGCATGCCGATCACCTCTCCCCGGTCCACCGCAGCTATAGAGTGCTGATTGAGTGGAGGGAGCACGGGTAGACGGTTACGGCCTCATTAGAATTACTGACTTCCGACAGCACATTTCATGCCGCCATTTTTAGACGCGCTCTAGTCTTTTCTACTGACTCGCCCACCGCAGCTTCAAAACCAGCTGATGGGGCCGACGCGCAGTATAGAGAAGCACAGGTAGCGCCCGGAAGCTGGATACGCTGACAGCCCTTGCACTTGGGGGATCTCTTGGAATCCTCATTCTGAATGAACCTGCATAATTTTAAACTCATTTTTTAAATTTGTTGCATGTTGTTCTATTGTGTTTTTAAACGTTTGGGGGCATAACGAATTGATTTTCTACTCACTTGCCGCATGCCGATCACCTCTCCCCGGTCCACCGCAGCTATAGAGTGCTAATTGAGTGGAGGGAGCACGGGTAGACGGTTACGGCCTCATTAGAATTACTCACTTCCGACAGCACATTTCACGCCGCCATTTTTATACGCGCTCTAGTCTTTTCTACTGACTCGCCCACCGCAGCTTCAAAACCAGCTGATGGGGCCGACGCGCAGTATAGAGAAGCACATGTAGCGCCGGGAAGCTGGATACGCTGACGGCCCTTGCGCTTGGGGGATCTCTTGGAATCCTCATTCTGAATGAACCTGCATAATTTTAAACTCATTTTTTAAATTTGTTGCATGTTGTTCTATTGTGTTTTTAAACGTTTGGGGGCATAACGAATTGATTTTCTACTCACTTGCCGCATGCCGATCACCTCTCCCCGGTCCACCGCAGCTATAGAGTGCTGATTGAGTGGAGGGAGCACGGGTAGACGGTTACGGCCTCATTAGAATTACTCACTTCCGACAGCACATTTCACGCCGCCATTTTTAGACGCGCTCTAGTCTTTTCTACTGACTCGCCCACCGCAGCTTCAAAACCAGCTGATGGGGCCGACGCGCAGCGGATGCGTGCAGCGGGCGCGCCAAAGGCAAGCCCGTCTGCGCCCGTCCGCGCCCGTCCGGGACCAGGGGCTAGAACCCTTTCCCCCCGCTGATTTATACTGCGGAATTGCTACGGACCCTTGCTACGAGTAAGTACATCTTAGAGGGTAATGTTCAGGCGACGCTGCTGGCTGAAAGGTTACTGAGGACTAATAGCGCTGAGGTCATGCCCAGGGCATCTCGTTTGATGATTCAGGAAAATGTCTGTGCCCCTACAGCATGGGGTTTAAAGGTAGCTGTTTTAAATACACGCTCTTTACAAAAGCACCATCTTGAGGTTTTCTCTTTGTTACAAGATGGTGATATAGACATTTTGGCACTTACGGAAACTTGGTTAGGGGATATGTCAGCCCCAGACATCATTGCAGCACTCCCAACAGATTTTGATGCCTTCTGGCAAAACAGACCAGGGGACACTAGAGGAGGGGGTTGGCGTTCCTTTTAAAAAGAGCCTAATGGTCACAAAAATAATAGCAGAAAATTGTGATAATGCAGATATCTTGGGGGTAAAAATCTCCTTCAAATCATCCTGCATTGTACTCATGGTAGTTTATCGGCCTCCGAGGACCACCCCTAGCTTTAATGAGCTTTTTCTGGAACTTATTACTGATTTATGTTCCAGATATAAACGTCTTCTAGTAGTGGGGGATTTTAACTACCATTGGGACAAGACACAGAGAGAGTCAGCAGCGGGTCTATTTGAGACCGCTATGCTCTCAATGGACCGTCAGCAATTGGTCAACAGTCCTACCCATGTAAAGGGCCACACTCTTGACCTTATCTGGACCTCACAGCCTTGGGCAGAGATAACAGATATTAGCCCCTGTGCTTGGTCTGATCACTCGCTGCTTAGATGCTGGGTCCCGAGCAATAGCAAATTATCACAGCCCCCACCCCTATGGAGAAAGGTAAGAATTTGGAAAAATATTGAGGCAGATCACTTAATAGCTACCCTGCTCTCCATTCCGCCCCCTAGGACGAAAATAGCCAACTTGGACCAGGAAAGCGAAGCCTTACTGATCCATCTACAGCAAGTTATAGATATAGTGGCACCAGAACGGAAAGAAAAAGTCAGAGATAAAGGAAAGGGGGCCCCCATGGTTCAATGAACCACTGAGGGAAAAAAAACAACATCTCCGCCAAGCTGAAAGGCGGTGGCGAAAAAGCTATGAGCCACCAGAGCAAAATGCCTATAAAGCCCTTTTTTCCGTCTACAAATCAGCCATCCTAGCAAGGAAAGCGGAGTATTATGAGGGAAGGATCGTTCAGGCAGAGAAGAAACAGAAAAAGACTTTCGCTATTCTGAAAGAATTGAGTCAAAAAGCCGAGAAGAAATCCACAATCGCATCATTAGACTGTGATGCCTTCCAGGATTTCTTCCTTCAGAAAGTTAAGGATATCATCTCGGAAATTGCTAGAACCCCCATCGATCCCAGCTCCCTCCTTCAGACCTACCCCTCTCCCTGCCTCAGCAGTCAGCTTTCTAATTTCCCTAAAATTGACTCAGTCACCTTAGCATCATTAGCAAATCACACCAAATCAGGGTCTCGGGTAGACCCTTGCCCTCCAAGGATCTTTCAAATGGCCCTGCCAGGGCTGGAGAAGCAGATCCTGGAACTACTAAATAATTCTTTGGTTATGGGCTATTTACCGACAAATTTCAAAGAAGCCAGGGTCACCCCCCTGTTGAAAAAACCTGGTGCAGATATCCTGACTCTAAAGAACTATAGACCCATCTCTCAGCTCCCCTTTCTAGCCAAGATGTTGGAACAGCACGTATTAACCCCTTCCCTGCTCATGACGAGCTCAGCTCGTCATGCCTCACGGTGGGCGTGTGCGCATGACGAGCTGAGCTCGTCACAACCACGCCCGCGATCGGAATGTCCAGCACCTGGGCGGAATTCCGATCGCAGCGAAGGCGTTAAAGACACTTTCGAAGTATTTGGAGGACCACCAGCTACTCCAAGCTAGACAGGCGGGCTTCAGAGCTCATCATAGTACAGAGCTAGTGATGTTGGCTGTTCTGGATGAGCTCAGGGTTATGGCCGACGATAAACAGCTGAGTGCCCTGATTTTACTAGATCTGTCAGCGGCATTCGATACGGTCAGCCATAACATACTGCTGAACCGTCTCACCAATCTGGGTATCAGCGGGCAAGCATACCAATGGCTAAAGTCATTTCTATCTGACCGTACTCAGAGAGTTCAGCTGGGTGAGCAGATATGGGATCTGGGCCCTCTGGCATGTGGGGTACCTCAGGGCTCTGCACTATCTCCACTTCTTTTTAATATCTATCTGCAACCCCTTGTGGAGACTCTGACTCACATGGACTGTCAGGTCTTTAATTACGCCGATGATACTCAACTTCTTATCCGGCTTAACAACTCCCGCCAGGCCCAGGAGTCGGCCAAAAAGTTGCTCAGGTTCACTGTGAATTGGATGACGGCCAATTCATTGAAAATAAATCCGGATAAGACCGAATTGCTCGTCATTCCAACAAGTAATAGCCCCTGGTGTGATCTCTTCTGGCCTCTGGAACTAGGTGTAGTCCCGGTACCAGTCCCGGTTGTAAAAAGCCTGGGGCTGAAAATTGACTCTGAGCTATCTATGTCTTGCCAGGTCACCACGGAGGTAGGAACCTGTACTGGCTTACTCAGACAGCTACGGAAACTTGCTCCTCTCTTGTCAACATCTTCACTACAGTCAATTGTCTCTGCCACTGTCATCTCCAGGCTGGATTACGGGAATGCCCTTTACATTGGCCTCCCCCAGAAGCTTATTGGGAGATTGCAGGTGGTGCAGAACGATGCGGCCAGGCTTATTTTTAGACTTCCCAGAAAGACACGCGCTACCCCTCTGTTACATAAATTACATTGGCTCCCTATTAAACAGAGAGCGAAGTTCAAGGGTCTATGTATTGCCCACAAGGCAATCTACGGTCAGGCACCCAAGTTTATAAAAGATCACTTGGAGAAATATGTTCCTGGCCGGACTCTGCGATCTTCTGAGGCCTGCAGGTTGGCTCCCCCCAGGTACATCTCTAAATCTAAAGGGGGTAGAGCGTTCTCTGTTTTTCTCCCGCGGATCTGGAATGATCTGCCGGAGTACTTACGCAGGGAACCGGCTCTGCTCATCTTTAGGAAGCATTTAAAAACTTTCCTATTTAGAGAGGCGTTAACAACCGCGTAATCTTCTGTCACCGATGCTGCTATTTTATTTCTGCCCCAGTGACTTGCTCACTCTTCTCTAGAAGCGCTTAGAGACCTGAAGGTTATTTGCGCTATATAAAAGTCATATAACATAACATATAAACAGTGCAGAGCACATTTTTCACATATACCACTTATATTCAGCATACAAATTTACATACCTTAAAACTTTTAGGTCAACAAACTTAGATTTGTGAAACTGATGACATCAATTCAATTACATGACAAGAAAAGGACAGCATACAAAATTCAACACAAACAATTTTCAAAAGAGAGCATTAAATAGAGATTGATCAATAATGACACATTACCAAATGTGAAAATATGAATGAAAATGGAGAATGAGCAAAATTACATTGCAATATTGTTTCCACAACACTTGCAAAGTTGTAACTTGAACATACCGAGTGAAAATCTGCGGTAAACAGAACAGACATTTACTAAATGAAACACATCATGTGAAATGTAATGGAGATTGAAACCTGTTATCTTAAATACAACACAATACATTCAAACAAACAAGCCAAACAAGATGTTACTGATATATTTAGGATTCTATGGAAAAATAAATGTGCTAAAAACATCAGCAACAGCTAACTTCAGAGCAAACAGAACATTTAGGTTTCATGACAAGTCTACTTTTCTAGTCTCCACTCCACCAGGGATTCCTGTCGAGCCATCATGATGTAGAATCTGCAAGACCTTCTCCTCCCAGGGAAAGAGTTGTAATGGGGTATGGAAGAACCACCACCAGTCTTCTGGGCCTCCAGGTGAAGCTTGAAGGCCAGAGAATGCACTTTCTCCCACAGTTTGTTCGACCTCTTCCTAATTTTCTCCTGTCTGCTCCGGTTGTTTGCTACAACATTCACTCTGTCAACTATTTTGGCCCACAGTTGCCTTTTCTGAGATATGGTCGTATTTTGGACTGGGGCTCCAAACAATTGTGGCTCTACTCTTATCATTTCATCCATCATGACTGACAATTCTCCCACTGTAAAATGGGGATTTCTCCTCCCTGCCATTATAATGAAATTAAATTTAATGAATTTGTGAACCCACAAGTAAAATAAAAATAAAATGAAAAATGTACAAGAAACAGAGGGAGCAAAAAGAAAGACACATGAATACTCTGACAGAACTTCTCCAGTAAAATGTTGTGCTGTGCTGGAATGACAAACAATCATGGGCTGAAATGGAGTATATTTTATAGTGTGGAATGCAGGTGCAAACAATTAGGCAAAACACATCAGGTGTCTGAAGCTAGCATCCATCCTACAGTCATAGGAATAGTGAAATGTTGAGCGTGTCCCACGACGGAATCACTGTGTCGGGAAACTGCCGCTCGGACACCACCAGGACAAATATGTAATTTAAATAGGCTCAACGCACCCCGCTGCTTTGATGGGGACAGTGTACTATTTTCCAGCAGAGGAGTCTGCCGCAACAGCAGCGGTGAGCTGCGTACGCGACGGGAAACACTCTGTCAATGCAGACGGATATTCAGCATGCATGCATCTAAATAGGGCGAGTAGGATTCCGTCAGCATGAAAGAGTACTTGTAAACTCCACCCGGTGTGACAACGGTAGTCCGGCAAAGATCTAAATCAGGCCCCTTAGATCTTATCAGATGGACCAGTCAAAACCTCATGGGCTTCATAAATTTTCGTCTGAACTTCTCTAGCCTTTTAATGTCATCATAGTATCTAAAATGGAACTCCTCTAATTCTACATCCCCTCTATTTCTTTTCACTTCCTTCCTTACCTCTGCACTCCTATATCCCTTAAAGACCACAACTAAAAGTACTGCACAAAGATCAATTATTACAAGGGGATTCCAAATGGATCCCACTATTCCACTTCCCAAGTTTCCAAACCATTGCCGACTACAGCAAGTCCATTTCCAATTGCTTCCCAAGCACCTGTCACTGCTAGCTCTTTGGAATCTCTCTTCAGATCAGTAATGTTCTGGATATCTTTTCTCAAGTCTTTACTCTTACAGCATTGCTGTACCGTTAACACCTTGTAATCTCCATCCTCTTTCACGAGGAGGATGTCTAACTCAAGTTTAATCTGCAAAACCATAGATCTCATAGCTACCATTTCAGTGTACCAATTGGGCACCTGCCGTACTTGTAGACAATTTATCTACTATGATGGACAACTTTCTAATCTTGAGGTCATTCAAGATTACACCCACAAATGGAATCATTGCACCAAAAATGTCTCCCACATTTTCACCACCACTAGTACCTCTTATAGGTCTAGTATTCGCTTCCCACACAGAATCATCAAAATGTTCCACATGATAATTTTTGGGGAAAACTAAACCTAAATACCATTCACACTACCATTCTTTGGGCAACTTAAAATATGCATATTCACCTCAAATGTAATAAACTCCAGGAATAGCAGGATCTTGACCTGCCAATAATAATTCCCAATTTCCTCTAGCTTCAAATGTGTGATCACATTCACTAATTCCCACAAATTTAGAGTCAACTGCAGATTTATCTCTAAGTATGCATAATTTCCCTTTATATTTCCAATCCACAGTCAATGTTGCTTGGTTTTCTGCCACTTGATGCTCAATTTCTTCTCTCGCCCACTGATGTTCATTCTTAATGTTCTTGTCTAATTTTGACCTAGATTCCATGTCTCTCCTCCTGTCTTCAATTAAATTTAGAAAACTCTTCTCAACATCTGTTAAGATACAAGTCAAATGGTTTTCGGTGAGCATAGGCAGTGCCCAGTGTCAGGGTGGGTTTAAAGAACCTTTCAGCTGTCTCTATCACTTTAGCATCAGGGGTGACAATTCAAATGACTAAGTATGGGAACTTCTGAAAAAATGTAACCATAATTTGAGAAATAATACTGGAAATGACCCTGTCCTTTCCGGCACAACTCACCAAAACTATTGAAAAACTACATCTAAAAACTTATAAAAGAGTGTTCAAATTGCCCCATTACATCAGAGGACCCTTGGTGAGACTTGATTTTGGCCTGGTGGGCATTGCATGGTCTAGCATGGGGTCTTTTTTAAAGTACTTTTACAGATGCACAACGGCGCTGCCAGGTACCTTGAAATTTAT
Source organism: Calotriton arnoldi (assembly GCA_963921515.1). Lineage (NCBI taxonomy): Eukaryota > Metazoa > Chordata > Amphibia > Caudata > Salamandridae > Calotriton > Calotriton arnoldi. The sequence continues at coordinate 51,164 of CAWUFW010009980.1, read as the reverse complement.
CCTGCAAGATATATTCAAATATAAAAATAACCCGTGGTCCAACTACTTAATGACGGCAGCAGCAACTCTACAAATTGATCTGACCATTCTAAACACCCCTTCAATTACGTACACCGCAGTAAAAAGTATAATGAAAAAACAAACTAAATCACTCTCAAAGATCACGGACTTGCAAAACATTAAGTCTACACCGCCATTAAGAGCTCTGGCTGCATCATACAACAACGACAGCCAAGTTGGACTTCAGGCACAATCTTATCTTAACTGTGCAATAGGGAAAGTTTGCCTGACCCAAATCTTGGCAGCAAGGATGCTGGCGTTACACATTAAAGACTTTAACCCCAACTGGCCAATGCTTTCTAAGATAATTAAGTGTAGACTTTGCGGCTACAATTCAGCAACTTTTTTACATTTACTTTGTAGCTGCCCGACGTTGCTTGACCTCCAGCGATCTCCATTAAAGCCACTCTTTTTAACCCATGGTATAAGAACATGTAATCATGCAATGAACTGGACTTTTAGTACCATGGTGCCCCTCGAATTGGCAAGAATAGGCAAATTCTTTAAAGCCGTGCAGGACTTCCTTAAAAACTCACAACAAAGCATTGAGATGATCGCGAATCGATAACTCTTCGTCTCTGCACCACGGACATTAGGCATTGTAGAGTTTGGTCACCTTGCAATTGAGTTTTAATACATGTTAAGTGTTTACTTCATTTTGCGGTGGTTTTTAAGCCATTTTTTTCTTTCTTATAAAAAATTCAAATTGATCTAATTATAACAGACTGCAAATAGTTAAATTATCCTAAACTTAACTAAAATCACTTGTACATTCTGTGTTTTCAATTTTTGGGCACCATGCGCAAGTCATCTTACAGGGACTTGCAAGGAATCATCATTCTCTTTTGTCATTTTGTATACTATGTCTTTTTTAAATGTTTTATATTGTCATGGTTTTAAGTAATCTCTACAATAAACTTTGTTTTTCTCCCAAACAGTCAATGTTGCTTGGTTTTCTGCCACTTGATGCTCAATTTCTTCTCTCGCACACTTATGTTCATTCTTAATGTTCTTGTCTAATTTTGAGCTAGATTCCATGTCTCTTCTCCTGTCTTCAATTAAATTTAGAAAACTCTTCTCAACATCTGCTAAGATACAAGTCAAATGGTTTTGGTGAGCATAGGCAGTGCCTAGTGCCAGGGTGGGTTTAAAGAACCTTTCAGCTGTCTCTATCGCTTTAGCATCAGGGGTGACAATTCAAATGCCTAAGTATGGGAACTTCTGAAAAAATGTAACCATAATTTGAGAAATAATACTGGAAATGACCCTGTCCATACAAAAGACTCAGCAACAGGCTAATGCTAACACCATGAATCAAAGGAATATGATGGTACATGATACCCTCTGCAGCTGATGCAGGTAATTGCGTGCAAACGTAGCAATCCCTTGCATCCATAGTGTCAATGTACTCATGAAATAAGCATTGGATGCATAATCTCCTCTTGATGAAACTATGTGTAATTCTTTAATATTCAGTTAATGTAACCCTTTTTTGGCAGAACTCAGGCTGCTAAGCATGAGTCTAGATCTAATCTCAGCTAAACTTGAGGACATGGGTGAATACAATCCCACAAGCAAAACAATCAATACTACAACTATAGCCGTTAATACACCTGCTAATACGTATCTACGCCCACTATGGTTACTAGTTTCCATAATTTCTCTAAAATCAGACCATTGGGTGGAAAATAGCAGCAGCAGAGTCTTCTCTGCCAGTTTCCACTGGTGCAAACGGCAAAACAAAGTTCAACAATGAGAAATGAAACTAACTACAAAGCCTTTTTGAGTCTTCCTTAGCCCTACTCCTTGTTCTTCTAAATGACAACCTTATGTTCCTTCAGCAGGCTTGGGCCTAGGTAATCTTCTTAATTCTTTTATCAAAGTCTATTTAAATGTCTCTAATACATGTACAGTTCAAAGTTCAGTGGAATCCAGTTAATGTGATATTGAGTCAGTCTATTTAGTGTCAAAGTAAGTTCAAACACAGTTCAGCCACAAGATTTAGTTCAAGGAGGCTCAGTTGGAGTTGCACTGTTAGCCTCAAGATCCTCTCTGTCATCAGTAGCAAAGTATGCCCACTCTGGGGATGAGTACTTTCGGCAGGGTGCTCTAGCTCTTTTTGATCTCCCGAGTGCAAGACCTTCACCTTCACTGTCACTCAGGTCAGAATGCTCGGTATATTCTGGAATTATGTGTGGCACACGTTCCTCCGGCAGACCCGCCCTCTCTTGCCTTCTTGGCCAAGGTTTTTTAGCTCTCACTTGTGTCACTACAGCACTAGGCCCTTTATCAGGGTCTGAAACTGGTTCAGGCAACTCCACAGGACGAGACTCTTGACCCACTACGTCAATTGTTAACTCAACAAGACCCCCCTGAGGCTGAGCATGTGCTGTTTCAGGCTCTCATTGGTCCCATACAGTTTGTCTAACCTGCACCCGATTTCTCTCGGTTACAGCTGCACTTCTGGGAGAGATGCTGCCATATCAAGGGGACACTCAACTCTGAGAGTATGAGTGGCGCAAATCTAGTTGGGGAGACCTCCACATTTGACAGCAGTGGTTGTCACCAAAATGACCTGGTAAGGGCCACGACAACAAGGTTCCAGGCACGTTTTCCAAACATGCTTCTTCACCAGGACTCAGTCGATGGGACAGAGGTCCTGACACTGCTCCTGATGAGGTAGGGCAGTGGCGACTCCAATGTGGTGAGACAGAATGCACCACATCAGCCAGCCTTTGCAGTAATCAAGAATCATGTCATCTGTAATGTTCACAAGCACATTTGCAGTTACAGCTGACAGTCTCATCGCTCTATACATCATTATTTCATGTGGGGACAGTCCTGCTCTCCAATCGGGAACACTGTGAAGACTCATCAACACAAGGTGCAACCCATCAGGTCATTTAAAAACATTGAAGCACACACTATAGCCAGTCTGCATTTCAGCGTGCCGTTCACCTGCGCTCAAAATTCCTGAAACCTTGGGCAGATACCTGCAATGTAGTCTTTGCTCCACTTGTAATGCTGCACACAACATTTTCATGACCTTATTGTTGAAATGAGTCCCTTGGTCTGACCCCAGCAAAGTCGGGAAGACAAACTTTAATATGAGCTCCCTCAAAAATAATGTAGCTCTACTGTGAGACTGTAATTTCTTCTGGTTGTGTGAGCTTCGACCCAACACGAGAAGATGCACACAATCACCAGGATATATCTTAGCCTGTTGCACCAAGGCATTTCTATAAAGTCCAACTTCATTCTGCTGATGGGACCCCCTGATTTCCCTATATGGCTCAATGTCACCGTGGTTCTTTTTCCTATGTTCATTTGTTGACATACAACATATCTGAGACACAATCCTACATCCATAAACCTGAATCTAGAGATTAACCATGTCTGTTAAAACATTCTAACTATAGCATCCCTCCCTATATAAACTGGGCCTTGATAATGTCTTGCCATAGGGGCAACAGACTATCTGGCAACATATGTATTCCATCTCCTGAAACTCAAATCTCATCATCTCCTTTGACACAACCTGCTATGACCCAACTCTGCTGTTCTGCCTCTGACACTTATTCCTGTAACCTCTTAACTTCCTCCCATCTATCAGCTGTGGATAACAAAAGGTTTTGACTAGTCTCATCTTCCATCTCATTAGAATATTCACTGTTGAATGTACAATCTCCATGGCCACAGTATCGTGACTTTCTCAGCATATCTGTTACTGACTGTCACATAATCATCTCCACTGCGGTGTGCAGAACACTTCACAACAGCAGTCTGGCTAGTTAACTGTAATGCTTCAAGCAGTATCCATACATCCTCCCGATTATGTATAAGGGAACATGAAGAATTCATAAATCACCTTTGAGACCATAGCTGTCAAAAAGTATGAACAACATCAAAACCATACTGACTATCGGTGAAAATCGTCAACTTCAGCTGGGCAGAAACACAGCACGGCCTAGTAAGAGCAATCAATTTGCGCAACTGCTGAAGAAAAAACTCCTTGAAGGCAAGAGGCTTTGACTATGTCTAAGACTGTACAGACTGTGCATGCAGCTCTCAAATTCTTCCATTGTCTCTTAGGTATGATCCATCAACAAACAGTACAAAATCGGACTCAGGCAGTGGCTCATCTTGAATATCTGGTCTTGACTGAGTGCACAGTTTAGTGACATAGAGATAGTCATGCTCTACTTTTCCTTCCTCACCCTCAACTTCAAGCAGGGGTAAAAGTATCATGCACTAGAAAACCACCAGAGTAAATATTCAATTATTTCTCTATGAGTGAATGTCCACCTCAAGCATATCTATGGACGCACAAACAATTGTGACGGGATGTCCTCACACACCACCACTTCACTCTTCAAAAACCATGTTTGATGAAGAGCAGGCCTGCACTTTATAGTAAAGGAGGCACTTCAAACTACTGAACCCATGATGTGAATATAAAAGACAATGTGATACGTCAAAACTACCTTTTAATTTTTAAGAAAGTATCACTTGATGTTAGAAACCAGCGGGGAGACTAGGGGAACCTGTAGCCCATCTCCACTTAGACCGTCAACATGTTTCTGCCTCTTGGCTTGTAAGAGTCCATGGCATTCGTCAGGATAGAACACGGGGTCATATTGTGGCAAGCAACCCTGTTGGTGCCACTTTTGACTCAGGCTGACCTTTGTTGTCCCGCTCCTTCCTAGGTCCCTAGGTACCTAGAAAAATACCAAGCAAACAATCAATTTATAGAGATAGGTTGAAGACAATAGACAAACACTTAGCATGCGCATTTGCTTACACAAAATGTGGGTGTGACACTGCACTTGTGCATCACACATCACATGTTAAAATGATGTGAGGCAAGCTCACATCCCTCTTACTGTGCACTCTTACGAGCCAAGAGGCAGAAACATGTAGACGGTCTAAGTAGAGATCGGGTACTGGTTTCCCTAGTCTCCACGCTGATTTTTAACATCAAGTGATACTTCCTTAAAAGCTAAAAGGTAATTTTGACTAACCCTGAGCAAAGCACTACGCTACGCTCGCGTAGTTTGCGAAGTTTGCGCTACTTCGCACAACGCGAATTGCACGTAGCACAGTGCAAACACGCGTAGCGTAGTGCAGCGGTAATTTTTTGCTTGCTCGCGGTCCTCAACGTCAAGTTGGCGACCGCGAGCAAGCAAAATGACATCCCGGCGAGACTTTTTCCTCGTTCGCGATCAGCAACATCAAGTTGCCGATCGCGAGAGTGGAAAATAAACCTCCCGGCGAGATTCTCAACGCGGGAGGTCAGGTTTCTCATTGCGAGTGGTCGCGTATGCTCGCGACCGCTCGCGATGAGAAACTACCAGTCCGCGTTGAGAAGCTGCCGCTCGAGTAAAAATCTACTCGAGCGGCAGTAAAAGACAGCTCACACTGTGCAAGATGCCGTTTCAATGATTGCACAGTGCGGACAAGCATCCGGCACTGTGCAATCATTGCGAACAGTGCACTACGCAGTTCGCGTAGTGCTACGCGTAGCTCGCGTAGTGCGAACTGCACTTTGCGTAGCTTCGCGTAGCGCTACTTCGCGAACTACGCCCAGGCTTAATTTTGACGTATCACATTGGCTTTTATATTTACATCATGGGTTCAGTAGTTAGAAGCTCCTCCTTTACTATAAAGTGCAGGTTCGCTCTTTATCAAACGGGATTTTTGAAGGCTGAAGAGTAGTCCTATGATGAAGCATGATACCTGGTGGTGTGTGAGTACATCCCATCGCAATTAGATAGGCTTGAGGTGGACATTCGCTGATAGAGAAATAATTTAACATTTACTTGGGTGGCTTTCTAGCGGTTGATATATGTGCTTGGAGGTCAGTTCACCTTAAAGACCCCATCACCTCCTGTTTCCTACCTTGGTAAAGATCTGAGGTTTCCGTGGTTTGAGGGGTAAAAGTGTTGCAGGGTTCAAGATACTTTTCAAAGTTACATTCTCCGCTGCCAATATGATCTTCTCATACTTGGTCAAGTGGCTATTTGCTAAGTGTTGGGTACAGGTACAGGTCAACAATATCTCAACAGAGTGGGGCACGAACACAGTAAGGGGATGACCCAATACAGTACTCTCACTCCTCTCAACACTGACACCCACCGCTGCCACAGCTTTAAGGCATATAGGCAGTGCTACAGCTATGGGTTCAAGGGTAGTAGAAAAATAGGCCACTGGCCTTCGGTCGTTTCCATGCAATTGGGTAAGCACTGAGGGGAGCGCAGCCCTCCCTCTCACTGCAAAAGAAAGGAAACTATTTGTAATAATCTGGCATTCCCAGTCCCAAGGCATGACAGGGACTTTCTCTCAGCTCTAGGAAGGCAACCAAACAGTTGTTATCCCAAGGTACTGGATCAGACACATCCTTGTGTGTCAGCCTCTGTAAAGGCTTGGCCACTAGGGGAAAGTTGAGAATTCAATGACAACAGTAGCTCACCATTCCCGAAAACATCCTGACTTCTTTCTGAGTAGTTGGATTTATTTTCAGAATTGGCAAAATTCTTTCTTGTAACTCCCTCCTTGATCATTTCTCTGTGTGATGTCCGAGATACAGAACTTCTTTTGGCGATACTGCAACTTACTTGGGGACACTTTATTTCCATTGTCAGCCAAGTGGTTCAACAAGGCAATAGTGTCTTGTTTACAAGCTTTCTGAGTATCTGATGCAATCAACAGGTCGTCGATATATTGCACTAGGACTGAGTTTTAGAGCATGATTAAAGACTTAAGATTATTTTTAAGGATCTGATTGAAAATTGAGGGGTTCTCCGTATATCCTTGTAGGACTCAGCACCATACCAAAACACAGTTCTGGAAATGAAAAGCGAATAGGAACTGACTGTCTTCATGCAAGGGTATGGAAAAGAATGTCTGACACAAATCAATGACAGTGAACCACTCAGCCTCACATGGAATTTGAAATAAAATCACAGCTGGATTTGGTACCTGCGGACAACAAGGAACAACTATGGTGTTTATCTTTCTCTGCGCTTTGACTATGCAGTACTTACTGCTAGGCTTCTGTAAGCCCATAATGGGTGATTTACATGGTATTCCCATTATTTCTTTCAAAATGCCATGCTGTATCATTGAGTCAATCACTGGAGTGATCCCAGTAATTGTTTCTGGAGTCGAATTACACTGTGAGGTTCTCTGGTACTCAACAGTGGGTTTAACATTAATGCGGACAGTCTCAACTTCTTTGATAAGTCCTTTCTTGAAAAGTCCCAGGCTTCTAGCTTCACTGTATCTTTCAGATCTGGTGGTAAATCATCACTTGTCATGAATGGGTACAATCTAATATCTGGACCCTGCCTTGCCAATTTGAAGGATGGGTCTGAAACACTACGACTTTTGGGGTACAGTAAATGGTGCAGTTCAGTTTGCACAACAGGTCACGGCCTAATAGAATTACAGGGCTCAAATCACAAACCACAAATCGGTGATTCTCCTCAAAGGGCCATATTTTAACAGATACTTCTTCTGTCGCTGGGCTTGTCATTTGTTTGTTTGCAAATCCAACAACTTGTATTCTTTTTCCTGAGAGGCATAGGTTTTGAACTTCCACTGTTTTAACAGTAGAGTGGGTAGCACCAGTATCAATCAGGAATGATACGGTGGCCATTCACCTCACCTTCTACAATTGGATCACTCTGGTCTACTTCTAAGACAGCGCCAAGAATGTAATCTTCCTCCCGCCTTAGGCACCGACATTATGACTGTTAAGAACCATAATCCACAAAAGCTCCAAACATAGGACATTTTTGAGAAGCACCCTGATTATGGAAAGAACTCTAATTCAAATTCCGGGGCTTGATTTGAATTAAATCTGGGACCATTTGTATTTTGCTCTGGCATAGGGACTTGTGGAGCCTGCATCACTGGATCTTGGGGCCACATTAAGAGTTTGCATTCTTGGTCTCTGTGCAATCTGGGACTGCGCAGGCTTATTACCCTGGGGCTGTCTAAACCCTGAATTCTGAACCTGATTCTCATTAACCATTCTATTGGGATTAAGACGACATTCCGGCTTCCAATGCCACAACTTATTGCAATAATGACAAGGATTCGTACTCTTCAAAGTTGTCACATCAATCATAGTACTCAGGTCAACCAGAACACAATGACCTCTACCTTATTTCAGGAATCCATTCCCACCTTGCATCACAGGAGCTGCCTGCTGATATGCTCCTTGCATCAACCCCAGTGGAAGAATAATCATTTTAATCACCTGATCACTGTGTATCTTGATTTATTTCTAGCCAATTAGGCGGCTGGACCGGTCTGTTGTTAATACACATTGTAAATACTGTAAAATCCCCCATTTCACTTCTTTGAAACCCTCACAAGAGCACATTTTCGAGCACACTCTTTTTCACTTCCCCCTGGAACACCTTTGTGTAGTTGTATAGATTGTTTGCATGATACCAATGATGATATAAATATACTTGAATTTGAGATTCAATTGAATAATGTGTTTATTATGGGTGGTGTGATTAGAATGATTATTCTTCCACTGTGACCACCATTTCTTGTACTGTTATTGACCCAGGTCCGGTGGATTTTTGGGTTTCCCCATTGTCGTGCAATGCCTTGCATCGACCCAGCATTTCCTGGAAAAGGTTGAGTCGTATTCCTCCTGTAGATGGCTCTCATGTGTGCCACCATCAATTCCTCTTTCAATCTCTTCTGCTTCATTTCAAATTCATCACTGCAGTATTTCACATATCTCAAAATTTCATCTAACTGATTTGGTCAACAAACAAATTAAATGCTGTTGAATCGTCAAGATAATCTCAGGGCTCAGTCCCACCACACACCAGGACACAAAATTTCCCATATCCTTTTGTTCGAGAGTCTCCATTTCACTGTGCTGTTTGAATTCCTGCAACAATATTTCATTATAGGCATGCACTGACTCCTTGAGCTCTTGGGTTATCCTGTCAATCTTGACCCAATCAATATTTTTAGCTGGAATTTTTCCTTTCCAAAAAGTCATCACCTGTTGAAACCTTTTCATCACAACGGTGACGGAGCATTTGACCCCAGATTTGTTTGAGGCTCTTACTCCGACCACTCTATGGCCACTTTACATTCTGCCCACAACTCACTCGGAGCCACAATGTCGAACAGAGTATTAAAATCCACACAAAAGACCTTTGAAATCTTCACAAATCGTTCAACTTGTGTATACCATTCCTCTGGTTTATCTCTTAATTTGGGGAACTCATTTGTGAATGATGCAAGATCACTTTTACTCCAAGGCACATGGACATATCGTCCACCAGGCACTTCCCTTAATGGAAAAGTTGAGGTGCCCTCTCCCTCCACGGTAGATGGAGGCGGCTCTCTACTTGGATTCTTCAGATCTTTCTTCTTTGCCTATCTGCCTTCCCACCTATCTAGCTCACTCCATTTCCGGATGATACTAATTAGCTCTTTAATCTGCAATTTCATCCCTGATGTCCTCATGCTAGTTATGTCATCCTCATCAAAGCATAGTTGGTAACTTTTCTGCAGATACTTGTTCCTTTTCAGATCAACACCATACTATTGAGCTAATTCAGACAGTTTTTCATGGGCTTGGCCTACACGTTTGGTAACATCTTTTTACATGAATACATGTTCATTCTCTTGGTAGCCATCTAATCGGAAAAGATCAAGATTTCCTAGTATCATTTCATCCAATTCTAACTTTAATTTAACCACATCCACTGCATTGTCTCTCACTGAGGACTGAATCCCTCCTTTACCCGGTCCTTAACTATTGCCTTCTCTTGAGGCCTTATTTAAGAACTTAATCCAATCATCTAGGTGCTTGGCACTAAGGCCATTCTGTACTGCAGGGGCATTGGACCCTATCCCTTCTCTGGGAGTGCTGTGGTTAACACTTGAAGGCGTTTTCCACATAGCCAAATCAATGTTGGGAGTTCTTGGGGTACATCATACTATGAGAGCAATCCCAGTCTGAGTCATTGTTGGTTCTGCACTTGCAGCACGAAGGGCATTTATTTGAATTGGGACCATAGGAACTCTCCCTATTCCTGGACCCATGGGGACATTACTTGTCATACCGACTCCAGTAGGAACTGATAAAGTATGTGTCTGGTTTCCTGTTGATTCTATTTTGTACAGAGGAACCACTGGACCAATACTAACCAGGGCAGTGAGTGCATCTGGGGCATTGAAAACAGTAGCATTAATAGGGTCACTATCCCTGTATTATCTCTCATCAGATTAGGACTTGAATTCACTGGTGCAGAAGCTACTTCAGAGTTTCCACTGGTTCCTGTACCATTCATTCCCTCTAATTGAGCCTCATTATACAGAGGTGGATGAGCTGACAACAACATATCCAAAAGTCATCATTAGAATCACTATCAATGGTTTCACGATCATTCTCCGTTTTTTTCTGCCTTTTCTCCCTTTTTCTTCTTATACTTCTCTTCCTTTCCTTTCTCTGTTTATTCACTTGTCAATGCAGGGTACAGTCTAGCTCCCTCTATCATGTCAGTTCTCCACTTCTTTTGTTCTGCATTTTACCTAGCATCAGCACAGGTACGCACTGCCTTTGGAGCTCTTCCCTGATACTTTTCCTTTTGCCTAGCGTGAGTGGCACATTCCCAAGCGTTAAGTGCCTTGTAGTGTGTGGGTCTAGGAGGTGGCTTCATTTCGTACAGTACCCTTCTCAAATTCTCAATTATTCTCAAATTAGATGCGTCATAACGAGGAAACATCAATGCACCTTCCTTTTCAGTGATCTTCTGCCATTGATTCAATCAAATTCATGCACGAAGACCCACGTTCATAGACATATAATGACCTGGCATATAGTCAGGTGGTGCCTCTTCTCCCTCTCGAACAGGTATTTTAACATCTTCCCTAATTAGATCTCGTATAGCTTTAAAGACTTTCATTTTTCAATAATAATGTTGATAATCATAACAGGTTTTTCATTTCAAATCAGAAAATAATTCTTTACCCACAATTCTTGTTCACCGTCAACAACCAATAACAGCGCGGCACTCTATGATGTAGACACCTATAGCAGCGCGGCTCAACAACAACTTATCAAACGCAGCGTGACACACTGTGACGTCGTTCTCACTCCTCGCAGCGGCTCAACCTCCCTTACAATTTTCACAAACGCACTCTCCTCTCAGCACTAAGAGGGCCATTACGATGGCGGACGGAAAAAATTCCGACCGCCATGCTTGCAGAAAATCACCGTCCGCAGGTACCGCGGAAACCCCGCCGACCCTATTAGGATCAACCGCCAAAATATTCCGTCCGTGGCGGTAGGAGGCATCGAAAAACCGCCCGTAGAGGGCAGAGAAAGTGAAAATGCAACCGCGACGGGAGGTAACATAGCGGAAACACATCAACCCGCCGCCAGACACGCGGAGTGACCTCCAATGATATTATGATATCCCCGATGTCACAGCGGTACTTTCCGCTGTCTCCGTCCGCCGCGGTCGCTAACAGTAATGAATGTGAGATACGGCAGAAGCCCTGCAGCACAGCCATCGCTGCGGATGCTCCGCAAAAAAAATGGCGGCCAAGTAAAAAAAACAACTATAAGGCCAGCAAATGCACACAAGCAACTAGCCCTGCCCCCCCAATAACCTGAAACATCCCAATGACACACCCCCAAGGCAAATTTAAATATACAAGTCACAGGACAACCCACACAGCACACCTGACTGCATTACACCATCTTGAGACACCCACATAGCTGAGCATAAAACCAGCCCCTTCCCTAACGACAATCCTTTGCACTACTCCAACCCTGAAGGAACCCAACCCTGCAGCACATTGGATAGGCAAAACACCACACATCTCACCAGCACAACAACACACACACACACCACCTACACCACCCTCACAACTGCACCCCAAAACATCAGCACAGCACACACCATGGCACATCACAAAATGCCAAAATTCACTGACACTGAGTTGACAGTAATGGTAGATGAGATAATCAGAGTAGAACCACAACTTTTTGGCAGCATGGTCCAACAGACACCATTAGCCACAAGGACAACCATGTGGGCAAGGATAGTGGGCAAGGTCAATGCAGTAGGGAATGTGCCCCGCAACAAGAATGAAATTATGAGGCAGTGGCATGACCTGAAGAGTGTTGTCAAGAAGAGGAGGGCCAAGAACCGTGAGCTGGCTGATGCGACTGGTGGAGGCCCTCCCATCCCACCAAAACCGCTCACTGCGTGGGAGGAGAAGGTGCTTGCCATACTGCATCCAGAGAGTCTTGAAGGAATACCAGGGGGAGTGGAGGCTGGTAAGTACCAACTAATGTATACCATGAAACTGCCATGTACTGTCTTGCACAACTACAAAGATACATCCCTGAGGCACAAGTACACACATCTGCACCCCAAAAACACACACAGGTCACACTGATTTTACATCCACACCACCTCAAACATCACAAAGGTAGACCACATCTACTGTGTTGTATGTGTCCAGGCAAACAGCACTACAACTCCCACCAGGCCCCCTGTCCCACAGCTGAGCAGGATGGACTACTCCCCCCACCCACAACCATGTGGCAGTCATTGTGTCCTTCACCCTCACCTAACAGGTAGGTAGCCATCTTTCCAGGGAGGTGTCTTTGGAATAGGGAGGCCAGCACTACAACTCCCACCAGGCCCCCTTGTCCCACAGCTGAGCAGGATGGAGCACTCCCTCCCACCCAGAAGCATGCCTCAGCCATTGTGTGCTTCACCCTCACCTAACAGGTAGGTAGCCATCTTCACAGGGAGGTGTCTTTGGAATAGGGAGGCCAGCACTACAACTCCCACCAGGCCCCCTTGGCCCACAGCTGAGCACGATGGACTACTTCCCTCCATCCACAACCATGTGGCAGTCACTGTGTGCTACACCCTCACCTAACAGGTAGGTAGCCATCTTTCCAGGGAGGTGTCTTTGGAAGAGGGAGGCCAGCACTACAACTCCCACCAGGCCCCCTTGGCCCACAGCTGAGCAGGACGGACTACTCCCCCCACCCAGAAGCATGCCTCAGCCATTGTGTGCTTCACCCTCACCTAACAGGTAGGTAGCCATCTTTCCAGGGAGGTGTCTTTGAAATAGGGAGGCCAGCACTACAACTCCCACCAGGCCCCCTTGTCCCACAGCTGAGCAGGATGGCCTACTCACCCCACCCACAACCATGTGGCAGTCACTGTGTGCTACACCCTCACCTAACAGGTAGGTAACCATCTTTCCAGGGAGGTGTCTTTGGAATAGGGAGGCCTGCACCACAACTCCCACCAGGCACACCCTGCCCCATCCCTCAGCATGAAGGAGCACTCCCTCCCACCCAGAAGCATGTGGTAGAAAGTCCACCCAAAAGATGCCAACTGTACAGGTAATCAGCCAGTGCATGCACCCCACCATTCTTCAACGAAAGCATTGAGCTAATGAAAACACAATGCCACACCTCACAACAAAATACACCCCAATTACATACCATTTGATAGAATGCAGACAGCGATGCGTATGTAACTGTGACAGAAACAGAACTGTGACTCAACCAAACCCATGTGTAAGCAAATCAGGGACCAAATATGCCCTGCACAGAATGACGTGCAAATTCCATGGCTGCTGGGCATGAAGGACCCTAGTAACAATAAAAAGGCATGGTCTGTCGAGCAAATAAATACAAGCACAGAACATTACAAAGGTATGCATGAGATAACAATGTGACAATGTCTAGTACATGTGCATATGTAACATCTGTCGGGAAGAGTAATCATCTTCGATGCATCACACCAAGTTGCATGGCAGCCAGTTGTCAGATGACAACTCATCAGTCCCTTACAAAGAGTGTCAAGTTGGCCATGGCATCCAATGACTTGTCACACCATGGAACAAGATGTATGTACCTCCACATCATGTCATGACGGACAACACTGTGCAGACATTCAACTAATGAAATACGTAACTGTGTGTTGCATAACATGTAAATAAGAGACATCAAACACAGCAAGCCATATGGCTGTACGTCAATGACCATGTACCCTCTGTTCCACAGGTGACCAACAACTGACTGCAGAGGACAACAACCTCAACTTGCAGAGCCAGTCTCCTCCCCCGGAACATGGACACTCGGATGCAGAGTCCCTGGATTCTTTGGATGAGGAGCTCCAAGCCGGCCCATCTGGTGTGCCAGGGCGCAACCGGTCACATGACCCCACTGCCCCCCCACCATCAGCAACAACGCTGACCCCTGCTGGAACGACCTGTGCTGCCACCACCACCACTACCACTTTTGCCTGCAACATTCGCCCAGCCACAGAGGATGCCCAGCCAACACCAACAACTGTGGAGGGCAGGCGTGTGGCTAGAGTGGTGAGGCAACAGGCCAGTGATAGCAGGCAGGTGGGAGGACAAGTGGGACTCCAACAACACCGGACACTGTGACCGAAGCCCTGGCTAACATCACCAGAGTCGTGGGTGCCTATGAACGAACACAGGCACAAATGGGCCAGGCCCATGAAGATGCCCTGGAGCTCCAACGTCTGCTGAGGTCCATGGACAACCGTATGGGACAAATTGTGGACCTCATGGGCCAGTTAGTGGCGGTACTGAGGGATAGGCCAGTGCCACATCACACACCTCCACCTCCCCCCGTTGTCCCGCAGGAAGACAGTTCATCATCCACCCCTGCGGGCACAGAGAGGGGTGACTCCTCAGACCCCAGTGGCCTAGCAGACGATGCCCCCCCTGCCAAAAGAAGGAGGGGCCGTCCAAAGAAAAACTTGGGACTCACCCGTGGCCAAGCACCTGCCAGACGCCAGTCAAGGAGCCAGCCATGATGGCAACACTCTTCACCCTGCCATTGACTTGGAACACTGTCCTTACCCACACTGCCATGGAAATGGCATCCGTCTGTTGGACTGTGTCACCACATCAATGTGGTGCCTACTTGATTGTCTCATCTATCATCACCTCCAACTCATAGATTCCCCATTCACACTTATGTAAATATCCACTTCCCTCTCACATATACCCATTGACAATAAACAACAATAACGCACCAATGTATTTGAGTCTGCTCCATGTTTATCACTGTATGTGCAATGTTTAACATGGTTACAATGTCACAGTAGCATGGAAACTCTGTAGGCAAGGAGAGGCAGAAGGGACCTAGCAAAACACAAAAGAACAAAAGTCACTAGTCAAGTTGTGGCATCACAGACATCACACAACACATGTCCTCAACGTACACCAATATGCACTCATTACAATGTGCAACTGTACCAACATAGACATCCTGTAGCCATGCCAAACTACGCTGTATCCAACACATAGGCAGCCAGCACTGAGTCAACAACAGGATGCACTCACAAAGATCACATAGACCTCCACCCAAACAACTACATCAACAGACAATGGACCAGTTGTACATCGTCACCTACCTTCAAGTGAAGTAGCGGTTGATGAGCTGCTGATGCTGGACGACACCTTCCTCCTCACCACTATCCTCGTCACTGGACATTTGTGGGTTCGCAGGTGGTGGCCTCGGCTGGTCATCATCATCCAGGATCAGGGGGATTTGTTTCCGTAAGGCCAGGTTGTGCAACATGCAGCATGCTACCACTATCTGACACACCTTTTGGGTGAGTACATGAGTGCCCCTCCCGTCCGGTCCAGGCAGCGAAATCTCGATTTTAGGTGACCAAAGGCTCGCTCCACCACCTGACATGTCCTACCATGGGCATTGTTGTAGCGGACGTCAGACGGTGTCCTAGGATTGCGTAGTGGGCTCAGCAACCACGGTCTGTTGGGATATGCAGAGTCACCTAGGTGTGAAATAAACATAACGATTCAGCAATACAACTGTGGCAGAGGACAGCATGGCAAAGTGATACCAAAGGGGATGATGGACGGAGCGTTAGAGCAAATCAAACACTCACCCCCAGTCAACTGATCTGGGTTTAATCCATCATCATTCTTTAGCTCACTCCACCACCCCAGTTCAGAAATGGCCATATGCAAATCAGTCTGACCCTGTGCCTCATGGGAACAGTCCAGCCCGAACTGCCAAGCCATGTCTTCCCTGGACCGGAAACAAGCATCCTGGGACCGGTTTCGGGTTTAAAACCCTCATCAGCCAGGCTATCTTGAATCCAGTGGCAAAGTGAGCAAGGGACCCACGTCTGGGCATACCCTGCCAACTAAGGGCGAACAAAGCGATACTAAAGGGGATGATGGACGGAGCGTTAGAGCAAATCAAACACTCACCCCCAGTCAACTGATCTGGGTTTAATCCATCATCATTCTTTAGCTCACTCCACCACCCCAGTTCAGACATGGCCATATGCAAATCAGTCTGACCCTGTGCCTCATGGGAACAGTCCAGCCCGAACTGCCAAGCCATGTCTTCCCTGGACCGGAAACAAGCATCCTGGGACCAGTTTCGGGTTCAAAACCCTCATCAGCCAGGCTGTCTTGAATCCAGTGGCAAAGTGAGCAAGGGACCCACGTCTGGGCATACCCAGCCAACTAAGGGCGAACAAAGCGATACCAAAGGGGATGATGGACGGAGCGTTAAAGCAAATCAAACACTCACCCCCAGTCAACTGATCTGGGTTTAATCCATCATCATTCTTTACCTCACTCCACCACCCCAGTTCAGACATGGCCATATGCAAATCAGTCTGACCCTGTGCCTCATGGGAACAGTCCAGCCTGAACTGCCAAGCCATGTCTTCCCTGGACCGGAAACAAGCATCCTGGGACCGGTTTCGGGTTCAAAACCCTCATCAGCCAGGCTATCTTGAATCCAGTGGCAAAATGACAGCATGGCACACACAGCACACAACTTGACTCTGCCTACTCACCCACAATCCATGCCCGCTCCGGAAGTAGATTGGCCATCAGCTGGGGCACAATGCTGTTGTGCAAGATGTATGAATCATGTGCGGAGCCCGGAAAATTGGCACAAACATGCGATATGATCATATCGGCCTGGCACACCACCTGCACATTGATGGAATGGGAATGTTTATGATTCCAATAGATGTGTTCCCGTGCCTGTGGTGGAACCAGGCCAACAAGTGTGCAGTCAATAGCACCTACAACATTCGGGATGTGGCCAAGGGCATACAAATCCGCCTTTACATCCGCCAAAGCCGCACGCCTGGGAAAACTGATGTATTGGTCCTTGTATCGCATCATGGCCAACAGGAAATCCCTTAGCACCATGCTGAAGGTGGGCTGAGACATCCCCCCTGCAATGCCCACTGTCTCCTGGAATGACCCACTAGCCAGGAAATGCAGTGCCGCCATCACCTTGGTTTCGGTTGTCAATGCTGTTGTGTATGTCCAGCCAGCCCGCAGGTGAGGATCCAACATGGCACACAGGTCTTGGATGTTCGTGCGGTCCAGACGGAATCTGCGTATCACGTCTTCATCCTCAATGTTAGCCAGCAGGGTGACAGGACGATACACATTAGGTCGCCTCCTAGGTGAGATGAAAGGGGACACGTCATTGCAACAGACCATGAGATGTACACAACTCCGTAGCTTCTGATTCACACAGCGCAAGCATTGACTGGCATCACAATGCAACATACAGTGCAAGTCAATAGTCGTGACACATAGAGATCACATTGTACTACAGTTCTTCAGTATTACCACTGTGAGAACAACAAACATGGAAACTGTGTCTGTGAATGGTAAAAGTCACATTCCAGAATCTGGTGCAAACAGCACAGGCAGTAAATGATACCGGACATGTGTGAAACAGAAACACTGCTGGCTTCGAAATGTCTGCTGTACGTGCCACACATTCTTGTGCAAACATGACAGGGGACACATGAACTACACAATTTATCCAGTTCTGATAGACTCAGCATGGAATGTGAGCCAATGCTAATCCACACAAGTCTAGAGACACTCACAGACATATTCACAAGCCTGTGCCAATATCCACTGTCATCAGTAGACATGCCACACATGCTGTTACACACAATTCAAAGTCAGTCAATGACTAATAATGAACAGCATATGCATATGCAGTCTTGACGTGAATCAAGACACAACAACACAACTGCACAACATCATCAGCAGGCACACATATTGTCAATGTGGCACACAAAAAGTGGATAAGGTACGTGATCCAAAAGGACTGTAGACAAACGACAATCTGCACCAAAGTTGCACTATGACATGCAGTATGAAGCTAGCACTGCCCAGACACACAACTGAAGTACAACATTTGCCATGGAGCTAATACTCCAGCTGCTTGGGCACACAACAGTGACACAGAAACAACCGACACCACCACCCGGACAAAGCCACACCACTACACCTAAAAGTCAGCGCATGAACATACTGAGTAAATACCGAAGACACAACAGCCTCATGCACATAACAACAGGGGATGTCATCGCACGACACAGGTACCAAAGGACTACTATCAAAAGCATCCTGAGCCACATGCCACACAGCCTGTCAGGAACAACAAAGCGGACTCTCAACATTCCTCTGCAGACAAAGATGCTGGCTGTGCATCACTTGTTGGCCTCTGGTACCATTAGAACAACAAAAGTCTGAGTTAGATGGGTGCCACAGCCAGCCCTATCAAGGTATATCTCACCTGTCTTGGATGCCATCATTAGCTTGAGTCAACAGCACCATCAGTTCACCCACACAGCGCAGGACCAGCTTGTGCCCCCGAAAGGCTACCACACCATAGCAGGCTTATCCACACGTGTCAGTTCAATATCACTGCACACGTGTCCTAATTGTGCGCCCTGCCAAAACTACAAACACTTACTGCACATGAAAGCATACGCAATGCTGAACTGTCCAGGCCAATTGTGGGTCACCTTCCACTGGTCACAGATGCCATGTCAAACTTAACAGTCAGTGAGCACCAGCCCCACATTTGCCTACAGTCCCTCACCAAGCCAACATTCTTCATGTGGACAAGGTCAATGCACATGTCCTTGGTGGGTACCAACGTAACACACCACACACATCAAATCCACTATCAACATACTCACAACTGTGGAAATATACATGTAACAAAATCACATATGACAGGCCGAACAACATGAGCACATACCAGACACAATGTCACAAGTAATGGTGATGACATTTGGCAGATAAGGAGACAAAACATACCCATAGGTAGGGATACAAGTGAAAAATGATAAGGATGTACAGAATGCCAAGTGTGCCGGTGATGTAATTAACATCCTTGAGTATGTAGAGCACACACATGTCCATGTGGACATATACTGTAGGATTTGCTACTGCGAACAATAACATTACATGAAGGCAGTAACAGGTGATACCAAACAGACAACAGTGTGACACCTGTGGTGAGTCATGATAATAATGCTGAAATGTTTGTACAATCATGTACTGTATAGTGACATATTGTGTGAGACATGGACATGTGTGTAAATATTGGGATCAGATATGAAATTGGGGCCAAATTTGGGGGTCAGATATGAATTTGGGGCTGAAATGTGGTGACATATATGAAACTGGGGCTAAATTTGGGGGTCAGATATGAAATTGGGGCTAAAATGTGGTGACATATATGAAATTGGGGCTAAATTTGGGGCTCAGATATGAAATTGGGGCTAAAATGTGGTGACATATATGAAATTGGGGCTAAATTTGGGGCTCAGGTATGAAATTGGGGATACATTTGGGGGTGAGATATGAAAATGTGTGTAAATGTGGGCTCACATATGAAATTGTGTAGGAGTAATGTGCCCCATTAGTACTTTCAGTGTGGCATTTGGTGTTAGACATGAAGTTTAGGCTGTCATTACTTACTATAGCCCATTTGAATTCCATCAAGTGCCATGATATTTTGTAAGTGACCTCTGTTCGAAGTACAGATATGACCCATTACATTGACACAGCACGATGTGTCCATTGGTGCCTTAAACGTGCTCAAACAACACTGTCACGCCCATAGTCAACAATGTCATGCTGCACCCTCGCCATAGCTACCGCCTGGCACCAGCGGTGTGTCACCGCCATGGCCCAAGACACCATAGCGGGATTGATAGGCATATGCACATGTCTAATGGCGGTTGTCATGCTCTGACACCCAGATCCCGGTCACTCATAGCAATGCATGTGCCCGGAATCGCGGTAGCTACCGCCTGCCACCAGCGGTGTGTCACCGCCATGGCCCAAGACACCATAGCGGGATTGATACAAAAAGCAAAAGGAAGGTAGTGGTGGTAAACAGGGTAGCACAACAGTCTCAAACAATATATTATCCAAACTTATCTATAACCCAAACATCAGTATTGGTGTCACTCGAGGTAACAAAGCACAAAACACCCCACTACCATGGATGTCACCACACAGAAGTACCAAAGGACTCCGTGCTAGTCTTGAACAAGGACAACTGTACCTCGGCACTCTTAAAATTTATAAATCACTCTTTAAGTAGTGTAAGCGTTTTGTAATTAGTCGACAATTTGGCTACTCACAGGAAAACAATTAAAATTTAGCTTATTTGCAAAATTCCATTTAATAGCAGCTAAATATTTCAATCATAAACCCAATATAAAAGGTACAATTCAAAGCAAGAACATATATCATTTTTACAAAAATGTTATTTTCACTAATAGTCCCACGGAGGTCCTGTTCATACAGCCTCCCTGTTGTAAATGATGCGAACAGCCTGATGAAAACAGTCGACACGTGTTTCGTTACACAAGTAACTTCTCAAGGCTTGTGCGTCTGAAGTAGTTGTTCAAGTAATTATGATTTGTCCGAAGTGTGGAAAAACCTATTATAGTCTTTAATCCGAAAAGGGGACCATATATTCGCAGTAGTCACCGATCAATCAAATGGTCGATAGTATTTAGTGCAGAATGAAATAGTCTGTTCTCTAGTCAGTGTCAGACATGTAGAAAACGAGGGCTATGATAAACTCCTCTAGTCCCGGCGCAATGAATCGTGTTCATACGTTGATGTCCCCTATCCGACATTCATATGCGTGTCGGATAGGGGACATCAGCGTATGAACACGACCATTGCGCCAGGACTAGAGGGGTTTATCATAGCCCTCGCTTTTTCTACATGTCTGACACTGACAGAGAACAGACTATTTCATTCTACACTAAATACTATCGACCATTTGATTGATCGGTGACTACTGCGAAATATATGGTCCCCTTTTCGGATTAAAGACTATAATAGGTTTTTTCCCACACTTCGGACAAATCATAATTACTTGAACAACTACTTCAGACGCACAAGCCTTGAGAAAGTTACTTGTGTAACGAAACACGTGTCGGCTGTTTTCATCAGGCTGTTCGCATCATTTACAACAGGGAGGCTGTATGAACAGGACCTCCGTGGGACTATTAGTGAAAATAACATTTTTGTAAAAATGATATATGTTCTTGCTTTTGAATTTTACCTTTTATATTGGGTTTTATGATTGAAATATTTAGCTGCTATTAAATGGAATTTTGCAAATAAGCTAAATTTTGAATTGTTTTCCTGTGAGTAGCCAAATTGTCGACTAATTGCAAAACGCTTACACTACTTAAAAGAGTGATTTATAAATTTTAAGAGTGCCGAGGTACAGTTGTCCTTGTTCAAGAATAGCGGGATTGATAGGCATATGCACATGTCTAATGGCGGTTGGCCTGCTCTGACACCCAGATCCTGGTCACTCATAGCAATGCATGTGCCCGGAATCGCGTTAGCTACCGCCTGCCACCAGCGGTGTGTCACCGCCATGAACAATGCCCTTCCAGCCAATGGGAAGCGCAATCGCGGTTGCCTGATGCAAGTTTGAAAATTGCGGTAGGCGTGCTCCGCCACTGCGGGGCCGGTCTTTGGGTGCACTTGAAAGATGCACCACCGCGGTACTGCACGCCTGTCCCCTGCGGTGTGTCACCGCCATGGACCATGCCCTGCCAGCCAATGGGAAGCGCAATCGCGGTTGCCTGGTGCAAGTTTGAAAATCGCGGTAGGCGTGCTCCGCCACCGCGGGGCCGGTCATTGGATGCACTTGAAAGATGCACCACCGCGGTACCGCATGCCTGTCCCCTGCGGTGTGTCACCGCCATGGACCATGCCCTTCCAGCCAATGGGAAGCGCAATCACGGTTGCCTGATGCAAGTTTGAAAATCGCGGTAGGCGTTCTCCGCCACCGCGGAGGCGTCATTGGATGGATTTGAATGAGGCAGACCTGGAACACCAATTGCAGCAGCTTAGAACCACAGACACGAGCCCTGGGGGCTATATATGTGTGTGAGGGAGCCACACATTGCCACAGCTCACTGAGCCTGCTGCCTGAGAGCCCTCACCTGCTGCTGCCTCCAGGGACTGCTGCCTGAGACCCCTCACCTGCTGCTGCCTCCAGGGACTGCTGCCTGAGACCCCTCACCTGCTGCTGCCTCCAGGGACTGCTGCCTGACACCCCTCACCAGCTGCTGCCTCCAGGGACTGCTGCCTGAGACCCCTCACCTGCTGCTGCCTCCAGGGACTGCTGCCTGACACCCCTCACCTGCTGCCTCCAGGGACTGCTGCCTGACACCCCTCACCACCAACTGCCGCTGCTGCTGTCTCCTGCCCACAGTGATGGCGAGGACTGAGAAGATCCGTGCCACTCCCTTCACCCCCGAGGAACTGGAGGCCCTGGTGGACGAGGTGCTCACCCAGTAGCCAAGGCTATATGGTGCGCCAAATGTCGTGGTAAGTATCTCAGGGTGTGAGTGAGAGTATAGGGGGGGCACACATGAAGTTGATCTGCTGCAGTATGTGCGTGAGAGTGTGGGGTTGGGTCATGCACTGCCTAGCATGCTGTTTCCAGGGGGAAGGTGTGTTTAGCCTATTCCACACGTTTGCCTGCCTGCACATCCAGATGTGAGGGAAATGTGATGTCTTGTCAGACATACAGTGTGGCTGCACCGTTTCAATTCAGGAGTCAGGACAGTGATTTTCAGTCTGAATGTCTTAATGTGTCCCTGATGTCCTTCACAGGCCCATCTGTGGCCTTAGCTATTGTTGTTGTCCAGAGGGTAGTGAGGGCATTGTTTCTGACTCAATATGTGCCTCATCTCTAGTTCTGCACTATGCTCAGGACCTCAGTACCCCAGGGTGACACTCTTGTTGGTCATTCACCTATGACACTGTACATTCCAACATTCTTGTGCCCAGACCCTTCCATCACCACCAGCATGTGCACATACTCGCATGTGTTGGCACTGTTTGTGTTTCCAAATAGTCCCTCCATGTAAATGATGAGATGCCCCACGTTGGACCTCTGTGTGACCCCAACTGGCCTGCACATTAACTGCCCAATCAGACAGTGACACAACACTGAATGTACAGAGGGTCAAATATGTGCTTTTCCTCTTGACTCTCCGTCAATGAGCCATTGCAGAGGTGTAGATTGCACACGACAGGCCTTGTGATGAGGGTTTGCGTTTGTGAGGTCATGTCCCTCAATGTGACATCCATGACACAGTGTGGCAGTTTAAGGGCAAGTGCTTTGAGGGCTGCGCAGTGTTGGGCACAGTGAGTATTCACAGTGACATATGTAGTAATGTCCTGCATGTCTTGGTATTCCCAGAAACTTGCAGTAGATGTGGTCAGCATACACATTTTGCTCTCTGCTGGCATCCTGCATGGCTTTGAGATAGGGATGTACTGCGTCCACCCTCATACCTGCTTGCATTAATGTGTATTTCACACATGATGATGTTTGAATGTCGCAGATTTGTTGTCTCTGCTGAAGTTATGGCTGAAGTTGGTATGAGTCTGTGTCATGCTCCTGCACTGTGAAATGGTGGTAGGTTACACTGATTATTGCACCCTCTTGTCTCCCATGTCTGAAGCTCAAAGTCAACCAGTGCAAGGCCGTGTGGAGGGCCATTGCATGCAAGGTGCGTGCACTGGGTGTCTCCAAACGAGGTCGCTCCCACTGTCACAAGAGGTGGGATGACATCTGCCGGCTGAGCAGGAACGTGGCCGAGATGACACTGGGGCTGATCCCTCGGTCCGGAAGGTTGGCGCGGCGCAGCATGACACCACTAATGACATGCATTTTAGCTGTGACGCAGCCTGAACTGGATGCACGTCTGAAGGGGCATCAGCAGCAAGCTGGTGGTGAGTATTCTGTGAGTGTGACTTTGGGTGTTGTTTGGCTGCATGTGCTCCAAGCCTGGGCCAGTGCAGGGCTTTGATGTTGCTAGTGTGATGCAATGGCGTGTAAGTGGCCGCGGTGTTGGGTGCAGTAGTCATGCATTCCCCCAACATGTACCTTCCCATGTCATTGGTGTAATGACCCTTGAGTTCATATTTGTATTTGTGGCCTTCTGGTATCATCTTCATTGGTGTCGTCACGGACATCCCATGTCAGGGTCAAGCAGAGTGCATGGTCTGAGTGTGCCATCATCAATGTGTGCATTGCCTGACGTCAGATTTGTGCTGGCTACACATCTAACAACAATGTGCAACTGTATTTGTGCCCCAAGATACGACATGGTGGATGGCATGTGCTCATGACCATTGTGTGCGGATATGTTGGAGTCTGTCTCTGTGTTGGACACTTCTGCTGGCTCAAGATGTGACAGTGGCAACATGTTGTGATCAGAATCTTTTACCCCCTCAGGGCCCTAGGTGTGCACAGAGGGATATGTGTGTCTGGTTAGCTGAAGCCACCAACAGGCTAATTGGCTGTGTGTCCATCACATGGGTGAATTATGCCATGTTTGCATTATGCCACGGTAATTTCGATGTTTGGATTGAGGTTGCACAGTGTTACTGCCCATGGTGTTGTCCAACATGGATGATTGTTCATCATCAGTGATGCTTCCCTTGCAGATATTTGTAATCTTGATGCAAATGTACTGATCCGACCTCTATCTCTCTCTCATGCAGCATCTCACATGGGCACGGAAGGACAGGGGATGGACACCAGTGGTGAGGCATCAAGCACAACTGCTGCACACCAGCATAGTGACACGGATGTCACCAGCGCATCAGAGGGGGACCGTAGTCTTCTAGAGGACTCACAGCCAGAGACGCAGACCTCTACGTCATCTAACGACGGCGGTGACGCTTCTATGTTTTCTGCCGAGGGAATCGTGGACTCTGCCTCCTCGTCCACCACACAGCGTTCAGTGCCCACCCTCCCTGCTACTCCCACTGTTGCTGCCCGTGTTCGCACCACGAAAAAGGGAAGAGTGTCCTTCACCCCAGGCACCGCTGCCCCTGCCCCTGTCTCCCCTGCTGCCATCAGTGCTGAGTCTGTGGAGCTTTTGCGCCAGCTGTGTGTGGGTCAGACAGCTCTCCTCAATGCCTTCCTGGACCATGACAAAAAATTGGCACAGGTGGTGGCTTACATGGAGGGCGTTCATTCCGACGGGGGTGGCCTACACCAGACTGTACAGTCTCTCTCCTCTGCAGTGACAGCAGCCATTCAACTTGCCCAATCCCATAGTCCAGCTCCAGTCCCTAGGCCCACCACCCTGCCAGTGGCCGCATCTGATGATAGTGACCACACACCCCAGACATCAAGGGACAGATACAGCACACGCAGCACACGGCAGCAGCAGCCCAAGCAGTCCAGGCCGCAGACACCATCCCCACAGAAAGGTAAACCCACACCAGAGCGCAGAGGCAAAACCACTTCAGGCCACACCCAGGGCAAGGATGGCAAGGAGCAGGCCTCAGGCTCACATGCCTCAGAGGCATCCCCAGCCAAGGACTCACCTGTCCCAAAAGTGTCTCGCAGAGACAAGCACACAGTTTCCGTGCCCAGTGACAAACAGCTGCCTGCTAAGGGTACACGTAAGAAGAGCTCCAAGGCAAGTTCACCCACAACATCTACTCCCATCCAGAGCCCTGTGAAGCAGGGGAAGGAGGCCACTGTAGGGGGGACACCAGGTAAACAGGTGATGCAGGGGCAAAGGCAATCCGGGACCAAGCGTCCCAAAGAATCCAGCACGTCCCCAGAGGGGGGACCTGCATCTGCACATGAGCCAGCTTTTGTGACGAGTGTGCCTGTTGTATACACCCCACTTGGCATTAATCCCAGGACAGGGAAGCCATATCAAATCCCCAAGAAGCGGAAGGGAACCCCTCCAACTTCTCCCACACACACTGGGTCTCGTGCAAGCATGAGTCCACCTCCACGTGCCACCACCCCACCTGGTCCTAGCAGCCCTCTGGCTTCCCAAACCACTGCTGGCTCTACCACACCTGGACCTAGCAGCCCTCAGGCTTCCCAGAACACTGATGGCTCTACCCCAGCTGGGCCTCTCTCTCCCCGAGCCAGTACCCCAACTGGCCCCGACAGACAGACACCTCCCAATCATACTGCCAGCCAAGTCTGAGTGTTGGTCACCCTCACACACATGTCTTTCCCAGAGTGGTACCATGGACTGCCCATTTTTGACGCCCTGAGTGTGTTGCTGACCATGACAGGGTACTGTACCACAAATTCCCAGTGCTGGATGTCATGTACTCACTCTGCACTTTGGAGTGGCCACTGGCCTTGCTGTTCACTGCTCTTTGCCCCTTGCCTGTGCAGCTTCTCATGTACCTCACCTGCACTGTGTCCTGGCCACTGGCCTTGCTGTTCACTGCTGCTTGCCCCTTGCCTGTGCAGGATCTCATGTACCTCACCTGCACTTTGGACTGGCCACTGGCCTTGTTGTCGACTGATGTCCTAGACTTGCCTGTGCAGCTTTTCATGTACCTCACCTGCACTTTGGACTGGCCACTGGCCTTGCTGTTCACTGCTGTTTGCCCCTTGCCAGTGCAGCTTCTCATGTACCTCACCTGCACTGTGTCCTGGCCACTGGCCTTGTAGTTCACTGCTGTTTGCCGCTTGCCTGTGCAGGATCTCATGTACCTCACCTGCACTTTGGACTGGCCACTGGCCTTGTTGTCGACTGATGTCCTAGACTTGCCTGTGCAGCTTCTCATGTACCTCACCTGCACTGTGATCTGGCCACTGGCCTTGCTGTTCACTGCTGTTTGCCCCTTGCCTGTGCAGCTTCTCATGTACCTCACCTGCACTTTGGACTGGCCACTGGCCTTGCTGTTCACTGCTGTTTGCCCCTTGCCTGTGCAGCTTCTCATGTACCTCGCCTGCACTGTGTCCTGGCCACTGGCCTTGTTGTTCACTGCTGTTTGCCCCTTGCCTGTGCAGCTTCTCATGTACCTCACCTGCACTTTGGACTGGCCACTGGCCTTGCTGTTCACTGCTGTTTGCCCCTTGCCTGTGCAGCTTCTCATGTACCTCACCTGCACTGTGTCCTGGCCACTGGCCTTGTTGTTCACTGCTGTTTGCCCCTTGCCTGTGCAGCTTCTCATGTACCTCACCTGCACTTTGGACTGGCCACTGGCCTTGTTGTCGACTGATGTCCTAGACTTGCCTGTGCAGCTTCTCATGTACCTCACCTGCACTGTGATCTGGCCACGGGCCTTGCTGTTCACTGCTGTTTGCCCCTTGCCTGTGCAGCTTCTCATGTACCTCACCTGCACTGTGATCTGGCCACTGGCCTTGCTGTTCACTGCTGTTTGCCCCTTGCCTGTGCAGCTTCTCATGTACCTCACCTGCACTTTGGACTGGCCACTGGCCTTGCTGTTCACTGCTGTTTGCCCCTTGCCTGTGCAGCTTCTCATGTACCTCGCCTGCACTGTGTCCTGGCCACTGGCCTTGTTGTTCACTGCTGTTTGCCCCTTGCCTGTGCAGCTTCTCATGTACCTCATCTGCACTTTGGACTGGCCACTGGCCTTGCTGTTCACTGCTGTTTGCCCCTTGCCTGTGCAGCTTCTCATGTACCTCACCTGCACTGTGATCTGGCCACGGGCCTTGCTGTTCACTGCTGTTTGCCCCTTGCCTGTGCAGCTTCTCATGTACCTCACCTGCACTGTGTCCTGGCCACTGGCCTTGTTGTTCATTGCTGTTTGCCCCTTGCCTGTGCAGCTTCTCATGTACCTCACCTGCACTTTGGACTGGCCACTGGCCTTGTTGTCGACTGATGTCTTAGACTTGGCTGTGCAGCTTCTCATGTACCTCACCTGCACTGTGTCCTGGCCACTGGCCTTGTTGTTCACTGCTGTTTGCCCCTTGCCTGTGCAGCTTCTCATGTACCTCACCTGCACTGTGTCCTGGCCACTGGCCTTGCTCTTGTCTGACTTTTGCTACATGACTGTGTGAAATGTAAATAAAAAGAAGATATTTACTCCTGTTGTCTGCCTTGTCAGTGTCCTTGCTAAATAAAGGGTTACTGTGTGGGTATTGTTTACTGTGACACATGCTCTATTTTCCACTTCAACATTGCCAATGTCTTGTTTCCTCTGATCATGTTGTTTCAACTTTTGTGTCCCAGACTTCTGCATCTGTGTGTGTTGGCTTGGTAGTATGTGTGTTTGCTGGGACTGATTGACTTCCTGGGTGTGTTGGTGTGTGTGTGATGTTTAGATTGTTGTTGTGTGTGTTCATGGTGTGTCACTCATCTCTGTTTGTAACTGATATGTGTGTTGTGCACACACAGGCTTGGTGTGCATGCAGTGCTGTGAGTTGATGTTGCCTTGTCCTTGCCTGTTGTGCACCCCCTGATGTTTGGCTGTTGTAGCATGTTGATATATTTGCCTGTGCATGTGTTGTGACTGATGTGGCTGTGTGCAGTGTTTGTGTTGTGTTGTGTCATGCAGTTGACAGTTGCTCTGTGTGTGGTGTTCTATTTTCCTGTCAGTGTGTGTGTGTTGTTGTTGTGTTTGATTCAGGTGTGTTGCTATTGTGGTGTGCCTTACTTGTGTGTCTGTCACGTGGACTGAGGTCTATTGTGGTTGCCGTGCTTGTTTTATGTGCATCCTTGGTGTTTTCTCCTCTCACATTTGATGTGTCTATGGTCACGGTTGTGCATGTGCAGACATGTGGTACACTGTGACACCATTTTGAGTGGATGGGTATTGTGGTATGTCTGTCTATGTGTCATTGTGGGCCCATTTCTGCCTTTTGTTCTCCATTATTGTTTTTAGTGGATGCACTTCTTATATGTGTTGTGGTATGTTGTCTGTGCGTTTTTCATGACTGATGTTGTTGTGTACTCCTGTTGTGTCTGTGCTCCCATTGGATTTGCACTGTTTAGATGCACAGGTCTTGTCTGTTGTTGTAGTAGTTCCTTGTGTGTTTTTTGATTGTGTTCTGTGTTTGACTGTTGTTTTTGTGGGTACAGTGGTACTGCCATACCTGTGTGTGTGTGTGATGTTTGTGGATACCACCCAGGGGGTGTGTTTGATTGTGAGTGTCTTGACTGGATATTATTGGCAAGCTTCTGTGTGTTTGTCACTGGTGTTATGTGCTGCTGGTGTGATGGGTGTGGGGGTTGTGTGAAGGTTCATACTTGTGTTTGACTGTCATGGAGTGTTGCAATGGCCCCTGTGTGTTGTGCTGCTGACATACTCCTGTGATGTATTTGGATTCAGATGTGTGGCTGATCAGGGTTGGACTTCATACCCTTCCTTTCATCCCTGTGCCTATTCATGGGTTGCCTTGCTGTCTCCCTGAGTTGTTGCAGTGAGGTGACTGTGGTTTGACTTCACTCACTGTGACTGCCATGTGTGGATTTTTGGGCGGGGGTGGATGTAATGTGTTCCTTCCCTTGCATGTGATGTACACATTTTTGGTGTTCAGCTCCTTGCCATTCCATTTGTGTGCACCTCACTTTGAGTTGCCTATTTGTTGTCCTACATTGCTGTTGGCATGTGGTCTGTGTTTGTTGCTGTGTGTCAGAGTGGGGTATGTCTGTGTGACTTGGCAGGCTGTGTGTCCATTGGTGTGTTTGTTCATTGTCTGTGTGTGTTTAATTTGTGCTTGGACTTAGTTTACTTGCCATGAGTGTGGTGTTGTTGTGGTGTGTGTGTTCCCCTGGCCCAGTGCTTGTACGCTGTGTGTTACTCTGCAGCCACACCTGATGAGGCTGTCTCCATAGTTGTTTGTTGTGTGGTGCAGTGTGTGTGTTCACCTGGCTGCTTTTTGGGCATGTTGGGGCACAGGGAGATCACGTGGCATGTCCCTTCATGGTGTGGGTGGGCCTAGTGTGTGGAGTGTGGAGGTGTTGCCCTGTGTACTTTGGGCACTGCCCCTGCCTAGCGCTGGCCCAGCCTACTACATTGTGGGCATTTTTTCTCACGCTTCACCGCTGCGGTCACGTGAACTGGGCATTATTTCAGGGTCGCGGACATGGTGGCCTGGGTGTGGAGGGGTGGCCTTGTGGCAGGTGGGACATGTGTGGCTACACCTGTGGTTGTGTTCCTGTCCCCACAAGGGTATCTGGTGGGGCAGGCACCTTACATCGGACATGGATTTGTGGGTTGTGTTTGTTATCGGAGTGGTGTGATGGCGTACCTGCGTCGGCGTCCGCGACAGTCCATGGCTTGCTGTAGGTGTATCATGTACAGCGCCGGGAAGACGTGTAGTGCAGGGTCCATGGCGGTCGGCTCCAGGTATCGATTTAGCGCTCCGCTGTGGTGCTTCCGTATGCTCAGAATGTCTGGTTTCTCCGCTGCGGTGGGCCAGGCTGTAGTACTTGAAATTTTGGCTTTGTGTCATAAGCATCGTCGAATCATGACGATTTTGGTATCAGCAGAACGACAATGACGAACATACTATATCCAGGCAATTTCGGCGTGTTCGAATGGCTGGATCACCTTCAAATCAGGGATTTCGTCCTGAACCCTCGGGTTCCATTTTGTGCATGGCAGCCATTTTAAGTGGTTGCCCTCACATAGGCTGATAACTAAGGCCAAAACGAGTCTGAAGGACACGTACACCTTTGTTGACTTTTGTGTGACCTGGGCAAGCTGACTCCACTGCCTGAAGCCAAACCTGTTCGACCAGTTCCTTTCCCAGTGACCGATCAAGATTAGTATCAAGGCACAGCAAACCATAAACCTTTCATCACATTCAAACCACTCCTAATCTCTCACACACCTGTCTATGTTTCTTTCTTTATGACTTGCTTTACGAGGAGGAGGTGCCCGATTTTATTAGGGGTCCATCTGATATCTGATGAGAATGTCGGGCCTTGCCGAGAAATTGGTCTTGGGATGGACAAACTGAAAATGGGCTTGTCATCATGACTCTGCTTTTTCAATGTTGTAAATATCTGAATGGTAAACTGTAAAGAAGGAATGTTAGGTATTTTGCATGCTTGCACAAGCTAGGACTGCCCCTTACTTGTATGCTGAAGTTTGTAACCCTGAGAGCATATAAAAGGCCTCTGTTCTTTGTATTCCTCAGACTGCCTCATACAGTTGCTACGGCTTCTGTGTGACGTGGCCTCACTTATGTAAGTTTAATAAAGATGTCTTTTCATATTTCAGCTTCTGTAAAGTTCTTTATATTAATAAGATCCCTGAGTTGAAGATTAGATTTACTTCAAATGGCGCCCAACGTGGAGCCTCATCAGAGAAGTGGCTTTCTGTGGGAGATCTTGTCAGGAGACTGAAATCTACTGAGGAGGACAGAACAAGATTCTACTAAGGAGGTACTCTGTGCACAAGGATTCTGGAGATTCTTTGTTTCTGCAGCCCAGTACATTTCTGATCTTCCTGATTTTTGATCCTCCACATGACGTCACTCCTGACTGAGAACCTTTTTGGCGTGAGTATTCTAAAAGACCGTTAGGTCATGTAGAACTTGACAGATAGAATTTGGATAACCTTTTGATTAGTAAAAGTAAGAGTTAAGTATAAGTGGGTCGCTCCCAGTCGTTTGTTCTTTGGTTCCTTGGTTCCTTTGAGTCTTAGTTTGATTGGTTCTTAGTTTGTTTGGTCCTTAGTTTTATTTGAAGATTGCAATTTTCAAAAACCGAGGGTCTTGTATATTTACGAGTGTATCGATAGAGATAGCCCTTGAAGTTTGAAGCTAGATTAGTGAGCTATAAGATGCCTGATCTTAGCAAATTTGGAGCTTTATGTTGGCCAACTTTGTATACGTTTGGATTAGTCGGCTTCCCTAAAGGGAAAATCTAAATAGGTTTAGATTTACAAACATATATCTTCCTTGGTGATTTTGTATCCCCAGGGAATTAAAATATGACATAATACAAAACAAGGATCCTTTGTTCTGCGCAGTTTTTATGAATGAAGATATGCAGAACGATTTTGTTTGGTGTTCTGCTAACCAAAGCTAGTGAATTGAGTGTATTTTCGTAGTCTTTTTAAAAAAAAAAAAAAAACACAATTGAGAAGCGTTTCTTGTCAATATAACTTACGACTAGTATTTACAAATGGTTTGGTTCTAGTACAGTCTGTGGGCTGTCCTGAGTATTGATAGGTGGGTTAAAATGTGTGTGTTTAAATGTCTGTGGTTTTCCTATTAGTGCAACTTCTGTAAGAGAATAGCGTTGGCGCTATTCATGAAATGCATGGCTAAAAGCGCGCCGTATTGTGTGTCCTGAGTGTTTCACCCTTTCTGTTTATGTCTCAAATGAGCTCAATGTCTGTTCATGGTTTTTCTTGATGTTTTCAGTCTATTAAGCAACATTTTGTAAGTATATTATTGGGTCTGTTGCTAAATAAAATTGTCCTTTTTAGAAAGAAAAATGTGGCGCCAAATTTTGTCATGTTTTAAGTTAGGCTTCTGTGTTTAGGCTTATAAATAAATGCGTCTAAAATGATAGGCAAGGGATGCAGCTTGCTCTTATATGTGGAATTATCAAAAATAAAAGGGTTTATTTATTTTTTATTTTTTTATTTTTTTATTTTTATTATTAATTATGAAAAATAATTATTAAAAATAAGTGCTACAAAATTCGTTTTTTACTATTCATGAAGCTTAAAGCTCATACTATGACATCCTAGCATTAAAATTTAATTTAAGTTGTGCTATACCGAATAATGACGACATTAGCATATGGATTTTCACTTGGCGCAGGTGTGAAAAACTCATTTTTCTAAAGATTTACATGAGATATGTCTAATATCTAATATCTGTAATGTGTAAAGAACATCCTGAGGATGATTAATATGTAACATACTTATGGGATATTTATTTTTAAGTGCCCCAAACATCAAAGTCGAATTTGGGTATTTTTGCCATTTAAAATAGCTTTAAAGTGCTTTAGGCTTCAGTAAATGAATACATTTAGGTATAAAACACAAATTTGCAGGTTATTCCCATTTTGGGTTCACTTGTTGCTGCTTATGATACTATTACAAGTTTACCTGTGTTGTGAAGGGATATACATGACGATGTGTATCCTGCAAACAGTTGGGTAGATTTGCTTTGACACTAAAATTCACAGAAAGACAGACAACACTTCACCAGTGTATGTCAAATTTGGCTTTAATGGTATTTGAAGGAAAAATAAAAAGATATCAAGGAAACAAGGTTTCATATTTTTTTCCCTGAAGAAGGAACTGGAACATTAGCGGAGGTTACCGTATATGGTTTAGCGGCCAGCGGTAGAGCCAACCTTTTTGTCACCCCCCTGATGTCACATCATGCCTAGTTATTGGGGATTTTAGCTGTGTCCTAGTTCCATTTCCTTTTTCCATATTCTTTTCACCAGTTTGCCTTTTTATTGATGTATTGTTCAAGTTCACACTTCCAGACCGCAGTAATATATCAGAAACCACCATATTATGTATAATTCCTTTTGCATCACCAGACTGGTTTTCAAGAATTCTCTTTAGGCCCACTGCAATGTTTTCCAGTCTGATTGTTAGGATAGTGATGGACTGGTTAACTGACTCAATACTATAACAAAACAAGTTTTCCATCTCAATAGGAGATACCTTACATTTTTTTTTTTTTTGAACATGACAAATTTTCAATGACTCTTTTTAATGTGGTTATTTTTACCCTTTTGTTCATACTGCTTTAATTTTTGGTGGGATCAGATGTGTTCTAAATTATGGAAAGACCAGGACTCTCTAGTTCTTGTCTTTTGTTTCCACATTTTGATCATTAGCCTGTGTATTGCATAGTGCACCTGATGCACAACTTTTAAAGGGAGGTATCTACATGCCCCTGATAATCTGTATTATGCGATTTTTCTTTTGAGATGTTTTTAAGACAAGGAATTTAGGAACACCTAGACTTAATCATGTCGCTATCTACCATTAGATGATGGAGAATATGCTCTCACACGGAAACCCAATTGAAGAGCCTAGAGGCACTGTTGTGCCTACTGCCTTTGTCTTTGTATTGCCTTTGAGAAATGACAGTGTGTTCTAGACCAGAACTGTCTCATGGCATATGGCCATTCCCTCGCAGATTGCAGGCCACCTGCTTGCAGTCCCCTTGTTAAAACACAAATAAATTGTATTCGCATTAATTTTAAGAAAACAACTGCGTCACATTTCCTACTTCACAAATGAGAGGCGGACGTCTGGTATCTCCGAAGTATTATGCTTGCTTCATCAGAAGGCGTTGAACATCAAAAGAAGCAGGAGAGTTTCAGTGCAAAAGAGCGAAAGGATTGAGGCCTGAGTTTTTCACCTGTCATGTGCTGGTAACCTCTGACAGTGTGCAGTCCCTTGAGCCCCTCGGCCTGAGTTTTGGCCACACAACCCTTTTCCTTTGCTCCAACGGAAGTGCAGTGCACCGGAAGATACAAGAGTGGGAAAAGGCACTACATTATGGTGCCCATCAAAGAGCAGCCTGAGCGTCCTCTGACACTGAGTAATGAGTGTCGGAGCCTGAGAATGTAGACCCGGATCTGCATAATATGATCTGTGCCCTTGATCAATGAGGAGCACACTATCTGTAGTGCCTGCCGCAGAGGAGAGATATCGGTGCACTGCCTTGAGACATTGAGACTTTCAAATGAGCTGTGAGTGTTTGCCAGGAGGGCACTCCAACGGATACTGAAAAACACTATTTTTCATATAAGGCCTGAATCAAGAGGCCCATGCAACAATGGGAGAAGATTTGATGGACGATGGAAGCTCGCCAGAGAGGCTTGAACGGACTTTGGACATAATTGATGCATAAAGTGGTTTCCGTGTGATTGCATAAAATAGGTGTTATGAGACTGTTTCTTATTGTTTTGCTGGCATTGTCTTAAAGTAGTATTCTGTTTAGTAAAAGCAGAATAAAGTCCATTCTCTGTGGAAGAGTATTCCCTTTTCACCTCAGAGCATTGATGAGGATCACCACTGTTTCACCTGAACATGTAATAAATTACTGAAATACATAGGAGCCCTAAAAATGTTACTAGATAATTTTAGGATTTACTTTTTGCTTAGGGTGGTGAAAAATTATGAATTCGTTTGTAATAGTGGTCACTACTTTCTCCTGTTGTCTATATGTTCTTAACAATGTGTTTTCTAGTGTTTTTAAACATGACATTGTCTTTTATGGGTGGGATTGTTTTTTCTACCCAATTGACATCTGTACCCACCTCCCAACCTATGTCTCTTCCTACTACTACTTCTTTGCATTCTTTCAATACTTTACCTGAACACGAACTGGCTAGGAGGTCAGAGTTTATTAATAATTCCTTTGTACCGCTTCTGCATCAACACCAGTTAGTAGTGAACATCACTAATTGTTGGGTGTGTGGTCTTATGCCACATACTACAGATAGAGGTATTCCCTATTTGGTCCTGCTATGTGTGGCCTCTGTGCTACATCGTGTGTAA
Organism: Calotriton arnoldi; assembly: GCA_963921515.1. Classification (NCBI taxonomy): domain Eukaryota; kingdom Metazoa; phylum Chordata; class Amphibia; order Caudata; family Salamandridae; genus Calotriton; species Calotriton arnoldi. The sequence continues at coordinate 15,434 of CAWUFW010009980.1, read as the reverse complement.
GGAAGCCTGTATCAAGGTACGAGCTAAGCAATAGGATGATGCTACAGCAACATCTCAATGAATTTGTGAATATAGACCTGGACTCAGATTAGCGTGAGTATATATATTAATTGCCTATGTAAGGGCAAAAGGAGGGTCTGTAGTACTTGAAATTTTGGCTTCGTGTCATAAGCATCGTCGAATCATGACGATTTTGGTATCAGCAGAACGACAATGACGAACATACTATATCCAGGCAATTTCGGCGTGTTCGAATGGCTGGATCACCTTCAAATCAGGGATTTCGTCCTGAACCCTCGGGTTCCATTTTGTGCATGGCAGCCATTTTAAGTGGTTGCCCTCACATAGGCTGATAACTAAGGCCAAAACGAGTCTGAAGGACACGTACACCTTTGTTGACTTTTGTGTGACCTGGGCAAGCTGACTCCACTGCCTGAAGCCAAACCTGTTCGACCAGTTCCTTTCCCAGTGACCGATCAAGATTAGTATCAAGGCACAGCAAACCATAAACCTTTCATCACATTCAAACCACTCCTAATCTCTCACACACCTGTCTATGTTTCTTTCTTTATGACTTGCTTTACGAGGAGGAGGTGCCCGATTTTATTAGGGGTCCATCTGATATCTGATGAGAATGTCGGGCCTTGCCGGGAAATTGGTCTTGGGATGGACAAACTGAAAATGGGCTTGTCATCATGACTCTGCTTTTTCAATGTTGTAAATATCTGAATGGTAAACTGTAAAGAAGGAATGTTAGGTATTTTGCATGCTTGCACAAGCTAGGACTGCCCCTTACTTGTATGCTGAAGTTTGTAACCCTGAGAGCAAATAAAAGGCCTCTGTTCTTTGTATTCCTCAGACTGCCTCATACAGTTGCTACGGCTTCTGTGTGACGTGGCCTCACTTATGTAAGTTTAATAAAGATGTCTTTTCATATTTCAGCTTCTGTAAAGTTCTTTATATTAATAAGATCCCTGAGTTGAAGATTAGATTTACTTCAAGGCTGTTTCGCGCATCCTAATTTGGACGGCGGGAGGGACGTCATCCCGCACAGCGGTGGCTCTCGATTGGTTGTCTCCGCCACTGTGGCGGGCGCGTTTTGATGGCGGTGCACGTAGCACCACGGCAGACGGACAATGGGCTGTGTTTGGCCATTGTAATATGGCGGACGGGTGCACCGCTGCTCACAGGCGGAAAACAGCGTTTTCTCCCACCGCCAGCATCGCGGAGGTGCATCCGCCAGTCATTGTAATGGACCCCTAAGCGCGCAAAATAAAACACAAAACGAATTCAGCAGAGAACTTTGTCTGCTCCACTAAAGAAATTAAAGTATTCAATCAAAAAAGAAATGGTTCGGAATGACACTTTCCGACATACTCAGATACACACTTGAGTGAAACTCGACCAACTGGAATCACCTGGATCAGTGCAGCTTCTCCCTTGCGCAACAGGATCCACTACACTAATCACACCTTACTGTCACACAAAGTATATGTCCCTATCTCAATTGTGCCATCCACGGCATCTCATGACTAGCACCTCAAAACTCAGCAGACATTTACAACACAGTGTTTTCTACACCATCAACTCATTACTATCCAGGGATCTTAGGCCATGTTGAGCCTGAAAACATCTTCAACTTCTTTACACTAAGTGCCACACTCACACAACAGTTATAACATTACCGCATCACACAACGCAATCTCCGCAAAATACCGCAAGCTAAACATAAGCAATTGCAATGCACACACTATTGATACGCACTCCTCCGTTGTTTCAAGTGTCTCTGAAAGCGCTGGAACTCCACCAATTCTCAAATGAAAGACATGGGTAATGGGACTCGGGCTGGGTTTGGATAGGTCTAGAATATGCTACACTAACTCCATTTGCTTCAGTAACCAACCATCCAACATACTACCTTCTTGTGAGCATGCAAGAAGCGGTTACCATTTGTCACCTGATAGATCTTGCTGGTTGACTGATAGGCAAAAGAGAGTCGACATTCAAATAAACAATTAGGAGTTCGTGTAACCCATTTTGTCACACAATGAGGACCAGGAATCAATAACAAAAGTTAAGTGGGTTTGGTACAAGTTAATAATCACTCCAGTAAATGCAAAAATCAGAAGCATGTTATGAGCGTAAATAATTATGACAAGCTAATTAAGGCATCAGGTCATATTCTGACTTGATAGCATAAAGCATACAATGGCTGCAGTCAGAGCATACAGATGCCAAGAATTTGGAATTGGTGTTCCTTTAAGAATCTCCTTTCCTCCTTCCTAAACATGAATAGGTCTCTAAATCTAAATCATAATCAGTTCATAGGAAAATATCTTAAAGAATTCAGAAAAATGGGAAGGTGTCATCTTAGTGAAGGTTTCAGTAGAAATCTTCATAAAAGGGAACAAGGGTGCAGCATAAAGTCACACTCACAAAAAGAAAAGAAGCAACAAGGTCTGGGCTTCTCGAAATCCAAAGGGATCTACCTAGACTTCTAACATTGAATACATTAATTAAAAAGACCAGATGCTTCAATATTAGCCATATCTTTCTGTCTACCTCTCCAGGAACCAATGGTGTTAGACTTCACATTTTGCAATAGCAACATCTCCAGACTTTCCCATACCACACAACTTGGACGACCACAGTAACCTTGGATGTCCCTCTGGTCCTGATACGCAATGAATAGGAGGGTTCTTCAGCTCATTAGCTCCTCATGCTCCTGCCAAGATTTTCTCTCTCAGGCCACACTTATCAATAATACAACAATTCTCCTTTCTCTTGCTGTGAAATCATGAGAACGCACCACAGAGAAATAATACGCAAGCAAGCAAAAAGCTTTTCAAAATTATGGCCTTTTGCCAAGCTAACTTATTCAAGCCTTTGAACGTGCACTTCGAATACGTTATTATATGTGCACATATAACTTCAGAATGAATGCAAACATGGATAAATGAATTCATGGTTACATATGCAGTATGCTTTCAAATAAATGTAATATGACTTTGTGAGAAGGTGGTTCTGATCATCTGAGCTGCATGGATTTTTTGCTTTTTGAACACCTGATTTTTGAGCTTTTACTGTGGGAGAGCCTCATAAGCTGGGACTCACACACAGTGAACTCATGATAAAACGGACTGCATGTGAATTTCACCGGTGTCTGCCTTGTGAGATAAGGCCGCTGTGCTGCAGCCACAGTAAAGGGCACCGGACTGGTTACATGTGGACACGTGTGTGCACCCGCGTAACGGGAAATTCCTGTTGTGGCAGCCCAAGGAGCTGGAACAGCGAGAATGGTGTGGAAGGGATTGTGCAGAGTTGGGTGGTGACATGGAATAGGCTTCATAATGTGGGGAGACATATGTAAAAGAAAGTCAGTGTGCTTTACTGTTTCACTGTAGGAACACTCCACTACTAACCTATGGAGACAGAGACCACATGGGGTAGTTTCGGTTCCCTAGGGCCTACAAACTCCAGACACGCACCGAAGTACACTGTAAGTTGTGTAAAAAGAAGTATTCTGCTGAGTCCAATGCCATATCTGTACTGCTTATGGGTCATCCAGAAATTTTCTATTCTTCTGACTCAGCTCATAACCAGAGCCCGGACGGGTGTGACCCTGCAAGGCTGGATTAATTACCTCCCTCCCCAAGCTGTAGCATCAGAGGCCTAGCCCTTCACGGCAAGCATTCCCGAGGGCGAAGGTCTTCTCTCCAGGAGGGAGAGATGGGGTGAAGCTGCAGGTTATCAATCAGCAGCTGTCACCCGGTGCCAGGCACCAGGCTTGCTCCGGGCCCCGGCCATGAAGTCAGGAAGGGGGCTTTCAAGAGACCATGTGACATGAAACCCCTTGACGACGCCATCTTGAAGTATCCCAGAGGCCTGTGCAGGAAGGAGGGAGCAGGGGCGGAGAGGTGATGTGTTGCTGCAGGATAGGACAGAAGTGCCTTCCTGCCAGCCCCTTCCAATTTCTCTTAACAGGTCTTGCACAGGAAGAGGAGCTCTATCTGGGGTGTGGGCTTGCTGAGGAATACTGGTGCTGGAACCTGGCGCCATGGGCAGTTGGAAGGGGGAACCCCCTGACTGTCCCAGTACTCTGGACTGCGCCTTTGAGGGAGTGTGGGGCCAGTGAGGAGAAGCCTGGGCCTCTGCACAAGGAGAAGAGAGGCCCACGAGGAGAGCCAGGTGAAAGGTTGGCGCAGGAAGCCAGTGAAGAGAGCTCCTTGCCGAGCCACCCACTTGGAGGCCAGGAGGGTGGTGAAAAGTGCTCCAGATGGCTAGGGCTGGCCACAAGGAGCCAGAAGAGGCCAAGATTGTGAAAATCGGCTGCAGGGGGGCCAAGATATGCCCCCCAGAATGCAGGTGACCTTTGACCTTTCCTGGGACCAACCACGAAGTGCATGGGGCTCCGCTGCTGGTCTTTGATGTGCCCCCGGGGTGGGGCAGGTCCCGGGGGCTGCCACCAGAAGAAGGAGATGCCGGGGAGAGCCGTTGCGCCCCCCGTAAAGGTGCCTACGGGGCCCAGGCTCTCCAACCTGGGTTCCCATGAAGTAAAGTCCAGGAGCGCCAACGCGTTCCCCATGAAATGGCCCCCAGGGGCCCAGGAGCCTACCCTGGACCCGACGAAACCTGAAGCCGGGTAGCGCTGTCCCGCCCCCCATGAAGTTGTGCCAGGGGCCTGGGACCCCCAACACCTGCCCCGCCGAAGAGGAAGCCGGGGAGCGCCGTCGCACCCCAGTGAAGTGGTGCCACGGGCCCGAGACCCCCAACTCTGGGCCCCACAGAAGAAGAAGGCGGGGAGCGTGGTTGTGCTCTCCGTGAAAGTGGAAGGGGCTCAGGACCCTTTCCTGGGCCCCGGTGCTGGAGAAAGGAGGAGGGAGATCTGTTGCACTCCCCCGCTGCAGGAAGAAGAAGGGGGGAGTGCTGATGCACTCCTCCGAGGTCCCGACCGGCTGAATCATCCATGTCTGCCCACAGGAGCGGGCAGACCTGAATGAAGAGCCGGCTCCTGCGGCAGCACACAAGGGTGCTGTTCAGTTGTGGAGCTGGAGAGAGCGGCCGGGGTGGACTCCCCGAACTGCTCTCCAACTCACCTGGATGCAGGGTGCCCGGGTAGGACCGGGCCCCCAAGAAGTCATAAAGTGGAGGCGGTAGGCCACCAGCGCAGCTCTCCCCAGAGCAGCGGGAGAGCCGATGCTCAGATATTCACTTGATGAGCGCAAAGCGCCCCATAATGCCTTGCAGGGAATGATAAGCCTGCAGAAAAATCTGCTTGTTTTGGCGCGAGGTGGCCCCAGGAGGATGGGTGCAAAGATGCAGGGGGAGCTGCAGGAGCAACGCAGACTCCCCCAGCACAAACTGGAATGTCCCCAACCTCAGTCTCTGGGGGACTTGAAGGGAAGAACCCCTCAAGGGTAATTCATGTTCTTTAAGCATACCTAATGCTGGAACTTTTGTTCTTCAGCTGGGAGCTGATGCTTAGGATAACATTGTGTTAGGAGAAGCTAGACAAGGAATGTCTTCGTGGAGACATGCCCTAGAGATGGAAAGGTGTATTTGCACATGTGGTGCATTTACGAATGTTATTCCTTTTGGGGACTGGAAGTCACATACAATTTGTGAAATAATAAGTAATTGGCAAATATGTTGCTAGGCATACCTGCCAGGGTGCCTGTTTGTAATTGCATAATCATGTGATTATAAATGTGAAGCCTTGTAGGGGCTTTGATTGACTTGCATTATACCTGTTATCAGATATGATAAGTACCTGTCATTCTAAGTGATGCCTAGACATGTATTCTTGCTACTGCGCTAGTTGAACAACCAGACTGTCAGCCACTGTGATTAAAGTGTGCATACTGTATGGTCAGTATGAAATGCTCAGTCAGGATTATGTGTCACTATGGCAGGTGTTCCCATTATAAATGCTTGTTAAAATAATGGGGTGGGCTACCACTGGGGTGGTGCCAGTGGGAAGGGCCCTCGCTGCAGGTTATGGCCAACCCACTGTATTTGGGGGGGCAAGATGATGTTCATACATGTGAGTGGTGGTACTAGACCCCCTTGCGGGAAGGGTGGGGATGTTATGCAATGTCAAGAGGCATTTCCAACAGCTTATGTATATTTGTAAATTGATGCATAGTATTGAGTAATGTGTGTGTAATAAATGTACTCTTCCTTTTTATAAACAAAAGTACAGACTGAACAATCAATTATTGAGTGTTATTTCTGCTTACCTGTAAATGGAGATTACTAGCCCACATCATCTCCCTTGAGAAAGCCTTAGACTGCTCTGCAACGCTACCCTTGGAGAGTCAGGCGCTACAATGGGGTGTTTGGTTCCCAGTGAAGGACAAATGTAGACCCATTATTTGTGCAGTCCTCACAACTAATGCCTTGTTTTCCATCATTGGTGTCTAGCGTCAGGAAACAAAGGGGGTCATTATGATAGCGGGCGGATCGCCACCGCCCGTATGGCGGTGGCGATCCGCCCACCATTTCCGTAGTCCCGCCTAACATTTCCCCCCGCCATATTACGATGGCGGTGGGGACCCAGGCGGACGGAAAGACCGTCCGCCAGTTTTCCACCGGTAGGCAATCCGCCCGATTGCCTACCGGGCGGAAAAGGCCTGCAATATGGTGGTGGTGCCTTGCAGGCACCGCCATCCATATTATGATGATGGCGGTCTCATGCCTTTCCATGGCGGAGACTCCGCCATGGAAAGGCATGCGGAGAATGCCTTTGGGGGCCCGTTGCGGGCCCCCAGGTGGTTGGGGGGGTGGGTGGCTGCACTTGGGGGGTACCCCTGGTACCCCCCGACATTTGCATGCACAAGGTGGCAGGCACCGCGCGGTGCCTGTCACGTTGTGCATGCAAATGCACAACATGCCCTTTCAACATTGTGGCGGTTGCTGAATACAGCATCTCCCGCCACAATGTTGAATATACAGGATGCGACCGCCATGGTGGCGGTCGCATCCTAATAGGCACAGCGGGACTGCCGCACCTCTTTCGGACGGTCCCGTTTACCGTTACGGTGGCGGGCGGACATTGTCCGCTCGCCATCGTAATGATGCCCATAGTATCCCATTGTGGTTCGCATTGATAGCATTTGATAAGTCTAGTTTTGCCACACATTACCTATGCAGTAATGAGCAAATGATAGAGCACAAGGCTCTGAGAAGGGTTCAAAAGTTTGGTTATGTGAACTAAAAGCATGAGAAAGGAAAGCCCCCACACACAGATATGTCATGTGAAGATATTGGGAAGTATTATATCGAACTTTTACTATCGATATACCTAAATATCGAGTTTAGTATATCGATAGTATTAAATATCGATGTCATGTATATCGATGTTAAAAATATCAATTTTAAGTATTGTCAAAAATATCGAAGTTTGTAATATCGACTGTAAAAATGTTGTTATGTTAAAATATTGTTATTGTAATATATTTTCAATTTTTAGAGTTTGTTTGGAGTATAATAATAGTTAGTTAATGTTATGAAAAATAAAATTTGTTTAATAATTTTTAGGAGTGGGATGTTGGGTTTATAGGGGATAAGGGTGGGCAGTGTTTTAAAATAATTGATTTTAATTCATAATAAAATCCAACTGTAAAATTATAATTTAGAAAATATAATTTCTCATTTAGAAAATATTGTTTTAGGAGTGGGATGTTGTGTTTATAGGGAATAAGGGTGGGGAGTGTTTTAAAAATAATTGATTTAAATTTTTATGAAATTTAAAAATTAAAATTGTAATTTAAACATTTTATTTTGAAATTTAAAAAAAATTGTTTTTGGAGCAGGATGTTGGGTTTATGGGGGATAAGGGTGGTTAGTGTTTTAAAATTATTGAATAAAATGTAAAAAGAAATCGAGGTTTATATATTCAATTTAGCAATATTTTTTTTTATTTAGAAAGTTTTGTTTCGGCATTTTGGAGTTGTGTTTATAGGCTATAAGGTTCGTTAGTATTTCATAGATTTGATTTCAATACTTACAAATAATAAAAAATATTAAAAACATTTAAAAATATTTTGAAATTAATATGTGTATATAGGGGCAATTTTTTATTTTATAATATTTATATTGAAGTGTTTATCATTAATAAATACATTTTAAGAATTTAGAAAATGTTATATTATTAATGGAAAATATTAAATATTTCATTTTTTTTAAATAAAAATGATAACATTATTTTAAATGTATTATTTTTTTTAAATTTTATAGAAAAGATAAATTTTTTGAAATATTTAAATTATAATTTTTTAATATTAATCTTTAGGTGTTTTATGTAGATAACATGTTATTTATATGTGAATTATAATATTATGAAAACATATTAATATTTGAAAATATATTTAAAAAAATTTAATTTGATAAATTTGAAAATAATATCATTATTTATATTATAAAGTGTACAGAATTATTATAGGTATTGTGAAATATTTAACATTTAATGTAGAGTATAGTTAGTGATATTACATTAATGTTATTGGGAAAAGAAAAATATATATGTTCAAGGTCTGGCAACTCCTTTTATTTTACACTAATTACAGTGGGTATAGCAAATTCAATATGTTTTGTGTACAGCATCTACCTTTATTTAATGGTAACTGGGGTGGGAATAGTAAATTAGTTATGTTTGGTGTCCAGCACCTACCCTGAATTAATGGAAACTGTAGTGGGAATAGTAAATTAATTAAGTTTAGTGTCCAGCACCTACCCTGAATTAATACTAACTGAAGTGGGAATAGTAAATAATTAAGGGGTCTATTATGATGGCGGGCGGACAATGGCAAACGGGACCGCCCACAATAGGTGCGGCGGTCCCGCAATGGCAATTAGGATGCCACCGCCACGGTGGCGGTGGCATCCCGCATATATTGCATTGCGGCGGGAGGTGCTGTAAGCAGCACCCGCCACAATGCAATATATGCATGTTGTGCATTGGCATGCACAGCATGACAGGCACGGCACGGTGCCTGCCACCTTGTCCATGCCAATGTAGGGGGGTACCATAGATACCCCCTAAGTGCAGCCCCCCACCCCCCAACCTCCTGGGGGCCCGCAACGGGCCCCCGAAGCGAAAACCGCATGCCTTTCCATATCGAACTCTCCGCCATGGAAAGGCATTGAAAATGCCACATGCTAATATGGATGGCGGTGCCTGCAAGGCACCGCCATCATATTATGGGCCTTTTCCACCCGGTAGGCAATCGGGACGATTGCCTACCGGCGGAAAAGCGGCGGACGGTCTTTCCGTCCACCGCGGTACCCCCCGCCAGGCTAATGTGGCGGGGGTAAAAGGCCGTCCGGCGGGGTGTTTTAGCGGGCGGATCACCACCGCCGGTCGGGTGGTGGAGATCCGCCCACCATGCTAATAGGCCCCTAAGTTTAGTGTCCAGCTCTTACCCTGAATTAATGCTAAGTGGAGTAGGAATAGTAAATTAATTAAGTTTAGAGTCCAACACCAACCTTGACTTAATACTAATTGCAGTGGGAATAGTAAATTAATTAAGTTTAGTGTCCAGCACCTACCCTAGATTAATGTTAACTGGAGTGGGAATAATAAATTAATTAAGTTTAGTGTCCAGCACCTACCCTGAATTAATACTAACTGATTTGGGAATAGTACATTAATTAGGTTTAGGGGCCGATTCCGATCTCGGCCGGTAGGGCAACGAATCGGATTCGGCTTAACTGGATCCGATTGGGAGCCCTCTTTCCCGACCGATTCGAACGTGCGTCCGGGCGAGCGAGTACGATGCGAGCGCACGCGAAATCGCCGACCGACTCGTTTGCGGGTCCGAACCGCTCCGACCGACTCGCACGGACACGACTCACACCGCGCAATGGAGACATTCCCCGGCCGGGGAAGTACGATGCGCGCCGCGAGCAGTCCGACCGACTCGCGCCGTCCGGCTCCAAAGTGCAGTCGGAGCCGGACTTTGGGGGTCCGTGTCGGACCCCCATGTACGTGTAGCCGCGCGAGTCGCACACGGGGGACCCATGGGTCCCCCCTACCTGTGCATGTACGGCGCGAGTCGCATCGACGTGTACCCGCTGTAGGGGGCGCCCTTGTTCACCTCGCACCCATTGAGTCAATGGGAGCCCGCGTACGTGTTGTACGACCAGCTCCCATTGACTTCAATGGGAGTCCGACCGAATCGAGTCCGATTGCATGCGTACGCATCGTACTCGCTCGGTCGGGCTGCTAGAGTCCGATTCGGTCGGAAATCTCTCCGGGTCCGGCTCGGTCGGAGTGATTTCCGGCCTGAATCGGAATCGGCCCCTTAGTGTCCAGCACTTACCCTTAATTAATTCTAACTGCAGTGTGAATAGTAAATTAATTAAGTTTAGAGTAAAACACCTACTTTGACTTAATACTAACTGGACTGGGAATAGTAAATTAATTAAGTTTAGTGTCCAGCACCGACCCTGGATTAATGCTAACTGGAGTGGGAATAGTGAATTAATTAAGTTTAGAGTCCAGCACCTACCCTGACTGAATACCAACTGAAGTGGGAATAGTAAATTAATTTAGTTTAGTGTCCAGCACCTACCCTGACTTAATACTAACTGGAGTGGGAATAGTAAATTAATTTAGTTTAGTGTCCAGCACCTACCGTAGATTAATGTTAACTGGAGTGGGAATAGTAAATTAATTAAGTTTAGTGTCCAGCACCTACCCTGGATTAATGCTAACTGGAGTGGGAATAGTAAATTAATTAAGTTTAGTGACCAGCACCTACCTTGAGTTAATACTAACTGGAGTGGGTATAATAACTTAATTAAGTTTAGTGTCCAGCACCTACCTTAGATTAATGTTAACTGGAGTGGGAATAGTAAATTAATTAGGCTGAGGGGCCGATTCCGATCTGGGTCGGAAAGCTCTCCGACCGATCCGGATCTGAATTGTTTTCCGACCGAGCCGGACCCCTGCAGTCCGACCGAGGGAGTACAATGCGGCCGTATGCTGCCGTGCTCGGTTCGGTCGGACTCCCATTGAAGTCAATGGGAGCCGGTCGTACGATGCGTACATGGGCTCCCATTGACTCAATGGGTACGTTGCGCACAAGGGGGCCCCCTGTAGTGGGTACGCGTTGGTGCCATCCGCACCGTACACGCATGTATAGGGGGACCCATGGGTCCCCCTGTGTCAGACTCGTACGGCTACGGGTGAAGGGGGTCCGGCACGGACCCCCGAAGTCCGCTCCGAGAGCTTTTTCGTGTCGGAGGCTCCGACTCGATCCGGATGTCCGGATCGTGCATCGTACTGGCTCGGTCGTAAAACGCCTCCATTGCGCGGTACGAATCGAGTGCGAACGAGTCGGACGGAGCGGTTCGGACCTGGAAACGAGTCGGTCGGGCGATTTCGCGCTCACTCGCGATCGCACTTGCTCGCTCGGATGACTGTTCGAATCGGTCGGGTAAACCGCGTTCGGCTCGTATTTTTCCAGACGAATCGTATTCGGTGTGCTTCCGGCCGAGATCGGAATCGGCCCCTTAGTGTCCAGCACCTACCCTGGATTAATGCTAGCTGGAGTGGGAATAGTACATTAATTAAGTTTAGTGTCCAGCACTTACCCTGAATTAATGCTAACTGGAGTGTGAATAGTAAATCAATTAAGTTTAGAGTGAAACACCTGCTTTGACTTAATACTATCTGGAGTTGGAATAGTAAATTAATTAAGTTTAGTGTCCAGCATCTACCCTAGATTAATGTTAACTGGAGTGGGAATAGTAAATTAATTAAGTTTAGTGTCAAGCACCTACCCTGAATTAATGCTAACTGGAGTGGGAATAGTAAATTAATTAAGTTTAGAGTCCAGCACCTACCCTGACTTAATACTAAATGGAGTGGGAATACTAAATTAATTAAGTTTAGTGTCCAGCGCCTACCCTGGATTAATGCTAACTGTAGTGGGAATAGTAAATTAATTAAGTTTAGAGTCCAGCACCTACCCTGACTTAATACTAACTGGAGTGGGAATAGTAAATTAATTTAGTTTAGTGTCCAGCACCTACCATAGATTAATGTTAACTGGAGTGGGAATAGTAAATTAATTAAGTTTAGTGTCCAGGACCTACCCTGGATTAATGCTAACTGGAGTGGGAATAGTAAATTCATTAAGTTTAGTGTCCAGCACCTACCCTGAGTTAATGCTAACTGGAGTGGGAATAGTAAATTAATTAAGTTTAGAGTCCAGCACCTACCCTGACTTAATACTAACTGGAGTGGGAATAGTAACTTAATTAAGTTTGGTGTCCAGCACCTACCCTAGATTAATGTTAACTGGAGTGGGAATAGTAAATTAATTAAGTTTAGTGTCCAGCACCTTCCCTGGATTAATGCTAACTGGAGTGGGAATAGTAAATTAATTAAGTTTAGTGTCCAGAACCTACCCTGAATAAAAAAGTAACTGAAGTGGGAATAGTAAATTAATTAAGTTTAGTGTCCAGCTCTTACCCTGAATTAATGTTAACTGGAGTGGGAATAGTAAATTAATTAAGTTTAGAGTCCAGCACCTACCTTGACTTAATACTAACTGGAGTGGGAATAGTAAATTAATTAAGTTTAGTTTCCAGCAAATACTCTAGATTAATGTTAACTGGAGTGGGAATAATAAATTAATTAAGTTTAGGGGGCAGCACCTACCCTGAATTAATACTAACTGAAGTGGGACTAGTAAATTAATTAAGTTTAGTGTCCAACTCTTACCCTGAATTAATTGTAATTGCAGTGGGAATAGTAAATTAATTAAGTTTAGAGTCCAGCACCTACCTTGACTTAATAGTAACTGCAGTGGGAATAGTAAATTAATTAAGTTTAGTGTCCAGCACCTACCCTAGATTAATGTTAACTGGAGTGGGAATAGTAAATTAATTAAGTTTAGTGTCCAACACTTACAATGAATTAATGCTAACTGGAGTGGGAATAGTAATTTAGATATGTGTGTATAAATGTATAACCTTAAAAAATAATATAGGTTAAAGTAGTATAATATTTTAATTAAAACATAGTTGCAAATGAAAAAAAATAACATTGTCTATATAGTTAAATAAAACATATAATTTTAAACAGTATATTTAATAAAAACATATTATGTAACATTGAATACAACATTAATAAAATTATACACCAAAAATTAAACATTTAATTTTTTTATTGATTTTTATTTATTGTAAATGATTTTGAAATCAACAAGAAATATTTCGTTTATTAAAAATATGTAAGATAAATCAAGACAGAGATAGTAAATAATATTTATTTTACAGACACAAAATATTTTGTACATATGTATATATTTACATCAAATAATTAAATAAATAATATTTTATAACATTGGCACATTGTTTGATACAGTTATGTAAACTTTGTAATATCAGGTAATGTACCATTACATTTTTTTAGCTACATTTGAGAAAAAATATATTTATTAATAACAGTTGTTAATTTCAGTTTGGTATTGTGAACATTTTTTATTTAGTTACATATATTTTTAACATAATAATATAACAGTTGTAACATTTGTTTAATGTATTATTTAAATATAAACTTGGTAACATTTTTCAAACAAATAATACATTTTAATTAATAATATTAATTTATAAAATATTAATATTATTAATTATTACATGGTTTAAGTTTTATCTATTTTTTTATAAGGTAGACAGTTTTTAAACATTAAATACAATTATTACAATTTTTTATAAATGTATATCATTTGTAAATATATGGAATTATAATATTAAATAATATGTGTTTAATAATATTTATTATTATAATTTTAAAAGGCAGAAAAATAAAAGTACATTTAAACAAATAAGTTATAATTTTAAGCATTTTAATTTAACATTTAAGTAATTTATATATAATGTAATAACTTTTTTAAACAAATTATATTTATTTTATATGTTTAAAGTTGACATATTTGTTTGGGGCTTGTATTTTGGAACCGCTCGCAGTAGTTTTGGGTTATTTCTAAGGGGAGAAGCTCGCAGTCGGGAGCTGCTTCGCGTCGAGGAAGGTAAGATTACTTTTCTTTATTTAAACTACATTTTTAATTAAATTTGAAGGTAGTTAGGTTGTAGTTAGTGGGTGCAGAGTTAGGTTTTTGGAGTTATGGCATTTTTTATGCGTACGTTAGGTTTTAGCGATTTATGTATCGTTATTTTTTGAGGCCTAGTTTAGAAATATTAAAGTATGTTAGAATATGTATGAATATGGTGTGTACAATGTTTGTAACATTGTTATATTGTTTATTATGTGTATATTTGTGTGGGTGAGAATGCTTGTGTGTTTTTACAGGTTTTGTTCGATAGAAATTGCGGTTACCAGAAGATTGCGTATTTTTAATTAAGGAAGTGTATATTAGTTTAAGTAACTAATAATTATTTTACACTTCCTTAATTTTTCGGGTTTTCATGGAGCGTTTCTTTTTTAAAACACTTTTTCGGGTTTTTATGGTTTATCGATTGCGGATTTACGGACGGAGGATTACTTTTTGGAACAGTTGCATTTTTACATTTTTTTGGGCGTAATTGTTTTTCTATTTGGATTATGAGTTAACTGGATTGTTTTACAAGGTGTGGGATTTTCTGTCTACAGCTATAGAAACGGTAAGCTAATTTAATTATTTATTGTGGGAGGGAAATGCTACGAGAGTTAGTGTTATTGTTGTTTATATTTTCATATATTTAATTAATATGTCTATGTATATATTTATTTATTAATACAAATATATTAGACAAATTAATTTTGTGAAAATATATAATTTATTTGTATCCATTTTAATAATTTTAACAGAAAAGTATTATACCTTTTAAACTGCTTTGAGGATTTAGAGTAGGCTTTTGGCAATTATTGCTAAGTATTCTAGGCCTCTTGTTGTTGGGTATAGTCTGACTTGTTGTTGTAGGTATTCAAACATTTGTTTAGTTTGTTTGGATAGTTTGGCCTGATTTGTGTTACAGATTGCTCCATTCTTAGCTGTTGGTAGCTCTGTTCTTTTTGGAGGGAGAGTAGGAGTTTGTGTAGAGTAGGTGTACCTCGTCCTGTTTATGCTTGGAAGGCATTATGCCAACCTTCAACAGTATTGTTTGTTTTTGCCTCTTGATTTAGTGTGCTAAGGTAGACATTCCACCAAGGAATTTGGTATTTTGGTTGTCTCCTATGTCCTGATCTATGGAGTCTTCCCACCCAGGTATCTTCAAAATAGTCTAGGAGGGGACTTAGGGGTCGATTACGATGGCGGTCGGTGTCAGTACCGCGGTGCCGGCGGTGCGGAAAAATGCCGTTTACCGCCCGCCAGCAGCGGTCCTCACGGCCGCCATATTATGATGGGCAAATATGCCCCATTTCCCGACCTCCGCGGTGCAACGCCGACCGCCATAAAATTGCGCCCGCCACCGCGCCGGTG